>JARKID010000025.1:0-600000 GCA_029449255.1 Mycena polygramma
AGATTTTATCTCTGTTATCCCGGTTGACCTTACGGGTGTCGCCCGAGCCGATGCTCCGGCCCCCTCCGGTCGCCTCCGTCATCATTCTCCTCTTCTCGACATCTTCCTCTTCCTCAATTGTCGACCTCCGATCCCTCTGGTCTTTTGTCCGGTTTCACTTCTGTGTCCCGTTCACCTTCCGACACACCTTCGCCTTCCAGATTCCCTCCAGGCTCCCGACACTTCCCTGCCTTCCAACTTCGGCAGGCTCTATCGGTCCTGATCGTTCTTTGGCCTTCTATTCCTGTTCCTTGAGGGCAAGGAACGTAAAGGGGGGATACTGTTATATCCGTGCAACCCGACTCTCCATCTCCGACAATACCTCCGCCGATTCCGATCAATCCGGCCGACTCGGCCGACTCGGCGGCCCCGAGACCTTCGGAATTCTCGGCAACCCTCGGAGTCATCGGGTTATCACGCAACGAAGGCTTACTGTGTATTTCCGTTTATCCGTCTTTATTGTCCGTCTCTCTTTTTGTCTCATCCTCATGTTTTACTTCTCCTTCCCCTTTTGGTCACTTGCTATTGTTGCGCTTGGACCATCATGATATTACCATATATGTATTCACAATTACCTTCTCCGTATTTAAGCAGCTAGTTACATCCCTGTACCTTAGTTGTATAATTAACGTTATTCCATGTTTCCTTTCATGGGCTGATGCCTCCTTGCTTCATCTCGACTCCGGGTTCAAGTCAACCTGCCCGGACGTCTTTCCCCTTTACTTCTATTGACTTAACTGTCATTTCGATTCGTTTCCGATCACCTCCGGTTCACCTCCGGTCCGACCTCCGACTTCCGTCCGGACGACCTCGGGTCTTTGTCCCTCGGTGCTCCTGTCCGCTCTGGCGACTTCACCATCTGCCCGACTTATCTCCGGCCTCCTTCGGTCCTCGGCTCGGCCTCGGCCCCGGTTCCGGTCCGGATCATTCACCACTTCCTTTCCTCCCTTCCATTCTTCTCGCAGCCGAAGGCTAGACAGTCGCACACCCTTAATCTACCTGTGGTGTTTGCGAGATGGCTGACTCCTAGTTTTCCGGTTCGGCTCCGACCTCGGGCGAATGCCCGACTCGGCCGACGGATTCAGTCTTGTCCCCCTTTGGCATCAGTTGTCTGCCGGTCCTCCACGCCGACATGTAACAAGCCCCCGGTACGCGAGACACAGGTGCGCAATGTCGGAACTTGATGTTCTCGCAGCTCATTTCCCCAATTTTCAGGATAAAAGTCGTCCCATTTCGGAGGATCGAGATTCCGCTTCGCATTTCGCACCGTGTAAAACAGGGTAGCTTCTGATGATTATTGGGGTTCAATCCACTCCACCCTCCGATGTCTTCACATGTACAGGCTGTACAGCGGATACGTACTTGAATCATCATTACATGGCACATCCCGTATTCCATCCGACTTTTGTTAAGCGCTGCGCAACCGCTCGGGCATCTCCCTAGCACTTTATTGTCGAAGCGGCGCTGGTTTTCCCTTGCGGTCCGCGTCGGGCACTGTTGGCCGCGATTCGGTGTGATTTTATTTTCAGAGTATGTATGGCGAAGGACAGCATAAATTTGAATTTTTCTATAGTCGCTTTTACACACGGAACCAGTACTACTAGACTACAATTTGGCGCGCCTAAGAGAAAGATCTATTAGCGCTGCAAAATATTAGGGACCGAAACAAAAGGGACCGGCTCACACAAGCGGGCCTTTGGGTTGGGTGCTCGGACGGGCGCTCCACCAGGCATGCTCCAAAGGTTCGCCGTCGTGGTAGCTGGTGGTCGGCCACAACAGACGTTCGACGCCTTCGCCGTCGAACCGCTCTGGAAGCACAATTGTTGCACACTGGCCTGCCCGACACACATCGTTGTGTGGCTTCTTCAGTCGGAAGTTCCCGTCATAGCAGATCAGAGCGCGTTTGGATGCCTGCCTACAAGAGAGAATGAGGCCACTTTTTAAAAAGAAAACAAGAAAAGAAACCTACAGTCGTCTAGCTATGAAATCCTCATACCGAGACGGCGCGGACTGCCTTGCTAAAATGGCTGCATTTGTGAAGGGTGTTAGCCTTGGGAGAAGATAAAAGACACATCGGCGCACGCAAGTTGGGTGAATGAATGTCCAGGTGCGATGGTGGGGATTCGGTAAGCTCGCCGTCGGGATCCCAGTCTTCGAGCGGAGGAGGCTCGTCGTCGGATTCGTCGTCGGATCCATCAGCGTTGACAGGGTCTTCTTGTTCTCTGACAGGTTCTTCGAGCGGAGGAGGCGTACCGACGCTAGCGGGGTCTTGGAGGGAAGCAGCATCATCGGCGCCCTGGGTATGGGCAGGTTCGAGGGGAGCGGAGTTGATGTCGTTCTCGGCCATGGTGGGGTAATAGATTCTGAGTCGTCCTTTGAATGATTTTCTTGAAGCCAGCCTCACGCGGCCCGGATGCGAGAACATCGGACGTTTGAGTTGCGCTGCGTCCTTCGCATCGAGATCCCTCCGGAGCGGGGACATATCCCTAGATCAGAAGATTAGCGAGTTGCTTGATGGTAAACGCGAAGAAAAAGAGGGCGATCTAAGATTATGAATACAGCCGTGGCGTTGGCGGTATCCATATACTGAGGTCTGTTTCGAAAAGGCCCACCTTTGCTACCGTCTCCCACCCAAAAAATGCCAGCTATCCGTCGCATTTACCCGCATGCTCGTCGTGGCCGCTCCTCCGTCAAATTCCGCTTCGACAGTCAGGTATTCGACCAGCCAATCAGCAGCCAGGTTCCATACGCCTTCGCCGATACCCTACTTCACGAAAATCAGCTCGCCATCCATCGAGAGGAGGGGGATTTAGTTTACCGCGGCGACGTAAGTTTCCTCTCAAAATTCCGAGCATTGCTGATCAAGTCCAGGTCCGCCCCCAAGACTCAGCCGCCGGCTGGGGTGCTGGATGGAGCTGTACCCTCTCCAGCGACGGTGAAGAGGAAGATCAGCTAGCGCCGACTCGCCCCGTCACTCCCAAACCTACTCCGTCAGCTGCCTTGGAGTATTTCAGCAGCCCCCTGACGCCGCTCCCCCAGTCCCGCCCCGTCACTCCCGACCCCGCTTCATCGTCTGCCTTGGAGCATCTCAGCAGCCCCCTGACGCCGATGCCGAAAGAGCGCCGTTCCATTGCCAGTCCCACTGTAACCGACTTCGGAATGAAGCCCACTCCTCACCACATCAGGACGTACCTCCAACGCGACAAGTCTCGATTCCAGACTGAGGCCGATCGCCTCGCTGCGGAGGAAGCAAAAGCAGACGCAGCGGCCAAACGGCGGCTGGCGGACGGCCTGTTCCAGAGACAAAGCTTGGTGGGACGAGTGCACGGCGACAGCGTCGACGTACACGTCTGGACCTACGAGGAGCTCGTTCAGATGGGTCAAAGCATTGTGGAGCGCGACAACGAGTGAGTGTTTGGTCCAGAACGAGGCAAATGACTTACGGGGATACATTTTCAGGGCGTTGACTCCGTTGATTGACAGCAAGGGCGTGATCATGGGCGTGGTCGCTGGCCCTCCGAAAGGACGCGCGGAGCACTGGCCCCAAACTATGCACAACGTGGAGAAGGCGATGCGCCGCGTCTACCGCGAAGCTCAATTCACCAATCTCGGTCACCAAGAGGCCCGTGTCCGGTGGGGCATTGGGTTTGGTGAATGGGGAGCCGTAAGTCGTTTTGCTGGGCAACAGTCTGTGTTCATTGACGCAGACTTTCAGAAGCCGCACATAATTCTCGACCGTTCCTCCAACATCCCCGCAGTCGCGGCCATCAGAAGCAGCGGTGTTTTTAACGAACTTGCGGCGTATCACAATCGTGAGTGTACTTTTGACAGATAACGCCAAAACTTACCCGCGGTTAGATCTCGCCCAGCAGATCGCTCCCAACGTCTACTCTCAGCTCCAATACCTGGTGGGTGAGCTCAAAACCCGGCGCGGTATCTCTACCCCTTTCCGCAACTCGATCTTCACCACCGCCGAAATCAGCTTCTGCGACGTGCCCAACCTTTCGCGCAAGAATCTGGAGTCCACCTTCTACGGCATGGAAGCGATCACTTCTTGTGGGAGCTACGATTGGGAGAAGCGCGGCGGCCTTATCTTGTGGGACGACGACCGTGTCATTCCGTTGCGGCCTGGTACGACAGTCGTCTTCCCCGCCGGCAGTAAGAGGTACTCCTTCGTGCCAGTCGCGCCGCACGAGAGTCGGTACCTTTTCAGGCAGTACTGCCACGCGAGCGCATTGCGTTGGATCGAAAAGGGGGGGTTTTCTGATTCGGAATTTGACGAGTTGGCGACCTCGGAGGAGAAGGCGGCCTGGCAAATCAAACGCGCCAATCGTGGCAAGGACGCTGCCAAGAAGTATACCAAGCTCGGGGACGTCTATATCTTCTAAGTACTTAGTACGAATGCGATGTAGCTCTATGCCCTCCTCAAAAAATCACTTACTTTGCCTTTTGACTCATTCGGTTCCGGCAGATCATCGAGTTCGCTGATGTTGTCTGATGCGCACGCGTGAGGCTAATGTAGACTGAAGGGCGGTCTCGCTGGGGCTGTGGACAGAACTTGATAGCAGGAAAGCGTAGATAAAGACAAAGGTAGTGATTAAATACTCGAAAATACTTCAAAGATACTCCGAACGCGTCAGTCGTAGTCGAGGCCCGCCTTGGCCTTGGCCTTGGCGGCCTTCGCGATGCGGTTCCTCCGTCGTTTCTTCAGATAGGCGGCGTACGCCTTAACACCGAATTTCTTCTCGTAGAGTCTGGGGAAACAGATGAGCGGTAGTAAGAAGAAAGAGGGAATGATGGCTCACCTGAGGCGGCGCAGAGCCTCATGATCCCTCAAGTCCTTTCGGTGTTTGTGGAGGCGTCAGTGTCGTGGAAGGTGATGTGGGGTCGAGGGAGGACTGACCGCTCGCGATAAGCAGCCTGGTGTTCCCGCGCGCGCTCAGCGGCCGCAACTTGTTCAGCGTGTGGCCGCTCTTTGAGCTCGGCACGTTTCCTGTGGGACAGTCAGGCCATTGACAACAAAGACCACAGTGAGCACGCACTGAGCCATCCGGATACGCGCCTTCTCTCGCCGGTCTGCCAGCCGCCGGGCCCTAACGCAAAGTTAACTCCCACCGCGAGAACAGATACGTATGTGCATTACTCGAGCTCGAAATCCGTCGGATCCGATCGAAATTTCGATTTGAAAGGCTGGACACTGAAAGAACAAACAGTCAGCAGGGGTGGGCGAAGGTGCAGTGTGGGACGTACTCCAATTGGAAGTTGTTATGTCTCTTCCGTGACTTGGACTTCCTCAGCGTCGGGGTCTTGGTGTCCGGTGCGGGTGTCATGAGAGAGATGAGCCAAATAGACAACGACAAGGGTATGATAGCCGACTCGGTGCACGGGCCACCGAGCCGAACGCGCTTTACATGGCGTAGGACGTCGAACTGGCAGTATACATCCCAGAAACTGTTACGCGCCGTTCAGAGAGTGAACAACGGTGTGGAAGATAATAAAAATTTCCCAATGGTACTGATTTTTGAGCAAAAGGCAGTTGGAGACACCAAAATCGCAAAAGTGCACTAAGATTACAGTAGGGAAAGCTCAAATAGCGTGTAAAGTGCAAGTTTGTGCCAAGTTCGCAGGGAGATGCCAGAAATATATTCCTGTAAAATGCCACAAAAATTCTTGTACTCTCAACTTTCACAATTGTGAAGTAGAAGTCCACAAGAAAACTTTCGCCTGTTCAATTTTGCGTCTATGGGATGCAGTGTTGGACAAAGTGCTCAGCATGAGCGACTGATTTGTGCCAAGTTCGCACCATCAGCACCATCAGCAATGGTTTCTCACGGTCTCCAGATGCGCTCGCCTGGTTTCGAATCGCACATAAAGCATCATGCTGTCCATTTCACAGGAAGATTCAGGCAACGTTGGTGGAGGACGTACTACTGATACATGGAGCGAAGTGAACAAGATCTAGGGTTACGTTTTGACCGACACTCAAGCTCACAAAAGGGTAAAGTTTGGAGAAATGCACAAGTTCATTGTCATATACGGGGCATTACTGGCGTTACGGGCAGGAGGTTACAGGCAGTAGACAACAGACTAGACTAATTGAAGACGTCGACATCAGAGTACGCGGGGGCAGGTGCCATGCTGGTCTCCCCATTCCGGAACTTCTGCAAGGCGACGGAGAGAGGTCCATCGATCCGTTCGTGAAGGGAGCCACGAACCCCGACGGTGTTGAGTTGGCTCTCGAGGCTGTGAAAAATTGATGAGCAACGCGTCCAACACAAAGAAAGAACAAGGACTCACTGGGAAGCATATACGCCGGGGGTGATCCCCCGATAAACGATGTACCATTTGCCTTCATCGTCGTCATCACGGAGGGGATTGTCTTGACCGGGGCCTGGCGTAGGGGCTGGAAGTCGTGGAATGCCGGAGACGATTGGATCGGTGGAGCGGCGCACCCAACGACGCACCCAGGCATAGCTGTAAGCGGTGTGCGCCCCTTCCACGGTCGAATAGGATCGGTAGATAGAGCAGGAAACCCCGATGACCAGGGGCGCGGCCTCCTCCCTAACAAACGAGTGAGCCAGGAATCAAAAGAAGCAAAGCTAACGCACCACGTCAAGCAGACTCCCGTCTTGAGACCGCAGAATACGGCGTATGCGGCAGGCGGCGGGTTCTTCTTCTTCTTGCATCGACGTTTTTGAACGGCACGGACATGTGCACCGGCGACTCCTTGCGTCGCGGAGCCCGCAACCGACCTGTGGGATGTGGGTGGAAACGATGTAGACAGAGAATGGAGACAGTTACCACTCCTTTGTAAATCCCCGTCTTGTAGGAGACTCAAAATGATAGACCGTCCGGAGGTCAGACGTGAAGGTACGGCTCCTCATCGAGGGAAAGGTGTGACGTTCGATGGGTGGGAGTAACCCTGCGGGGGGCGACGGAGTCCGCGGCGGGCTTGGGGGTGTCTCAACGTCGGCGAGGTCGAGGGAGGCCATGCGCGCCATGAATTCGTCGTCGTCAGGACCGTAGTCGGAGCTGTGGTCGGCCATTTTCGATGCAGAGAGCAGGAAGAGGTGCAAAGAAAAGGTGCGAAAGAAAAGGTGCGAAGATAAGAACGAGGCAGTGGGAATAAACTGCGACAACACGGATGAGAAGAGCAGCTGACCCCAGCAACGGTCACCCATCAGAACCAAAAGAATATCATGAGTCCGATCGGCGGACAACAGCCAGGCTGCAGAACCGCCAGAACCAAGCTCTCAAGTTTTGTGAAAATAAGTGTTCGAAAGTATCGATAACACTCCCTCTTGCTGCGCAGAGAAGAGGACAAGCACAGCCAGGTAGGAGGAGGGAGAGGAGGGGGCAAGCCAGAGAACGCGACGCGACACGATGCGTGGTCGGGGAGAAGGACTGGGGTGAGAACCAAGATCGGCTGCGATCTTGCTTGAGATCTTGTTGCCACCCGATCGAGACGTGTTCTGTCTCCGGTTGAGTCCGCTAATTGATCCGTCACTCAAGATTCAATCGCGATTAAGAACCACAATGTTAAACATAGATTTCTTGGAACTACGCTACGCGAGGCTACGCGACAGGGTAATTCTAAGTACGCGAAGCGGACAAAAGAGGGAATTTTGCGAAAACAAAAACAAGAACAAAAACGCCAAAACCACACGCCGATTTCCTGCAGGTGGGAAATTGTCAGTCCAGGAACACGACGACGAAAATATACGCACGATTAGGAGGGAACAACAGCGACCATGCGGTACCCAAGGAGCTCGTTGAAGGCGGCCAAGGCGAGCGCCTGCGACTTGTAGCCCTTCATCCCAGAGCTGGAGACCCCACTGACGGCGTTGACGGCGAGGGGATTGCTGACGGTGAGCCCGATGTAAGTGCCCTTGGTGATGCAGTACCAGGTGGGGGCAGCTTCGCCGTCGGTGATTTCGTCCTCAGCGGTCGGGAGCATTGGGCCGGTGGGGACGACGACGTAAAGGTTCCCAGCGACCCAAGGGCCTTTGCTGTGGAAGCCAACAGCGGCGGGGGCAGCGGCGGGGGCAGCCGCGTCGGGGGCAGCCGCGTCGGGGGCAGCGGCAACTGCACTGCCAACGGTGACAGTGGAGTGCGCGGAAGCTAAGCAGGGGATGTGTTAGTAGGGAAATTGAGGGGGGAGGTTTTTGTCGTCACCTTGGGAAAGCGAAGCGATAGCGGCCGACAGATGCTGCAAAGCGGCGGCGTTGTCTGTGGGTGTATCATGAGCGACAAGGAAGTGTGAAGCATGATGGACTGCACGTACCGGGGGCAGGGGACGTTGCTGCCGGGACAGGGTTGGGCCCTGTTCCAGGAGTAACGGGGAAGGAAGTCATTTGAGTGAGTAGATGGGGGAGTGAAAGAGAGAGGTGCAAGCGAGTCACGCACGCAGGGAAGCCTTTTATACGTGACGATTGAAACTCCGCAGAGCTCCGCTCAGTCTGCGTATGATAGCCAGTCCGTCTGGTTTTTGTAAGCGGACTTTTTGGATCTGGAATCAGACAAACAACAAGTCAACGTACGATCTCTTGACAACCAATTGCCACGCACAGAGCCAGCCGTATATTTGAAGCAGAGAATTGCAGGTACGTCCCTTCGTTGGTAGCTGCGAGCTTGCTGATAAACTCCGTGTTCTTGCTCTCTAGTCAAGATGGGCCGCCGTCAACGTTTGCGCGAGCGAGTACCGAAGGCAGAACGCAGAAATTTGAGGTTATGGGCCGAGGGGGCGCGAGAGACAATCTTGAAGCCCCACCTCGACGACTACGCCCGAGCTCTGGACAAAGGGTGGCGCGAGGAGCGTTCGTACCACAAGAAGGTCTGCAGGGAATTTCACGCCCGCGTAGATTGGAGGCTGGCAGACCACGAAGAGCCGGTCTTGAAGGAATTCGACCCGAAGGCCATTATCGTCCCAGAGAGCCTCCCAGAAGAAGAAGAGATTCAGAAACGGCAGCGAATTACGCTGCTAAACGATGTCAGTGCACTCAGTGATCAGTGTGTGACATTGTGACTTATCTTCCGCCCACCATCTCCAGCGCATCCGACGATGGTTCCTGTACCGTGTCCGCAAGACTCGAAGCCACACGCGCGCTCAGGGGTTTGACCCCACGAAAGATCCCTTCGCTGTTCTGCTTGCGAAACTGTCTGGCATACAAGTCCCTCCGAAAGCCCGACAAGCGTATCAGCAATTTATGCACGAGTCATACGCTGAACTCGTGGCTCCTGTGGTGGTCGAAAAATGGGCTGCTCACCTTGCCGAAAACGCTGGCAATGCCAATATGCCAAAGCAACCCAAGGCGGGCTTCCGTGCCAAGGTTGCGCGGGAGGTCTTTGCGTCGCTCAGCAAAGAGGATCGGGATGCCTTTGGTTCTCGCGCAAAGACGGAGTCGGCAGAGAAGAAGGAGAACTACCAAAAGTTGATGAAAGACCCTCCGTCTCGACTACCTGCCGACCGCCAGAGGTGAGATCTCATACTTGTCTGGGGGACGATGGCAATTGACCCGTTCGTTCTAGATGCATCGATGCGGTGCCCGAGTTCATAGGACCCATTTTGCGAGGCCTTCAAGAGTACACGGGCTGTCACTCCGTGCTCATTGTCGGCGGTCCGATGCCTAAGTACGGCGGGGATCTTCGCACTGTCCAGTAAGTTTCATTTAGCACAATCCTTCTCGCATAGCTGAACTTGTCATCACAGTGTCGCCTATGGTCGCAACCATTCAGCCGGATCGGAGACGTGGCCTCAATGGGACAAAAAACGTTTTGGCGAGCAGGTGGTCGACTTTATGACGGAATTCCTCGAGACGGCGTTCAGTGCGTATTATTTGATCAACAACATATCTTTAACATTACTTACTCCTCCTCAAGCGCCCCAAGAACGCGCGGAATCGTCCATTACGCCTGCCGCAGCTTTGGCGGGCGCAAAATACAAAATCAGCCACAAGGATAACGACGACAGCGACAGCTCCGATTCTGACAGTAGCGATTCTGACTCCGGCGATTCCGATTCCGACTCCGATTCTGACTCGGACTCGGACTCTGAGGACGACAACGCGCAAAGAAGAGGCGCAAAACAGACGCGCACGCCAAGGGCAAAGGAAAGGCGCCAGCGCCAGTCCCGCGCAACAGCGACGGTCTCACTGTAAGGAGACCAAGCGGGGAACACGGGTATCCGGTTACCCGGATGCCGTGGTTCCCCTTTCATCTCATCATCCGATCAGTAGTTACCTGATGTACTATATAGTCGCCGAGAGACGGGTTGATGGGCAACCGAACTTTGCCCACTTAACCCGTCACCTCGTCTTCAATCGATAGAACTTGGGTCGGTTTAGTTGGGAGATTAAGTCTAAGTTAACACCCAACCACCTTTACACTTTTTTAAACCCTATTGGCTTCTCCCGAAGCAACTCTATCTCAAGAACGACTATATTCACACATCGTCATTCTACCGACAAAAGCGACTACTGGAATATGGCTTCAAACGACGCTGATCGCAGCGAGGACTGGCGAGCTCCGCCTCCCCACATCCCCCTCGTCTCAGCCGCTAGTACCCAGTACGCATCGGCGAGAACTCAGCCCGGTAACCCCGCGGCTAGTGTCTCGGCCTCCCGCCCCACATCGCCGTCCGCGGCGACTGGTGCACTGGGAGGAGCTCCACCCAGCGGAGCTCCGTCCCCTATACCCTCGGGTTCGCCAGCCCCACGCACGGCGTCCCCGTTCGCACCGACTGGGTTGACTGCCCGAGTCGTGTCTGATGGAAAGGGGGGTCACTTCCTTGTCCAGATTGATACGGGGCTTCGCATCGACGTGATTGATGACGAAAGCATCCCTACTCCAGAGGATCTAGCTAATCGCTCTGTGAGGAAGCCGACCATACCATCCGAGAGTGGACCTACGTTGTCTGAAGAATCTGATGTTACCGATACTCGAGGATCCACGGAAGCTAACACTCACTCGAGCACCCACCACGGCGTTGAGAACAAGATTGCCGCCTTGCTCGCAGAGGTGGGACCTGACGCTCTGTCTAGGGAACAAAAGGCGGTCATCAACCAGCTCCGAGGCTCACTTACCACGGGACGCGATCGTCTGTTCACCACCACCGCCATGGTCCTGGACAATCAGCAGGAAGTTCGACTGAGCCATGAAGAGCTCATCAGCTTCAGAGACGAGGTAGCCTCTAGACTGGCTGAGATGCATCGAACTATCCGAGGACGTCACGACCAACTCGACAACTGCGTCTCTGAGAATATAAAGGTTCTGCGGGACCTAGGAGTGTCGGAAGCGCTTTTAGGTGATATCCTTAAGAACGCTGCCAAGAACCGCTCACCCGAACTCCGACGCCCCGACCTGCCCGTATACGAAATCCCAGAGTCGACAGCGGTGGACGACGAATCCCTGGCCGGCATAAACACCGCCCTTGCACCCCGTCGCGCCGGCGAAAGTCTCGAGGCATTTGGACGCCGGGCCGAAGCCGCTCTCGCGCGTAAGAACCGGAAGGCTGCCACCTTCGCCCCAATCGCTGCTAACGTCACCGACAGCATCAAGGCCCCAATTCCCCCGCCCAAGCCAGTCGCTCGGTTCGAGGACGTGGGGAGCATCTCCTCAGCCCCGCGCCGACCTAGGTTTTCGACGCTATCTTCGAACCGACCGGTGGCTCAAGGAGGAAACAGCCTCAGTCATACGGGATTTTTGACGGCGGACGATTCCAGTGACCAGCCTGGAGATATCTTTGAGGAGTTTCGGCGAGAAACGGACGAGAGCATTGCCCGTATAATAGAAAAACATTTGAGCGAAGTCTTGAACGTACCCGCCCGAGTGAAACCCCCCAAACTCGATACCCCTCCTAAGTACTCGGGACTGGATGACCATCTGAAATTCATGCGATGGGTCGAGAAACTCGCCTCATGGATGAGGGCCATGTTTTACGGTGGCACTGAGGACGACGTCGATAGCTATAGGCTGTCTGTACTTAAGAACCTATTGGACGGTGTTGCATTAGAATGGTACATGGATTTTGTGGACAATACCGCTAACCGTTCCGCACACCCGGACTTGGATTTCACTGGAGTACTTTGCGAGCTCCATCATCGGTTCATCACTACCGCCACAGCGCACCACGCCCTCCGTGAATTCGACCTGATCCGATTCAGGCCCGAGGCTGGTCCGCTGCAACTGCTCGATGACTTGGAGACTTGTTCTAGACGGATGCGCGAACCTCTGCCCGACATTATAATTCGCCAGCGATTCATGAAGCTGATTCCTCCGGACCTACACGACGACCTGACGGCACTGAGGGGCATATCTGCCTCCTACTCTTCCATAGCGCAAATGCGCACCCACGCGTACTCGCTGTGGGACGCGATTAAGACGGCGCGTGGAGGTGGACGTATGCGGTCATCTGCGTCGATGGGCAAAACGGACTCGGGTCAACGGACGACTGGAGGCCCTCACAAAGTGGCCACAAGCGCAGAGGCCCGCCCCCGCACGACCACTCAGTCGGCCCCGAGCAAGCCTCCTCCGGCTCGCCACACGCCCCAAGGACCCCATGCAGACAAGACCTGCTATAAATGCGGCATCGTGGGTCACATTGGCAGCGACCCCGAATGTCCGAAGTATAACGAGCAACCTCCCCCATGGGACAGGCCGAGAGTCGGGGCTCAGTGGGTCCACGAAAGTTACGTGGCCGACGACGAAGAGTTGGCTCTAGAAGCCGAAGCCGGCCCCGTCCATGATAATTGGGGAGGATCACAGTACGACAGTGAGCCGGAAGATCTCCCTGTTGAGAGAACAGCCGACCTTCAGGAGCTAGTCAACGAGACCGAAGAAGAAGTACGGATGGGCACCACCCGCCTCCAATACTTCTCCTCCCGGATCGCAGCCTCTGCCCCCGAGGCGACGCGACCTTCCGCCGCCGCCCTCATGGCGGCCCTGCCGTCCAACCTGCGACCCATTGGAGGCCACGGACCCACCGCCCGAAGCGATTTCCTGCGCATTAATACCTTCCGAGTCTCTCAAGGTCTACCTGTAATCGAAGGAGAAGATGAGGAACAATTAGTCCGGGAGCTACGGGCCACGCACCGGTATCGTGACGACCCGGTGGATGACTTCGCCACTCTACTGGCCGAGTATGAGAACCGGCACGGAGACGTGGACTGGACGCCTGCGGCTGTCGATGAGTCAGAGGCGCTGTTTCGCCTCCAGCTGGCTGAAGACATTCGGGACATGAGGAACTCTATTTCCCTTTCTCCCCTGGCGTTCACGCCGGAATTCTCACCGACCGAACTGGCACTAATGAGTGTCGATCAACTGGCCGAACTCATGACATCATACGTCCAGGGTACGGAGGCTGTGGCAGGAGTGCGACGCGGCCTCTTCAACGTTAACAGGATGGGAAGGGAGGCGATGCAGTCGCTGAACGCGCAAAGAGCCTTGCCCAGGAGATCAGAGAGCCCCACCCCACACATACTGGATGTAACTGAGGACATGCTGTGGAGCACTCTGGAGTATACCACTCAGTTCTTGCGCGCCGCGGACCGCAGGCTTGAGGATAGGCGAATTTACACAGTGAGGATTCGTTACGAGCATAGCGTGAGACCGGCATTATTCCCGCTACTTGAAGGACCTATTGAGGATCCCAATTCCGTCTCCGGATTCGAGGGCCTGGAGTCTGACGACGAGCTCGCAGCTCACGACGAGGAGCAGATCAGGAATATGCTCTCCAGCCCGTCGACTCCTGTGTCGGACGGCACTCCACCGCCCAGCTACCCGGGGACCCCGGAGGAAGACAATGCGAATACTATGGTCATTGACATTTCCTCCGACGAGGAGAGCTGGAGCGAGTCGCCAGAACCAGAATCGGGTGGTCAAGGACATTCAGACGGCCGGATGGGAATGAGGGCCATACGCATGGGTACACCGGACAGTGACGAGGATATGCCTCCCCTAATTTCATCCGCATCCTTCGAATGGACGACCCTATCTGACCGAGGGAACAGGGTTCCCCAAGATGGCCCAGCGACCCTAGACATTGCCGCCGCGAATCCTGAGGAGACTAGTGGTCCGAGCGTCCAGGGCATCGACGAAGCTAGCCGGATGGCCGAATGGTCTCACAACTCAGGAGTAACCCGTATACGCGAGCGAGAAGTCACCGATATGCGGCATTGGGCACCCCCAGAGGATCCCGATGAGCCACTTGACAAAAGGCGCCTCTGGATACGCGGATTGAATTACGACTATAGCGGAGGATTTGTGCATGTCAATGAATTCCCACCAGTAGGCGCGGATCATTACAATGACTCATCCAATGATGTCGTCGCCGATTCTCCCTTCCAACTAATGTACTTGCCTGAGGACGCTGCGACCGCCCCTACTTCTGAGACCAGCACGGCGCCCACTGAGGAACTGGTAATCGTCGACCACCACCGCCGCTCGCCGGAGCCGAGCCCCACCGATGAATGCATCCTTAAGTCTGTTGTGATGCTCTCAGACTCGGTGGCCGAGCAATTCCTCACCTTTGTCGATGTACATGGAACTGTCTACGTGCGAAGCCAGCCTCTCCCCGACAACCATTACCTGAGCGCCGACTTCCAAGAGGCTCACCACCAGGCAATGCAGGTAGCCATAGCCGAGAGGAATGCGGCCATTCGAGCAGACCCAGGACTTGCGAGGCACTACGATAACCCGCCACTCGCGGACACTATCGAGGCCATTCGAGAACGCCGCGGTCTACGGGATATGCCCCCACGACTATTACCTGGGAATGCCTTCCATGAGCGACTGGCGTCATCGAATCCTGAAGACGATGATACGTCCGCTGAGCCTGGATTTCGGGTCCATTACCTTGCCCAACACATCGAGCAACTATCCAACGTCAACCGCAAGGAAATCTTCGAGCTTGATCAGCCTAAACGACTACGCAAGGAACTGGCTTGCCTCTCCGCTCAGATCGAAATAGGAGGACATCTTGCGTATATCCTATTCGATTCAGGGAGCAACATCGACTCCCTGACCCCGGAGTACGCTAAGGCCGTAGGCTGTCGACCTATTGCGCTCAAGGAACAGATCACCTTGCAACTTGGATGCGTAGGCAGTCGATCTAAGATCAGCTACGGCGCTCGGCTATCTGTCAATTTCGGAGGATTGAAGGGAAGCGTCTATTTCGACCTGGTCAACTTAGACCGTTACGACGGGGTTATTGGGACCCCCCTCATGAACAAGCATGGCATTATGCTCGACTTCAAGAACAGACTCATCCACTTTCCCCACGGCCGTACTGTGAAGGCACTGTCGACCATTGAAGAGACTTCCCTGCTGAGCGTTAGGGAGGCTGAGTCAGCACGGCGCCACACCGCCTCTGGCTGACTGGAGATGGCGGATGGCCGTCCCTGTATGGACCATCCATCCGCTAGATCCAGTGGCGCAGAGGGGGGAGCAGAGTCGGCTGGACCGCCTCTTTGTACTACTACACCTAACGCGCCGGCCGCCATTATTCCTTCAGGACGGGGCCCGGGTACTCGGCAGAAACCTAGTATCGAGGAAGTTGAGGACGAATACATCCCTCGTCCTTATCCTCCTCTACCGGCCGACTGCCCGCACATTCTTTTATCTAGCGAAGACTACATTGAATATTCTACTCAACTATCGTCGGACGGCCAAAACCCAGTCCCCGACGATCCTCCCGAATTAATGACGGACTGGGAAGACGATTCGTCTGAATGCTCCTCTCACGAAGACGATGATGACGGATATCAAGAAGATCCGTCCAACGATTGGAATGGGGCGACGCTCCACTTCCACGTGCACTATAACGACTGCGACGAGCTCACGTTCGCCCCTCTTCACCCCATGGAACCGATGCCGGGCCTCGCAATTCGAGACCGGATCACTGCCCACTCATCAACAACCCGTGTATCCCGATCTGGGGAGTACGACCCGTTTGGAATAAACGACGCCGCGCTCGACAGCGCCATCGATATTATGCGCCTCGGCAGCTCTAGAATCGAAACTCCAACGGCGGCTTCTGAACAAGAAGAATATATCTCGAGGCTTCGGTTACGTTGGCAGGAAGCGTGCGCGGACTTGATGGGCCCCATACCCCTCGAGTTGCCCCCGTTCCGAGCCATAAACCACGAGATTAAATGGATCGATGAGTCGGCTGTGTACAATTTCCACATGCCTCGCTGCCCGGAGGCACTTCGACCCATGCTCCGCGAGAAAATGAACAGGTACATACAAGCGGGCTGGTGGGAAATGAGCCCTGCCAGCCAAGCCGCTCCTCTCTTATGCCTACCCAAAAAGGACAACGGGATTCGAACGGTAGTGGATGCCCGGCTCCGCAACGAAAACACAGTCAAGGATGTCACGCCTTTCCCTGACCAAGACACGATTCGTATGGATGTGGCTCGAGCCCCGTTTCAGTCCAAAATTGACATGTCCGACGCCTACGAGCAAATACGCGTGGCGCCCGAGGACGTCTGGAAAACAGCTTTCGCCACTCCGTTTGGAACCGCTTACTCTCACGTCATGCAGCAAGGGGACTGCAATGCCCCGGCTACCTTTCAACGCCTAATGACCTGGATATTCAGGGACGTGATAGGAGACTTCGTGCACGTCTACCTCGATGATATCTTTATATTCTCAAACTCGGTGGAAGAGCACGAGCACCATCTTGAACTGGTCTTCTCCCGACTTCGCGAGCAGCGCCTGTTCCTGAGCAAACGTAAATGCGACCTTTATTCCCAGGACATGGACTGCCTTGGGCACCGCATTGACCACCGTGGTTTGCACGCTGACGACGACAAACTCACCCGCGTCCTCGAGTGGAGAAGCCCACGCTCACACAACGAGGTCCAACGCCTGCTGGGGCTTATACAGTACTTAGCCCATTTCCTACCCGACGTGGCCCATTTTACCTCCCCATTGGAAGGTATTTGTCGGGGCGGGCAACCGTTCGTGTGGCGCCCCTTCCACCAGCTCTGCCTAGAAAGGATCAAGAGTATTGTCCGCAAGACGCCCATATTGCGGCCCATCGACCCCAACAAGCCCGAACGTATCTGGGTCGTGTGTGATGCCTCTGTGGTGGGCGTCGGCGCGCTCTACGTCCAAGGAGAGGACTGGAAGACCTGTCGCCCGGCCGGCTTTATGTCAAAAAAATTCACGGCCGCGCAACGCTCCTACAAGACATACGAACAGGAGGCCCTCGCCATTATCGAGTGCCTCATGAAATGGGAAGATAAGCTCATCGGACGCAAATTCACTATTGCTACGGACCACAAGGCATTGGCTAGCGTGAAGACGGCTGCACGACAAGGCACGAACGGCCGCTTAGTGAGGTGGGACGAATACCTATCTCGCTTCGACTTTGAAATCGTCCATGTGGAGGGCGCCCAAAATAAAGTCGCCGATTGTCTCTCTCGACTCTACGAACACGACGGGCCCGAGGACCAGTACCCCCCTGAGGAATTCGTGAACGCCGACCTGCGTCTCGACCCCGAATTGGAGGACATGGGCCCGACTCGAGTGGCGGAAATCCTGCGAGAGCCACTGAGCATGCGTGCCCGCCGGATTCGCGAGCCGTTGGAAGACCGAATTATCGAGTCGCGCGAACTGGACAAGCACGCCGAGGAAATGGCCTTAGAAGGGTTTGACATCAGTGCCATCTCCCTGGAGGACGCTCTAAAAGCCGATCCTCCCCTCAACTCAACCGTAGAGGGTGACACGTCGTTTGTGGAGGATGTGAAGAAGGGATACCCTGACGACTCACTATTCAAGGATATCCTTGCCAACCCTCAATCATTCCAACAATTCCAAGTCAGGGAGGGTCTCATCTACTGCAAAAATGCCCTGGAAGAAGACGTTCTCTGCATACCACGCACCCCTCGGAGGAAGAGCACTCGGGTACTCACCGAGGTCATCCTAACTCAGTCTCACGCGACACTAGGACACTACGGAGAGCTGCGCACATCCGAATACATTCGACGATGGTACTGGTGGCCAAAAATGGGCCGAGACATCGCCATCTTCTGCAAGTCTTGCGGAAATTGCGACACCTCGAAACCCCGCACGCAGAACCCCCCTGGAGAATTACATACCATGCCAATCCCTCGACAACCCTGGGACTCAGTGGGGATGGACTTCGTCGGTCCATTCCCCAGCTGCCTCGGCTACAATTACCTCTTGGTCGCAATCTGCAGACTTACCTCCATGGTATCACTGAGCCCGATGAAGGTGACCGACACCAGCTCGGATGTGGCCTGGATATTCTTGCGGGATATTGTTCGCCTCCATGGGCTTCCCTCGTCGATCGTCTCGGACCGTGACTCAAAGTTTACCTCCAAATTTTGGAGGGAGCTCCACCGGCTTCTGGGGACGAAATTGTTGATGTCTACCTCCTTCCATCCCCAAACGGATGGAGCTTCGGAACGGGCGATCCGCAACGTGTCACAGATTCTGCGCGCCTCGGTCGACCCCACTCAGCGCGATTGGGTTTACCATGTTCCAATGACAGAGTTTGCTATCAACTCCAGTATCAGCGCGTCGACCGGCTTTGCTCCGTTCGAGCTCAATTACGGCTACGTCCCCCGTCTTACCAACATCTTAGACTCTCCAAGTGCCCTCCCAGGAGTGAAGGAGT
The DNA here is from genome assembly GCA_029449255.1 of Mycena polygramma. NCBI lineage: Eukaryota > Fungi > Basidiomycota > Agaricomycetes > Agaricales > Mycenaceae > Mycena > Mycena polygramma. The sequence goes on from JARKID010000025.1 coordinate 18,683, forward strand.
TCGTCGATCGGGCACTGGCCAATATCGTAATCGCCCATGACAATATTATTGAGGCTCGGGTTCGCGCCACAGTGCAGGCTAACAAACACCGAGGGGAAGAAGTCCCATACGATATTGGAGACCGTGTGTACCTATCGACAAAAAACCTGAAGTTACCCAAAGGGAGGACGAGACGGCTGGCACCAAAATTCATTGGCCCGTACGAAGTAACTAAAAGTGATCCCAGTACTTCGTCATACACCCTGAAACTGTCGGCGGACTTATTGGCTCGGAAGATCCACCCGACATTCCATTCGTCGCTGCTCCGACCCCATGAACCTAACGACGAGGTCATTTTCCCTAGCCGAGAAGCGAGCCGCTTCTACGATATGGGGATGCCGGATGCGCAAGAATGGTTTGTCGACGAAATCATCGGCCACCGATGGGAAGGTCCGCGTACGATCAAGTTCCACGTTAAGTGGACGGCGGGGGATTACACATGGGAGCCGCCCAAGCATTTAGAAGACTGTGTTGCCCTAGACCAGTACTTCGAGGCTATGGGCGTTACCAGGTGGCAGGACTTGGCACGCGACTAGTTGCACCGGAACATTATACCCGACATCACAAATCACCACGCGCTCGCTTAATTGACTTGTAAATAATTGGCACCTATCATTGATCCACCCCACTCTTTCTTCTGTACTCCCACCCACCTCCCCTCGCGCAAAACTAGACAACAAACCATAAAGCTGCGGAAGGCATGGCGTACCACGGCGACGACTGGGTACCCAGTGTCATCCGCGAGGCGGGACGCGCCGTGGCTGACCGCCTTCTACCAGAGAACCAGCGGCGTTACGACCGGCGCGACCGCCCTGAGCGCCCCGACTACGGACCTTACCGCGACTGCGAGCGCAGCCTGTCACCCCGAAGTACGTCGGGCTCCTCTGCGAGCCGCGGCAGATCTGAGCGAGGACGCCGCCGGTACGAGGACGATAATAACGCCTACGCGCGGAACCCCCACGCTCGTGAGCGCTGGGAGTCACGCGGAGGCGATCGTCATCCTCGGTACCGCGGGGAATCTGTCGCATCCCGCCGCTCACCGTCGCCTGATCGGTATCGGTTCAGGCCCGAACCCCGCCGTGGCGAACCACGCCGAGGCCGTGGATTTGGACGAGGGCGCGGCTACCAGCGCGGCCCTCCCGGGCGAGACGTACACACGCCCTACACCAACTCGAACGGCTGGTGTCGCACCATATACCCGCCCAAGGCGACGGATGCCGACCGAGACACTGCGGGCCACCTTATATTTCCCAGCGACTTGGCTGCCGAGGACGACAAGACTCATGGCAAGTACGTCGGCATGCTGCCCCCCTCTGGAATGCCGGGAAATGAAGAGGAGCGTCGCGCAAAGGCCGTCGCTGAGCAAGATGCCGGGCGAAGTTACGACAAGATGTGCAGTGCGCTAACCATAGAAAACGCCGGCATTTGGGCGACGGCGGGATGGGTGTCGACCTTCGGACAAGCCGTGAACGTCGTACGATGGGTAACTCGGGGCGACAAACATGCCCGCAAGTTCCTCCGCTCCAATGTCACTCGGCTAGGTACGGATCCGACCATCCTGCGCACCACGGGCGAAGTGGCACTCCTGCAACACCAAAACCGTGTTATGGGACTATACGACGCTGTGGTGTACGGCACGAAGATCATTCGCAGCCGACCAGCCAACGCAGGACGGGTAGGAGCGCCCTTTGGCATGGACTCTAGCCGACCACCGTCACCACCTACATCGCCGGAGCCGGAGCCTCCTTCCCCGCAAGAACCCCAAAAGATCTGCCTTGGGGCTGCGCGACTGCAGTTCATCGACGTGAGTCGCATCCATCTCGAAGAAGAACCTACCTCGAGCAGCGTACCCCACAACGTATCCCGCTCGCTGGAAGAAGCGACTCAGTGGTACGGGAACGTCCCCACTGTACACTGGCCCAAAGGGATGCGCGTCGCCCGCGATGCCCTGCCCAGCAACGAGCGCGCACAACCCTGGCCTGCGGACGTTGCAGCATGGTTCACGCTGAACGCCCTCGCACCCGAACGCGACATCGACCCGTCCTCCCTGCACCGCGCCAACTTCATCACGATGGCGGTGCACCTCCTGTCCATCAAGGGCGTCTTCGACCTGTATGCGACTGAGGGAGGATACGTATTCGACGTCCTGGCGGTCGAGCACTTCCCCTTTAATGGGACGAACCTCTCATTCGCGAAGATAATCGCCTGGTTCGTCCAGCATGGGATCGACACGGGGTCGACGGCACTTGCGACTCTGGAAGACTTCGCGCGGGCCCGACGCAATCACATCGCGGGAGTGGCGGACATCAACGCGTCCTCGTTTGACAACGGGTTCCCGGGCAACACGAAGGACATCGAGCAGATTCAAATACACGACGAAGACAAATGGGCGAACTTACACTTCGGCCCCACTCGCGAAGGAGTAACGTCGACATACCCCGAGTTCCCCGCTGGAGAGCGGCGTTCCCAACACGCCCCGGAGACGCGGATGGACGAGTCCGAGGGCTAGGAGCGCGCAGCGTCACGCCAAGCGCGCCCCAAGCTGAGGACGCAGGCAGCGTCAAGCCTGTCGTCTACGTCGCGCGTTCGGGTGAATAACAAGCACATATAGTTCATGATAAAGTTTTTAATTTATTTTCTATCGGACTCCTGGTACTCGTCCTGTGGGGGAGGGTGTAAGGAGACCAAGCGGGGAACACGGGTATCCGGTTACCCGGATGCCGTGGTTCCCCTTTCATCTCATCATCCGATCAGTAGTTACCTGATGTACTATATAGTCGCCGAGAGACGGGTTGATGGGCAACCGAACTTTGCCCACTTAACCCGTCACCTCGTCTTCAATCGATAGAACTTGGGTCGGTTTAGTTGGGAGATTAAGTCTAAGTTAACACCCAACCACCTTTACACTCACTCTGGACCAGGTTCGCGCGCAGAACATCGAACGGCACAGAGAGTTGGCGGAGCAGCTCAAGCAATCCTTCGAGGAGAAGTATCCCGACATGAAGAAGGCCGAACGCAAGAAACGCGCACGGAAACCCAAGGACACGACGAGCGGCCCCACTCGCAGATCGACACGGCTCGCGGCTCCCGAGGGCTCCATGGACGTGGACTCGCCCACCCGTGGGTGTGACATTTAGCCTTCGCATCAGAACACAGCCAGTTTGTCACTTGTCTAAACGCCCGACTCCAGCCAGGACATGGTAAGCCTATTTCTCCCCCTTGTTTTTGGTTCCCCTGGCCCGTTTTGAGTGATGTGCCGTCGGCGATGCCCCCCGCATTTGGGGAGGGGCCGGTAGGGGCCTCCAAATATTCGTCGGCATCATCGCTGACACCCTAATTCGGACATTTTCCTGCAAAAACTAATTGCATCGTCCCATTCCACCGCACAGCGTCGCTCCTTTGGGCAATTCTTGACCGCCCCAACTCAAAACGACTTAGAAATGGTTTTCTGCGTTCAAAAAAGGCAATTTGCTGATCGACTACATTATGTAAAGAGCTGCACCAAGTCCGCGCCTTCCTCCAGTGGCTCCGCTACCGTGCACTTCGCGGCCTCCCCGACAGACTGACTCCTACTCCGTTCTAAAGAACTCCCCCAACTCCGTGTACATGTGAGCATGCTTCCGCGCGTACGCGCTGAGCCCGCCCTGAAGCTCCAGCGACTCATTCTCGCGAACGCACGCCCTATCCATCCACCATCCCGAGAGCCATTCGAGGTAGCGGAGCACCCGGCGCATTTCCTCGCGCAGTAGCAGGACCTCCTCCTCCCAGCGCTGCTTGCGCGCCTTCGCGCGACTCCATTCGACTCGAAGAGCTGTGTGTACCCGTAATCAGTCGCAATTGAGTTGAGCGAGACGAGACGGAACTCACATTCGTGCAATGCCTTCTCGTCGTCGTCCAGCGCCCCCGCAGCGGTCCAGATCCAGGAAAGAACCTTTCTTTGACGAGCCCTGCACATGACGCGGGGTACACGCGCCCTTCCCAGCTCCGAGCATGGCGAGCTTCTTGCGTGCGATGGTGTCCGACGTTTCCTCTTCGCCGTCCAACGTCATGTCGGCCGCCTTGAGTATCTTGAAGTGAGGTGCGTGGTCGGCTCCCGACAGGCGCATCAGGGCGGCCCTCCCCTGATTGTACTTCTCCGTGGAGGCCTGAGCTCGTTCCCCGACTTGTCCAATAAGCGTCCTCGCCCTCGTTGACTTGACCTGCCCAGTGACGTTGGTGTTGCGGAAGCCAATGAGGTGACGTTTTGAGTGGAGGTGTCCGCGCAGCTGCACCAGCGCATTGTGGCACTGGTTTTCGCGAAGGCGTATCTCGAGGTCGACGACTGCCGGCCACGCAGCCCACTCTGCGCTCCAGCTCAGAGAGCTCCGACGGCATGTAGAGCTTTACCGACTCGGCGTTGACAGGTGGGGCGTCGGGATCCGTCGCGGCCTTTTCTGCATCCAGGCCGCGGCACGCGCCGGGCGTGAAGACTTCCTGCAGCTTGCGGAATTTGACGAGTTTCACCATGAACGTGCGGCGGCGGTCGGAGATTTTGCTAGCGCGGTCCGCTGTCAGTAGCGTACGCCCCGCCAACTCCCCCCTGATTCGTCGCCTAGGAAGCGTCAGTGGGCAGATTCATACAGAATCGATTGACTCACTGCGCCGCCTCTAACTGAAGTCCTGCAGTGAGAAACGCTGTTGCGCTTGTGGCGTGCAGGCGGGCTCGTCCTTGCCGCACCTCCTCCTCCTCCTCCTTCTTCAGGGCTACCCGCAACTCAGCTTCCGTCGGCGCTCCTACAGTCAACGGTGAGCAAGGTGTCAGACGCGACGGCGGGACATCGCACCTGCGTTGGGGAGCACATAGGGGTTCGGCTTGCTGTGGTCTTTCACGAAAGCGTCGATCTCCGCTTGCCACTTGTTGCGAACCTCTTTTGAGATGGTCTTGCTCACTTCCTTGAACGCTTCGACCTGCCGTTCGCGCTCCGCAATGGCGACAAGCAGCTTCCTGCGTAGTGCGTCGCCTGTCACGTAGTTTAGTCAAGTCGCTTGTCGTCAAGATCACACAAGACTCACCGTGCGTCAGATTCTTCAGAAAGTTATGCGAGTCGATCTTGTCTTCCAAGGTGTCGGCGCGGTTCCCGATTCCCATCTCCTTCGTATGGAATGCGGCGGGGTTTAGATCCGCCCAAGTCCGCTCTACACCCTCCCCGTCGCTCTTCCCCACGCCCACAAGAAAGCTGAGGCTGTTCTCGTTGCTGCACTCCGTTTCGTGGGACGACGCGTGCCAGACGGGGAGGCCGCACTGCACCTCAATGTTGTCGAGGTCGAGCTGGATTCTGTCGGGCAGCTTCGAGTTTCGCTCGCGTAGATTTTTCTTCCATTGACACGCGATGTCATAGGATATTGTGAGCATCAAGAGGGCGCATCCGGCGAGGCAGGACATGACTATGTAGTCCATATTGGCATAGCTGCAATAATCGAGTCAGGCGCGGATAAAATCATCACACAGCTGCTCACCGTTCTCCTTTTTGCAGGTCACCTATCCCGTTGGGACGAACGCATTCGTGTCTGGCGCAAACGCAACCTCCAACGCCGGAGGTGCGCAGTCCAGTGGTGAGGCGCGTGTCTTTCTGAAGCAAAGCTGCAAAGGCGATGCAAGTGCTGATCTGGGGAAGTTTGCGTCAAGACCGCAATACAAACACGGGCAAACATATGTACGCACCTCATTTTCCCCGACATAATTCTTGAGGTGCGCCTTGTAGCCCGTGGGCTCGACAAAGGCTCCCCAGCCAGGGCCCAAAGACGGGTCGTCGTGCTCGTTGATGCGTATGCGATTTTTTAGTTTGAAGTTGGCGTCCAGTGCAAGTATCAGCATGTACAAAAATCTAAGGAAGATTCATTAGTCGTTAACGACGCAGACCTCTGAGCAGGATATTAAGCTTACCTGTATTTGGGATCGACGTCGTGCCAGTCTGCAGGTACATTGCGCCCGTCGAAAGGGCACGCCCAACAATTCTCCAGCAGCTCGCCCAATGCCATCGCATCCAAACCTGCCTCATCGTGCGCCCTGCCCGCCCTGCGCCCGCGCTGCAGGAAGGCCCATTGTCTCGCCATGCGCGAGAACGACCGGTACCGATCCTTAGCAAATGCGACGTCAGAAAGAACGTTCTGCAGGTGAAGATAAACCTACCGGCATCCATCGTATCCCGGTCGACTCCAGTGCATCCGTCAAGCGTTCCAGGGTCATGATGAAGTCCTTCGCATTCACATTTCCCACGACATTCAGCAAGCGAAACATGTCGAGGGCCCGAAACGTTGCGCAAGTCGATGGGTCTGTGAGTGTGGCGGGGTACCAGCCATTGCGCATCAAAAGCCCGAGATTGTTTGTCTGGCGACTGTGCGAGCACCCACAGTACCGATATGCGACCGTATGAATGCCTGTGGTATCGATCACCACCATTGTACGTGTCCCTTCCGCTGGTGAGAGGCAGGGCCGTCCTCCGTGACCTATGTCGTACACCAGGCCGATCGCTTCCAGAGTCGTCTTTTTCCAGAACTCGCCCTGCCATTCCTTTTCGAGATTCTCGTCAGCTCAAAACCCAAATCAAATCAAGAAACGTACCTCCAGAAAGTGCAGCGGACTTCTACGATGATGCTCGATGCAGCAGTTCAGACACTGCAGGAACTCGCCACAGCCCGAGCAGCGAAATATCCGGCTCAAGGCCGCGTCGCTTCCCCCGAGCGCTTTTTCGCAGTAGGAGCACTCGGGGTACAAGTCCAGCCCATGGCGCCGCACAGTCTCATCCAGGAAGAACTGTTTTTCTTTGCGCCATTGGGCCATTGGATCGTCCTAGAATTTTCAAGTAAGGCGAAGCTCAAACGATGCAAAACCGATTCAAAGGTACATACCGAGCTTTCGTAGCGTTTGCGCTTCCCCGTCCCGGAGACCCGGTCGATATTGTCGATCATGTCGGGGTCCAAGCAGATATCGGTGTCGTCCACAGGCATCCACTCCGCAAGTCGGTCGTCCAATTTGGAGGGCTTCAGGCGGGGTTTTTTGGGATCGACGTTCAGCAGTTCTTCCACATGACGCAGGCCGTCATTGGAGACATAGACAGCACGGTCAGCGGCGACGTCCCTCGACGTGTCGGCGCTGTCAAAGCCCACACCCGCGTCGATTACACGCTCCTTCCTAAATCTGAGCACGCCGGTGTCCATTGTGTTCACAAGACCAACGAAGGGGAGGAAGGAGGTCGGCGACAGTACGGCAGCCCTTTGAAAATGCAGGTGAGTGACTGGGGCAAGGCAAACAAGAGGCAAGCAGAGGAAGAGGGTAATGGGTGCCATGGTGAAAGCAAAAAGACTCACAGGGCAAAATAATAAAACCTGGTCCTAGCCACCGCTCTGGTTCGTCGGCTAACGAGAACTCGCCGCGCGTTTTCGGATCGAACGTATCTCGATGTATCTCAGTCCTCAGACACAACGCATTAGATTGTAGACGAAAAAATATATATATATCGCTGGCTAGGTACAGAGCTATAGAGCTGTGAGACGGTCATCAGCGGCAGAAGGAGTATCAAAACAATAAATGCTCGCCTATTTTTTCGATTTGAGCTCGCAGCGCCCATGTCTCGCAGGAGTTACCTTCGGGCGTCGCCAGGAGCCAGCCAGCATCCAGGATTTGCTGGGCTTCTGAGTTGGCCGATTCGCAGGCGCAGTGACGGCACTTGACGGTTTGCACTCCCTTCGTGTCGTAGACGAGAAGTGAACGCGTGGCGGAGGCGGGCGAAGGACACTGCCGCCCACGGTGACCAAGCTGGTACACCAATCCGATCTCGCAAAGAGTGACATTGTCCCAGAACGTGCCCGTCCACTCCTAAGAAATCCTGAATAGACGTTGTGGCGGACTGGGAGAGGACTCACCTTCAGAAAATGGAGAGGGAGGGAACGGTGGTCGATGACGCAGCACGAATGGCAGAGCGCTTCGCTACAAGTAGCGCAGCCAAAAAATCTTCCATCCTCTAAATTCATCGTTTTTTTGCAATGTCCACAATGCGCCGCGGGGCCAGGGGGAGCGTCGCTGAAAGGCAGGCGTAGTTCCTCGACGAAGAGTTGTCTAGCTGTACGCCAGATTTCCAAAGGATGAGGACGGAAACGTGGACGAGACATCCACAGAGGGGTGTACGGAAAGTGAAAAGCTCAATAGGGCCAGCATCCTTGTAAAGAGAGGCAAATTGGCTGGAGTGCGAGTGGGAACAAGTGAAGCGGAATCAGGTGGCGGTGCCACGGCCCGAAGCAGAATTTCTCGAGCGCTTAAATGGCTCCCATTTCGACTGGTAATTTTGAGTAGCTAGCTGTCTACAATTTAGCTCGAACCATGGGCTCCGTGCTCCAGAGCGCATCGTGTCGTTTCCCGGGTGCCATCTCCTTCCCCACAAGCATCGGTGCTGAGCACGCCCACGCCCTCTCCACCCCCTCACCGTCAGTTTGCCCCTCACAGTCAGTTTGGAATCTCCGGGCGGGCCATTGGCAAGCAATATCGTATGTGCAATAACTGGGCAGATAGTCAGCGGTGGCCACGGAATGTAGCTGAATGGACGAACAAGTTATGGCTAGCGGCATGGAAGGTGGGCGTTAAAACGTTCCTCGACTTGTATGCACCATCGACATATTTACCACAGACGTAGCTAAACGGGCTGCGAAAAGGACCGTCAGAAACCATATCATATAACGCAGGATAGTCTTACCGTTCCCCTTGCTCGGATAGGATCACAGCGCCGCCTGCATTGCCGTGCACGGCGGCATGAAAAACGGGCAGGGCGAAGGTGTAATCGCTATTTAGGTATCTGAACGGGCGGTCAGAGACCTGGATATGATAAATAATGCAGGAATTCGTACCTTTCTCCGCGCTGCAAATCAGACGTTGACAAGCCGCGGCCAGGCTCGGGTGTGCTGGGTTGCCAAAGAACGAGAGCGCGACCTGCCAGAAAGTAAGCCTTGAGTTGCTGTAATATGAGGGAACGGACAAGTATTTTCGGGGACCATGGAATCGAGACAGGGAGTGGCAATTTGGCGGATTGCCCCTCCTTGTCATTTAAGTACGACAAAGCTTGGAATTCTTTCAAAAAAGGGCGTCGGTGATGCGTGGAGTCCGTGGGACCAGCGCCAAGAGCGGTCCTGTTCATCCCGCCTGAAGTCAGCCATAAGCAACGAAGGAAATGTGGCTGAACTCAGCCAGGGATCGCGGATCCTCAACCCAAAACAGTGTTTTGTACGGCAGTTCCGTGCCTTCGCATCATGACCAACGGACCCTGATGAACTCCCCACGCGTCACGCATTCCCTCGCTGCCACTCGCCACGCGTTTTTGCTAATCCGAAGCGCCCCGCGTCGGCCGAATAGTGTTATTCACCCAGCCATGGTATGGCTAGTGCCACAGTTTTGCCAGGTTCTGTGTGGATACAATCTGAAACTGTCAATCTATTTAACCTCGACTTCGCAAGAATGAGACGCACTTTCTAAAATGACGGCGGTCAACGGCTTTACACTCACTCCCTGGCTCAGTCCGCCGATCCTCTGGGACAACGACTTCAAAAATATCCTTGCTGGAGAACTGGATCTTGTTCGTCACCGGGAGAGGACCGAGGCGTACTACAGAGGTGAATCTTGGGACCGCCCTAGCTTCTTGGACCATGCGGAAGAAGACTCCAACGTCTCCCTCGATGTGGGTTCCGACTCCGACACCATAGCCGCCCACTCCGACGACGAAACTACCGACTATGTCGAAGGCGACGCCCCGGTCCACGCCCGACCTCGCCTTCGATGGTCTTCGAACTTCATGGATGAATTTAGCCCGTTCGGATATCTTGAAAATTTACCCCGTTATCGTACTCCCTCCCCACCGCCTCCTCCGCAGACGGAACCCTTGACCCATGTGTATACACGGGCAGAACTAGAACACCACAATTTTGAGGCGCATCTGGAATGGGAAGGGTATGTACTTGCACGCACCGCCGCTTGCTGCCCCACTCATTCGTCTGTAGCCCCACGCCTTTGGTGGATAGGAGAGGCCGAATTATTGGAGTCCTCGTGGACTCGCCGTACCAGAAGGCCGACTGGAACCGTGTGGTAGCGGACGCGACCCTGGCGATCGATGCGGCCAAGACTCACGTCAACTTTGGCGACCTCCCATTGCACGGCAACACGCCCAACTCCCTGCGGGCGGGAATGGAATACTATGGCTGGGGTCCCTCAAGCGCCGTGAGTTGTACGGGTCGTTGCAGAACATCTACTCACTTTGTGATTTTTAGCAAGTTCAGAACGTTCGCCACCAAGATGGGGACAATCGGGTCGAACTGGCTTTCTTGCGCCACCACAAGGCCTTCGCGGACATTTCTGCTTGGCAGAACGGTAAGTCTCTGTGCAGAGCCGTAGTTGTAATATATAGACTATTGTACATGGACCTAGCCAGGACCCCCCTTTGGCTATACACCTGGAACTAGCCAGGAGGTGGCTAGGTCCAGGAGTTAGACTCTGGTTCTGCTCCAATCCACAAAGCAAAAGGATACCTGTAGCGCAAATTGAATCTAAGACCTTAAGAGTGCAAGATCAATTCAGATCAGATTCAGATGAGCTACATCCATTAAGCCAACTGGCCATAGAAGTCATAGCAAAGTTCCTCCCTACCCTAACCACCTAACCAACCCCAACATCTAATTGGCTGATCTCTTACCAACCCTAACCCCTAACCTACCGAGACAACCGAGACAAAAATACTCCTAGGACCCTAACCTCCCTAACCCTAACCCTAACCCTAACCTCTAACCACTAACCACTAACCTGGCCCCTTCGGGGCGGAGTAGAACAACAAACATACTCTTTATAGATCACAAAATGAGCAGGGCATACCTGTATCAATTCTTGATTTTGCATCGGCCTTTTGGGTTAGTTGGTAAGGATTACCTAGGTTTGACTGCTTAGGTAACCTCTAGGCTTTTGGTTCAATCCCTGAATCTGACATCTTATTATTATATTCTTCTTAGCAGGCTCTAGCCAGGGGCTGGCTAGCTCCAGTTGTATAGCCAAAGGGGGTACCTGGCTACATCCATGTCAGGAGACTAAATCCTACAGCTACGGGTGCTGTGCACCGCTGAGGGATCGCTTTCGCTCACTTGCTTTGTTGTCCACAGTCGTTCACGACAAGTTCGCCCCCCGATTGCGGCAGTACGTTCAGGAAACGAAGGACGCGCTCCTCACGAACGACGCAGCGCTACTAGATTGCACCGGCGGCGCGTTCCCAGCTGCAGAGTTCTTCTTAGGCAGCGACGAGTCTCCCCCCAGAATGGACGATCTGGACATGCCATGGGGCTGGCGTGCATTGACGTCGCTGGGAGAATACAACGCTCGGTGGGGGGGCGAACTCGTCCTGTGGGAAGAGAAAAAGGTTGTCAGGTTCCCGCCCGGAGCCACGTTCCTGTTCCCCGCTGCTTTTATGCGTTACTCGTTCACCCAATTGCGCGCCGGTGAAACCCAGTACGCCTTCAGCCAATATGCGCAGGCCGGACTCTTTCGTTACGTAGAGAATGGCTTCATGTCGGAGGACAATTTCGAGGCAACGGCCTGGAGGGCGCAGCGCGAGGAACGCGACAAGCTGCGAGACACGCGGATGTTCCGCGCGCTTGGGATGTATAGTCACATAAATGAGATTTACGAGTAGATCCAAAGTAGATCGAGTAGAAATCAGAATTTCCCAAAAGGGCATGACCAACAAGGACAAACACGCTTCTCCTCATTTCCTTTCGTCCTTCTCAAATCTCAATCTGGATTTGCATGTGGCTGGATCCGCTTAGCTTCTGATGTGTACGGGCCCGCCGGCGTATCCCTCGGCAACCCATGCTATAAAAGCGCCCCAAGACGCGTCTCTTTTGTTTCGGAGCCACCACTTACCCTCAAAAAAATGCCTCTCCTGGCTGACCTTCCTGGCGACCCTCTTTTGCTGAACGCTGCTGTCTACAACTTGAGTCAGTCAACCCCTCTTCTCCCGTCCGTGCTTCCCGCTCATTGGTTGACTACAAGGGTCTCGTCGAGCTCGCTCGAGCTCTGGCTCCCCCGGTAGGCTATTCCACACCTATCTCTCGTTCTTTTCTCATCCAAACCTACTTGTAGCCTCGACCCCGCCTCGTCCTGCGCCTCGTCCCATTCCATCCTCCCAGAGCCCCAGTCCCCTTGCCCTTCGACGGGGACGTTCCGCCGCCCGCAACTCGAGTCAATCTTCGACTGCTGCGGGTACGTTGCCAGCTCCCTCCATCCTGCCTATACTAAGTATTTTATAGCTTCGCATGGTGACCTCCTCCCTGTCATAGCCTCGAGTCCCACTCCCCTTCGGCGGAGCCCTCGAGTGCCGGTTCGCGGCCACTCGGTCTTCCAGCCCTACCCTCCCGGTCTAGTCGGTGCGGCTGCGAACAGACAAAACGCGGCCCGCAACGCTGCTCGCCGTGCGCGCCGTGTTGCCGCCGACGACCTCGAGGTCGAAGCATACCGTCGTCGCCACACAGCTGTCCCATCCGTGGTGCTCCGTGTTCGCGCTCCTCCCCCTCCTGACCACGGGTCCCGCGTCGAGCGGGTGGTAGCTCTGACGGTCGACAACATTCTTTGCACCGAGGTCAAACCGCCGGCCATCACCACCACTCGCTCTCACCAAACGTGTGGCATCTGTTTGCATATCAAATCCCACCCCGTCTCGTACGTTCTTTTTCTTCACTCCTAAACCTGCTTACTTATACGGTCTCGAAGCTATCGTTGTGGCCACAGCCACTGTTACCGCTGCGTCCGTGTTTGGCTCGAGTCGGACTTCAGATGCCCTACCTGCCGTACGACCATGCACATGGCCCCTTGCCGCCACTATGGAGAAGAAGACGGAATTCAGCTGGACCATCCTACTTTCGTCGATCGCAGCGTTGTAGACTACAGTTGGGCTGGGCTTCGTTTCCCCAAAGCCCGCAAGGTTCCGCTGGTCGTTGACGACGAAGACTTGTAGACAATGTCCGATAGTTCCTTGCGCTTGTCATTCCAAAGCTGAATGAATACCTGTTCTCGCGCTCCACTCGAACCCTTTTAAGGAACAAATTTTCTAACAGAATTCATTGAGTCTTTTATGTATATACATGGGGTCGTGTGGATTTCGAAAGCATATGCAAAACAATGACGGTCAAGGTGCAACGTTAGACAAAAACGGGAAAGGGGGTGGGTGTGGGAGCTGCGCCAGACCGCAGAGCGTCGGGCGGTGCGCGCAGCACGTCGCCAGCCTGTCCCTGTCGCTGATAATTGCGACGACTGGGTCGGCTTTCGCGGAGCCGACGTAACCGGAGGTACTCTTCGACGGTGTGTCGAGACTTCCTGTGTATAGCGTTAGATTGGATATTGGCCTGCTCATTCGATCACGCACTGCTGTCGACGAGCGCGCTCTTTCTGTAGGAGCATAACTCGGTGCCTGCGGGATACAAAGTCAGAGTTTGCTTGCAAGGCCAGATGAGGACGACGCACTGCTCTCGGTACTTGGCGCGCGACTCTCGTGCACGGTCTCTCAGCTCATTTTGCACTGGAAGAGGTAGCGCTTTGACTGCTGCACGCCGTCTACAGTTCTGCATCAGGCGGACAGTCTGGTGACCCGAAAGCAGCCACTCACTTGGCCATCCGTTCGCGCGCACACCGACGCTTCATTTCGAGCTTGTCATCAGTCCTATACCGAGACCTGAGTGAGTGCGTGAAGGAGCCGGCGACATTTGTACACACCGCTGCGAGTCATTGTCGATGGGTGCGGGTCCCGAGGACATGGTCATAAAGGGAGAACAAAGCAGAGAACAGGAGAAAGATGGACTGACGGCACGTTTCGTGGCGAGTTCGCCGTGGCACTGCTTTCGAAGACGTCGCGCACTGGAGACAATTACTTGCATTGTGGTATGAACGACGAGCTGGCGGCGAGCAAACACGACACATCAAACACTATTGGTATCAGACTCGAAGTCTATCCCCTGCGGCCGAGGCGTGACGTGGCGAAACAAAAACTCCAGGTCGTCGTCCCCCAAGTCCTCCTTGAGAGTGGGGTTGTGGTTGTTGATAAACCGGTCGTAGGCGGCGACTTCCAGAGGGTCGTCGTCGTCGACCACGACCCAGAATAAAAATTCTCGCACGTACTCCCGAAAGGCCGCGAACGTCCTCCTGAAGAAAAAATCAGTCTGAGAAGAATTGAAGAGAGTTTCAACTCACGACGCCCGCAATTCGGGTGAAGTCATGGCTAGCATTTGCTCGGGCGAGTGGTTTTCAAAGGTCGTGGTGGGACCCTCTGACGGGGAGCACTCTCGGGGGATCCGCATCTTCTTGCTCTCGTCGCCAGATCTGAGAGATTAACGGTGAGGAAGGAGAGTGAGGACGGCCGGGAGGTGCGTACTTGACACCGTATCGCAGCTGTGCCGGGACGCGATTGGGTCTGCTTGGACATGCAGCAGCCTTCGGGGTTGCGGTGTCGATGGGTGGAGGTGTAGCGGTCGAGGCTGGCGATGAGGCATATGAGCCTGAGAGCTTGAAGGTGAAGGTGAATTTGTATCGGTCCATGAGATGGAGGAGGTGGGAGGTAAGAAGGAGCTGCCGAATCGGGTGATCCTCCTCTCCAACGTGAAATAAATTGGGAGAAATTGTTAACACCGCTGTATGAAAGTTCGTGAAAAATATATGGACAGATGGAGAGATACCGGGGGACTAATCACCTTCCCAAATGTTGCAAGAGTTTGAGCGTAGGCGGGCGCAGGTGCCCATACCTGCAGGTTTGCCGATCTGAAATTGATGAATTGGTGAATAGCGAACGAACGCACCTTTCAACTGGCTCAAACGATTGCTTATTCGTGACGGACCATTCAAACCGCGTCGGTGGGTAAAAGTTTGTTTCGGGGGAAATTTGAGGTTGGAATAAATGTTCTTGAAATGGACCGTATGCAGGTCCCGGTACAGTAGGCCATCGTCTTGCCCAAGTGTTGTATTTCGAACATCTCATTTTTTCACTCGACGTAAATCGCTCGTAGGGACGTTTGCTTCCATGTTTCACGATCTCGGGGTCGGTATGGATGAAAGGTAAGGTGTCCCGTCGACATTAAGGTCGGGGTTGTCCAGATCGGGGTAGGCACAGAAAATCTTATAACGGTTGAAGCAGCGCCTTCAAAATTATAGGGTTAGTTGCAGATGGACCGTATGTGATGCCCCCTCACGAATTTTCCAAGAATTCGAGCGTAGACGGGCGTAGGCGGGCGCAGGTGCCCATACCTGCAGGTTTGCCGATCTGAAATTGATGAAATGTTGAATAGCAAACGAACGCACCTTTCAACTGGCTCAAACGATTGCTTATTCGTGACGGACCATTCAAACCGCGTCAGTGGGTAAAAGTTTGTTTCGGGGGAAATTTGAGGTTGGAATAAATGTGCTTGAAACGGACCGTGTGCGGGTCGTAGTACAATAGGCCAGAGTGAACGAATATGTCATACTCCGAAACTCTTCTTTCAAATAAAATGTGTCGGAAGTCCCTCGTCGAAAGTGCCTTTCGTAAGGAGTACCCTTGAAATTTGCATTCAGCTATTCTTTCGACCTGTGGTCGAAATATTCTTTCGACCTGTGGTCGAAAGAATAGCTGTAGTGTATGAGTCTAGTACTGATACATCGCAAGCGCCGCTGTCTCTATGTCCATTATATGCCTCTAGAGATAGAGAGAACATCCATGATCCACCGCGCTGTACCAAACGTTTGAGCGCCTACCTAGGTAGATGCAATAGGGCGGCGCTGGAATGGAGTGATCTGATCTGAAACGGACAAAATGGTGAACTATGTTGCGAGTAATCCTGCTGTGGATTAACGGGAGTGATGTTGAGGTAGGGGGGAAAGAGCCGCGGGTAAACGTCTGAGGCGCAGTTGGAGTGATGTCGTGGAGAGCGACATGAGAGACAGTGGGCGGGAGTAAGACGGGTTGGTGCTAAATATAGAAATGCACCGCATCTGGCCTTCCTTCCTCTCTCGTCTCCCTTCCTCTCTCATCTCAATAATTTCCTTCAAATTCTACTTCTTAAACGTTCCCTGCATCAGAGTTCAAGCGTGCACGGGCGAAGGCTGCAATTGCGGTGGTGGGCAGATGCCCACCCAAAAGGGTAAAAGGCTCGTGCTTTTCTTTTCTTTTCGTTTTACTGTCATCTCCGTCATCCGCACATGGGCCGCAAGACATCCCGCGCACCACCGGAAACCTCCGCATCGCGGCGACGCGAAGCCAACAGGCGATATTACAAGACGTAAGCCACCACTGCTGTCTGGTGAACGCCGATTAATCACGAAAATATACAGACACCCCGATATTCGCGAGAAGAACAGAGCACGCAACGCAGAAAGACGGTGTGTTACGATCTACTGTGACCATGCACTATTTAACGGGTCCTTAGCTTGGCTAAAAAAATATACCGAAGACAGTGGGACCCCCCGAAGCAACCGCCGCCCACCGATGATAGCCCGTCAGAGTGCGAGCCTGCGAGCCAGGACGGTATTCTTGAGGTGGAGACAGCAGCCCACGCCGCGCTAAGCGCTATGTATCTCCTTCGTGTCCGGTGCGTTTGGTCCTCGACGGAAGAGAAGAGGTGGTAGACTGACTGACAAGGTTTTCAGCAGCAACAACGCGCGGGAAATTAACGCCGCACCTGCCGCCAGTCCCATGAAGGAACCCAAGAGCCTTGCCGAAATCGCTGCGTACGAGTCATCGCAGGAAGAGTCGTCCAGCAGTGCCACGGATGATAGAATTAGAGCCCGCAGACCATCCAGCCTTGCCACCACACGCAGACCATCCAGTCTTGACACCAGCGATGCTCGTGCGCCGCGCGTACACAACAACCTCGAGCCGGACGATAGGGAGAACGCTTTGCTCGAGGCTGAGCGAGCCGCCCGAATGCGCGTCGTGGTGGAATCCGAGTGCGTACTTTTTTACATCGCCGCTTCGTTACACATCTCACACATTCCAGGCGGTCTTGGGAGGCAATCGAAGCTCTTCATGAAGAGCGAGCGTCGTTGGGGGTGGAGGAATGGCGGTATAGTATTCAGAGATGCGATCCTATCTAGATAATACACTTATTCATGTCATTGGGGCACGGACCGGAAATACATGGCATTTCAAAAGACTATCGTTAGACGTGTGCATGGTACGGATGAGTCAAAGTACGAATATTCCCCTCAGCCTGGGCAATGAGCCAGCGCTGCTCAGCGTCCTCGCGGCTTTCCGCGGAGTCGTACGACGCCCCAGACATGCCGATCGTGTTTAAAGCACATTCCAGGCTATAGAACAACGTCAAGTCAATAAGGAATGACAGACGCTGGCACTCACTACGAAGCGTATACCCCAGGAGTGATGCCCGCATAGACGACGTGCCAACGGGCCTCCGAGGTGCAACTGCCTTGGAGTGGGTTGTGTCCGATTGTGCCTGAATCCAGAGGCTGAGGAAGGGTGGGGGAGAGATGCGGGGGCGCGGTTGAAGGAGATGGCTGCTCGCGGATACGCCGGGAAGCGCTTGACAGAGGAGGAGGGCTGGGAGGAGAAGGGCCTGGAGGAGGAGGGCCTGGAGGAGGAGGCTGCAAGCCGCGCACGGCAGTCCAGCCACGCTCCTGTGCGTATCGGTAGGCAGCCATAGCCTCAACGTCATTGAAATATCCTTGAAATAAAGCACCGGAGACTTTCTTGACTTGCGCCTCTGCACCATGAGGTCCAAACCTACAGACACGTTAATCGTGCAAACAGACCATCGGACAGTGACAACTTGGCTCACCATTTCTTGTATACCCCGGGCTTGCGCCCGTAAAAAACGGCGTACGCGTTCTTTTTATGGCGAGACCGTGGCGACGCCCAAACCGTATGCACGAAACTGTTGGGCTGGCCTTGGGTGAGAACGGATGCCTCTGACCTGATTCAAAGAATGAATATCAGCGTTGGAACGCGCCCAGGCTGAGGAAGACCGTGAAACTCACCACTGGGTAGTACATCCGCTACGGGTGGGGGACTCAAATTGATACAAGCGGGTGATGTGCGGTGTCACGGGAGGGGAATAATCCGGAGGAGGAGGGGTACTGGCTCGGGCGTCCTGTGCTGCGGAAGCCGCCAAGTCGAGGTCCGTCAAGCCCGCGATGAGAGCGTCGAACTCAGAGTCGGTATACTGTCGGGGAGCGTCGGACAGGCGAGTCATTGGAACAGAGAAATGAGCGAAGTGATCCAGTCCAGAGCCCAGAGGATCAGCCAGTTTTAAGCCAGCCGCACGCGAGGGCCATAGGGTAAAGTACGGACGCAGCCATAGCCCGGCTGGACGTTGACGCACATTGCAAACGCGTGGCGAGTACCGTGCGAGTCGCGTATTTTCTTCTTTGATGCGCGATGCTCGGCCTGATTGATTGATTCTGGGTCTGCGGATTCAGCCGGGGGACGCGTTCCGGTCACGTGGCGAGTTTTTTTTGATGGTCGAGGAAACAACAGAAATGGGGCAGCAAAGAAGAACGCGCGAAAACATTGTATTCAGGAACATGTCTACAGATAGGAACGCGCGAGTACACTAGGGCCACTACGTTTGGAGGACGAGGAGGAGCTCTTTGGAGTGAGATTTCAGTGGGGAACGACATCGTCGAGAGGGAGACGGACCTTTAACGAATGACTTCGATGAGACCGATGTTCATGTCGAGGGCATCATTGAACGCCTGAACGGCCTCGGCTTGGGTGGTGTAGACGGAGCGCAACGCGTGCGACACGCGGGTGACGGCGTTGTCGGCGACCGCGGTGCTGTTCGTGACACCGACATAGCGGCCCTTGGTGATAGCGTACCACTTCTCGCCGTTGTCGGGAACCATGGCGAGATGAGCGGAGGGGACGACTCCATAGATCGCACCCGCGACCCAAGGCGCCGTGTGCTGAATTCCGGTGCGGGCTGGGGAGGATGTCAGTTAATCTGAGAGATGGGGACAGCAGAATAGACAAGACATACCAGGTTGAGCGGTCGCGGGAGCGACCCAGGGCGCAGCCACAGGGTAAGATGTGGCAGCGACCTGGCTGGTGGGGTAGTTGGTCATGGTGCGTTTGGCTTGCGATGCAAAAGTGAAGTAGATGGGGGTTGAGAGAAGGAAGGAAAGGCACTGGGGCCGGCTTTTATGTGAGAAATTCGGACTCCGACGTGGGGGATGGAGGAAACAGACCCGGTGCTAGCCAGGGGACACTGTGTAGCCGGGGATAATTGTGTCGGGTAGCGATGACTTAAATACCAGATATCAGGTGAGAGTCGGGTGGAACCGCACAGAAAAAGCTCCAACGGTATCGATCCTTTGGGAACGTGAGTCCTCTTTTAAATTTATTATACTGCAATGGGCTGACCAGATAATACAAGATGGGCAAAAAAAGAGAACGTAAACGCGTCGCCAAAAAGGACCGGAAGAATTCGCGACTGTGGGCCGAGGGCGCGCGCGAGACGGTTCTTGGCCCCCACATCGAGGCCTACGGCGACGCCGTGGCGCAGGGTTGGCGTTGGGAGCGCGAGTACGCCAAGCGCATCTACAACGAATATCATGCCCGGATCGACTGGAGGCTCGCGGATCACGAGGAGCCGCCCTTACCTCTTCCAGAGTTCGACCCAACTGCAAGACTACCGGACCCCGAGATACTTTCGCCAGAGGAGGAGGCCCGAAAGCAAGCAAGAGTGAAGGTGCTCAATGCGGTGAGTGTGACAAACGTCGGTCACCGATGTGACAGTGGCTGACCCGCCTGCCTCCAGCGAATTCGCCGTTGGCTCAAATATCGCGTCAAACGCCATCGAAAGAATGCGAGGACCAAAATCGACTCCACGAAAGACCCCTGGGCGGTCCTCCTAGCCAAGATCTCTGGCGTCAAAACTCCACCGAAAGCGCGTCAAGCTTACCAGCAGTTTATGCGCGAACACTACGAGGAGAAGGTCGACCCACTTGTGAAAGCGCGCTGGGCAGAGACGCCGGGAGAGGGTGCGAGCGTCCCAGTCAAGAAGGAGCCCAACGCTCCGTTTCGCGCCCAAATCGCTCGCGAAGTGTTCGCTGCATTGTCGGAGGAGGAGCGGAAGGCGTATCAGGACCGCGCCAAAGCAGAGGCGGCGATCAAGCGTCGGGAGTTCGAGAACGCGTTGACGGAAGCGCCATCCAAGGCTCCCGCAGATCGTCAAAAGTAAGCCGCGCGCGTATTCAATGCTTTGCCGCATCTTATTGTGTGACAGAGCTATCGATAATGTCGCCACATTTGTGGCTCCAATTTTGCAAGGTGTCTACGAACGCACAGGTCTCCACGCGTGCCTCCTCCTCGGTGGGCCTATACCTAAGTACAACGGCGAATTGCGGACGATTCAGTAAGCAGCCACAGTACCGTCCGTAGCCGCAGGCCTGGCTAACAACAGTCTTTTAAAGTATTTCATATGGCCGCAACAACACGGCTGCAGCCTCTCACTTCCCCCAGTTCGCCAAGGAACGCTTCAACAACAACGTGCTGGGTCTCATGAAGGAATATCTGCACAGCGTATTTAGTGCATATACCGCCTCAGACTGAGCTCCGACGTCCTGACATCGTCCTCAGGCGCACAGCAGTGCTTAGACGCCGCCTTACCAATGAATGGGCTGGATGGCGCCACGTATACGATAAACCCAGATGGCTCGGACGACGACTCAGACGACAGCTCGGACGACAGCTCGGACGATTCCTCTGACGACTCTTCGGATACCGATTCGGATTCAGATGAATCTGACTCCCCTCCGCGCAAGAAAGCAAAGTCGTCCACATCTGGAGCAGGAAAGGGCAAGGCACCCGCGAAGGACCGCGCGAAGGGAAAAGACAAGGCGCCCGCGAAGGTGCGCGAGAAGGGCAAGCGCAAGGCTGCACCTGTCGTCCTCCAATCCATCAACAACGCGCCCGCTGCGCAGCCGGAGGAGGGAGTGGTCTCGAAGTCCCAGAAGAAAGCGGCCAAGAAGAAGGAGGCTGCGCCCAGCGGCAGCGGCACGTCCAAGAAGCGCAAAGGCGACGACGAGGTGACGCCGAGGAAATCCAGGCGCTTGACTGGCCCGTCCACAGCCACCGACGGCGGTGTCGCGCCCGCCACCAGCGATTCTGCTGTCCCGCCCCCGCCTCCCGTCAACGATGGCGGCGGCGTCACGCCCGTCCCGCCCCCGCCTCCCATCAACGATGGCGGCGGCGTCACGCCCGTCACCAGCGACTCTGCTGTCCCGTCCCCGCCCCCCGTCAACGATGGCGGCGGCGTCACGCCCGTCCCGCCCCCGCCTCACGTCAATGATCACGGCGGCGTCGCGCCCGTCACCAGCGATTCGGCTGTCCCGCCCTCGCCTCCCGTCAACGATCGCGGCGGCGTCGCGCCCGTCACCAGCGATCCGGCTGTCCCGCCTCCACCTCCCGTTAACGATGGCGGTGGCGCCACGCCCGTCCCGCCCCGCCTCCCGTCAATGATCGCGGCGGCGTCGCGCCCGTCACCAGCGACTCGGCTGTCCTGCCCGCGCCTCCCGTCAACGATCGCGGCGGCATCGCGCCCCCGCCTCCCGCCAACGATGGCGCTGTCCCGCCCCCGCCTCCCGCCAACGATGGTGCTGTCCCGCCCCCGCCTCCCGTCAACGATGGCGCTGTCCCTCCCCCGCCTCCCGTCAACGATGGCGGCGGCGCTGTTCTGCCTGTTACCACCACGAACGGCAGATTCGGGTCCTTGGTATTCGCGCCCGGAGACCCTGCCTGGCTTCGAGACTCGGTCGAGGTGTTGTGTCGGGTCGATTTAGGGCCCCACTTCCACTCCTTGCTTGAGACCCTGATTAGGGTGGAGGAATTACACGGTTTCGCGGAAATGCCGCGGAGGGCATACCCCGCTGTGAGTCGACCGGCCGAGGTTGGCATCTGGATTGGGCGGCACCGCGGTACTAAATCTGCGTATCCATACTCCCCGCAAATCGAGAACGTCGTCGACTACGCTAACCGTTGGCAACAGTGGTGGGACACCTTGCAGCCCGCCTGGCGCCAACGCGATACCTTCCGATGGAAAACTCCAGAAACCTATCCAGCGAATTGCGATTGGGGTGTGCTTGCGAAGCCGGGGCCAAACGGAGCACTGGGCCTCGTCGCCAGCTTATATTTCTGGGGCTTCACGAGAAACGCACTGGGTCCTGGTGGTGGATGGTCTACTTTGAATCAAACGAAGTGGAACGACGCTTTGCAAGACGTTCTTTGGGTTCTCGAGGGTGTGGAGTCGTCGTTGCGATAGTTTTTCGGACCCCGTATGACTTAACATGTCTTCTTCCTCTTTCTAACTTCACCACGCTTTTCTTCGCCTTCCTACTCATGCCCTTTTTCGTACTTATTGTCTCTTCGTACTTTTACAAGTCTCGTATGATTGAATAAAAATATTTATTTAATGAAAATCTCAAGTTCTCAGAGTACAGACATAGATAGTAAATCCATCGTCAAGGATGAGAGACCGGGATGAGAGTTTGATGAGAGTGATAGGAAGAAGGGTCAAGCACAAGTGCAGACGAGGAAAGCGAAGACATGTACGGGGGAGAGAGGGGCGATGAGCACGATGTAAGCTGCCATAGAAACGTTGTAAGAATGAGGGAAAGAGGTGGAACAAAAAGGCGCACATCAGGAATTAATGGCGGCGTCAAAAGGGCAAGCAACGGCAGCGGCGGCGGCGACGGCGGCAGCATCGCGGCGGCGACGGCGGCAGCATCGCGGCGGCGACGGCGGCAATGGCGGGCGGGCGATGGCGGCGGAGTACGGGGGAAGGAGGCGGCGAACGGTACGAAAAAGAGGCCCGAGATGGGCAAGGTCAAGGTCACGGAGCGGGACCTAGTTGCCGCGCGCGCGCAGGCGCCCCCGACTGATAGCCAGGGGGCGGGACGACGGTCGAAACGAGGGGCGGAGCGCGGCAGGCGCTGGCGGGGAGCGGAGCGCGAGCAAGCGGTAGGCGGCAAAGGAGCAGTACGGCTATAACCGACAACGATCCCCGGCATTTTGCCCAGGAAGCCCAATTTGCTGCAATATTTCCTGGATCGCGGAGGACCAAATACGGGGCAAATACAGCGGTTCCCGAGCCCGAAAAAACCGCCGGCGGCCCTGCGGGGCATGCAAAATGAGCACGTAGCCAGGGCACGGATGGGTCCAGGACTATTGGTATTTGACTGAGTGGCTACGCCCATCACTTTTTGTCTATATATTACAGGTACGGCTCACTCGCCGTCTGAGGACGAGCCTGCCGGTGACGTGGCCGGGGCAGCCCCTTCTGCCTCACGCGAGTCGACCTCGCACCCGCAGCCGCCGCCCTCGCACACACAGATGCAGCTGCCGCCTTCGCACCCGCAGACGACGCCGATGCAGCCTCCGCCCTCGTCGCAGCCGCTGCCCACGCACCCGCAGGCTTCGCAGACGCAGACGGCGCCCCCGCAGCCGCCGCCCTCGTTGCACCCGCCGCCCACGCACCCGCAGGCTTCGCAGACGCAGACGGCGCCCCCGCAGCCTCCGCCCTTGTTGCAGCCGCCGCCCACGCACCCGCAGGCTTCGCAGACGCAGACGGCGCCGGCACAGCCTCTGCCCTCGTACGCGCAGGCTTCGCAGACGCCTTCGCAGACGCAGACGATGCCGACGCAGCCTCCGCCCTCGTCGCAGCCTCCGCCCTCGTCGCAGCCTCCGCCCTCGTCGCAGCCGCTGCCTACGCACCCGCAGGCTTCGCAGACGCAGACGGCGCCCCCGCAGCCGCCGCCCTCGTTGCACCCGCCGCCCACGCACCCGCAGGCTTCGCAGACGCAGACGGCGCCCCCGCAGCCTCCGCCCTTGTTGCAGCCGCCGCCCACGCACCCGCAGGCTTCGCAGACGCAGACGGCGCCGGCACAGCCTCTGCCCTCGTACGCGCAGGCTTCGCAGACGCCTTCGCAGACGCAGACGATGCCGACGCAGCCTCCGCCCTCGTCGCAGCCTCCGCCCTCGTCGCAGCCGCTGCCTACGCACCCGCAGGCTTCGCAGACGCAGACGACGCCCACGCACCCGCAGGCTTCGCAGACGCAGACGGCGCCCACGCATCCGCAGGCTTCGCAGACGCAGACGGCGCCCACACATCCGCAGGCTTTGCAGACGCAGATGACGCCCACTCAAGCCTCGCCGTCCCGCACGCAGCCGACCCCGTCGCAAGATGCGATGTTAGGACCAATGTGTCCCGCAGGTGCGGAGGACTGGTTCGTCCATGCACATGCGCAGGTGACGAAGCAGCACCTGGGCTGCCATTTCGATGCGGTGCTGGATGCGTGGATGCGGATGGAGGCGGCGTCGAAATACCAGGCCAGCAGCAATAAATTGCCGAAGACTCATCGACCGACGCAAGTCGATACGTGGATCTCCCGCGGGCGCGGCAAGCGCACGGGGGATTACCGTGTCCGTGACCCCACCGCTTACGCTGTGGGATGGCAGCAATGGTGGGACTCGCTCCAGCCCAAGTGGAGAACCAGGGCATCGGACGGGGTGTGGTCTACCGATGATCGTTATGGCGGAGCGAGCGGACAGGAATGGGGAGTTCTATACACGTGGGGTGCCAACGGAACACTTAGTGTAGTTGCGTCCCTCTATTTCTGGGGCTTGGCTGTTTACGAGCGCGAGGACGAAGACGCTCAGACGCTATGGGAAAAAGCGGTCTTGGATGTCGGATGGATGCTGGAGGGGATGGCCATATATTATGAAAAGTTCAAGGGTAAATTCTAGTTGTGTCTCCTGAATGAAAATACTTTCTTCTCGTTCGCACTGAAGTGACTTCAAAAATCTCCAAAAAATCTCCGAAAAATGACTCGGAAAATGACTGGGTGATAAATCGCTGTCGAGTCACGTGCTGTACCGGCCCGGTGCTATCTGATTCTTTCCAGAACTGCCAGTGCAGCAGTGCAACGGTTCTTTGGATTCAAGGACCAGCGTGCTTGTACATGAATATGACTAAGACCCACCAACCATTGAGGAAAAAAATTGGGAGCAATCCGAAAAGGGACGGACTCTCGGCATTGCCCGGCGAGGAGCGATGAACCAGAAGAAATAAAGAGGTGGAGCTTTTAGAAGGGCCTGGAGCATACATGTTTTATCAGGATGATTTGGAGCCTTGCGCTGGCCCACATATGGAGAGAAAGTGAGGTGCCGTGTACAGCCGAACGGTGCCGCGTGCGGAAAATGATCACAAAATGATCGCATCGGGAACGGCAGGCTAGGCGGGGAGCGATAAAGTAATATGGGGGAGTAAAAACATACCATCAATTCCCTGAGAAGCTCTTCAAGCCCAGCGAGGTACTGCCCACACAGAGAGGGGTATACTGCCCAAACAGGGTGGAAACCCGGAATGCCGTTTGGGGCCGATCGAAGACTTTAGATGTAAACAAAAACAAAGGTCGGCGCTAACCAGCACAACCGAGGAAAAACAGGAGCCCAGATTTGAGCTACGACGTATAGGCTCAGCAATCAATGTTTATGGAGCAATCCAGACAGCTTCATCCAGAAATTCAGAAAATAGCAGGCGCCGCCGGGGCAGCCGCGCTTCCAGTACACAGCAACAAATACGCCGGGAAGGGGTGAACTGGACGACAATTCTTGTGGAAACATGCGCGGAGGGGTGATTAGAGGCGGTGGTACAGGTCAACGCAAACCAGCCAGGCCTATATGGTGAAATTGACGGGTGCCGCGTTTTGCCGGGGCAGCCACCGCAAGTAAATAACTGTAAATAGATCCGTATTGGGGAGGAAGTGGACTACAATTCCCACAGAGTTGTACGTGGTTGATACAGATGGCTTCCAGTACTGACCTGACATGAGTATCATCGGGATAATGTGTAGCAATGGAAGTGCCGGTCCCAAAGCCGAAGGGAAGCTATTGTCAAGCATGGACAAATACGGCGCCCAAACGGTGCAGGCGGGCGCGCCAGATGTGGGCAGCGTGGGAAGTACGATGAGCCGTGGGAACGAGAACCGAGAAGGGGAGGGGGGTGGGAGCATACCAAATGGGTTTCATCATCCAGTTTTGATGCCAATTCGCGGAAAATTAAAGAAATTTATTGTTTGTCGTACTTGGGATAAAATCCCATCTATTATACAAAAGACAAAGAACATGTCCCCTGCTGACAAGACAAGACAAAGACATTCCGATAACCTGATTGGCTGCTGGACAGGTCAGCTGCTGATCGGACATCAAACGTTCACACGACATCAATCAGCTTTCCGCGTGACCGCGTATTTCTCTTCGCGTCCTCCGTCATGGCGCAGCCTGTTCTGCTGCGCCAACTGCTTCCCAAGCCGACATCTCTCGCTCAGCCAGAGCCCTTTCTTCTGAAGGTGGGCCTGACATCTCTTGGCAAGCTCTTGGCTCAGAACACACAGCCGACATCGACATCGACATCGACATCTGTCCCGGGCTGCAATGTGCCGTCGAAATGCATGGACTCGGAGTACTGCTTTGGCCTGGTGTTACACCGTGGTTCACTCAAATGATCTTCAGGGCAACAGCTGCTAAGTCTTCCGAGCACCATCGACGTTCATCAGCCCAGCAACGACGCCGAGAACGGGAAGCCCGAGAAAATACCAAGCCTGCGGTATGGTGGATCTGAACGGTAAGTACAATGCAATGCAAGCTGATTTGAATGCAAGGCATCCGAATCCTCAAAACTACGTCGGTCTGCTGCGCAACGAGCCCGCCGGCAGCGAGAACTGGCTGCTGCGATTGAACGGGACCTACAGTCCACGACACCACAATACGAATATGATCCGAAGGTTCGGTCCAAGGCTCAGAAACTGCGTAGACGACTAGAGGATGCTCAGCGGCGACTTGAAATCAATCCTGACTGTGGTACGTGTAACTGTCGACATCCGAGGGCACACTGAGGACGGGTAAATCCAGACTCAACCGAGGCTCTCGGGAGGATTCTAGACTTGGACTTGGAGGACAATTACTCCAGATTTCGAAGGGAGAGTTCATGGCATCGGATGCAGCGGCACTATAACATATATCCATTCTAGCTAAACAAGGATTTGAGTCAGCCGGGTTTCTTCATCTGAATCTGGCCATTGAGCGTGGGGACGCCAACCAGCGGATGATAACAAACCTCTCCTGGGCAAGAACTCCTGAATTGAGTGACATGACCACGTGTCTGGCCCAGTATGAAAGGTTGAACTGAATGAGAGGGACGGGAGGAGCTTGCCGTCTTCTCTGATACATGTACCACGGTCAGTTGAGATTCAGTGAAGCGACTCCGGCCTTTCATACCTGATCTGCTTCGCTGAGTATGGGGACACGAGGAACCAACCGAAGGTTGGTGACGAGTGTCCTTTGAAACTGAGGAAAGGGATTCTGCATACCACTTCAGTGACTCGACAATATGTAAACTGAGTACAGCAGCAACGAAGAGTGGAGAACAGAGAAAAGGGACAGATTTTATGAATTTTTTGAGTCGATAATTCAAACGGCAGATCTGAGAACGGGTACATGACGAATTGATTGGCCATTGAAACCGCAGTTGCTTCGGAATGAATCGAGTCGAGTCCCTCAGCATTTTCTGAACCGATCGCCGAAAAGAAGACAATGGACCCCGTTTTCCTCCAAGTTGATGATTATTTCAGGAATCCTCGACTACGGGGACACGAGAAACCAACCGGAGGTTGGTGACGAGTGTCCTTCATAAACCGACAACGTCGGATTCGACGATGGGATCTTCAGCTTGAATTTCCTGACCGTGCGGAGCACGGGTTCCTGCTAGTCAGTCAAATTACATTTAAAAAGGTGCTAAACCCCGTGGGAGAAGCCCCCTGGCCCTTCTGGGGCTGTATATGCACGTAGCCAACCAGTTGGCTGGGTACGTACCTTTAGAAACCAATTCCCCTGGCTAGCGCCATGTACTTTTAACTATATATTACAGCTATGGCTCACGAGCTCCCGTGGTAGTTGGCATGAGTGGCGGAAATCGATGCATTGTATCTGTCTGTATTCAAGTGCTGAAATTGAACGTATAGAATGTTGAAGTTTTACATGCATGTATCTGAGTAACGGACACGTCATAAATTTTGGCCCAGTACGATGTTGCCCAAAGGCGAGCTCATAGGAGCCGTGCTTATTGTGCGATCCTGCTTTCCCTCCTCACAATATGCGTACGAACTCAATCCACTTGGAGGAGGAGGAGGAGGAGGAGTGTATTAACCGCGGTGGTCCCTACAAGGAACGTACGGCTGCTGTACCGACATACATCAAGCCCAAAATGTATGCTACAGCCATTCTGCCGCCCGAACGATACGACAGAACTAACATTGAGAACTTCTCACGAAACGGACCGTCGCAGACGGGACTTGGGAATAGGGAACCATGGTGTAACTTCACTGTCGTCCAGGCAAGTATCCCGGTCTAATGAAGCGACGCGAGCTACCGTAGGTCAGCCCTCAGTTTCACGGAGAGAGCAGGAGGCTTGCGCTCATGTTGTTGTGAACGCAGCGTTAATTGCTCGTCTAACTGTGTGGACTTGTTGAAAATTTGATTCAATGGAGATTGTACTCAGTGGAAGGCCTATGCCAACGTGTTTGTGTTGCCTCAAACTGACGAGCTCGAGTTTTCACGGAATTTTCATCCCGGCGCGCTACAACACGCTTGTTCTCGGCGCAAAACCAGAAAAAGATGGCGAAGTTCCTTTGGGTTGCGAGGTATGTAGGCTCGAACCCAGAAGACGCACGCACACTTGATGTACAAAAAGGTTTCAGTGCCCAGGGAGCTTGTGTTCGAACTTCGTTCGGGACTTCGTCGTGTGCCGAGGGACACATTAGCATTAGGGGTCGATCAAGCATCGTTGCTTGTTGCCCGAGATGGCCCGAAGGTCATAGCCGAAATCCCGATCGTCTTGCAAGGGAGCGGGAAAAGACGTGAAGAGCATGTAGGAACTCGCCACCAGTCGCGGTACCCGCTGGCATGTGAGATGCGGTCTTTCCCGAGCATTCCGCGAAGATGATAAATAGGGGTGCGGTGGGTGGTGGTCGGTGTCCGACCGCGTTACACGTTCTGTGCGGTGTTGGTGGCTACTGCTGAGTTCGCTGGGCCGTTTAGCGGTCCGCAGCTTTCTCTCTCGCAGGTTGGCACGCCGTATAATCGAGTTTTCGATTTTGATCATAGTGGTGAAAGGATATGACATCCACACAGAACTGTTGGAGTGTTTGTTTTTACATGATGAGAGAACTTGGCGAAGGTTGAGTTTTTAAGAAGAAAAAAAAGCGCCATTGTTCACTTGCAATAATAACGAATTCTTGGAACTGGCGGAACCCAACGGCTTCGAATAAGGCATGCGATCGGGGCGCCTTTTTGATACTGAGAATGATTGTGGCTAAAACTCTCGCATGGAAAGTGAGTGTCCGCGACAGATACTCGATCATCTCTAGCCAATCAGGGGGACGTCTAGACGAAGATGAAGCAGTCCAGGGTCCAGGAACTAGATTAAGTATAGTGAATACAACATGCAAAGGAAGGTGCAGAAGAAACTACGCAGTCAGCTTGGGAATAACTTTGACCATCTGGTCAATATTAATAAACTGCACCCAGCTCTCGAGGTCCTTGGCACTCTCATGCCATATAAAACTGCTCTCCTTCGCCCCACGGAAGAATGCACAAACACACTGGTAGTGCTCCTCGATTAGATGGCCCTTGCGCGCAACCCCGAGGCTGGAACGGAAAATACGGAACTCCCAGCCCTGCAGTGGGTGTCCGTCACCGCGCGCGGTTTCGCGCGGGATGTCAAAGTCAAGGCGCGCCCAGTCAAAGCCCACCGGCTGGCCTATCGCCTGGATATACGCAGCCTTGAGCGCAAGGAGGATACATAGCCGGCGCATCACGACCTCGTCGCCCAGCTCGGGCGCGATGAGCTGCCTCTCGGCGGGGGTGAGCTTGTGCGCCATGGCCGCAGCATACGCCGTTACGGATACACCGCGGGGCTCGACCGCGACATGCTTTATGCCGAGACCGATATTTACGACCTTGCGCTGGATGCCCTGTGTCATCGCCATGCCACACAGGGAGGTCTCATACGCGAGGTGGTACCCAATCATCGAGTACAGAAATTTTTCTGGCGGCATGTCTTCGGGCGTCTGTGTGCGAGTCAGTTCTAAAACGGCTTCCGAGCCCGCCGTGCACGGACCTGCTCGATCCAGTGCTTCCCGTTCGGGGTGACGCAGTCGCGCCACTTTGCGCGCGGTATCCGTCGATGTCGCATCATGAGCAGCGGAAGCATATGGGTCATTACCTGGCCTGCAGAGGGTCAGCATAGCGCCACCGCTAATTGTGGCGTACGCACGAAAGCTTTCCGCGTTCGGGGGGTCGTAGGGTATCCTGACGTGTGGCACACAGTCTTGGATGACTTTGTAACATGCATCGTATTCCTTGACGGAGGGGCATTAGTGCAGGAACGACGGGGACAACGCGCCACACACCTCTTTCGTGTACTCGCGATTCAGCGCCAGCATCCACACGAGTATGGGGCAGTCCGACATGGCTGCGGAAGGGTTTAGCCGCGATTCCAGGGGGATAGCCATCATGGAGACAAACCTGTGTACCTCAGGGGAGGGTATACCAGGAGGATTCTGCGGCTGAAGAAGGGACAGTGTAGAAAGAGACAAGGGTCGCGGCGGACATCATGTTTGGCGGACAAGAAGATTTTCAGGCTGTTACACGTGTACTTAGGTAAGCGTTTGGGCTTGTCCCGTCCCACACACTCGGTCACTCGGTGAACAGCCTCCGCCCCCAGTGTCCCCGAAAACCCGGTTGAAGCATGGACTCGGACACGGCGGTAACGGTCGAGTTTCGTTCCTTGTAATATACCTATTTTTTATCTTTTCTCGCCACCAGTGCTTCTCCAACGCCTCGTTCCAAAATCGAAGGAAGATATCGGGAAACCTGGGTCCATAAAGGCGGCAACATCATTCTGGCTGCAGATGCCAGCGGCGCCGCAGTTATTCTCACCGACGCCAAACTGTCCGGGCCGACAACTTGGGACACGATGTTTACCGCGGGAACCCGTACGTGCAGACCTTGAATCGCCCATTTCGGTCAAATTGTTAGCAGAATCCGGGAAAGTGTCCACACTGTTCGGAGCTTGTTATTTTTTGAAAGCTGTGGACGAGGACCATATGGTCCCGGCGACGATGGTACGGGTCCAACATATCCAACAGCACGGCGGCCGGCCAATCTGACGGCCCGACGGCCGTTGCAACAGCCATCCACGGGTGAAGGTATTTTGCCGGTGAGCAAAAGAATCAGCCATGCTATCAGCTATTTTTCGACTGATTTTCACCGGAAATAAGGCGCCCAATGCATTCTGCTCATTTGAGTCACCCTTTGACTGATCCCAGTTTGTTTCGATTTTTTGGACTGCCCGTTCGACCAACCAAGCGCAACCATTGAACCAGGAGACGTGCTCATCCCTTTGGGAATCGAAGCGCCAACGAAGCGCTCTCTCAGCTCCAAGGCGGTACTGATTCTCAATCCCCTGCATTAATTCAGGACTGCTTCATCCTCGTTTAGTTGAGGTGTTGGCCTTGACAGTCGTCGGGAAGGAAACGGACAGCACGGCCTTACCCGTTCCACTCAATTCGACTTGCTCTGGGGTAGCTCTGGCAAAACATAACCTACCTTAGAGAGGTTGAATTGACAGTCACACTCGCCATATGCTGGTCTCGACTTAAATGTTGAAAAGGTAACGCCACCATCTAACATTTCCTCCGGCTGGGTGTGTACACTCATATCTAGTCTACCACGGAACCTCCTCCTGATCCCAATCCCAAGGCTTCCCGCCAAACGTCGCCTTGAAATTCCAGAAGCGGCCGCTCGACTTCTCCACAGTCGCCCCATCGATGCGACCCATGATTCCGGCCACGACATCGTCCACAGCGTGCGGCGCCTGCCCTTGGGGGAGCCTGGCCAACTTCGCCCCCACATTGCCCATGTCCGTCGCGACCCAGCCGGGCGAGATCGCGAACGCAATGAGCGCAGGATTCTCCGCGTCGAGGGCTTTCACGAGGAAGTTGGCGGCCGCCTTGGAGGAGCCGTAGGTAGCGCTGTAGTTGCCAAAGTATCGGGTGATGGAACCAGCTCCGCCCGATATATACGCAAATGTGGGCTTGCCGGTGGGCGAGGCAAGCAGGAGTTTGTGTGCGGCCTGGAATAGAACAACGGTTCCCAGGGTGTTGACCTCCCAATGGTCGCGGAACTCGGAGAGGGGGGTCGTGGCTACTGGGCCGCGGTATTTCATGATACCTTGGGATGGATTGAGAAAGGACGTGACCGAGAGAGACGAAAGAGAACACACCTGCATTGGCAATAATCACATCGAGTTGACCGGCAGTCTCCTGGATCTCGGCGATGGCTGCTTCGTTGTTGGCCTGGTCCCCAGCGGTGATCTTGACTGGATGAACATTGGGGCGTTTCGCAGCGAGATCCTTGAGCGATTGTGCAGCTGGATCGCGCGCTCCGGCGAAGACTACAGCGTTTTCACGGGCAGCTAGGAGAGCGGCGAGGCCAAGACCAATGCCACGGTTCGCACCGGTGACTGTTCGACTGTTAAAAATTTTCAATAGAGAGTTAAACGAAAAACGAACTCAGGTAAACAGTTTTGGACATCGAGGAAATGGATTTAGTGTGGTGGAGGAGGATGGTTTTAGAAATGCGACCACCGGCTCGCTTTATACTTCCCAAAAGTCCTACGGAAGGACGGATAAACGGATTCAGACGGAAATGCGGATGCAACTGGGCCACCACTGGTGGACTGGAGGGATTGCCGATAGAATCGGTGAACGCGAAGTTCGAACCCCAATTCCCGAAGGACTCGGGCATTAATTGACGTTTCTCCATAATTTCGCAGCCTCGGGGCAGTCTTGTGCATCCATTATCTGAAGCTGTCCGGTTCCGCCAGTTTCGAGAAATTGTCAAGTGAACAATGGCGCTTTTTATTCTTCTTACATGTATGTAAAAACTCAACCTTCAACGCCAAGTTCTCTGATGCAAATTGACCGCAGGTGAGTAATATCAGCATATCCTAGTCTTTATGAGTTGTCCCTCGCCCGACGAGCTCGGCTGTTATAACAGCGACTGCATCATAATTATTCCGCGTGGCTTAGAGCAACGATGGATGAGTGGATCGAAAGAGGGCTTTGGTGATTTGATCCAAATCTGATCAATCAACGGAGATTGCCGAAAGCTTTTGCTTCCCGCCATCGTGACGCTGAAGTCCTGGCCGCTTGAAGGTTTCCGCTGAGACTGCGCTGGGCCATATCTCACGGATTGTGAGTGTGTACGCGTGTACGGGTGGACCTTACTGATGACCGTTGATGACAAGCTCTCAGGAAGGCGCTGGGCCTCCGCGCACGTTTGCAGATGTCGACCATGCTCAGTACTCTCGAAGTAGATCGGGCTCGCCTCTTGTATATAGACGCGAGACTCGCGGAACTCGAGCGCTCTCTGGACGCACTGCGATCCAGAGCGCCCCTGGAAACGGATCGGGCACGTTTAGCAGACATCGACACCGAAATCATGCATCTCGAGCACTCCCTTGTCGGGTTGCGCACCGAGAACGCTGTCGTGAAGGAGCGCCTCGACTTATACAAGTACCCGGTCTCGAAATTGCCGAACGAAATCATGTCGGAAATCTTCATCCATTTCCTCCCAATCTATCCGCTATGCCCCCCTCTTGTCGGGATTTCCTCCCCGATCTCCCTGACCCAAATTTGCCGAGTGTGGCGGGAGATTGCTCTGGCAACACCTGCGCTTTGGAGGGCTATCCAGCTCTTGGACTATCGCATTACTTTTGACACGACCAAAACGTGGCTCGACAGGTCGGGCTGTTGCCCTTTGTCCGTGTTTCTCGAGGGAGACGAACTCTTGCACGCAATCGCTCCTTACCACGCGCGCTTGGAGCACTTGCACGTCATGGCTGCCGACCTCACCCCCCTTCATACCCAGATGCCTCTACTCCGGCGCCTAGACTTGACTCTGATCTCGCCAACTGGCGACATTACATTTGACGACGCGCCCCTCCTCTGCACAGCAACCATCAGCCATCTTGCTTTGCATGTTCTCGTCTTGCCATGGTCGCAGTTGACGTCCCTGACTTTGAACCACGTCAATCGATCTCAAGTAGTGCGAATTCTACAGCAGACAACCAATTTGGTTCATTGCGAGCTACTCATATTGGGCATCGGCCGCTTGGCTGGGACGTCAGGCATTACACTTCCGTGTTTGCAATCACTCGCCTTGCACGATGAAGACGCACTTGGCAGCCGGAGGACAGCCTTTCTCGTGCCTCTTTTCAGAACAACCTATCTCGAGCTTTTCATCGTACCCGCTCTTCGCAGTCTCCAAGTCGCGGAAACATCCCTTGGACAGAACCCAATTGATACGCTGGCCTCATTCATGAGGAATTCCAGCTGCGATCTTCAAGAAGTGTCTGTTCACTTCCCCCGACTATATAAACGAGTCGAAGCAGACGATGCCTCCTTCCGCGAAACATTTGCATCAATTCCGCAGTTCACTTTCGTGAAGGAATAGTATTGATTGTGGGGCCTGCTTTACAACTCATCGGTGCGTCACACGCTCCCGTTGTCGTTGTCGATTCCGTTGACAAAGCGTTCCAGAATTCGACCACATTCTTTCACTTTAGCTTGTTGTCACCTCTAAAAAATGACGATTGTTCACTTTTCTTCCAAAACTCGTGGTGACTGGCCTGCAAAAAGAATAGCTCTGAGCAAGCTCCGAGGCCGTCTTTGTTGCGGCCACCGGCGCTGAAGGGGCAAGAACAAAACGGCGTGTGACCGGCGTGACGCCATTGTTGGCCACTTAAGTCACGGTGGCACAGTTCAGAACTCTCACCAGCTCTCTCACCTTGCTCACGACGAACCGTGACAGTACTAGAACGAGGAGTCTTTCTGAATCTCTGGTGCGTAACTGGATACCTATAGTTTGCATACGATATTAACTCTGAGGCCCAGCTTGCCATGTTCAGTAGTGCCCTCTCAGAGGATCGCGCTCGCCTTGCAAACATAGAGGCCCACATCCTGCATCTCGAGTGCTCCCTTTCACAGTTGCCACTCATTCCCGGTATGCTCGGTGGCTTCGGTGCCGATCGAGCTCGCATTGCAGACATGCAGGACGAAATCCGATATCTTGAACGCGCCCTTTCCCAGCTGCGTTCTGAGAAAACCCTCGTCCAGGAGCGGATCACGTCCTACAAGTACCCCGTTCTGTCGCTTCCGAGAGAGCTTCTATCGGAAATCTTCATACACTTCGCCCTTACATTCCCCCACGGCCCACCACTGGGCGGCAGATTCTCGCCGACTACTCTAACACAAGTTTGTCGCGACTGGCGGGAAATCGCCCTCGCCACTCCCGAGCTATGGAAGAGGGTGCGTTTAGACGACGATGCTCTTTCTGTCGGGTGGCAGCGCGAGATCGTCAATACCTGGCTGAGCAGGTCCAGTGGCTGCCCTATTTCCGTCTTCATCCGTGGTCACTTCGAGAAAACCGCGGCTCTCCTTGCCCTCCGTCCCCGCTTGGAGCACCTGGAACTTCGTCATGTACAAGACAACGTCTATCCCATTTTTAATGACCTGCTGCCCGTACTTCGCTCCCTGGATCTTGCCCTTCGTCCGGGAGATAAGGTCGGAGTCAGACTCCGCCATGCACCCCTACTCCGCACAGCTTGCCTTAACGGCGTCGCAGCAAACATTTTGCAACACGCAAGATTTCCATTCGACCGACTCACCTCCCTGACCTTGTACGAGCTGCACCCCAGAGAATGTCGAGCTGTCTTGGACTATGCACCACAGCTCGTATACTGCAACCTGGAGTTTTGGCCGGGTGACGATGATGATCTGCATGGGCGGCAAAACTGGGCACATCGCGTGTCAGATGCATACCTTCCGCGCTTAGAATCTCTTATCCTGACGGACATGCGCAAGAGGAGATGTACTGTGCACGGGAGATCTGTTTTAGCCGGGAAGTCCTACAAAAAACAGGAAGAGGCGGATATCCGGGGCCTCATCTGCCCTTCCCTACGCCTTCTTCAAATTCCGGAAAAGTCACTCGGGGAGGACCCGATTTACGCGCTTAGATCGTTCATATCGAAATCCTTCTGCAATAAGCTACGGGAAGTGCACATCACAGGCTCGCGATCCGTGTCCAGCTAGTCCTATCGCAAAAGGTTTACCTCTACCAAATTTACTTTCGAGGGTCACTCGCATTCGCGTTGAGGTTGCGATTGGGGATGATAATTGTTGGACCACATGGAGATTACTTTCGTTTGCTGTCGCCTTAGTAGTCGGCGACGAAAACTATGTAGCCCACAAATACCTATAGAACCTGGGATGTCCTTCTTTCTTGCACGTTTAAATTACTCACAGTGATAACGGCTAAGACACATCTCAGTTCAACCACCGTTCAATTTTTCAGATTGGTGAATACGGATATCGGACTACATACATCCAGATCGGCACCCATGTATTAGATTGCAGCCTGTGATTCTGGAAGGTCTCAACTGCGCACCCATCTTCAATGATACTTTCCGTTCATGTGAGGCTTTCGGTTCTCGGCCAAGTGAAAGTTGGATGAGGAAAGACCGAATGAACTTGACGCGTATTTCGAGCACCGGTGTGTTATTTCTCTCGTCTCATTCTGACTTGCAGGAATCTGAAACATCCCTGCAACTATGGTTGGAACCAGGTTGGAACAGTGGCTCATGTGATTGACGACTGAAAAGCGGATTTTTTTCTCTTTTTTTCCTGACGTCGCGTCGATTACAAGTCCGTTTTTTTTTTTTTTGCTTGACCCAGCTTGCCGCGGCCGCATCTCAAGATTTTCTCGTACTTGAAGTTGAACTGGCCATCACGGCCAACCGGGACAAACGGGTTTCGCACGTGACGAGCATCCCCATGGACCAAAGTCTCCTTCGACAGCGCCATCATTCGTTTCAGCCTCGAAGCGACCATAAGCTTTTGCTCTTCTCCCTGTCAAGCGGCCTTTTGCTATTCAGCAGATTGTGTCTTGTCGCTTCGGTCCTCGGCAGTATGCCAGTTACTCGTAGCCCCATCCTACAAACCCGCGAAACGGTAGAACGAGCTCGTCGGAGGAAGCCTCCTGCGTGCGATCCTTGTAAAGCGCGGCGAGTACTGTGCCATCCAACCATGGACGGGACTGCTTGTCCGCGCTGTCTTGAGAAGGGCACCAAGTACGTTCCGTATTGCTTTGGTGGCTCTCTGAATCCAGAACTCACATTTATAGGTGCATAACTACCCCCGTCGCTCGCGGTAGACCACCTAAGACAAATCTGGGTGCGGGAGCCACGACTGTGAGCCCCGCTAAACCAAAATCCTCAGCTCGGCGCTCGAACTCACATCTGAACTCGCACCCGAACCCCCAGTCGAACCCACACCCGAACCCACACCCGAACCCACACTTGACGTCAGAGGAACCCGAGTCAGAGTCTGTATCAAACCCGAGTTTGCCGCCTCAAGACTTTAGTCGGTACTTGGAGCTTTCTCCCGAGCTAGTTCACCATCTACTCGAATGTGCGTGATAGATATCATTGCATCTTTCAGGCGGAACTAAACTCAATCAGGCTTCACCCATCTGCCACAAAACAACCATCCCATGTACCGTGGTATCGTCCTCCGCGATACACTGTCCTCGGTGTCGTGGCAAATTCATATGCTTCCGCCTCAGCTCAAAGTTTTGGCGCACTGCGTCGTGCAAGTATTTTTTCCTCGCAACTCAGTGACTCGCAATAACCGAACCTTTCAGCGCACTCTCCGCATCCATTTCTTTTGTGCCTGCGATCATTGGGCCCGGACCCTCGCCCCAATCTCTGGCTGACCGTTCTGTTTTCACTCGCGGTGCGGATCTGCGAGCGTATGGCGTCCGGCGCGCTCCAATGTATCGCGCCTTATGCGCCGAGGCAATTCGACTCGCCTTAGAGGTTGGCATACTCCTCGAACCGTCAGAGGACAACGCGGTGTCATGTTTCATTATCCAGTTCTTGGAGGAAAATGGTATCCACAACAATTCCTTTCCTTCTTCGTCGGTTGAACTTGTATGCATAGAAAAGGACACACTATCCCGGCCTTGGGCGGTCGCGTATCTATCGCATGTGCGTGCGATTCTGGGCGCATGGGACCAGCCAAACGGCGCGATGTATAAGGCGGCGTTGTGGACAGGATTCCTGGTGAGTGTGTTTGGTTGGATTTAATATTGCTTCTTGACAACTGTCATTCATCCATAGTTGATTGAGGTAGTCGAAACAACGCAGCGTCGACAGCCGGTATTGGTGTCCGTCACTGTCTCCCGTGCTGAATCGAATTTCACTGACAATCAACACAGATCGCACCACGACCAGCTGCTCATTACAGGACGAGAACCGACGTCCCTACAAAGTCTATTCGTATCTATCCAGAGCGCGCTGCAAGAGCGCAAGGAAGCCCAGCAGCACATCCCGTTCCCGATAATCCAGCCCTACCTCGTGCACGTCACGCGCCTCGCACGCCAGCTGTACGAGACCATCACTGGAGGTGTGCCCCTTCTTCCTTTCTTCCCTTTCTTCCCTCTCTCTAATCCATCATGTAGACTTCGCGCGCCGCCAACCACTCGACGAGTCCGCCATCACCTCGTTCATCTCCGCTCTCACGCTGCTACAGTCCATTCGGTGTCTCGTATTCGAATTCGACGCAGAAGGCCCGGACGCGGGCGATTTCTTCTGTCTGGCGCCGCAGAAGCGGGGGATGTATCTCAACCTGCGCGCGTGCGCGCACATCATGACGTTCAGCCGCGCGACGCTCGTGCTCGCTTTACATCGCGAGCTCGTGCGGCGCGCCCCGTCCGCCCCCTCCTCCCATCCGCAACATGCCTCTTCCTCCAGTGCGTCTGCGGTGGGGGACACAGCGATGGGCGCGGGGGAGCAGTGGGCGGCGGAGCGGCTGAGTCTGCTGTGCCGCCAGGTGCGCGAGATGGCGGAGCAGACGGTGCAGGCGCTGGCGAGCGAGCTGCGCTCGATGCCGTCGCTGCCGCATATCGCGCATTTGCAGCGTGGGATGCTGGCGGATTGGGCCGAGTTCTGCCTTGCGGGGGCGGATGCGGTGGGTGGTGTGGGAAAGGAGCAGGCGGTGGCGATGGAGACGTGCGTGTTCTCACTTTCCTCTTTCCTCCTCCTCCTTATATCTTCTGCATCTCAACTCGTCGTTTGGTGTCGTGTCTCCAACTCACATGCTTGACAGGATCTCGAACGCACTCAAACTCGTCGGCTACTCGTGGCTCCTCCCTGCACGCCTCGTCGAGCGGCTCGACGCCTACGTCGAAGCGCACCGCCCCGTGCCTCCTTTGTACAACGCAGAAGCGGAGGACGCGATGTTCATGGACATGTTCCCCGCCGCGCTCGACAACAATTGGATGGCGATGTTCGGGGTGCCGCTGCCGATGTCCATGCCGATGGGGAATAGTGCGGGTGCCGTCGCGGGTGGTGGGTACTCGGGGTATATGTGATTGCTGTCGAAGAAGAGGCTTGCATGTGCGTGTATATGTTGAACGTTAGAGTGTAAGATGGCGTTGCTGTTGTATTTGTTAGATTCACGAAATGCCCGCTATCTATATTGATAGTGGGTTTTGGGGGAACGAAAAACCGGGTCTCGTTCGGCCGTATATGGGCAAAATGATGGCATCTTTATTGATTCCATCTTTGATGTTGTTCTCATCATTTGATCTGTGTTTCTTTCCCTTCCACCATCCTCCCTGTCTCGGTAACCCAGACGTTCCGGTGATCCGTGCCACGCGAGTTCGGGTAAAAAGTGATCGCGCAGGAGTCACCGGAACGTCTGGGGCATTTCGTATAGCGCCACCGCCCATGGTGTCACGTCACTCTCTGCCCGTCTCGCGGGGTAGGGACCTTGAGCCTAGTGGGAAAAATGTAAGATTGAGCAGGCACACTTCTAGGGAGTACCTGAGGCCTATGCTTTTTTCCCGCATTTTTGGCTGGGCTCTTTGGACTTACTCGGGGAAACGGCACCATTAGCCCCGCCAAAACTCGCCCAATTTGAACGGTTCGCAGCAGCACAAAAAAGGCCAATAAAAATCGGAAGAAAATGACAGCCAAATGAGATCATCCTACTCTGTGGTTGATAAAAATTTCAGAGCTATCGAGGAAGGGGAAGGGAAGGAAAACCGGGCGTGACACCATGGGCGGTAACCATGGGCAAGTGCCCCAGACGTTCAGGGAGCTCTCCTGCATCAAAACTTAGCCGAACTCGCGTGGCAAGGATCAATCCGGTCCGGATAGCCGCAGGCGGGGAGGAGAGCGACCTGAACGTCTGGGTTACCGAGACAGCCATCCTCCATCCCTCACTAGGCCTGACTGCTGGGTCTCGTCATGTCCCTCTATCCAAGGAATCTCTTTGAACCGGTCTGTGCTCTCTACTACGCTCTCCATGGGAATGAGTGTGCCGGAGCCCGGAGATGTAGCCAACAGCACTCCCGTCTTTTAAACCGACCTGCAGCTTTATTCCTCGATGTTCTTCGCCCGCAGCTGCGACCCTGCTCCCCATCTGTCTCCGAGCAGCTCTTTGGCTCCTTTATCTCGCCGTCTGCCATTAAGATCCCCTTGCATTTCGCCATCCTCTACATGGTTGTCTCAGTACCGTTACTTATCACCCTGCACAAATCATGCAGCAGAGCAGATAAATACACAAGCTGCCAGAGCCCGCTTGATTCCCGTGGCTCTGGCCGCCACTTCAGCAACCTCAACATCGTCGCTGACTCGCGGCTGAAATGTGTTGTATCCGCATGTGTCGCTTCATCTCACCATCTCCTTGCGCCCATCCTTCAACCACAACCGCATCAGTGATTTCGAAATAGTCGCGTACCCCGCTGACTGCGCGATGGGCTCATGTGCAAGAGTGTTCCAGGTGCGTGCCTTTCAATAATTCATTGACCGCACCTTTAAATCAATCCAGGACTTGCGAGCCGTTTTCACCACGGACTCTGCCACCTCTTTCGGAAAGCCGTCGTCAGCCGTCTCGCCGCTCCACCGCCCGGCTGCCCTAGCCCTCTACCGCCTCCACGCTGTTCGTTGCCCCCGCTTCGTCGGACCCCGCGG
This sequence comes from Mycena polygramma, assembly GCA_029449255.1. Classification (NCBI taxonomy): domain Eukaryota; kingdom Fungi; phylum Basidiomycota; class Agaricomycetes; order Agaricales; family Mycenaceae; genus Mycena; species Mycena polygramma. Next base: position 59,915 of record JARKID010000025.1, read on the forward strand.
GACATGAGGCGTACACCACGATCAAGTTTAGGAGAGACGCGCGCCGTTACGCGATGCGCATGGTGGACACATACAGTTATGCCGGGACTACTTTGAGCCACCTGATTTGCTGTGGGTCAAGTAATATGTCTTATCGTAAAACTCAGCTGAAGTGTTTACACAGCTTACATATATTCTGTGTGCCTGCTGTGCATGCTAGCTCGTCTTTTTTACTCGTGGCATGTGGCGGCGTGACCAACCCGATTCCCGATGTTCTTGGATGTTTACTTCATTCCCCTTGTGTTATTTATCTTATTTGTCTCCCTTGTCCCCGTGGGGTTGACGGCAATGCCATTACTTGCCATATTAGCTGTTCAATATTCTGTACTGTACTTGTGTGCATGCAATACTATATGGGCACTAAAAAAAATGTACGGTGTACCGGACTTCGACATTGTACTAGGATTTTGCTTGAGATCAACTTGAGATGTGTTGGGATACTTAGGTTGGGATAATACTCAGGAGTGATGATAGCGGGCCCTGCCGCGGCACGCGGGCTACAACAGTTATTAATTCATCCTCTCTGTCATTGTCAAGAACTCGAGGCTAGTTGAATTGATGTCCCGAAATGGGAGTCCAAAGATGTGATTCGACAGTTGACGTCGGAAAATATAATGGAGGGATTCGGTATACGGCAAATTTTTTGGTCGCATTTGTCGCGAGTGCGGAATGGCAGAGGTCCTTCACCGGAGACAAACACGTCGTGGGCCGCCTTGGGCCGCTCGGTTCCAACTCGGTTCGGCTGTTTCCGAATCTCATAATACGGCCCTCGTAAGTATCCGTCTTTTCCGAGAACCATCTTACGGGCAAGTCGAGCGTGGAAACCCAGGCAGTGAGGGGAGCGTTTAAAAGGCTAGCGGCCCAAAATATGCATCCCATATTCAACGCCCATGAAATTCCTCGCCCTTTTCCTTTCGATTATCTGCGTAGAAGCCTTCCCGACGATTCTGCTCGGGAACACCACGCTCGTTGGCCGTGACATTCCTTCGGTTCAGCAGGAATTCTTCGGAGGTTAGTCTTGCCATGTTGCGCTTATTTCTCACTGCGACGGCTGATCATGTCCCGAGGCATTCCCTATGCGGAGCCGCCTCTCGCAGACCTACGCTTCAAAGCGCCCGTATTTAAGTCGTCACTTGATTCACCCAGCTTCAATGCTATGGAATACGGCCCCGCATGCCTCCAGGCACTACCGGTAAGCACACCAATGTCTTCCTCTGAACACGCTCATTTCCTCGCCAATATCAGGGGCTCTCGCTCGACCAAATGTCGGAGGATTGCTTGACAATAAATGTGCTTCGCCCGAGCGGAATATCTACTCAAGCCAGACTTCCTGTGGTGTGTTTTCACGGCAGCAATGCGCTTGCGATCTCCGATTGACGTGCTGCTTCAGATGTTTTGGACGTGAGTCGTTTCCTATCACCTCGTTACTGCCTTTCATGATGAGCCAATGATCAGGTACGGCGGTGCTTTCGTGTTTGGGCAGGCGAGTACCTCCAATTCAAGTTTGATTGTCGCCCAAAGTGTTGCTCGTGTACGTCGACATTTACAGTTGGCTCGAGGTTCCCAGGTTCAGTGTTGTTGCATGCGCAGAAAACACCTATAATATTCGTCAACTTCAACTACCGACTGGGCCCATTGGGATTTCCGCAGGGCCAGGAAGCCGGCGACAATGGAGCCGTCAACTTGGGCATCAAGGACCAACTTGCGGCGCTGCGATGGATTCAACTCAACATCGAATCCTTTGGCGGCGACAAGAACAAGGTACTCCTTGCCGTTCGTTCATTTATATGCGCTGAACGCAAGACAATCAGGTTACACTTTTCGGCCAAAGCGCCGGGTCCATAATGGCCTCTATCCTCTTCTTGAACCCCCAAGTCTCCGAGCTGGCTAGAGCTGCTGTGAGTCGAAGGCCAGAACTTATAAATCACACTGACGCGATAGTGGAAAGATATTCGAATCCGGTTTTCAGGGCACGGCCCCACTGTTCCCGCCCACGGCCGGCGAGGTTGACTGGCAGAATTTCGTTCGTGGAGTTCCCTCTTGTGCGTCGACGGCGACGTCTGGGGTGACCTTCGACTGCATGCGCGGCGCCAACACGACGGAGATATTGCAGGGCCTCGCGTTGGCTGCCGCAGAGTCCACGCGAGCCAACCCGTGGCCTCCGGTTCTCGATGGACCCGAGGGACTCATCCCCGATTTGCCCTCCGTTTTGTTCGAGTGTGGTCAGTTCGCGCGGTTGCCATTCATTGCCGGGACGGTTGAAGATGAGGGTGCGCTGGGAAGGTTTTATCGAATTTTCTTCGGCTCTCATGTACTGCAGGAACAACTTTTGTGCCTCAGGCAGTAAATTCCAGCACCGACGAAGTCCACGCCGGTATTCTCAACTTGTATTCTCCGTCATCGTCGCCCACACTCCTTGAGGCCTCGATCCAAACTTTGTTGAAGCTGTATCCCGATGTTCCGGCTCTGGGTAAGTCTATTTTCTTTCATGGTTCTTAACACCGTGTCGTTGTCGTTGACCCTTGACCCGTTGTAGGCTCACCATACAATACCGGAAACGACACCTTCGGCTTGAGCAGCCAATTCAAACGTGCATCTGCCATCGGTCGGCTTTTTGGTTTATGATCCTCGCTAATTCAACTGATCTAGGATCCTGCAGTCGGTGACGGGGACTTCCAGGCTCAGCGCAGGCTCTGGATCCAGACAGCCGCAAATGCCGGAGTGAAGACATTCGGATATCTTTTCACCGAGCCACAACCTACCTTCCCTCCAGCCATCGGCGGTCCGTCCTCTCGTTCGCAGCTTCGCCAGCGTATCACTGATTTATTCTTCCCCACCCCTCCCACAGTCTTCCACGCATCTGAGGTGCCCTACGTCTACGGTGCACCCAACGACACCTCCCCCGCATCAGAGCAGCTAAGCCGCATAATGACCGACTACTGGATCTCCTTCGTGACGAGTCTAACTCCCAACGACGGGCTCGGCGTCCCGCGCAAGTATCTCCCCCATCATCCCATTTGCCTCCCACTGACCGAGTCGCGCATGATGTACAGGTCCGGAATGGACGCAGTTCACGCCGGAGAACAAGGTCGCTTTGTGCTTCGTTGTATTTTTAATGTATATAACTGACGGGCGCGCTTCTGATGTATTAGATGTTGATGCAACTCAACGGTGTAAACCTGACTCTGATCCCAGACGATTATCGTGCAGGTGCGCGTGGTTGAATGGGCGTAGATTCACAATTGCTGACTGTGAGCCTCGCAACAGAGCAGATCGCGTTTATCAATTCGAATCCCGCGATTTGGCGCCGCTGACTGCAGCTCAACAAATCCGCCTTTGTTTTCCTTCGTATTAGTTACTTGATTCTCTCATCAACATCGTATACTTCAACGCCTAAGTCATGTTATACACTGAGTTCACCGTCAAAATAGCGCTGTCGCTGTCGAATTAACACGACTCACGAGAGCCTACAATCTATGACATTGGATTCTGTATCTCATCTGGTGACTCTGGGAGTGAAAAGGAGTGCGCGGTCGGGAAGTTAAGGAGCTAAGAAAGCTCCGCATTATATCAAGTGGAAAGGGGCTGTATCCCCCGACATAGGAGCTTGAACTACGATCGCTGACTTCGATCGGAGATATAAAATGCCCCGCACTTTGCCGAGCACCTCGGCGGGGCCCCGCCCCCAACCCCCTCTAAACACTCATTCCCGATGCATACCCTTGCCGCTATTCTTTCCGTTGCAGTACTTGTCCTCGGCGGGTTTGGATACCCCGCGCCGTGCGAGATGAATGCGCCATATGCGAAACTAGAGATTGGTGCGTCATTTCGTCCCTAGTTTTCTGTCTATCTACTGAGAGGCTGTCGCTAGGCGGGCAATTCGAAGGATGCAAATATGCTCCGGAGGCTTGCCGTGGGCTGGATGAGCGGCTCTTCGCTGTCCGTCACCTCATCGTTGTATCCTGACCGTACGGCTAAATCGTGTGTAATATAGCGCTGTCTGCACGCGTTCACTGTTCAGCACTCAAATGCTGACTAGGATCCTCGAGAGAGCTCCCAACATGGACCCAAGACGTGTGATTGCTCGACCCCAAGGCTTTGGCACTGTGTGTTCTGTATCACAAGAGCGATATAAATCGATTGTAGCAGGCAAAGTCTTTCCGAAGATGCTTTGTTGGAAATAAATGTATTGTAATGGAATCCGCTCTGGAGTGCAACATTCAGTGAAGGCAGTGGTGCGCAAACATGTAAGCAACAATGAGAATCACTGAAACGTTGCATTGGAGGAACTGGCCCCAGATATCAAGGACAAGGCTGCTGCAAAGTACCAGCAGTAAGATGGAATCGGGGAACACAAGCTTAACCAAGTGAATGGACAGAAACCCGCGGGTCAGTTGCGAATCATTCCTTCCTAAAATAGGCAGATATCCGTCGCTTTGACACCTTCCCACGGTTGGGATCACACCCTTCAGACGTACCGGTGAGAAGTTGAGATCTGGGAGGGGACGTGGACAGTTCTACGAGAGCGGAGATCCCTACGCATACATAGATCTGAGACATTGACTTTCATTCGTGATCATTCCGCATCAACCCCAATTATTATTTTATAGCCCAAAAAAGAACCGCTTTGCAGATAACCGCCTGCTTTGTTTTATCCCCGTCTTCTGTGCATGATAACAATCTCGCATTCGGGCATAAACAGTATGGACTCTGGCAAGGTGTGTGAGCGGTCGACTCATTTATTTGAGAAATGTAGCACTCACTGTCCTAGTCGGCGGACGCATACGTCGCCAATCCAGTGAAATTGCCGGCCTTGTACAAATTGAGCACTGCATCGACAGCGCCATCAACGGCAGGGATCTGGATGGCCTTCTCGACGCCCTCCGCCGTGTACTTGAACACGTTGACCTGCATGGTCTCCATGGGGCCGACGGTGGCCCGCTTACTGGAGTCTGGCGGTGTTGGTCCATGCGATACTGTTGATCCTCGTGCCAGCACCGACATAGCACTTGTTTCCCGTGCCGATTTGGTCGGTGAAGACGCCTCCGTCGACACAGTTGCTGCTGGTCCAGGCTTGGCCATCGGATACGGGGCCAGGCAAACCGTTGTACGCGATCGAAAAGCCGAATCCGGCGTTTGGGACCTCGCAGCATATGTGCTCTGCGACACCTTTGCAACAGAGCGAGGTTCCGGAGCACCCAAGGGTGTTGGAGTAGCTGCACACATCGACGGCCTCAACTGCTGCGAGGGAGGCGATCGCAAAGGTAAGGAGGGTTTGGGAGAACATGGTGAGGATGTGGAGTGAATGGATGTGGTTGAGCAGATGATATTTTCTTCACAGTTTCCATCCATCCTTTATACTGTTTCCAGGCGGGTTTGTCATCTCGATTGTTAATGCAGAGAATCATTCAAAAGAAATCATCTCCGAGACTCCGAACTCAACCTAGACCTGATCGACAACGGGGTTGAGAATCTCTCCATTTGGGGTCGGCGTTGAGGAATGAATTGGTGTACAGATCACTGCGTTGAGTCGTTCTCCTCCTGCCGACGCGCTTGACTACCTCCTCCGTCGGCGCAGCATTAACCTGGACCCTTTCTTGTGAGACAGTGCTCAGAATTGAATTGCGAAACCCGAGACGTTCGTTTTGCCGTTACTTCATCAAGCCTGAGGCTGCTGCCAAGTCACGCCCGGTGAAGCTAGGGAAGCCCCGTCTTGAGCGTCACGTTGCATTTGAATGTTTTATGAGATGGCTACAATCCAGTCATTGAGATTGAAAATGCAATGAACTTTTTAAGCAACTAGTGCTTGAATGACCTGCCCAAGATGTTTCCAAACAGTCGCTGGCATGGACTTCAACTCAAAAAGCTTATGGGCGGAAATTAGGAAGTCGAAATCCCGGATATCTGTCACCTCAACGCCGTTGATCAGAAATCGTATGACCACCCGAGTTTCGCGACGGCAGCAAGAGAATCACGGAGGGTTTGCACCGAACGCCGTGTCGGTCCGCAATATTCGGAGTGGTCGTTCAGGTTAGAAATGCCTTACCTTCGCCTGGTTGCCGACTCATCGCATGTTCAATTGCGTTGATTGTCCTGATTCGTAAGCGGTCGAAACGCTGAAAATGACCTTGCTCCGACTGGTTGCCGAGTCGTATTGTGTTCAATTAAGTTGAATTTTTTTGCTCCGTGCTTCACCCAGTTCCAAACTTCAAAGCCAAGGGACAACGGCGAACCCCAGAATGATTCACCGGAGTAAACCGCCCGAGTAAACGAGATGAAATTAAGTCAAGGTCGCACTCAGGCGGCGGTGATGCTCAGTCTACAGTCCACATCCGTTTATTCCCCCTTTGATGGAGCCATCGCCCTCCCCTAGTTTCACTACTATCTAATTTGCTGAGTGGTGAATTTTTGCAAACATCGCTGTAAATGATGCCGTGTATGTAAGCGCTGGCCAATTTGCATGGATGGACTCACCCTGAATAGTCGCTCATCCAGTCCACGACACGCCTCTGGAACGTATTTGCATCCTTCCACTTGTTCCCCTGGAATATGGATTTCATTCCAATGCGGCCAGCAACGCATTGCGACGCACCAGTTTCGAGATACGGCGGGTTGAGATCGCACTGGATACTATATCCCAGGCAATTGAGGCTCGCTGCTAAGATGCACAATGCGGTGAACGAGACACGCATTATGAGGGGAATTTGCAGGAGAGAGAGAGGTGGGCGCAGAGGTGTAGTAATCGACGGCGAATGATCATGGCACCAGTTTCCGAGGTGATACCGGTTATTGTGAAGACTGAGTCTGCGCGGCGTTCCTCTCTCTCCCCCTCAGCTGGCAGTCAAAGACCTCATTTCCACTTCGAGTCAAGTATTTCGCCCGATTACTTTCTTTCGCCCTTGCTCATACTTTTTGGGCGGTTACATCCAAGCGGTGAATGAATTGGTATCCGGACAGTGACGGAACAGGTTTGACGGATGTAAAATGCCCGCTATCTATATTGATAGTGGGTTTTGACGTGGTGAAAAAATCCGAAATTTCACTTCCACATTAGGGAATTTTGATTCCATCACTTTGATTTCATCATTTTGATGGTTGTGTCACCCTTTTTTTCATTTGCATGACTATTTTATGTCAAAACTTATGACAATTTGGTCCACAGCATGCCTTTGTGGTCGCCTCACCATCGGTTTATTGTCACCACGGGTATGGAATCTTGTCCTGACCGAATGACATTGAGGAAATGTACGGATCATCTTTCCGAAATGCATGAAACACAAACTGGTCCACACCCGTTGCCATTTCTATCGGAGGCAACAAGTATATCTGTCATGGTACAACAAAGATTGGGTCAGATTTATATGAAGTTGGTGTCCTATAATATTTAACCATTTGATCAGGCTTGTATATGTCTCCAGTCCTGCACCGATAACCCATTTCGTCCCAACACATTTGGCTTTTGGTATCTCATGATTCCCAATTCGGTCCTATAATATTTGATGATTTGGCCGGCTCTCTTTATCCCTCCGGTCCTACGCCAATATCATATATTGTCCCGGGCCATTTGGCTTTTGGTATCTTGCCATTCCCAATCGGGTCAGGGCCGTGTGACATTCTCGTCATCTCGGATCAAAGATATCGACATGCCCAATTTGGGTTCCAGTCAAAATCTGATGGCTTTCCTGTCAGAATCAGATCACCTTCCGGTCAGTCTTTCTTACAGCTCACCCCCCGCTGCCTCGATCCTCATGACTCCAGTATGTTTCTGACGTGGTTTCTCCGTGTGAGTTCGGGAAAAATGCCAGCTAAGCCCTCCGGTCAGTGCTTGGCTCTCTAACGAGAAAATACAGCCCTCAGACCATCTTCGGGCCGCTCTCAAGTCTTGAAAACAACATTGGTATTCAGTATCAGTCATTTTTGGTGCAATATGGCGTGCAAGTAGTCCGACAAAACCAATTTACATTCTGCCAGGCCCACTCTACTGATACTTTCTTGCAGCCACCAATTTCACGACAGAAAAGAGAAGAGATGTCCCAGCTTTCACAGCGACCGGAGTTGCAGGTCTTTTGTGTTTTGGCCTAGACTCACTCACCTTTGATGTCCCAGGCGATCCATCTTTTGGTCCTAGTGCGGAAGGAATTCGGTCGGTATTTTATAACCTATTGGTCAACTCTTTCCATGGCTCCTCCACCTATGCACCATTTTTTATGATCAGCATATGCATTCCATCTGCCCTTACCATATGAATTCAGCAAAACTATCTCCCAATCCTGTTTGCCAGGTACTACGAGGCGTATCCATGACATCAGAACGCCAATGATTGTGACCCCTATTTTCAAATTGGGGAGTCACACTTGTGCTCGCCCTCCTTCCTCGCTCCCTCTACCCCACAAGTTGGTTAAAGGGAATCAAATGGCAGTTCTTGTTCGTAACATCCACTTTTTTGAGCATCTCTCGCACCTTCTCATCAACTGCAGTCAAAACCCTTCATAAATCGGCTCCCCGTCGAAACCCTGACTGAAATATGGGCGCTTTTGAAGCCCTTTCCTGGCTCACTGGGACGCATTTTGAAAGTGTGTCGCCACTGGAATGGTGCCAAGGATATCCCATCTCTCTGGGGTACACTTTCTATCACGGAGCGCACCGACCAGGAGCTTCTGGAGACATGGATCCATCGGTCCAAGAATGCAGGCCTGTCAGTCACGATCAATTTCCGTCGTGCAGCTTATTCTGCCTGGATGAATTTACCAGAGGAAGAATATAACACAAAGGCACACTTCATAAAAATCATGGATGCTCTTGTGTCTGTCTCCCACCACTGGTGTCGCCTCGAGATCGTCGGCCCATCCTACTTGGAGCCGTTGATGAAACACCACTTCTCTTCATCCCTTGCCGTTCCACGCCTCACGCACCTGGTGTTCAACCTTGAACAGGGTCCCACGGACCATGCGCACATCAGCAACTGCTTGTTCCAGCCGAGCCTTTCGACGAAGAACCTCGAGATATTTGGCTATTCCCTGCAATGGGAGACCTTTCCGTTTCAGACCGTTACTACTTTGGCGCTAGGACGAGCGGTGGAGGGTAACCCGCTGGGCTGGAACACATTTGTTCAGGCCCTTGGAGACGCACCCAACCTCCAGTCACTCGCTTTCTTTGGCGGTCTGCCTTTTACCGGGCCCCCATACAATGCCGGAGCTTTGCTTCAGCAACTGACTCTTCCTGCCCTCACATCCCTCTCCCTCACCCAACTCACCACGGACGAACTCCACCATGTCCTGGAGAAGCTTTATGTCCCCCAACTCATATCTCTTGCCCTTTCGCTCACCGACACCGACTCCAGCTTTTTGCCTTTCCTTGAGGCGTTTCCCGCTTGCTTCCCACGGGTGGCAACACTCGTCCTCGAAGGCATTCACGTCGATAAAGCAGAGTATCCGGCCCTTCTGCCCTTTTTCACCCGCCTGTCAGGCGTTACAACTCTTCGCCTCAACTTCCACGGCATCCCCGCTCAATTCTGGCAGGCATTGGTAGCTCATGCTGCCGAACCAAGCCTCATGCCACTGTTGAACGAAGTTCACCTCGTCGATGCACCATTTCATTCCGTTCAGGAATTTGTGGAATTGCGCAAGACAGCTCAAAAGCTCATCCCACACATTTCTCTCCATTATTCCGGGTGGTATCCCAAGATGTGGAATAGCACAGCGCCGTCGACTAAATGGCTCGAGGACAATGTCAAACATCTTTTCATAACGAATGGTAAAAGGCATCCATGGGTACCTGGCCCCATGAATGAGCGGTGATCACACTCCCATTGTGAGCCACGATTATGTGCTGCTCCCACAATTTTGTCACTGACAACGCAAACACAGCTCTTGAACTAGCCTGCCTATATATATATATAAACTTTTGTACCTTTGGAATTTCCGTTCGCTGCGAACGGAAAGCTGGGTGTGATGTGGCTGTGGGCTTGACACCGAGTTTTCTGCAGTGGGACAAATTTTTTCTCGGTGCTGGAACCAATTATTTATGGATGTCTAGAGTCATAGGAGAGACTGTCCAAAAAATTGGCGCAATAGATGTCACGGTGGCAGCTGCGGGCTTGTCAACATTCTTGTTTGGTTGAGTGCACCCGTCCAATTTCAACACACCCGGCCATCTCGCACTAGATATGTGATCCCCAATACCAAGCCTATACTGTACTAGCCCGCAAGCTTTCTTGTCAACGGGAGTTCGCTTCCAGGCCATCAAATCATTGGTATTCTGTACAGTTGAGCACACAAGGATGTCGCTTCTTTTTTGCCTTTCCGTCACCTTTTGTTCTATCTTATCAGCCTTTCATCCAAAACCCACAATGTGTATATGCATTTGGACCGCTTTCACAGCCCCATTCCAGCAAAAATAGCAGCTAACATGCGGCACAATTATTGTGCACGGTAACCATGGAATCAGATTGTCAATGATGGTGAACCCCTCTCTTCAAATTGTGGAGTCACGCTTTTTGGTAGCGACTTTTCCCCTTTTCTGCCACCTCCCGGTACACCGAGACATCCTGCACTTTCGATCTGTATGTCCTCCAAGGCACCCAAGCAACCCAAGCCTCGGGGCCGGCCCCCCAGACGGAAAAAGAAAGCAGAAGACCAAGCTCCACCTCCCACCGCTGCGACACCGGGACCCGAGCTACCTTCCCCAACTATCATACCAACGGCGAGGGACCCTTCGCAGGGGATTCCTCTGCTTGGAGACGACGCACGCCATGCTATGCTGGCTGCACAAAGCGCGGCAAGGGCACCAACTCTTGCCACATCTGGTGTGGCCCATCGTCTGTTTCTCAATGCGCTTCCGCACAATGCCGAAGCTGGCTGGAAGCTCGCAGCGCAGATGCCAACCGAGGATCTTGCTGCATGGTTTGACGATCAGGTGTGCTCGTATAATATTTGGGTTCATGCTCCATCTGACTCTGGTTAGCTGAACGACTTCCATTCACATACTATGAGCCCAAAGCAAGATGTCCCACCATCTATGCTTGCGGTAGTTGTGAAGTGGATTGGACATCCTGGGACGACACCCCGAGATCCTCGCGCACGCCGGTGCTTTATTCGTTGGAATGATCCTCCACCGCCGCAAGCTCTCATCGACGCTGCAATCGCTAAACGGCAGCCGGTAGTGCGGTGGGAGCTTGTCTGTGCCGGTATTCATGAGCTTGATCTCAGTAAACCTCCCGAGGACGGTGGAGAAGATGACAACTCAGCTCTTGAAGATGAAGAGGTCGATGATCCGCCACTTGAGGCGACAGCAGAGTCAGTGGTCTCGACGGATGTGGCCAAGGTTCGTCGGTGGAAAGTGTGCTCAACACATGTCAAACTGCACGTGAGTGTACAATGTCTTTCAATCTGAACAGTGTTCTGACTGTGCTTGCAACTCGAAGGCTGAAGTATACGCGGACGACCTGAGCACTGTATCTGTATGGCAACAGAATGAACACCCGGATGTGCCTCTGGAGGACCGCGCTCGCGGTCTCCAGTTTTCCCGTCTTCAACATTCTCTCTTTCTGGAGCGTCTTCGGCTCCATGGCATCAAAGTATCCTCCCTGGTTATTGGTACGCAAGCACTGTTCCCATCCGATATTCCTCTCAACCTGCTACTATAGAGAGTCAGAGGCTCAGCCACACGGCACTCGGTCGAACCACCCCGTTGCCGCTTTGGAGAGAAGCCAAGCCTAAGGAACTGACGAGCATGCATGTCGCTGTCAGGCAACGGCAATTGCTGGATCGAAACCCTTGGCGTGCGACCCATCTTCTTGTCAGAGCCAACAGGGAGAAGACGTTTCGGCAAGTTTCCCTTGTTTTCTTTCGTGCTCGAGGCCTTATCTTTCCTTCAAGGTATATACCACATGATTTCACAAGGCCCGACTCAGAGTCGAAGTTTACCATCGGTTTGACTGATGACTACTCTCTCGATAGCGGCATTGCGTACACTCGGAAGGGAGTGCTCGGCAGCGACCAGTGCTGGAGAAACAAGTCGCAGAACCGTGCCGCCCTATCCCTGTTGTGCACGGTCGACGAAGGCGAGCACATGGTGCCTGGTATGTTGTTTATTTTTCTCTCGCAGCCGTTGCTGACACGACGTTTAGTCGCACTATTTATCTCTGCAAACGCAAAGACCGAAACCCTGCTGGAGTTCTTTTCCGGGACCTATCAAAAGATTGTCGATCGGGCCAAGGTTATTGTTGAAGGTGGGCTACGAACCTGTCTACTTCGTACAAATTCACTGACGGCTGTTTTCACCAGATCCGTCTGTGATTACGACGAGAAATCGCACAGATGAGGTCTTGCACGACATTCTTGTCAATGCGCAGGACATCGTCATCAATGGATGGCAGATTTTGCAAGCCATGATTGACATGCATTATCCCTCTTTGCTCGCCATCAGGGCATGTGCGTAATTAAATGTTCAACAACGGGCTCCTGAAGACTGACAATTTCACCCAGTCTGTCGGAAGTTCAACCTCACCATTCGCATTCGCCTCTGCCAGTTCCATGTCGTCCAGGCCATTCTGAACTGGCAATGGGGAGACGGCCGCAAGGGCCTTGCCGTCGTGATTTCAAAGCCGATCAAGTTTCGAATTCTTTGGCTGTTTCGGATGCTTCAGCGCGCACGGACTCGCGAAGAGTTCGATGCCCTAGTTCCGAAATTTCAGGAACGAGTCCGGGCATTGATTATGGAGGAGGAGGACGATGAGGACGATGACGAAGATATGGAGGAATCGGGCTCTCAGGCACCGAAGGGGGGCAAGAGCAAGCGCCGTGGAAAAACAAAGTCTCGCGATGTTCGGTTGGCAATGGCGGACGCAGTGGCCGAATACTTTGAGGGGACTTGGTTTGTTGAGGATTGGATCGGTAAGATCTCATATTCTGTGTTTAGCTTGTCCGCTCACAACATCCGCACCAGAAACTTACACGGATATCGGACTCCCTCCAAACCAGGGACGGGACGGAATATGGAATACAAACAACTGGTCCGAGAGTGCGTTCAAAACCTTCGATACAGTGTTCCTGCAAAGCCGCCAAAATAAGCGGTAAGTCCAACAGAAGTTATAGCTGTAACCCGATTTCATTTTCCTCGACAGAATTGATCGGCTGTCCTCGCATATTTTGAACGACTTCTTGCCGTATTATCAGTACTGGCGCCCACGCGACAGGCGTCCTCCACAGGAGATGATTGACATGCACGACCGCGCCTACGCACTATGGGACAGCGGCTGTGTTGCCCAGCTGGAACCCAACTTATACGGTGTTGACGTTATGGAGTACGTGTTCTTCTCCCCACGCAATCATGGTACTCACCCTTTCTGGACGCAGGGACGGCATCCCAGTACGGTTCGAGGTGACAATGAACCCAATGAGGTGCAAATGCATCAATTACCAACAGGCAGGCAAAGTGTGCCTGCACGCTCTTACCGTTAGATTATTCATTTCTAATGGCCCAGTGGAGGACTGGCAGAGTACGCAATTTTCCAGGCTAGGTGTCACTCTACTGAGCATTCATTTCGACAGGTGTCGAGAAGGTTTCGGAGGAGCAGCCCTTGGCGAAAGATCCTGACGGAATTAAACGTAAAAAGGTCCGGGATGACGACACGGAGAGCGCCGAGATCTACGATATCCTTGGCCAGCTCAAGGACGCAGAGGCCAAGGAGCGAGATCATGAAGCATCTGCATCGCCGGAACCTCCTTTCGCACCGGTGCAGCCAACCGGGGGCTCAGATCCGCCCGAGAGTTTTGGTTTGTATTTTTCTATGACACCCAAATCACGGCTCACCAGGTGTACTTGCAGGTGCTATGGGAAAAACACCAGGCCGACCTTCAAATTCCACACCAGTCCGACCGGGCGCCGCACATGAACCCAAATTCAGTCGCAAAACCGGGCCACCCAAAGTTGGCCGCTTGGGTCCCAGCAGTCTCTTTTCATCCGCAATAAAAGACTCGGTTGCATCGCGCCGACGTACCGAGCGTCTTGACAGCGATGGAGAACTGTCCCCCGACGAAATCGAGATGATTGGCACCGCGAATGTGACTCGGTGGAGTCGCAGCAACTATGAGAAACGGGCAGAGGAGATGGACCAATGGGCCAACCTTCTTAACCATTCGGAGATTGCTCAGCGCGATGGCTGGTTGTTTGTTGCATGTTCGCCAACTTGCTTTCCACCAGATGTCATGCGTGCGCTTGACTGGTCCGTACCAGTTGATCCGGACAATGTAAGCACTTCAGTCCTTCGACGCGTTGTGTAGGATCTCAATTTTCCACAGCTGCGCGCACAAAGGCTGGAAATCTTGGCGGATGTATTTGCGGCTCGCGGCGATGTTCGGCTGAACCACTTGGTTTGCTTGCACCTTCACGCGCACCATTGGACAAATTTCCATCACAACCTGACCAGTAGAGAGCCCATTGTTGAGCGCCTCAACCCTCTCGGAAAGCCCACCCGCATTCCAAATCCAACAGACGAAGTTGAAGTCGGATTCAACATTGCAGATCAAGTGCTTCTTGCACTCTATCTCCATCCGAACCGCGTGGAAGCGCTTCGCACAGGCACAGCGAGCGGGAAGGTTCGCTACCGTTGACTATCCCCTTCTTCCACGGACTTATTTAATTGCTCGCAGCCAAGGCGCTTGTCCAAGACATTTCAGCCGATTTATCTTAACCTTCAACTCAGTGATACCACCACATGTGGCTTCTGGTGTGTCTTTGTGGCATTCGCAAAGCTTCTCGACTTGGAGCTGGACCAGCAACTTGTGTGGGACATGGACAAAACACCGGCCGATCTGAAGAATTTGCTGGGACCAATTTACAGTGCCTTTCGTGCAGACGAATTGGGTGTGCCCGTCGAACTAGTGCGGCAACAATTTCATACGTTTCAACCCGGCTTCGACTACACAACCTTGACACAATCTCGAGTCAGTCAAATCCTCCGTTGATATTATACAAGACTAACCGACATCTCATTTCTGCCAGTTCTCCATCCGGCCCGTGGATATTGCGCGGGTCCCGGTCACTGAGGCCAATCTCTCAAACCCGTTTTCTGCGAATCTGCAACTCCAACATCTTGTCGATCCATCCCTCGGGAATGGCATCACATGGCTGATAGGTTCTCATCGGCCCAGCGCTGACAATCTGCGCGATCTCAGGGATGGCAAAGAGATGCACAACGTGATTCTAGATGCGTATCTGGACCTGTTCGTTCACGATCTTGAGGAGAGCAAAGCTGCTCATCCGCGCTTTATGTTGGTGGACTCGCTGGATGCGAGGGACATGCAAACCGCAACTCGGAACGCATCCAACATGGAGGGTATGGCGCCAAAGTCTTCCGCGAAAAAATCTCGCAAATACTGGTTCGAGAAAGAGGTAATCTGTTTTGCGTCAAGTTGAATTGTGTCTGATGGTTGCTTTTGCCACGCTCAGGATATCTTTCAGCTGGATTGGCTGATAATCCCGTGGTTCTGGAGCCGGCACTGGATGCTTGTCAGCGTCGAGTTCAAGGGTGCCCACATCTATGTGTATGACAGCTACAAAAGCGATGGAGGCAAAGCCCGAGGCAACGCAGCGACACAGGTGCGTGTTGGATATCATGAAAGCTATACCCAAAATTTACGTTGCTTGTAGCGCACCCTTCAAATGCTGCGATGGGAGCATCGGGCACGCTATCAGAATCGGGATCTGGGCAAGGAATGGACTAACAAACTCTCGCTGGTGAGTCATGTTTCCCATGTCGCTGATAATTCTAACTAGACGCCGCTGTGCAGCTGGAGGTACCACAGCAGGGAAACACTGTATTGTGTGGACTGTACACCATATGGTTCGCAACACAGGTTGCGTCTGGCAACACACAGGTGGCTTTGTGGTCTTTTGGACCCAGAGATTGTGACGAGGAAAGAGATCGGGTCCTGAACCGGCTGTGTGCTGCTGTTCACGCGGATACTCAGGAGCGAAATGTCGAGCAGCTGGCACGTCTCGGTGTCGTGCTTCCCGATCCTGCTGACGCTCGTCATCTGCAAATTGCCCAACTGATATACCCGGAGCTAGCTTCGACTGACAAGAGCTGCATGGTCAATCTCAATGATTGGCGCAACCTCCGGCACAAGCGGTTGAACGTGTGAGTGCACCTACCTTTAGACCCTAGCCAAGTGCGCTGAGACTCAAGCACCAAACCGCAGTCCTACCATCGGATCCTGCTTCCTTCTGTATAATTCAAACACGGCCATATTGTATCCCGCCATCATCCGCGATCTCACTGATGGAGAGTTCACCCTGGAGTGGTTTGGCGGCATTTACGAAGACTTCCCGGACGTTGCGGGAGGCTGGATACCGCGATTGGGGGACGACGTGATTGACCGCACAAAGGGCTTCTGTTTCTACGAGTCTGATCTAGCTCAGCCCGGGTGGAAACTTCTGACTGAAATGGTTTGCGAGGGCCAAGATAAGGCGCGTTTTCTTTACTTTAATTTCTGAAGCGAAGCCATACTCAAATTCTCGCAGCTTGCGCGGATACAATGGCCTGCCCACCTTGTACCAGCACCAATTTTTTTCCCATCGCCCTTCTTCTCCCATCAACAGGCTCTCGCGGACGCTTTAAGACAAGCACTCCCAGAGATTGCATCTCTTTACTTGCGTCACGAACGCAGGGAAACAAGCTGGACTCTTCTCCGGTTTCCGGAAGAACACCCGGAGACGGGCTTCGAATACATCGATGCTTGCTTCAGGCGAAGTTCAAATCCTCAGGAGTTCTACAAGGAGTTCCTGGGTACCGCCCCTGGCCAGGAGCCATTTTGCGCAGCAGACGAAGAATTTTTCACATCCTTGCGCATGGAGATTTGGGAGCTTATTCCACCTGACGAAGAGGCAATGCACGTCGCATTGGAAGACTATGGGCGAAAAAAGGCCGCCTGGCTTTCAGGCCCCGCCCGATGCATGTTGGCTGCCACGGCCGCTAGTGTTTACCTGGGCCGCGACATATGGCAGGCGATACGGCTGCTCGAAGGCCGGCGGATTTATCGACCGCCTGGACAACACGAGATCGTTCTCGAAGCTTACACACATGCCCTCCGAAACGAGAGCTTGCTTTCCGCCGAGCTCACACTGGAGGATCTGCTAGTGGTGACGCCCGGGATTGCCATTCCATTCCCTTGCACAAGATAATTTGTATATCTTGTTCAACAAGTAGAGTATCCTGAACTATGAAACTTCTACACCCTTTGTACTGGATGGTGATAGACGAAGGGTGAGGTTGCAGTATTTTTGTTGTTTCACGCTCTGTAAGAGAGAACACAGTGATGGTTCCGTCAAAATATGCGGGAATAAATCGGATTACAGATGAACTGGATGGTAATGCTGGGGAGATTCAAAGTAGCCATGGCATTCCTTCGGCTCTATAGTAGCTTTGAAAAACTATGGAAGGATGTCCGGAACTGACCTGCGGGAGAAAACAAAGCGACGGTTGTAAATTGTCTTGATCACATGTTGTGTAACGGAAACGGATTACAGACCAACCGGAAGATAGAGCTGAGCATTTCTGAATCAGCCATACAGTTCTTTTGGTGCTAGATTGGCTCTGAAAAACTAAGGAAGTATTTCAGGACCCGACTTCGGGGAGTGGCATTGGTTTTGTTTTGCTTGTTCGTTTTGATCACATATTGCCAAAAACGGATTACAGATCGACCGGGAGATATAGCTGAGGATTTTTGGATTGGCCATATTGTTCATATGATGCCCGAGTAGCTGTGAAAATATGTAGAGGGATACTGGCAACTGACGCTAGGGAGAAACCAAAGTGATTGGTCTGTTGGGATCACCTGTTGCGTAACAAAATTGGATTACAAACGAGTCGGCAGATACAGCCATGAAGATTAGGATCCCCCACATGTTTCTTGTGGTGCTGGATCAGCTCTTAAAAATCATGGAAGGCTGTCTGAAGCAGTTGTTATTATAGTCAAACCGGGAGAATGTGTTCGATAGACCTGGGTCTGTTTTTGTGGAAAACAGAATACATGGTTTGCTCTCAAAAAGTGTACATAGCTTCCAATGATTGTCCCTCAGTGAGCCATCTATTTTTCTCTATTTTCCCGCCGTGTACAAAAAACGGATGTGCGATGTGGCTGTGGGCCTGAGACGTTCTAAAAGCGGATGCGCGATGTGGCTGTGGGCCTGAGACATTCTGCTTGTGCATGCTTGCGCTGTGGCTGTCCGCCTAAAGCTTGTCTTCTCCCATGATGAGCGTCAACCGACTCACGGGTTCTCCTCTCTTTGGTGGTATCTGTTGGGCCTCTTTGCCTCTCCAGGATGGCACATGGATCTCTCTTGCTCCCGATGCTCTGGGCCCGAGCCACGCGAAATTTCTGGCTGCAGTGAAACAGCTTGACACGGCAGGCTATCCGGCCGACTCCCCTTTCGATCTCGACGGCGCTCAATTTCGTGTTGCTCTCGGACTGGAATCTGTGATGAGGCACCTTATACCTCCATCCAAAACGTACAACAATGGCCGTGCTCTTGCCTGGGAATGTCTGCTACATTTCCAAGTCCTGGACCTACTTCTCGCCTACGAGCATCCCAATCTCACAGTTCGTCCCTTTGATACTCCGTCTCTGCAAAATTCATCCTCGGCTGCCAAGGTATTTGATTTCCCATGTTTACAATTCAGCTAATGTCCTTCAACAGTTTCTCGACGGCCTGGCCACCTGGTACAGTAGCCTCCAGAGATTCACCGATCTGGTCGATGCCGATGTTGGCTCCAGGCCGGATACTTCTCCATCTTCTGGTGGTACCGTTGCTGGCATTGCCACTCCTTCCACTTCTGCTCCGAACCTTCTAGCCCGGCCAAGCGTCGAGTCTCTGATCTCCGTGCTCCATCTGTCGGATATACAGGAGGACGACACATTTACCTCTAAGGTTTTCAGAAATGTGCAAGCTATGGCCGCTGGTCTTATGTGGGTCCTGGAGGTGCGGACTGCTAACTCAACTCTGTGGCCGGTGGATGCTAAATCTGGCCAGCTCGGAACGGACAATGCACCCGCAATAAACTCCTCTGGTCGGATTATTTTGAGGCCGTTTGATCCAATCCAAACAAGATACACAAAGTACACATTTATTTCGCAATCATGCACATTCATTAACCTATCTGCAGTAGCAACATCAATGATTCCGATCTCGAGCGGCTCAAGAAATTGGGCACGGCGGAGAAGTTTCTCCGCCCTCTGTCGTACATGATCAACATAAGCCCCACTCTTGTATTTGTGGATCTGGATCTACCGAGGTTTCATGTAGATTTGGTTGTGCAACAACAGGTAAATTTTATATTTTAGAACCTTGCGGATCCTCAGACGGTTGTAGGTCCGACATTACCTCGCAACATCGCACTCAAACGTGGCAGCGTTGCGATACATGGAAGATTGTCTGCTGACAGTCATTCGTACAATTTGCACGAAACGGACGCCAGCTAGGGACGTTATCCTTGCGCATTTTCCTACGCTCTCGAAGGATATGCCCGCCCTGAGCCCAGCAGACCAAGGAATATTCAAAGGTAACACCCGTTATTGTGATTTTTTGTCTCAGCTCCGAGTACTGACTAAATTTGATCAAGATTTGCGCACACGCATGCAGAACGACCACCGGCGCCAACGAAATCGTGCAGTGAGTGCCGCCGTTACGTTGCCAGTACATCCAGCGGTGAACGGTGTTGCACTCGCGGATTACCTTATACGTCCTCCGGTGATTTCTATGGATTTGTCCATTGTCCAGTGCACAAACTCTATTGCACATGGACTTTCCCTAGTACCTTGCCGACTCTCTCCTCTGACCGCGTTCACAAAACCACTGCAAGTAACAGTGGTACCCCAGGTTGCAGTGATTCACCCGGAGATGCCCATCCCGGCTGTTGCCGCCGGGTCTGCGGAAGCCGCTGCAGGTAAGCCTTCGCTCACCTTCATATCTGCTGTTACGCTCAACCTGGTCTGCAGTTCCGGGACAGACTTTATCTGTCATTGAACCTAATTCTCAATCCGTTGATGACGAACTGAACAGTGTCGAGCCAAGTAAGTTATATCTATCACGGTATTTTCAGATCCTTTACGCTTATCTAAATCCAGACAGCCCGAGGCCTGATTCACCGGCACCTGTTGAACGTGAGCTATTCAACTTATCGCTGTCGGACTTGACATAAACTTGAACACCAAAGATGCTCTCGATGGGCGTCGTGGTGGATCTCCGATGCGCGCGGATGTTGCGGATGCTGGACCACAGAGACGAAGCACTCGTTCAATGACTGCCCTGTCTCTGAAGCGCAAATCTCCGCCGCTGCCGTCTAGACCCGCCGCTAGCAAGAAGTCCAAATCACAAACGCAAGCGAATGTTCAGGATGTCGAGGAGGATCTGGATCCGCAAGGCCTCGATGTCAGTTTTATATTTGGTTCTTCCTCGACGTATGGAACTAACTGTTTCAGAGCGACTGGTCCGACCCGAAAGGCCGCAATGTAGGTGCCGTTTGCCATGAATTCAATGTTTCTGACTTGTTACCCAGCGTTGGTATCATGACTTGGCAGCTGTCGCCAACATCGAGGTAATTTTAACCGGTTCAGCAGTGCCAGTCCCTTGATGCCCATACCAGCGGAGTAAAAAGCCGGCACGTATCTCTGGCCTACTGCCCGATGGGCGCACACAGCAAGATTTTGATTACATCGGCCACCTCGCATCGGTACGGCCGTTATGGAGTCTGCATTTAGCTACTGACAGGAAATGCTAGGAGGACATCGAGTACAAACTTATATACGACGTCACAACCTCGATGGATTCGGTCCGCAAACGCTGCTCTCAAAACGGTGTTTTCTACACGCAATTCAATCTCGGTGACGTGGTTGAATCGTTAACCATCAATGATTCACATCTGCTCTGCATGCAATACCCCACCTGGCAGGCAATGCCGGCTCTTGCCCGTGTTTCCCTGTGGGGTACGGGTCGAGATCTATTCGTGCACGGGTTGACGGCCGGGCCCAAGGTCGTGGATGTGCGGTCTGAGCTAACAAAGGGTCACCGCATGGACGCCCCTATTGAGGTTCAAGGCACGTCAATTTGCAGTTGTGTGATATCTGATCCTCATTTTTACATGGCCCAGTCCAAGGGCTGCGTATACCTCCGAAATCCGACGATGCCGATGCGGAGGTCGATTACACTGCCTCGATTCGAACCACAACACTGGATACAATGCTCGACCATGAAGCTAGGCTTGATGGTCTGGTCTTGAACGCGCTGAATCTGCCCAGCGGTCATTTTGTTCGCCCAAACCCACTTCTGGGAACGTGAGTGCGGTCGTTGCATCCGTATCCCTAGAAGCTGATGGCACCTATCTGTAACCCTTCTATCCAGCGGCTTCGACTTGGAGATAATGGCGTATAGCCAGACAAACGGCCTTGTCGGATTTCGCTCCACCTATCCGTCATACAAAGAAACATACTTCCAGCTGTTCGGGCTCGCTCACTGCTTGTCTATCCTCCATGCAGACATTACTGCGACCTCGATCTATGTGATGGGACCGGCTGAAAAGTTTTGGGTCCGCTCTCGACCCAAATATGGCCAGGACGACATAATGCACTCGCATGCATTCGACGATTGGGATCCAGACCAGGCGAATCTCGACACTCATGAATATGAGGTCACCGTTCTCCCGCCTGGGGAAGGTGTATTGTGAGCTCTCTTCTACGTTGCTGTTCGCATTGGTGACCCTTTGTTTGCTAAGCTTGCAGCAGCCGGGTAGACGACACACCGTTATCGGGGCTGGCTCCACAGTCACGACCGGTGGGTACTTTTTTTGTGCGTCCAGTATGCGTCCAGCCATGGGAGTCATCCTCCACATGGTGATGCTTCAACATGTTCTAACCAATGCGGGACACGTCACGATGTGGCCAATCTTCATCCGTGTCTCGATGTTTTGGTTAACCTCGAGCATGTCAAGTATGCCTCGCAATCCTTAACTGAACTCAGTGCTCACTAGTGCAAACATAGAAAACTCAACTGTCCGAACCTCTCTCGCAGAATACCTGCCCGACCTCAGTCTCAACCATGCGAGAGGGTGGATGGATGTCGTCTATCTGTCTTGTTTGGTCTGCCTGTTCCCGTGCTTGGATCATCGCAGGTACCAAGGTTCAGGTGTTCCAGCTGACCTCTTGATTCAAGCGGAGACAGTACGTGTCCAGTATGAAGCTTGGCGCATATGGTTGGCGAGCCATTATGTATGTGAGGGCCCAAATGGCCCTCTCGACTGGGAGAGAGACATATTCACGGTGCGATTTTTTTCTTCTTTGCACGCAGCTCCGCACTAGAATCTAATGACACGACGATAGCCCTGCCTCTTAAACTTGGCTGTAGCTCTGTGCCAGTATCACCTTCGAGTGTACCCGAACGCCTGCACTACGGATGTGTACAAACACTTCACTCCGCCAAAGTTTCAATCGGGTTTGGTTGCGGCCTTGACCGCTTATGATTCAACGCGGGCTGTTGTCAATGCCTACAGGAAGATGTTGAGGGAGAAGAGCCCCAAGACCAAGTTCTTGCTGTTCGAAGGGGATGAATTTCGATTGGTGCCTCTTTGATAGTACAGCCAATTTGTTGATCCGTTTATCCTCTGAATGTGTTGGAATTCATTAGCCATAAATTGTGTACTCTGAGGTGTCCTTTAAATGCTTGGATCGGACCCAAAGACATTGAAGATAGTCTCAACAATGAAGGACTCGGGAACTTGGTTGAATCACACTCTGGGAAGAATCAACCACGTGAGCGCATATGCAAGTTTGCGCGAAAAAAAATAATGTGTAAGTGTGCCAAAATACCCTGGCCTATGATGGACATACTTATATCCATTGTAGAAGCTTGATATCCAGTATCTTGGCACTTACTCAAACACAGACAGCTTATTTACAGCGCTAACGAGCGACAGTGACTACGAGCGGGGTGTGCTCGGGAAAACCCAAAGGGCATTTTTCCCAGGCACTTTGGAGCCACAGGAAGCCCTGTGTACAAGCGTGGACGGATCTGTGTAGCGCAGGATGGATGGGAAAAAGGCCTGACCGAACGGCGATCCCTAGGACCGAAGGCCTATTTTGGGGACCGGAACCTGATCCGGTTTGACATTCCGCGTTTTTGCTTTTTCATTTGACTTGCATTTGACCTTCGTCCCTTGAGCTGTTTGTTCGATTTTTGTTTCCCTCTCCCTCTTACACGCACGTATTTACAGTACATGTACATACACCCAAAATCGGCCCCCTTACTTCCATCACACTTCTGATTGTTATTTATTACATACGGATTGCATACAGACGACGATTTTGCGACGATTCAATGTTGAAGCCCTCCCCGTCTAGACACTGCATCTTCGCCATGGAATCTAATAAATAGTTGTCAGCATTATTGTCTGGCCTTCTCATGAATTTCCACCGCCCATTGAATCCGATGCAGTAGGTTTCACGGTTATTCCTTGGCCACCCCTCCGGAGGTCGGTCTATTTTTTTTTCTGACAGAGCTTTGATCGAAGACCCGTCCTTGATTCCACACTCACAGGGGGGTTCCCTTGTGCTGGATCCTGGTACGTTAATTTGGTCCATGAACATTTAACTATCAGGGTTGTATGACATGACAAGAAAGCAAGGCTGCTCACCGTTAATTTTCATGAGACTCTCGAGTGTGTACATCTTATAAGTCTCCAACAGAATCAGTCTGTCCTCTCAACATTAGGTCACCTTCGAGAGATCTCTGCCAACCATTCAACCATGATGCGTGGAAACTGGCGAGTACTTCACTTGGGTGCACAGGTTAGTAGGATATTATTGAAACAGTAATCTCACCCTGTTCCGCACACTCGAGCTAAACGAACCTCGGATGCCGCGACAGGGTCACAGGAAGCGGATAAAAAGGAAAGAATGGCAACCGATCTCGGTCCTCGCGCGAACTCGAGCCGAGCGAAGCTCGGCCGAGGGTGAGCGAGAAGTTGGCAGCCAGAATTGTGGTTATGACTATCGTCATGAAAAATAAAAACAAAAGTCAACCATGCCCGAGTCCCAGTGTTTTGTCCGTAACATGATGCTCTTAGACAACCTAGTTCCACGAGCCCTCAGTCAAGAGCCTACAATGATGCCCATCCAGAGGATAGGTTTCCATTGACCTTGCAATTACTTTACAAAGTTGACGGGGTCGGAAGTTGGAACCAGGAGCCTGAGGGTAGGTGCAACAACGTCAACAAAGTTGCCTGGCTACTACAAGGAATTTGTGGGTGGGATTGAGGATGCAGAGGCGATGATACGAGACCCAATGGAACCGATGAAGTCATGATAGCGGGCTCTGCCGCGGAACGCGGGCTACAACAGTTATCGTTATGTAAGAACGTCAAACGGAATGCCCATTTATGGCAATGCCAAGAAAAAAAATGGACCAGGCATACGAGTGCGCTGGGGGAGTAAATGTGAAGATGTTCAAGTAATTGAGCTTATGGGCTCTTCTCTGCCAGCGTACGTCCTTCTTTATGAATTTCTTGGACAAGTTCCCGACCGTCAACTGCGCGGTTTTTCTCTCCGTCTCTCCCACACATGTAGACTCCATATCAGGCGTCGGCGTTCCCTATACCCGATGCTCTTCTATGAATTGTCACATCGAACCGGCGACCTTGCGACTGCCACCAAAAGAATCGGGCTATTGAACACGTCCATTAAATCCAGGTGGCCGATCCCTCCAACGCTTATGAGCGAGAGTTGACTTCTCAAATTGAATCAATTCCTGACATAGACGGAACACCAATGCAGTCCGAACGCCGGCATAGCCTGGACAGCGGAAGAATCCTCCATGAAACCGGGCTCGCGTGGTATTGTCCACGGTATATCTCATTGCAGCCACTGCTTCTCTTTCGCCAATCTCTTGAAATGGCCGTTTCGAAAGGGAAATAACCCTTGATGTGTCGGGTCAAATGGTCCGTGCTTCATTACCTTGGAATGCAGGTTGGGTGACGCTCAACCAGGGCCTCAAAATCAATGATCTCAGGAATCTGAAGTTGGAAGGTGCAAGCTGTCTTTTGCGCGGCGTAATTGAACTCCGCGACGCTGGCTACGGGGACAGGGGGCGAATTTATTAATAATTCTGAACGCCAGGGTTGATTCACGGACCAAAAAAGATCGAACCCAGACACACGCAAAGGAACGGGGAGAGATGATCGAATCACTCTGGGGCTATAAGAACGTTGTTCTGAGGGCTATCCTACGTGACAGAAAATCTGGGAATATCACGAAACGTGTCGCGGTAGACGTCCTCGGGTATGTACTTTTTCCCGTCTAGGATGCGCACTTCTTGCAAGTTGCAACCGGATTTCGAGATCAGTTCGGCTAGCGAGTCGATGGGGGCGAACCCGAGCTGTCTGGACGGGACTTCTAGAATGCGGAGAGCCGGTACATTGAACTGGCCGAGATACCCGGGTACTGCGTCGCTGGTGGCGTCAAAAACTAACGACTCCAGGTACGGAAGTGTGACCTCGAACTGGTTGTTATTGATGTTGAACCAGAGCTGAATCGTACAATGAACCAATTTGGCTGTCTGCCGCAAAATGCGTGCCGAATCGTCTGGGTGTACGTGACGCAGAGACAGGGAAGTCAATTGCGCCCATGGTAGCGTAACACTTCGGGTGGTAACGTCGCCTAAATCTGCAGAGCGTAACAGCGGCAAGCTGTGTAATGAGAAGCTACTGGAAGTGTCGACCGCTGATAAGGACAGGCGGCGCAGGAGAGGCATCGGTCCATCAAGGTCGGGGAGGCGGGATTGTATGAGACGCAGCTCCAGCCACTCCAATCGCCCACGGTTCTGAACGAGGGCCGCGAAAATTCCAGGCAGAACCGAGTTGTCATAATCATCCGGGGTCTCCCGGATAGAGATGGAAAGGGGGAGAGAATGGGACCTATCCAACCAGATAACGAACACAGTGTATAGTTGAAGGAAGGGGTGGTCCTCGGCGGATAACTCGATGGCTCTCCAGAGTTCCGGTGTAGCTAGCGCTATTCCTCGCCATCGGCGACAAATCTGCGTCAACGATGTAGGCGAGTGTTTCCCAGCAATCGGTGGGCGGTAGGGAAATGTGGGCAGAAAGTGTATGAAGATCTCGGAGACAATTTCGCTCGGCAACGTCAACACGGGGTACTTGTAGGAATCGAGCCGTTCTTCCACGACCATTTTTTCAAACCACAATGTGGCGAGGTCACTGCCGTCCGTGATATCACTCCACGATTCGGCTAGCGTGTGCTGTATATCCAGAGTTTGCGCATCGATGGATGCAATCCGCACACGATCTGCTGCAACGTCGCCGGGTGGCATGGGTGGCTTTGGGAGGCTTTGGGACAGAAGCAAAACTTTAGACCTGCTACGAGGAAAGTGAGTCTCCGCATGCCATATCCTGGATTCTTGCTCACCGTTGAATGCCACAGTGGAACGTCAATTGAATGTAGGCAAAAGGCAAGGGAAAGGGAAAGCGGGAAGTTGCTGGCGAAGTTGCGCTGGGAGCCATAGCTGTAATATATAGTTAAAAGTACATGGCGCTAGCCAGGGGAATTGGTTTCTAAAGGTACGTACCCAGCCAACTGGTTGGCTACGTGCATATACAGCCCCAGAAGGGCCAGGGGGCTTCTCCCACGGGGTTTAGCACCTTTTTAAATGTAATTTGACTGATGGGATTTTATCCCAAGTACGACAAACAATAAATTTCTTTAATTTTCCGCGAATTGGCATCAAAACTGGATGATGAAACCCATTTGGTATGCTCCCACCCCCCTCCCCTTCTCGGTTCTCGTTCCCACGGCTCATCGTACTTCCCACGCTGCCCACATCTGGCGCGCCCGCCTGCACCGTTTGGGCGCCGTATTTGTCCATGCTTGACAATAGCTTCCCTTCGGCTTTGGGACCGGCACTTCCATTGCTACACATTATCCCGATGATACTCATGTCAGGTCAGTACTGGAAGCCATCTGTATCAACCACGTACAACTCTGTGGGAATTGTAGTCCACTTCCTCCCCAATACGGATCTATTTACAGTTATTTACTTGCGGTGGCTGCCCCGGCAAAACGCGGCACCCGTCAATTTCACCATATAGGCCTGGCTGGTTTGCGTTGACCTGTACCACCGCCTCTAATCACCCCTCCGCGCATGTTTCCACAAGAATTGTCGTCCAGTTCACCCCTTCCCGGCGTATTTGTTGCTGTGTACTGGAAGCGCGGCTGCCCCGGCGGCGCCTGCTATTTTCTGAATTTCTGGATGAAGCTGTCTGGATTGCTCCATAAACATTGATTGCTGAGCCTATACGTCGTAGCTCAAATCTGGGCTCCTGTTTTTCCTCGGTTGTGCTGGTTAGCGCCGACCTTTGTTTTTGTTTACATCTAAAGTCTTCGATCGGCCCCAAACGGCATTCCGGGTTTCCACCCTGTTTGGGCAGTATACCCCTCTCTGTGTGGGCAGTACCTCGCTGGGCTTGAAGAGCTTCTCAGGGAATTGATGGTATGTTTTTACTCCCCCATATTACTTTATCGCTCCCCGCCTAGCCTGCCGTTCCCGATGCGATCATTTTGTGATCATTTTCCGCACGCGGCACCGTTCGGCTGTACACGGCACCTCACTTTCTCTCCATATGTGGGCCAGCGCAAGGCTCCAAATCATCCTGATAAAACATGTATGCTCCAGGCCCTTCTAAAAGCTCCACCTCTTTATTTCTTCTGGTTCATCGCTCCTCGCCGGGCAATGCCGAGAGTCCGTCCCTTTTCGGATTGCTCCCAATTTTTTTCCTCAATGGTTGGTGGGTCTTAGTCATATTCATGTACAAGCACGCTGGTCCTTGAATCCAAAGAACCGTTGCACTGCTGCACTGGCAGTTCTGGAAAGAATCAGATAGCACCGGGCCGGTACAGCACGTGACTCGACAGCGATTTATCACCCAGTCATTTTCCGAGTCATTTTTCGGAGATTTTTTGGAGATTTTTGAAGTCACTTCAGTGCGAACGAGAAGAAAGTATTTTCATTCAGGAGACACAACTAGAATTTACCCTTGAACTTTTCATAATATATGGCCATCCCCTCCAGCATCCATCCGACATCCAAGACCGCTTTTTCCCATAGCGTCTGAGCGTCTTCGTCCTCGCGCTCGTAAACAGCCAAGCCCCAGAAATAGAGGGACGCAACTACACTAAGTGTTCCGTTGGCACCCCACGTGTATAGAACTCCCCATTCCTGTCCGCTCGCTCCGCCATAACGATCATCGGTAGACCACACCCCGTCCGATGCCCTGGTTCTCCACTTGGGCTGGAGCGAGTCCCACCATTGCTGCCATCCCACAGCGTAAGCGGTGGGGTCACGGACACGGTAATCCCCCGTGCGCTTGCCGCGCCCGCGGGAGATCCACGTATCGACTTGCGTCGGTCGATGAGTCTTCGGCAATTTATTGCTGCTGGCCTGGTATTTCGACGCCGCCTCCATCCGCATCCACGCATCCAGCACCGCATCGAAATGGCAGCCCAGGTGCTGCTTCGTCACCTGCGCATGTGCATGGACGAACCAGTCCTCCGCACCTGCGGGACACATTGGTCCTAACATCGCATCTTGCGACGGGGTCGGCTGCGTGCGGGACGGCGAGGCTTGAGTGGGCGTCATCTGCGTCTGCAAAGCCTGCGGATGTGTGGGCGCCGTCTGCGTCTGCGAAGCCTGCGGATGCGTGGGCGCTGTCTGCGTCTGCGAAGCCTGCGGGTGCGTGGGCGTCGTCTGCGTCTGCGAAGCCTGCGGGTGCGTAGGCAGCGGCTGCGACGAGGGCGGAGGCTGCGACGAGGGCGGAGGCTGCGACGAGGGCGGAGGCTGCGACGAGGGCGGAGGCTGCGACGAGGGCGGAGGCTGCGTCGGCATCGTCTGCGTCTGCGAAGGCGTCTGCGAAGCCTGCGCGTACGAGGGCAGAGGCTGTGCCGGCGCCGTCTGCGTCTGCGAAGCCTGCGGGTGCGTGGGCGGCGGCTGCAACAAGGGCGGAGGCTGCGGGGGCGCCGTCTGCGTCTGCGAAGCCTGCGGGTGCGTGGGCGGCGGGTGCAACGAGGGCGGCGGCTGCGGGGGCGCCGTCTGCGTCTGCGAAGCCTGCGGGTGCGTAGGCAGCGGCTGCGACGAGGGCGGAGGCTGCGACGAGGGCGGAGGCTGCGACGAGGGCGGAGGCTGCGACGAGGGCGGAGGCTGCGTCGGCATCGTCTGCGTCTGCGAAGGCGTCTGCGAAGCCTGCGCGTACGAGGGCAGAGGCTGTGCCGGCGCCGTCTGCGTCTGCGAAGCCTGCGGGTGCGTGGGCGGCGGCTGCAACGAGGGCGGAGGCTGCGGGGGCGCCGTCTGCGTCTGCAAAGCCTGCGGGTGCGTGGGCGGCGGGTGCAACGAGGGCGGCGGCTGCGGGGGCGCCGTCTGCGTCTGCGAAGCCTGCGGGTGCGTGGGCAGCGGCTGCGACGAGGGCGGAGGCTGCATCGGCGTCGTCTGCGGGTGCGAAGGCGGCAGCTGCATCTGTGTGTGCGAGGGCGGTGTGGCTGCGGGTGCGAGGTCGACTCGCGTGAGGCAGAAGGGGCTGCCCCGGCCACGTCACCGGCAGGCTCGTCCTCAGACGGCGAGTCCACGTCCATGGAGCCCTCGGGAGCCGCGAGCCGTGTCGATCTGCGAGTGGGGCCGCTCGTCGTGTCCTTGGGTTTCCGTGCGCGTTTCTTGCGTTCGGCCTTCTTCATGTCGGGATACTTCTCCTCGAAGGATTGCTTGAGCTGCTCCGCCAACTCTCTGTGCCGTTCGATGTTCTGCGCGCGAACCTGGTCCAGAGTGAGACCGTCGCTGTTGCGCGGGACTGGCGCTGGCGCCTTTCCTTTGCCCTTGGCGTGCGCGTCTGTTTTGCGCCTCTTCTTTGCGCGGTTGTCGTCCTCAGAGTCCGAGTCCGAGTCAGAATCGGAGTCGGAATCGGAATCGCCGGAGTCAGAATCGCTACTGTCAGAATCGGAGCTGTCGCTGTCGTCGTTATCCTTGTGGCTGATTTTGTATTTTGCGCCCGCCAAAGCTGCGGCAGGCGTAATGGACGATTCCGCGCGTTCTTGGGGCGCTTGAGGAGGAGTAAGTAATGTTAAAGATATGTTGTTGATCAAATAATACGCACTGAACGCCGTCTCGAGGAATTCCGTCATAAAGTCGACCACCTGCTCGCCAAAACGTTTTTTGTCCCATTGAGGCCACGTCTCCGATCCGGCTGAATGGTTGCGACCATAGGCGACACTGTGATGACAAGTTCAGCTATGCGAGAAGGATTGTGCTAAATGAAACTTACTGGACAGTGCGAAGATCCCCGCCGTACTTAGGCATCGGACCGCCGACAATGAGCACGGAGTGACAGCCCGTGTACTCTTGAAGGCCTCGCAAAATGGGTCCTATGAACTCGGGCACCGCATCGATGCATCTAGAACGAACGGGTCAATTGCCATCGTCCCCCAGACAAGTATGAGATCTCACCTCTGGCGGTCGGCAGGTAGTCGAGACGGAGGGTCTTTCATCAACTTTTGGTAGTTCTCCTTCTTCTCTGCCGACTCCGTCTTTGCGCGAGAACCAAAGGCATCCCGATCCTCTTTGCTGAGCGACGCAAAGACCTCCCGCGCAACCTTGGCACGGAAGCCCGCCTTGGGTTGCTTTGGCATATTGGCATTGCCAGCGTTTTCGGCAAGGTGAGCAGCCCATTTTTCGACCACCACAGGAGCCACGAGTTCAGCGTATGACTCGTGCATAAATTGCTGATACGCTTGTCGGGCTTTCGGAGGGACTTGTATGCCAGACAGTTTCGCAAGCAGAACAGCGAAGGGATCTTTCGTGGGGTCAAACCCCTGAGCGCGCGTGTGGCTTCGAGTCTTGCGGACACGGTACAGGAACCATCGTCGGATGCGCTGGAGATGGTGGGCGGAAGATAAGTCACAATGTCACACACTGATCACTGAGTGCACTGACATCGTTTAGCAGCGTAATTCGCTGCCGTTTCTGAATCTCTTCTTCTTCTGGGAGGCTCTCTGGGACGATAATGGCCTTCGGGTCGAATTCCTTCAAGACCGGCTCTTCGTGGTCTGCCAGCCTCCAATCTACGCGGGCGTGAAATTCCTTGCAGACCTTCTTGTGGTACGAACGCTCCTCGCGCCACCCTTTGTCCAGAGCTCGGGCGTAGTCGTCGAGGTGGGGCTTCAAGATTGTCTCTCGCGCCCCCTCGGCCCATAACCTCAAATTTCTGCGTTCTGCCTTCGGTACTCGCTCGCGCAAACGTTGACGGCGGCCCATCTTGACTAGAGAGCAAGAACACGGAGTTTATCAGCAAGCTCGCAGCTACCAACGAAGGGACGTACCTGCAATTCTCTGCTTCAAATATACGGCTGGCTCTGTGCGTGGCAATTGGTTGTCAAGAGATCGTACGTTGACTTGTTGTTTGTCTGATTCCAGATCCAAAAAGTCCGCTTACAAAAACCAGACGGACTGGCTATCATACGCAGACTGAGCGGAGCTCTGCGGAGTTTCAATCGTCACGTATAAAAGGCTTCCCTGCGTGCGTGACTCGCTTGCACCTCTCTCTTTCACTCCCCCATCTACTCACTCAAATGACTTCCTTCCCCGTTACTCCTGGAACAGGGCCCAACCCTGTCCCGGCAGCAACGTCCCCTGCCCCCGGTACGTGCAGTCCATCATGCTTCACACTTCCTTGTCGCTCATGATACACCCACAGACAACGCCGCCGCTTTGCAGCATCTGTCGGCCGCTATCGCTTCGCTTTCCCAAGGTGACGACAAAAACCTCCCCCCTCAATTTCCCTACTAACACATCCCCTGCTTAGCTTCCGCGCACTCCACTGTCACCGTTGGCAGTGCAGTTGCCGCTGCCCCCGACGCGGCTGCCCCCGACGCGGCTGCCCCCGCCGCTGCCCCCGCCACTGTTGGCTTCCACAGCAAAGGCCCTTGGGTCGCTGGGAACCTTTACGTCGTCGTCCCCACCGGCCCAATGCTCCCGACCGCTGAGGACGAAATCACCGACGGCGAAGCTGCCCCCACCTGGTACTGCATCACCAAGGGCACTTACATCGGGCTCACCGTCAGCAATCCCCTCGCCGTCAACGCCGTCAGTGGGGTCTCCGGCTCTGGGATGAAGGGCTACAAGTCGCAGGCGCTCGCCTTGGCCGCCTTCAACAAGCTCCTTGGGTACCGCATGGTCGCTGTTGTTCCCTCCTAATCGTGCGTATATTTTCGTCGTCGTGTTCCTGGACTGACAATTTCCCACCTGCAGGAAATCGGCGTGTGGTTTTGGCGTTTTTGTTCTTGTTTTTGTTTTCGCAAAATTCCCTCTTTTGTCCGCTTCGCGTACTTAGAATTACCCTGTCGCGTAGCCTCGCGTAGCGTAGTTCCAAGAAATCTATGTTTAACATTGTGGTTCTTAATCGCGATTGAATCTTGAGTGACGGATCAATTAGCGGACTCAACCGGAGACAGAACACGTCTCGATCGGGTGGCAACAAGATCTCAAGCAAGATCGCAGCCGATCTTGGTTCTCACCCCAGTCCTTCTCCCCGACCACGCATCGTGTCGCGTCGCGTTCTCTGGCTTGCCCCCTCCTCTCCCTCCTCCTACCTGGCTGTGCTTGTCCTCTTCTCTGCGCAGCAAGAGGGAGTGTTATCGATACTTTCGAACACTTATTTTCACAAAACTTGAGAGCTTGGTTCTGGCGGTTCTGCAGCCTGGCTGTTGTCCGCCGATCGGACTCGTGATATTCTTTTGGTTCTGATGGGTGACCGTTGCTGGGGTCAGCTGCTCTTCTCATCCGTGTTGTCGCAGTTTATTCCCACTGCCTCGTTCTTATCTTCGCACCTTTTCTTTCGCACCTTTTCTTTGCACCTCTTCCTGCTCTCTGCATCGAAAATGGCCGACCACAGCTCCGACTACGGTCCTGACGACAACGAATTCATGGCGCGCATGGCCTCCCTCGACCTCGCCGACGTTGAGACACCCCCAAGCCCGCCGCGGACTCCGTCGCCCCCCGCAGGGTTACTCCCACCCATCGAACGTCACACCTTTCCCTCGATGAGGAGCCGTACCTTCACGTCTGACCTCCGGACGGTCTATCATTTTGAGTCTCCTACAAGACGGGGATTTACAACGGAGTGGTAACTGTCTCCATTCTCTGTCTACATCGTTTCCACCCACATCCCACAGGTCGGTTGCGGGCTCCGCGACGCAAGGAGTCGCCGGTGCACATGTCCGTGCTGTTCAAAAACGTCGACGCAAGAAGAAGAAGAACCCGCCGCCTGCCGCATACGCCGTATTCTGCGGTCTCAAGACGGGAGTCTGCTTGACGTGGTGCGTTAGCTTTGCTTCTTTTGATTCCTGGCTCACTCGTTTGTTAGGGAGGAGGCCGCGCCCCTGGTCATCGGGGTTTCCTGCTCTATCTACCGATCCTATTCGACCGTGGAAGGGGCGCACACCGCTTACAGCTATGCCTGGGTGCGTCGTTGGGTGCGCCGCTCCACCGATCCAATCGTCTCCGGCATTCCACGACTTCCAGCCCCTACGCCAGGCCCCGGTCAAGACAATCCCCTCCGTGATGACGACGATGAAGGCAAATGGTACATCGTTTATCGGGGGATCACCCCCGGCGTATATGCTTCCCAGTGAGTCCTTGTTCTTTCTTTGTGTTGGACGCGTTGCTCATCAATTTTTCACAGCCTCGAGAGCCAACTCAACACCGTCGGGGTTCGTGGCTCCCTTCACGAACGGATCGATGGACCTCTCTCCGTCGCCTTGCAGAAGTTCCGGAATGGGGAGACCAGCATGGCACCTGCCCCCGCGTACTCTGATGTCGACGTCTTCAATTAGTCTAGTCTGTTGTCTACTGCCTGTAACCTCCTGCCCGTAACGCCAGTAATGCCCCGTATATGACAATGAACTTGTGCATTTCTCCAAACTTTACCCTTTTGTGAGCTTGAGTGTCGGTCAAAACGTAACCCTAGATCTTGTTCACTTCGCTCCATGTATCAGTAGTACGTCCTCCACCAACGTTGCCTGAATCTTCCTGTGAAATGGACAGCATGATGCTTTATGTGCGATTCGAAACCAGGCGAGCGCATCTGGAGACCGTGAGAAACCATTGCTGATGGTGCTGATGGTGCGAACTTGGCACAAATCAGTCGCTCATGCTGAGCACTTTGTCCAACACTGCGTCCCATAGACGCAAAATTGAACAGGCGAAAGTTTTCTTGTGGACTTCTACTTCACAATTGTGAAAGTTGAGAGTACAAGAATTTTTGTGGCATTTTACAGGAATATATTTCTGGCATCTCCCT
Source organism: Mycena polygramma (assembly GCA_029449255.1). Lineage (NCBI taxonomy): Eukaryota > Fungi > Basidiomycota > Agaricomycetes > Agaricales > Mycenaceae > Mycena > Mycena polygramma. Next base: position 94,350 of record JARKID010000025.1, read on the forward strand.
GCGAACTTGGCACAAACTTGCACTTTACACGCTATTTGAGCTTTCCCTACTGTAATCTTAGTGCACTTTTGCGATTTTGGTGTCTCCAACTGCCTTTTGCTCAAAAATCAGTACCATTGGGAAATTTTTATTATCTTCCACACCGTTGTTCACTCTCTGAACGGCGCGTAACAGTTTCTGGGATGTATACTGCCAGTTCGACGTCCTACGCCATGTAAAGCGCGTTCGGCTCGGTGGCCCGTGCACCGAGTCGGCTATCATACCCTTGTCGTTGTCTATTTGGCTCATCTCTCTCATGACACCCGCACCGGACACCAAGACCCCGACGCTGAGGAAGTCCAAGTCACGGAAGAGACATAACAACTTCCAATTGGAGTACGTCCCACACTGCACCTTCGCCCACCCCTGCTGACTGTTTGTTCTTTCAGTGTCCAGCCTTTCAAATCGAAATTTCGATCGGATCCGACGGATTTCGAGCTCGAGTAATGCACATACGTATCTGTTCTCGCGGTGGGAGTTAACTTTGCGTTAGGGCCCGGCGGCTGGCAGACCGGCGAGAGAAGGCGCGTATCCGGATGGCTCAGTGCGTGCTCACTGTGGTCTTTGTTGTCAATGGCCTGACTGTCCCACAGGAAACGTGCCGAGCTCAAAGAGCGGCCACACACTGAACAAGTTGCGGCCGCTGAGCGCGCGCGGGAACACCAGGCTGCTTATCGCGAGCGGTCAGTCCTCCCTCGACCCCACATCACCTTCCACGACACTGACGCCTCCACAGACACCGAAAGGACTTGAGGGATCATGAGGCTCTGCGCCGCCTCAGGTGAGCCATCATTCCCTCTTTCTTCTTACTACCGCTCATCTGTTTCCCCAGACTCTACGAGAAGAAATTCGGTGTTAAGGTGTACGCCGCCTATCTGAAGAAACGACGGAGGAACCGCATCGCGAAGGCCGCCAAGGCCAAGGCCAAGGCGGGCCTCGACTACGACTGACGCGTTCGGAGTATCTTTGAAGTATTTTCGAGTATTTAATCACTACCTTTGTCTTTATCTACGCTTTCCTGCTATCAAGTTCTGTCCACAGCCCCAGCGAGACCGCCCTTCAGTCTACATTAGCCTCACGCGTGCGCATCAGACAACATCAGCGAACTCGATGATCTGCCGGAACCGAATGAGTCAAAAGGCAAAGTAAGTGATTTTTTGAGGAGGGCATAGAGCTACATCGCATTCGTACTAAGTACTTAGAAGATATAGACGTCCCCGAGCTTGGTATACTTCTTGGCAGCGTCCTTGCCACGATTGGCGCGTTTGATTTGCCAGGCCGCCTTCTCCTCCGAGGTCGCCAACTCGTCAAATTCCGAATCAGAAAACCCCCCCTTTTCGATCCAACGCAATGCGCTCGCGTGGCAGTACTGCCTGAAAAGGTACCGACTCTCGTGCGGCGCGACTGGCACGAAGGAGTACCTCTTACTGCCGGCGGGGAAGACGACTGTCGTACCAGGCCGCAACGGAATGACACGGTCGTCGTCCCACAAGATAAGGCCGCCGCGCTTCTCCCAATCGTAGCTCCCACAAGAAGTGATCGCTTCCATGCCGTAGAAGGTGGACTCCAGATTCTTGCGCGAAAGGTTGGGCACGTCGCAGAAGCTGATTTCGGCGGTGGTGAAGATCGAGTTGCGGAAAGGGGTAGAGATACCGCGCCGGGTTTTGAGCTCGCCCACCAGGTATTGGAGCTGAGAGTAGACGTTGGGAGCGATCTGCTGGGCGAGATCTAACCGCGGGTAAGTTTTGGCGTTATCTGTCAAAAGTACACTCACGATTGTGATACGCCGCAAGTTCGTTAAAAACACCGCTGCTTCTGATGGCCGCGACTGCGGGGATGTTGGAGGAACGGTCGAGAATTATGTGCGGCTTCTGAAAGTCTGCGTCAATGAACAAAGACTGTTGCCCAGCAAAACGACTTACGGCTCCCCATTCACCAAACCCAATGCCCCACCGGACACGGGCCTCTTGGTGACCGAGATTGGTGAATTGAGCTTTGCGGTAGACGCGGCGCATCGCCTTCTCCACGTTGTGCATAGTTTGGGGCCAGTGCTCCGCGCGTCCTTTCGGAGGGCCAGCGACCACGCCCATGATCACGCCCTTGCTGTCAATCAACGGAGTCAACGCCCTGAAAATGTATCCCCGTAAGTCATTTGCCTCGTTCTGGACCAAACACTCACTCGTTGTCGCGCTCCACAATGCTTTGACCCATCTGAACGAGCTCCTCGTAGGTCCAGACGTGTACGTCGACGCTGTCGCCGTGCACTCGTCCCACCAAGCTTTGTCTCTGGAACAGGCCGTCCGCCAGCCGCCGTTTGGCTGCTGCGTCTGCTTTTGCTTCCTCCGCAGCGAGGCGATCGGCCTCAGTCTGGAATCGAGACTTGTCGCGTTGGAGGTACGTCCTGATGTGGTGAGGAGTGGGCTTCATTCCGAAGTCGGTTACAGTGGGACTGGCAATGGAACGGCGCTCTTTCGGCATCGGCGTCAGGGGGCTGCTGAGATGCTCCAAGGCAGACGATGAAGCGGGGTCGGGAGTGACGGGGCGGGACTGGGGGAGCGGCGTCAGGGGGCTGCTGAAATACTCCAAGGCAGCTGACGGAGTAGGTTTGGGAGTGACGGGGCGAGTCGGCGCTAGCTGATCTTCCTCTTCACCGTCGCTGGAGAGGGTACAGCTCCATCCAGCACCCCAGCCGGCGGCTGAGTCTTGGGGGCGGACCTGGACTTGATCAGCAATGCTCGGAATTTTGAGAGGAAACTTACGTCGCCGCGGTAAACTAAATCCCCCTCCTCTCGATGGATGGCGAGCTGATTTTCGTGAAGTAGGGTATCGGCGAAGGCGTATGGAACCTGGCTGCTGATTGGCTGGTCGAATACCTGACTGTCGAAGCGGAATTTGACGGAGGAGCGGCCACGACGAGCATGCGGGTAAATGCGACGGATAGCTGGCATTTTTTGGGTGGGAGACGGTAGCAAAGGTGGGCCTTTTCGAAACAGACCTCAGTATATGGATACCGCCAACGCCACGGCTGTATTCATAATCTTAGATCGCCCTCTTTTTCTTCGCGTTTACCATCAAGCAACTCGCTAATCTTCTGATCTAGGGATATGTCCCCGCTCCGGAGGGATCTCGATGCGAAGGACGCAGCGCAACTCAAACGTCCGATGTTCTCGCATCCGGGCCGCGTGAGGCTGGCTTCAAGAAAATCATTCAAAGGACGACTCAGAATCTATTACCCCACCATGGCCGAGAACGACATCAACTCCGCTCCCCTCGAACCTGCCCATACCCAGGGCGCCGATGATGCTGCTTCCCTCCAAGACCCCGCTAGCGTCGGTACGCCTCCTCCGCTCGAAGAACCTGTCAGAGAACAAGAAGACCCTGTCAACGCTGATGGATCCGACGACGAATCCGACGACGAGCCTCCTCCGCTCGAAGACTGGGATCCCGACGGCGAGCTTACCGAATCCCCGCCATCGCACCTGGACATTCATTCACCCAACTTGCGTGCGCCGATGTGTCTTTTATCTTCTCCCAAGGCTAACACCCTTCACAAATGCAGCCATTTTAGCAAGGCAGTCCGCGCCGTCTCGGTATGAGGATTTCATAGCTAGACGACTGTAGGTTTCTTTTCTTGTTTTCTTTTTAAAAAGTGGCCTCATTCTCTCTTGTAGGCAGGCATCCAAACGCGCTCTGATCTGCTATGACGGGAACTTCCGACTGAAGAAGCCACACAACGATGTGTGTCGGGCAGGCCAGTGTGCAACAATTGTGCTTCCAGAGCGGTTCGACGGCGAAGGCGTCGAACGTCTGTTGTGGCCGACCACCAGCTACCACGACGGCGAACCTTTGGAGCATGCCTGGTGGAGCGCCCGTCCGAGCACCCAACCCAAAGGCCTGCTTGTGTGAGCCGGTCCCTTTTGTTTCGGTCCCTAATATTTTGCAGCGCTAATAGATCTTTCTCTTAGGCGCGCCAAATTGTAGTCTAGTAGTACTGGTTCCGTGTGTAAAAGCGACTATAGAAAAATTCAAATTTATGCTGTCCTTCGCCATACATACTCTGAAAATAAAATCACACCGAATCGCGGCCAACAGTGCCCGACGCGGACCGCAAGGGAAAACCAGTGCCGCTTCGACAATAAAGTGCTAGGGAGATGCCCGAGCGGTTGCGCAGCGCTTAACAAAAGTCGGATGGAATACGGGATGTGCCATGTAATGATGATTCAAGTACGTATCCGCTGTACAGCCTGTACATGTGAAGACATCGGAGGGTGGAGTGGATTGAACCCCAATAATCATCAGAAGCTACCCTGTTTTACACGGTGCGAAATGCGAAGCGGAATCTCGATCCTCCGAAATGGGACGACTTTTATCCTGAAAATTGGGGAAATGAGCTGCGAGAACATCAAGTTCCGACATTGCGCACCTGTGTCTCGCGTACCGGGGGCTGCGCAACTGTGATGGGCGATACGGTGACCAAATCGTGAACCGTGAACCGAGATTGGCAACACATTTGTGGTTGCACGTTGGACGTTGCGAACAGGGATTCCGAACGCAAGTGTCGTATGGATAGTGGGGAAACCGATAGAGCAAAGAGCCAGTCTGCGCTTCTCCCCTACGAGAGCAATCAATTGCAGCATTACGAATGACTGTGCTTCTCGTGCAAATGCGAAGTTGATGCAGGATTCTCCTATTTCGGACTTGTACACCGATCAGTGGAGCGGCGGAGAAATTAGAGTTTGAAGGACCCTGAAAACGCACCCTTGTTATCCATGCGGTGGCAGCGGTGCTCATGGTGACGTGGTCGGATGCATTGAGAATCCCCGAAGACCCGACCAGAATAGTTGTGCCCAGAATGTGAGAACTGCGGAAGAACAAGATACGAACACACGCGTTGGGCTACACAAGGAGTCTTCCACCGCATCAATGCGGTGGCACGCAGCTGTGCTCATGGTGACGTGGTCGGATGCATTGAGAATCCCCGAAAACCTGACCAGACTAGTTGTGCCCAGAATGTGAGAATTGCGGAACAACAAGATACAAACACACGCATGCTGACTTGGGCTACAGGTTTGTACAAGGGGTCTTGACGCTCGTCGAAGCGCATCTGGGGCGGTAAAGCATGGCGTAGGTTCTCCCGATTGTGGGGATTGAAACGGTGATCTGCGTGGCTTCTAGTCTCCGCTCCTTCCATGCGCGTATCTCTGATGTGCGCAACGGGGGCTAGGCGCCGGGGGCCGAACCTTGCAAGGTTAGTATGTAAGATTGAAATTCATGCAAATGGATAGTTGATCTTCGATTCTCCAAATCGAGACGATCGTCCGGGCATGTGAGCGAGATGCTTGTTTCCAGGGCCTGTGGGAGATGGTTGAGGCGATCCACCAAGACTTGTAAACGCCTCTCGTTTCTGTTCTATAGCAGGGAGTTGTGAAGACAATAAAAATCGATTTGGGTGTACCTCTGTGTTCCTTTCATAATGGTAAGTTAGCCTTTTAAGGGTGTTTGTCCCGCTCGCTGTCGTAAACCCTGACCGAAGGAGGCGAACGCCGGGATTGATTAGTGGCAGGATCTGCAGTGATTGGCGAAGAATATTGATGCCGCGGGGGCAAAAATTCACTGGCCGAATTTTAGCACAACATTTTGAGGAAATCGAAAACGCATCGAGGAAGAAAGGAGCAGTAAAAGAAGAGGACTGGCCTTAGGAAATGCATGTTTCCCTCCCTCCCTTTCACCGCCAACTTTCGTGGAAATTTTCCAACCATGGCCAGCCGCCCCCGCCCCCGCCGTTATCCAAGAGCTCTGCGCGAGAACGACGAGGAGGCTACAAACAATCCAGGTAAGAACACTGGTCGCCATTCGGATGATGTACTCACATGTCAACGGGTTGGCCGTAGTCACTTCGGGACGCCTTATTGCCCAGCGTATGCCTTTGGTGATCACGGAGAGCGGAGGTGAGCTATCGGTCATCATTGGATATGTTACTTAGTCGTTGTCGCAGTCAGGCCCAGACACATTCTTCGTCAACGCCCGCCGGTGAGCTCCCGAGCCCGAGCCCGAGCGCGAAACTTCGACATGAACATCCTCGGCCAAAACGACTACGACTCGATTCTTGCGCGTCTCAGGGCTCTCGAGGCTCTCGAGACCGCGCCCAACCTCGACGCGGTGATGATGAGACAGGACCTGCGTCGCCAGGAGCTCGAGCATCAGCGCAGGCGCGAAACGACCCACACCCAATCGTATAGGCCGCAGACTCCAAAACCTTACAAGCGTCCGGTTGGCGCGGCGCACGTCCGAAGCCGGCTCGCGGACTGCGTCACTGCTGATGATATGGCGGATCCCCTGAGCAGCCCAACGTGCGCAATTCCTCTTGCGTGCGATGATTTTACCCTTTCTTTGCCGTAAGCCCGCTGAATGATATCGAGTACGCATTGAAACTAAAGGTTGCCTCAGGGTGTCCCATGTCCGAAGCCAGGTAGCAAGCAGCCTCGACGGACACGATATCGCAAACAACGCGAGTCTTTTCGAGTGTGACTTGACCCCCGCTTTGCCGTAAGTCCAGATGATAACATGGGACGCGTCGAAACTGAAAGTCGCCGCAGTGCGTTGCTTCCCGGTGTAGCAGGCATTAGTCACGTATTGCATTTCAAGTAGAGTATGTATTCCTTGTGTTGACGAAGTAAGGGACCCGGAGAGCGGAGAGCTAGGTTATAGAAAACGCGTCGAGATTTGGTGAAGAGTGAGATGCTGAATCAGCTGATGGACGGCTATGTTGTGGCTGTGCACTCCCTCTCTCTGCCAGCAAATCTCGATGTTCTGCAATCGTCTGCTAATGTCGGCCGTCCGTGCGCGTAGCTCGTCGTGAGTCAAGCTGAAACATGCTCAAATATGCCCTCAACTGGTGTAGAATCCGGATAAATTAATATCTCGCCACCATTTTGTTGGTCCCGATGATTTTTGAATGGAATTAATATGGACGACCCAGACCTGTCTTTCACCCGCCGTGTATCCCTCACAACGACATTCAAGAGTCTCACAGCACTATCCTTCTCTTCATGGGTCGACGCACAGTCTACGTGGACATCGATGTCGGAGACACCACGGGCGACAGTACACTGACCGCAGACAGAGGAGTCTATTTCTCTTTCGACGGGCGCCGCCGCGAAGAACAGCTCCTCAATGTGGCCCACAAAAAAAGACGCGTTATGGGGACTGAGCGAGCCGATGATTATGGCCAATGGATCCCAGTACCCGAGGACGGGTACGATGACGTCGAAAATACCTCCCAGATTATCGACGCCGTCAGCTCTGTCTCGGGAAGGAAGCGCAAGGATTACGCCAGCTCGGTATGTACTGCTATTTTCTCCCGCGTGGAATGGGCTTACCCCAGGATAGGATGATCCCATGTCGCTGTGGCGGCCCATGAAGGCGAAGTTTGTGGACGAGCTTTTGCGGCACGATGGCCTGGGCGACGATCTCTATGATCCCAAGTGTGCGCATTGCGACACTCCCTACAGGAATGGCTCTGGGACGGAAACGCGCATGTTCAAATGTGGGGATTGCGGGCAGTTTCTGCAGTGCAAGACGTGCTGTCTTTCTCACCACGCACGGTCGCCATTGCACGTCATAAAGGTGCGTAGTGCAATCTCTATATATGGGAACGCTGCCTTATTCATGCATGCATTTCAGGAGTGGAACGGCCGTTTTTGGTGCGATACTACCCTGGCAGCGCTGGGGCTTGTTTACCAGCTGGGACACGGAGGATTTCCTTGCGTGTTTCCTGACGACAAGGTGTACAAGATGACTGTGATCGAAGCGCCGATCATTCACCAACTGCGTATCCGATATTGCAACTGCGACAAGTCTGACAACGCCGACCACTTGGAGCAGCTGCTCAGGAACGCGTGGTATCCAGCTTCTCTCACGGATCCCGCCACCTGCGCGACGTTCAAGACGCTCGAAGCCTACCGACTGTACAACGTCGTAGGTAACATGAACGTCAATGACTTCATTCACTCTATGGAACGAGCGACGGACGCGACGGCCTCGACTGGCATGGCTTGGTTACCGGTACGCCTCTCGTAGAAGCTGCGATACTTGCGTTGCTGACATTTTGACTGCACAGGACCGATACAAGCAGTTTCAGCGCATGGCGCGGCAGTGGGCATTTCTCAAGCGGGTGAAGCGAGCTGGTCGTGGGCACGATCCGGAGGGCGTGGACGCCACGGAATTGCGAGCATGTGCGGTTGCATGCTGGGCTTGTCCCCACGATGGCCGCAATCTACCTGACGATTGGCGGGACGTCGAGCCGCGATTGAGGTATGTTTTCATCTACTTTTGCTTCGTCCGCCATTGTAATAAACTACGCAGGTTCTTGTACATGCTGCTGCTCGCCGTCGACGCAAATTTCAAGTTAAAAAATCGGATGCGGCCGAATGAGATCGACGATCCGTCCTTGGGCCCTGGGTGGGGCTATTGGGTGGAACCCAAGCGATACAGGAGGCACATACGAAAGTATGTGGGCGAGAAGGACGTGTGTATTTTTGTTTGCATCTATTATATATGCGCTGATTCGTTAAACAGCTCAGCACTTGCATCGCTTTTGCCGCTCTCCTGCAAAAAGATACTCGATTGACTACGGGATTATGCACGTCGGGTGTCGGCGGCTGCGTGTGCGCTCGTCATGAGTGCGTGAGGCCGAACGGGGTGGGCGATCTGCAGAAGGGGGAAAGGTACGTCGAGTGCGTACGAATCACATGACTCTGTTAACCAGGAGCTGTAGATATTCCAATATCGACTATATCGTCCTTTCAGCGCTTTTCGGCTTCTCCCTAATGCTCCTCACGATCTCCTACGATATCGCCTGTCAGTGGAAGAAGTCCTTCCCGGAGCGCAACGAGAAGATGCCCAAAGAGTTACGGCTTCCCCTCAGCAAGTTCACGATGCAGTGCGCGTTGCCCGTCTGGCACGCCGGCTCGCACAACGAGGAATGCCAAGACGACAACAGCCTCAGTTTCAAGCCCGGCGTTGGGAAGAGCGATGGAGAGGGTGTGGAGCGTGTCTGGTCGGTCCTGAATCCCGCATCGCACCATACCAAGGATGCGGGGCGTGGCCAGCGTGTGGACACGTTGGAGGATAAGATCGACAGTCACAATCATCTAAAGAATCTCGGGCAAGGTGAGTGCTCATTCGAATTCTTACGATCTCTCCTCTGACGACACGTAGGCGAATCCTTGCAGCGCAAGCTCCTTGTAGCCATCGCGGAGCGGGATCGGCAGATCCGCGGCTACAAGGAGGTCTCCGCTACCATCGAACGCGACGTGATCAACGACTGGAAAAAGAAGATTGCGGCGTGGGAGGCTGAGCCATTGAAGAACGAGAATCCATACACGCTGACGCGCAAAGGTATGTGATACAAGACTTGTAGGACACTCATGCTGAGACAAGCACGGCAGACTGCCCGACAGAAGCAGAGGTTCGGCTGGAGGTGAAAAAAGACGAGGAGGCTGCAATAACGGAGGGGGCGTCGCCCTTGCAGGGCAGGAGTGCCACGGCGTTTCTCATTGCGGGCTTGCAGATCGAGGAGGCACAGTGTGTATTCAATACATATCCCCTTCGCTAGCTGACATACCGCTACAGAAGACGTATCCTAGCGGAAGTCGGGGGGACGACCGTCCTGACAGCGGACCGCGAGGGGAAGCTGCTTGACTGGCGACGTGCACTCCTCGTCAAGATCGCCAAATTCCGAGATTTACAGAAGATCTACATGCCCGGAGCGGCACTGGCCCTCGCGGAGGCTGAAGAACGCCGAGACGCGGACGCCGCGCCCCCAAAGGCAGAGAAGGTCAAGCTCTTCATGCCGAGCGAGATGCACGCGAATGGAACTGACCCGTTACGGGGGTGCGTTAAGGGGCTGCTGAGCATGGAAGCGAAGCTACGCGCCGCGCAGTGCAACAACTCCCTTGCCAAGCTTCGCGCGCGCCTGCACGCTAAGCGCCACTTCATTTCCTTCCGAAACGAGAACCTTATGGGTCAGTCGCAAACCACCAGGGCGCAGACTCTCATCGGCCAAATTGGAGAACGCGTCAACGCGTGTGTCGTCAAGTATCGCCATGCGCGCTCGGCGCTAATCAAACTAGAGGGGGAGGAGGGGGCTACGCAATTCCGGGAGCTTCGCCCGGAGGACGTGCAGCTGGACGGGGATGCGGGGGAGAGTGATGCAGCGGCGAGGAAGAAGCTGGCAATGCTAGGCGCCGGGCGCGGCGCCCGGGCACCGCGGAACGCGCCTGGGACGTCAAGGCGTCTAATGTCCTGGATATGGACGGCGCCGGGGGCGCTCGACGATGACGAGGCGCGGCTTCATGAATGTGAGTCCCCCTATGTGGCGCCTTGGCAGCTTAGTGACATACCCGATAGCTGTGAGAGTGGAATGGGCGCGCGCGCGCGCAAGGAAGGTGCGATGGGAGGAGGAGGTTATGACGTTGAGGGAGGAGATGCGCAGGGTGTTGCGGTATCTCGCATGGCAGTCAGCATGGTGGCACGCGCGCGTCGCCCTGCGGGAGGACGACGTAACCCCGGAGGTCGCGGCGGGCATTCGTGCGTATGCGCTCAAGCAGGCAGACTTGCACGATCGTCTGGCGGTGTTCTTCAAGCAGAAGTGGGAGACGAAGGCGATCACGGCGGCTCGGCGTCTGGTCGCTCTTGAGGAGGCTGCTGCTGAGGACGAGGACGCCGACTTGGAGAGCTTTTTTGCTTAGGTAGACAGTGTGTGCAATGGATACTATTTTGGGAACTGCCTGATCAGGCGCCACTTGTTTCTTTTCTCAACAAAAATGTTCACCTGCGACACCGTGCGCAATAGTTACTATTTGCAGAAAGCGCCCAATAAGGTCGAAGGGGGTGGTTAGGCCGAAAACATCGAAGGCAAGAGGTATGGTAGTGTTTAATCAATATTTTAATCGATGCCGCGTTTGCCGACAGAAAGCACAATATAATAATAAGAAACCGCAATATAATAATGTGGCATGTCTCAGAAGGGTAGTACACGGCCCTGGCATATAGGTGATATTTAGTCTATATGCCATGTCCCTAGCCAACATGGCTGGTGACATGGCATTAAACAACGATTCTTTTGGCTAGGTGCATGCCACGAGCCTAAATCGTACCACTAGGGGTGGCGCTGGAGAGAGGGGAGAGAGAAAGGCGCTAAGCGGCAGCCAGCCCATCACGCTTTAAATACAGATGAAAGAAAGGACAGTCTGATCTCCATTGAACGGGTGACATTACTTACAGAGACTTACAGTACACGCCAGGTTTCAACTTGAAGTTTGCGACAGCTCACTCAGCCTCAAGACAGCTCACATGAAATCCGTGTCACTCTGCATGGGGAGACTGTTGTGGCGGGCGCTCTGCTCTGGCATGACAGACGCTGCTGTTGCCAGTTGTGGCATACCAGCGCAATACGCTTGGCGGGCAGGATTTTTGGGAGTGTTCAGCGGACAATGGCAGCACGCGCAGCCTCGACAACATAATTATCTCGGCCGTCGCTTTTCCTCTCGCGCTCGGTTCCCACTGGGTTTACGGCGCGAAGGTTTTTCAGTGACTTTAGAGGCCCTCACGACTTTCACGACACTTACGACACTCGTTTTCCTCTCTCTCGTCGTCTCATGGGTTCATCGAGGTATCCGTACCTAAGTATTATATACGTAGATGAATATCACATTGTTAAATTGTTAAATCGGCATCGCTCGAGTTTGACTCGTGACATGAGACCAGACCAAATCGTAGTCATGATGCATGATTTGTGCATGATTGCCGAGGATGGCCGACTCTTCGTTCGACATTCAACTTTGAAGCTGTTGTCAAGGTTGAATGCCTCTGTGAAGTACTGCGATTAACCAGTTGCCGTCCTCTGCCGGGAACATGGCAGACTCGTATATTAGCAAGCTCTTCACCCAGGCATCAAACCAACCATAACTTTCCATAAGGGCCAGCGAAGCGGCAAAAAAACCGAAGCCAGTGCCAGTGCCCGAAGAGCCCGCGGGGTGAAATGGTTTAGAGCCTCGGACTGGCTGGACCAGTCAGAATCCGGCTTTCCTCGAGTATGTAGATTTGAATAATGGAATTCGACCTTGAACTTCGAGTCGCCTGCTCTCCCCCCTCGAAGCTCGAACTGAACCTTCCGATTGCTGAAGAATATCAATAACCGCCTCGCCCCTGGAAGCACCGTCCTTCGAGGAAAGAATGCATTACTCTTCGGAGTCTTAGTCGGATACAACGGCATTAATAACTTCGCCGCCACAAGCTTAAGGGCCTAAGAAAGGCCCCACTATTCGCCTCCGGATTTATATATTAGCCTTGACCCTCAGTTCCTCGAGAAGCGCCCCGAATTTATCCCCCACAAAAATGCTCTCAAAAATCTTCGTCGCTGCGCTCTATGCACTCGCCGTCTCCCGTATCGTGTCCGCCACCGCCTCGCAAGCACCCATCGTTCGATTATCCCCCCTCTTACATATTATCTACTCATTGCAATCCAGGTCGCTGGCTCGCCTGCTGTCCTCCAGACCGGCCATTATGAAATTCGCAACAAGGCTTACGACGGCCAGCTCGTCGCATTCTATCGCAACGAACTCATCGTCGTCTTGAACAACGCCACTATCCCAAAATCGGCGGACCAGGGAAAGGTCAGTATTCGTGTGCCTGTTCACAGCACTGTCTCAAATTCCTTCGCAGTGGAAGATCACGGAAGTCGCTCCGAACAAAAGTACAGCATCTCGAATGTTGGTCTCGGCGTCGCGCTGTTCCCAAATGTGGGTGACGGCCCCCACTCGCCTTCATTTGTTGCTAAAACATGTTCAGGATGACAACTTCCTCGTTGCCGGAAAAGAGGACATCTTATTCTCCGTCAAGTACGCCGGAGACAAGGTGTTTGTTGTGAGTATCAAACAGTGGACCCGATCCTAAACCGAGCTCATATTCAGCAGATCAGCAATGCAGATGAAGAAGACCAATTCTGGACGTTGTACTCATTCTGCGAGGCCGAGGTTCGCGCTGTTCTCTGCCTCATTTGAGTTGATTTCTGACATCTGCGGACAGGTCCATCTCGACCCTGCACTCGATGATGACCAACAGCGTTGGGAGTTCACGAGGTTAGATGACTGACCGGACCTACCAACTGAAGGCCCTAACGGGATTCACGACTTAACTACTTTCCCTGTCCTTCGTTCCGGACAATTGTTTGTTTAAAAGTTCGTGTGTAACCCGTTGGTGTGTCTATCAAAAAAATACGACAGTCTCCGGGCCCGCTGTCCTTTATACAATTTCTTGATAGCATGAGTATGTGAGGAGCGCGTCTGCATGGGGGGAAAATGGGTGGCACAGAATTCCACATGTTAACTTCAGCAGTGACCGGAACGATATTATGCACTGGGCAGGTGGTTGAGTGACTAAACGAAGGACGCAGAGAACGCAGACATACAGCGCGATCAGAATAAAACTCGGAATCGATGGGAATGCGTTGCGGTAGGACTCCTCGGGAACTGTTTCTGGACGATCACCATTCGTGTATATCGTCACCTCCTGCAGCTTGCAGCCGGAAGTCGATATAAACGACGCCAGCAAATCGATGGGACTCGTCGCAAAGAATTCTTGGTGGAGTTTAAGAATGCGGAGCAAAGGGTTTACGAGTACGTTGAGAAATTGCGGCTCTGCGTCACTGTTCGGGTGAAAATGGAGTGATTCCAGGTGCGGAAGTGTGATGTCGACAACATTCCAGTGGTAAACAGACCAAAAATCCAGCACGCAATGAACTAGATTGGATGTATGCTGCAGAATCGACGCGCAGTCACGGGGTGCTACCCGGTGTAGAGTTAGGCAAGTAAGTTGGAGCCAAGGGAGAGTGATGTTGGAAACAGCTGGACCGTTGAGATCCACTGTGCGCAGCCGCGGCGCTTGAGCGAAGTCCAGGACGTCGGAGCTGCGAGTGGCAAGGTTTATATCGAGATGGCGGAGCAAAGGCAGAGGTCCTTCGATAAACTTGGCCAGAGCAGAGGCTGTCAGAGCAGTAATCTTCAGACAATCCCAGCGCGCGCGGTGAGAAACGAGGCTCGAAAGGAGTAGATCCGAGCTGTTAAAGCGTTGGAGCCGTATGGAAAGAGGGTAACAGCAGGACCTCTTCAGCCAGAGATTCAACATATGCCGATGCCATTCGACAGCTGCGCCGGTTATTGATACTGGCACGGCTCTCCGGAGCGCGGGGGTGGCAAGCGCTATATACCGCCATTCACGACATATGTATGTCAGTTTGGTAGGCGACAGAGACCCCCAAAGTGGTGGGCAGAGGGGGTAGGGCGGCAGGGAATGGGTGAAAATCTCCGACACAACTTCGGTGGGCAAGGTTAAAACCGGAAACTTGTACGAATCGAGTCGCTCCTGCACGAGCGCTTTCTCGGCCCGCAACTCGAGCTCCCGAATTCGAATGTCTGTATTCATGGGAGGAAGGCTATTTTCCATGTCGCCCGAGATGGTCTCCTCAAGCGGCGATTGCGAGACGGAGCGCTCAAGATCCAAAATCTCGGCGTCTATTTCTGTGAGACGAGCACGGTCTGCCGCGAGCGAGTCTATCATGACAGGTTCCTAATACTAGGGAGGGTTGATGGTGACTATTGTGCGATCGATTAAATGCACCTACCGCTCCAGAATTTTAGTTTGAATTCGCAGCAATTGGTTCGGGACAAGAGGCGTCGTGACGCCGTTACACCGTCCGTCACACTCAACTTGCTCCCAACGCTGACCTTTGGCTGACCTCTTCGCACCCATGGACGATGAAACGGCAGAGATTGAGCTGGGATGTGCTGCAGCGGATATACGACGTCGTCTTAATTCTAATAGCTGGAGCAAAATCTGACCAAAACGCGCCAAATCTCCCAACGAATGACCAGTACGTTTCCATCCAGCCAGCGGACGTTTCTCGCACTCACCTAACCGGCAATTCTGAATAGTTTTGACGCCGGACTCGTGAAGCTTTGGAAAACCGATTCTCCCGCTGTACACTTCGACTCAGATTCTGAATCGCCGCCCAAATAGTACTAGTATGTGTAACGAAGGCCACATATCGCGCTCTCGTTCAGAATCGCAGACGTTGAGAAGCCTTTGTTGAAGATGGTTGAAGTGGCCAGTAACCAAGAAGGGATAGCGGCCGAGGAAGCCCTCATCTTACGCGGGTAATAAGTTTTCGCCTTATATTCGCCCCTCAGATACCATACTCATCGTGAACTTCTTAGTCCAAAACCAGGCCAGCTACCCGTCTACCAGGAGGTTCTGGAGCGACTGAGTGCCTTTATAGCACCCAAGGCCATCGACCGCGACTCACGGCTAGTGGAGACGGGTGTAAGAAGCTGACCCAGCTACTCGTCGCAGCGGCCTTCACCGGCTCTACCCCACCCCCCCAACGCCGCGCCATTCACCCCCGCGATCCTGAACACGCTGCGGCCGCGGGTGGCCTTTATGCGCATGCTCCCCCTGCCGGCGTCGCATCCGTCGCATTCCGCCGCGCCTGCGATCATGTCGACGCTCAAGGACGCGCAGAAGGGGTACATACGCCGACATGCGTGGCACTTGGAGCCGCAAGTGCCTCGAGGGACAGGGAAGGCGCGTCGTCGACCGCGCTGACAAGGTCGACTCGTTTGTCGCCGGCGAGGACTTTAGGCGCTGGGTCGAGTCGCTGCTAAGCGTCGCGGATGTACGCCTCCTCCCTCTCCGAAGGGCGATCAATCCTGACTGGTGTACAGGAAGAGTAAGTACAAGCACATCAAGGAGCTAAGCCCGCTGAGCAGCCCGAACGCCGTAGCGTTCTCCTGCAACGTCCTCCTCAACCCACTTCTCTCGCTCTTCAGCACGACGCTCACGTCCCTTATTGCATTCATCAAGCGCTCGCTGCACACGCACACCTTCGTCGCGCTCGCGCCGTACGACGCGCTCCTCGCCCTGCAGCATAAGGCCGCGGGTCCGACAATACCTTCAAGGCGAACGAGCTGCTGGACTGGCTGGGACGCTCCGCGGCGCGGTTCCCCGGGTTCCTTGCGGACATCAAGGTGGCGTCCTGGGGTTTACCGGAGGTGCAGAGCGCGGCGAGTGCGGCGCTGCTGCAGCTCGGGGACGGGAACTGGAAGATGGGTGAGGGCTGACGGTCGGCAAGGGCACGAAGCTGGGGGCGGCGACGAGCAGGTTATACTCGAGCACTTCAACTGTACGCCGTTCCTCTGGGACCTCCCCCTCCTCTTTTATATGCTAATGAGACTCGCAGACGACGTGGTAACGACGGCCATAACCAGCCCTACGACGATCTCGCACCCAGCGGCGTCCCGCGCACGGCTCGATGTACCTGCTCAACGACAACTCGTACCTACTGCACCACGCGCTCTGCGCGCCGCACACGAGGCGCTGCTGGGCCTATTCTCCGAAATCACGCGGGACGCGCTCAACTCGAGCCTCCGCACGCGTAGCTCGACCGCTGCTGCAGACGCTCACGGACGACCCCGGGAGCAGCAGCAAAGGCGGCGGCGGCGGGGCAAAGGCGGCGGTGCAGGATAAGTCCACGCGGTTCTCCGAGCTGCTGGGGGAGGTGCTCGAGCGGCACAAGGGCGCGCCAAGGCTGCTCGAGGACGACCCCTCGGCGAGTCACGGCTGCTCGAGGACCCCGAGGCGGGGATGGCGATTGGGGAGGACGTGGTGAAGCTCGTCGTGCCTAGCTTGGTGCGCTTCACGGATAAGTACTGGGAGAAGGAGTTGAGCAAGAGTACGCTTTCCCTGCATTTTTTGATAGATACGCGTTACTGACGGCTCCTCGTAGATCCTCAGAAATGTACGTTTCGCTCAATGCGTTCGTCATCCTCGTACTAACTGCGCTCATTGCAGACATCAAGCAGTCATCGGACGATGTAGAACGACAGCTGAAGTCGATGTATCGATGAATGCGGGTCGCTGCCAGCCGACCGCTGTATCGCTATTCTTGTATTCTATCGTCTGTATAATGTACCTCCCGTTTCCCAGGATCTGAGGTACATGTACACTCCCCGCCCGCCAGCGCTATTCATTCCCTACGTCCTACTTATGTTCTACATCTACAACAGCCTTTGGATCGCGATGTACATGTACAAATACACGGCCAAGTCCGAGTCCTCATTTGCGCGAGACAGTCGCGGAAATCAGCCCGCTGCAAACACGACGAGTCAGTCAGGGACGGGCAGGGGAAACGGAAGCGTTGTGGAATGGCGTACCTCGGCGTCGCGATGGGTATGAAGACCTCCGCCTGCGCTCTGTGCACGTGAAGAAAAGTCAGCGACGCGGAGGACGGCAAGGACGGTACAGAGACAAAGGAAGAGACGCACGGTACGAGGTTCTCGACGCCGAGGTAAGCCATGTCGACGGGGATGTAGTGCTTGTTGGGCAGCGCGTACGAGACGGTCTGCACGTGTGCATTCTGCGCGATGATGAGCTGCGCCATGCGGAAGAGCGTTGCCTTTCGTGTTGTGTCAGCGTATGTCTAAGCGCAAGGCAGAGGGAGGAGGAAGGAAGGAAAAAGGGAAGGTGGGAGGGAAGGAGGGGTACCTGGACGCTGGCGCTGTTATCCGACGCGAAGGTGTCGAGCGTCACTTTACGCGCTTTGGCGGGGACGGTGGTGTCCCACACGCAGCCCGCGGGGATCTCCGCCTGCGCTTTTCGTCAGCCATTTGTCCAATTCCCAGTACAAGTCCAAGTGAAAGAAAGAAGAGGCACGCACCGGAATCGTGAACTCCTCGAGCTCGGCGTCGGTCGGGGTCGGGATGTCGATGGGCGAGAAGGTGTACGTGAGGTCGATGGAGGTGGAGAGGATGCGGTCGTCGACCTCCTTGAGGGTGGTGTACTTGTCGCGCACGAAGCCCGTGAAGGCGGATTCGGTGGTCTTGAGGACTGCATCCATTATTTGATTCAATAACGATTGATTTGGGGGGAAGGTGCGGTCATACCGAGGAGGTCTGAGAGCCCGGCGGTTATGCTGGCGGTGAGCTTGTCCTTGCCTTTCGATGCATCGACCTTGACGGATAAAAATCATCGGACCGAGAAGGCAGGATACGGTGAAAGAAATACCTCGACGTTAACGATTCGCTTCTCATCGCCGTCGCGGAAGAACGAATGCGGGTGTTCCGCGACCCCTTGCTCGCCCGCCACGGGGATGCGCGACCACCGCAGCTGCTCGACGGTCACGAACGCCTTGTGGATGTGTGGGTACTTGGAAACCAGGTGCGTCCCGAGGTGCAGTGCGAATCGCTCCGGTACCAGAACGTGGGGCGAAATCTTCGCGATGTCTAGCAACTGTTCAGGATGAGGATCCTCCGAAGCCTCAGGAAGCCGCACAGTATGTTATGTTCTTGACTAGGCCGAGTTAAGCAGCCATTCAAACGCGATTTCCGACGCACGCACTCGAGTCTGTTGCGACGATGACAGAATTGTCGGCCTCCGTGTAGCTAGACATGACACGATTTAATGCCCAGATTTTCAGATAAGGGTGAGTGTTCTGCGTACCTGGTCTCGATATCGCCCTCCAGCAGCGCGGTGACGTTGTATTCCACGATGTGGTGCCATTTGCCCTCGCGGACGACGCGCAGGACGCGCACTTTATCCTTGCCGTACCGGGCTTGGCTGAGGAATGAGGTTGAGTCCGACATGGTGGTCAGAGTCAAGGAGTCGCCCAGATCATGGTCCAGGCTCAAATCCGGATTAGGAAATTAGAGTCCGTTCGGGAATCCGCGAAACCGGCATCAAAGACACCGGCGGTTGACCGGCGGCTAGTGATCGGTCACGGTGGTCACTGATCGGAGTTTCAATTTTGCCGCACGTGGCTTTCGCGTTCCAAGTCGCGTCGCGTCGTTTGACACAAATGTTGCGGCGACAACCGCTCAATTTGGGCAACGACTGCAGAGAAGCATCCCGACAATTTACTGGATGAGGCTTTTCATGTTTTATTCACCGAGGAAATATTAATAAGTGAATTTTGAATGTGCAACGTAGCTTACAGCCTGAGTACTCGTTCTGCCAGGTCCTATGTACTTTGCTGTTGTTGCTGGGCCAATAGAGGTACTGCAGAGGACAAGTCTAACTTTCTTGAAAGTTGTACCTCGTCCACATTCCGAAGGCGTACCTTTTCAGTTTCCACTTATTTGATCTGAAAGATTTCTAGGAGCCAAGAGAGGAGGACAAGATTAGGGATACGGAGTAACAGTCCGTTCTGGTCGACGGTGGATACAACTAGATATGTCATGCATAGTAAGCTCAACGAGAGCAGGGCTCGGCAAAATTGATGCGATTTGAAACTCCGAAATCTGCCGCCGGTGCGTTTGCCGGTTTCGCCAATTCCCGAATTTCCTGGGAAATTATCCAGCTCGTCCCAAACCCCGCCTCAAAAAAGTTGGACGTCCACTGGGTGCAATGCAGGATCCATCGGTAGTAGGTCCATATGAGCGAGCTGTATCGAGAAATAAACCTCATCTATCCCTAGGCGCAACACATATCAGCCTCACTCGCAGCAGACCGTGCTCGCATCGCAGAAATAGACGCCGAGATTATTTCTCATTTGCCACCCATCTCTGGTGACCTAGAATTTGGCAAATTCTCCATCGCGAACATAGGCATGCAAATCCAGGAGCTTGAACTGCGGGACGAGCAAGCGCTCGTGCAAGAGCGACTTGATTCGTACAAGTATCCGGTTTCAACCTTGCCACCCGAGATCGTGTCGGACATCTTCATCCATTTCATGCCACCCTACCCCTCCTGCCCGCCACTTAGGGGACCTCTATCACCGACTTCGTTGACGCAAATATGCCGTGAATGGCGGTACATTGCGCTCGCTACCCCTGCGCTCTGGACAGCCGTATCATTCTCTCCGAGGAGGAGGGACATGCCAGCTCCGTACGAGCATCGCCAGCATATGTTGGATATCTGCTTTGCGAGTCTCGTTCACCACCGCACGCGCTGGGAGTGCATAGAGATTACGGGTCCGCCATCGCACCAGCTTGCCACTCTCGTCAAGGAACCTTTACCTTTGCTCAGCCATCTCGTTGTGAAGAACAACACCCCCAACAGCTGGTTTTCCCTTGACCTCTCCCAGGCGCCGCGGCTGCGCACAGTTGTCCTCGACGGCTACCCCACGGCTCCCACCTACACTGGGCATCCCAGCGTCACTCTCCCTTGGAGCCAACTTACTTCTCTAAGTCTACTCCAGGCACAACCCTGCGACTGCGTGTCAATCTTGCAGCAAACGCCGAATCTAGTTCATTGCGTGCTGAGTCTGTGGGTTCTGTACGAAATTGATTATGTCGCCAACATCACACTCCCGCTCTTGGAATCCCTCCATTTCGACCCGATTAGCAGTGCACAGCCGGGGTTGCTCAATTCACTCATAACCCCTTCGCTCCGCATCCTTGAACTCAACCAAGAGTTCCTGGCACCGAGTCCCATCGATTCGCTGGCGTCGTTTATAGATACCTCCGGCTGCAAGCTGCAGGAAGTGACGATATACACGCATTTAGAGCGTGAAGAAGCGCTCCCCGAGGAGTCCTACCGCGATGCATTTCCATCGATTCCGGGTTTCTTTTCGCTTCTGTTGTGTGTCTGCGTTCCATACATCTTGTTTTAAGCTTATCGCTCACCTACATGCACAGCCGCGATCCCTGGGCTTGATTTATAACCGTCTCTCGAGTCTGTACGGGGGAGAGGATTTTCCATGACCGCCAATTTTTTGGGATGTGGACACCGTCGCGGGCCTTCAGAATCTCACATACTTGAGCGGTTACTAGGGTGAACTACTTCGATTCCACTACGGCTGAAAAACGATGGACATATCGGTTTCGAGCCAGTCGTTTGATTTCTTGAACCCCAATGCTATTGGTAATCATCGAGTGCAGGGCGCGTGCAATCTCTTCAGTGGACGTTTGACTGAGACTTGAGGGAGGAATAGAACGCTTGATTGTGATTCAAGAGAGGCAGATTTGTTGAGCGCATTTTGAAAGACTTGAAGCCCGATCTGAGTACGAGTTTGCGCGCAAGAAGATTAAGCAGTCCCGAAGAATTCGAAGCGAGAGCTCGAAGAGTTTGAAGAGAAAGTTTGGGATAAAACGACTTGAAGAGGACCAGGAGCGACATTTGAAGCGATGTTGAGAGGGGTCGAGGTCAGTTTAGAAAAGGATAAGCCAGCTTGAGGAAGATCGACGCCAGCGCTAGCTGCTTGGAAAGTTGGGAAAGCTTGACGAGCACAAGCGCTTCAAGCCAAAGTCTATCGAACAGAATCATAGGAAACGCTCAGGACACCTTACAAAACGAATAAGGAACGAATCCAAAACGAATCCCCGCCATTAGAATGAAGAATTCGACTCCCATTCCAGCCGTGGAGTCAAACCTTTCACAGGAGCAAGCGGCCTTGCGGGTCAAACGGTCTGAGGGCAGTTGAAGGGAGCTAAATGAAGGCCGACAAGTAAGATGGGGATCAAACGAAAGAAGAAAGAGTGTGCTTACCGTGCATGCGCGACGTCCGAGCGCGTTGGTGGTGGTTGATGTCGAAGGGAGGGCGTGGGAAACGGAACAAAAGTGTGACGGTGTAACGGCGTCACGACGCCTCTTGTCCCGAGCCAATTGCGACGAATTCAAACTGAAATTCCATAGCGGCAAGTGCATATAATCTATCACACAATAGTCATCGTTAACTTTCCTTCGCAGGACCTCTCATGATAGACTCGCTAGCAGCAGACCGTGCTCGTCTCACAGAAATAGACGCCGAGATTTTGGATCTTGAGCCGTCCCTCTCCCAATCACCACCCCAGAAGCCCATCTCTGGCGACTTGGAAAGGATTGGCCTTCCTCCCATGAATACAAACATCCGAATTCGGGAGCTCGAGTTGCGAGCCGAGAAAGCGCTCGTGCAGGAGCGACTCGATTCCTGCAAGTACCCGGTTTTAACGTTGGCAACCGAAATTTTGTCGGAGATTTTCATCCATTTTCTGCCGCCCTACCCCCTTTGTCCACCACTTTGGGGGCTTCTATCGCCCACCTTATTGACACACATATGTCGTGAATGGCGGGATATAGCGCTCGCCACCCCCGAGCTCTGGAGAGCTATGCAGCTGTCAATATCTGGCCACGGCGATGGCGCAGATATCGAACGGCAACGGCATATGTTGGATCTCTGGCTGAAGAGGTCCTGCCATTACCCTCTTTCTATTCAGCTCCAACAGTTTCCCGGATCGGCTCTACTCCTCCCGAGTCTCATTTCTCACCGCGCGCGCTGGGAGTGCATAAAGATTACAGCTCTGGAAACCTCCGACCTTAAATTCATCGAAGGATCTCTGCCTCTGCTCCGCCATCTCGATGTGAACCTTACCAACCGCACCTGGGACGTCCTTGACGTTACTCAGGCGCCGCAGCTGCGCACAGTTGTCTACAATGGTCTCGCTGCACCCCGCAGCCTCTTTCTCCCTTGGGGCCAAATCACTTCCCTGACTATGCTCCGTGTAACACCCCGTGACTGCCCGACAATTCTGCAGCACACAACCAATCTCGTTCATTGCGTGTTGGATCTGTGGTCTCTCAACCCTTACGATGCTTTCCGCATCACACTTCCGCACCTGGAATCGCTCCATTTTGACCCAAACAGCGATGCAGAGCCGAGATTTCTTAACTCACTCGTAACCCCTTCGCTCCGCACGCTGAAAGTCCCCCAAGAATTCTTTGCGAAGAGTCTCGATCGGATGGCGTCCTTTCTGTCGCATTCGGGCGGCAAGCTGGAGGAGGTGACGATATACACGGATGACATTGACAAACATGAAGAAGCGGTCTCCGAGAAGTGTTACCGCGAAGCATTTCCATTGATCCCGAGTTTCCGTGTGGTATCGCTGTATGTCTGCGCTCTCTGCGTCCTTCGTCCTGCCACTCACGCATCTGCGCAGTGTACGATATCGCAACGAACGCTGCTGAATGTAATTCAAGCATGTTCTGTCTGTTATAATCCGCAGGTATTGGGAGATGGCGCCCAGGTGGCCCTCGATTTTTCTTGCCCTGTGTAGTACGCGGTCCTGCCAAGGACCACAAGACGGAAACCGGTATCCGTTCTGTACACATGAACAGCCACAGCTGCCGCCCTTACACGAAAAAAATGGACAATGAATACATGCAACGAAATTGGCCACAAGGATCGTAAGCAATTGCAAGTCGTGCTAGCGTATCTCACTTCAAACGGTGTATCGTCCAAGGACCTTGAGTCGGTAGATAGGCTCCGCGTCAGTCGTTTAACTTCATGAAACCTCAACGCTGCTGTGTTGGTTAGGACACTACTCAAATTCTGTGAACGACGGTGCCCAGAAAACATGCAACGTTGCAAATTGATCTCAGTCATCCTGAATCTTGATTGTCAAAAAAAAATAGAACAAAAAAAAAAAAAAAAAAATCCCTTGCCCTGGTCCGCGTGAGACTCGGGGCTCCCGAGAGCGGCCCGCCGGCGAGAGGTGGCACAATCAGGCTCGCACAGCCTCCGTCAACTTGAAGAGGTCCACCACGACCCCAACGTGCCAAACGACGAAAGCGCAAAGCTTGCGAGGCCGAAAACCACGGTGGGCGACATATCTAATCTTCGGCGTCACGGAAAAACTGAACTTGAACTTTCTTTTCTTGTTTCCAGCCCGAGTAGTACTCGGAGCAGCAACCACCCAAAGCTGCCAGTGGCGATGCTCCTTGACCTCGAGGCAGATCGTTCTCGTATCGCGGAGATAGATTCTCGAATCCTTGAGCTTGAACGCTCGCTTTCTGGATTACGAGCTCAGAAAACACTCGCGGAAGATCGCCTTGAGTCCTACAAATACCCTGTCTTGACGTTGCCGAACGAAATCGTGTCAGAAATCTTCATCCGCTTCCTCCCAGTCTATCCCATATGTCCACCTCTCACCGGGGTTCTCTCACCGACTTCTCTCACTCATATTTGTCGCCAATGGCGACAAATTGCGCTCACCATGCCCGAGCTTTGGAGAGCCATTGCGCTACTAGAGAATGATGCCTCTTTGGAACATCC
Organism: Mycena polygramma; assembly: GCA_029449255.1. Classification (NCBI taxonomy): domain Eukaryota; kingdom Fungi; phylum Basidiomycota; class Agaricomycetes; order Agaricales; family Mycenaceae; genus Mycena; species Mycena polygramma. The sequence goes on from JARKID010000025.1 coordinate 118,471, forward strand.
ACACCAGTATGGCTCCATATCCAATATGTGGTTGCAGAGGTCCTTGTTTACCCCTCTCTCCATCCACATAGGGTGCCTCGACCCGCAAAACTCCTTGCCCAACCTCCTTTCGGATTTCGTGCCGCACCGTTCACGTAGGCCCCCGGTCACTACATTTGAACCCGGTCTGGTTTTCGAAAAAATTCCACGTTGATTTATGCAATGGATTTTTCACCTGGTGAGCAGATTTATGCACTTTCGGACGAACATATAGGCCAAAAATCCCAATTTTTCGCCCCGAGGGCCAAAATTCCGGTTTCCTCTGCCATAAGAGCCCCCGGGCAAGTGTCGTTCCAGTTTCTCGCTCCCTGAAGCCTCAATCTCGGCCCCAGGGAGGATAGAAGAAGAAAAAAAAATCTCGCGCTACGCGCAGATTTATGCAGTTTAGGACAGAGGTCGCCCATTTTCAAGCTGATTTATGCACTTTTTCGGACCGACCTAGGGGTCATTTTGGGGCGCTGATTTATGCTATCGCGGACCGAGTTCAAAGGTAGTGACCGGGGGCCTGTTCACGTTGGGAATATCTGGAACTTGTACTTGTGCGACCCATTTCACCGGTTGTGGCTGGCCCGATGCCTCTGCTCCGCCACCTCGTTTTTAACACTCGACACTCTCTTCGCCTTCGCGTTCGACGATGCGCCGCTCCTACGCAGCGCCGCCCTCGATGCCGCTGCCGTACTTTCCGTCACTTTGCCATGGGTGCAACTCACTTCCCTCACCTTGCGCGGCGTATCTCCGCGCCAATGCACCCCAGTTTTGGCGCAAACAATCAGTCTGATTCATTGCGAGCTGTGGATCCGTACCCCCGCCTTTGGAGCCGGACAAATCAACGATCATCAGCCTATCGCACTTCCGTGCTTAAAATCCTTAGTCTTCCGAAATCCAGAGGGTATGCCCGTAGTCGAGCTTGTCGTTGAACTCCTCGTGGTCCCTGCTCTCCGTAGCCTCAGAGTCCTGGAGCGGCTCCTCGGGCAGCACCCCGTTGACGTATTAGGATTCTTGATTTCGCATTCCGGCTGCCAGCTGCAGGAAGTTTCAATACCACGCACCGATCGCACCAGAGTACCAGAAGATTCGTACCGCAAGGTGTTTCCCTCGATTCCGATTTTCTCATGGGGGCCACTCGTCGAAACCTGAAACTGCTACAACTCCAAATGATAACGTTCACGAATTCTCGAGTGCGTTCTGATCCGATGTCTGTTTCTCATACTGACTCTCGCGTTAAGAGTGCTGAGAGCATCCGATATTACGCACCTTTTGTGTTTCCCTCTACATTCTTGCAGCTATCGACGTTCATTTCTTGGCAGCCGCGATTTGACTCCGTTTTCCTACGTTTTGCGGTCAGTACATCAGACAGTTGCTCAAATAAGCTATATACAATACCTTCCGGTCTAGTTGATAACTGTGGATTCTGTCTGATTTGAACTCCTGATCCAAATCGGTCGCAGCCGCAGCAGTGGCAGTGCAAACTTGGCTTGACCCCTCACCCTCACCTCCGTTTAAAGTCCTGTCTGAGCTGCAGTGAGCCATATTCGCGTACTAATATTGTGAGTACCTATATTATTGGGTAAACTCCACCAGTCGTTGATGACTTAGACAACAGCCAGCACGCTTGCAGGATGTCGACCATGCCCAGCAGCCTCGAAGGGGATCGTGCTCGCCTCTCATTTATCGACGGACAGCTCCCGGATATCGAACGCTCTCTTATCGCGTTGCGAGCTACCCTTAAAAGAGATCGGACGGGCGTTGCAGAGATCAAGTCCGAAATCTTAAATCTCGAGCACTCCCTCGCTTGGTTGTATCTCGAAAAGGCTCTCGCGAAAGAGCGGCTCGACTCATACAAATACCCAGTCTTGACACTGCCGACTGAACTTGTGTCCGAAATTTTCATCCATTCCCTGCCGCTCTATCCCCTCTGCCCGCCGCTCCTCGGGTTCAACTCCCCAACCATTCTCTCGCACATATGTCGACAATGGCGGGAGATTGCGCTGGCCACTCCCGCGCTTTGGAGGGCCATTCGACTCTCGGATCCTCACATCGCCTTCGAACATCAGTGGCGCATAGCTGATGCGTGGCTGGTTAGGTCCGTTTGTTGCCCTCTTTCCATGCATGTCAACGAGGAGCAGCTCTTCCCCGCAATTCTTCCCTGCCGCGCGCGCTTGGAGCATCTGAAACTGATCATTACCGATCCTGTCGACCTCTCCCCACTCCATGGCCCGATGCCTTCACTTCGTCAACTAGATTTGAGTCTAGGCTGGCAATCAGTGGGCGCCTTTACATTCGACAATGTTCCCCTCCTCCGTTCGGTCACCATGAATTATGGCGCTTCGCGTGTCGTCGGATTGCCATGGGCGCAGCTGACTTCCTTGACCTTGGACCATGTGGACCGGGACCAATGTGTGCGAGTCCTGCAGCAGACAAGCTGTCTGGTTCATTGCAAGCTCGTTCTTCAAACTCTGTGGACCAGCGGCGGTGGCGGACCCGACACACTTCCGAACATCACACTTCCATGCTTGCAATCACTGGTATTGTACGCCGTAAAGGAGGTTTACGGCCCAACCGCGGCCTTTTTCGGAACTTTTATCACACCTGCGCTCCTCAGCCTCGACATCGCGGAGGCATTCCTTGGGCGGATTCCCATGAATACGCTGGCGTCGTTTGTAGAGAGGTCCGGTTGCCAGCTGGAGGAGGTGTCGATCTACTTCCCGATCCGAACTCTTGCACGGCTTGAAATGGAAATGGACTTCCGCGCAGCATTTCCCTCGATTCCAAAGTTTACCTTAGTTTCGTAGGCCATGGAAGGTCAGGAGCAATCGTTACAATTTTCGCTCGCCGGTGCGGTCTACGTGTTGTGTTTTGGTCATTCGTACTCACCGTCTGGACATAGGACGTGTTTGTTGTTCTTCAGGATGCTGGAATCGAAGCATGTCATTTTCTTTCCTGAACCCACAAATTCTCAACTCTGACTCGAGACTACATTATCCGTATATTGAAATGTGAAAAAGGAATGTTTTGCCTTCTCTCTTCTAACCACTCAGGGTGCCTCTCTCAATGGTTGGAAGAACAGTAAATATCTCTTGGACCTCCAGGATTAGCTGCGGCGAGGTGGCTGTCTTTTCTAGACAGTTCGGATTCCGAGTCTCCACTATGCACAGTCATTGATCTCCGCACTTGCTGATTTGACCGGCAAAGACTCAACCAGGGGTTGGCGGACGCCGTTCGACGTGATGAAACACCGAAGCTATTGAAACATGGACTGGCCCTCCGCCTACACATGGACGCACGTCGATGGCTTGCTCTGTCTCTCGCCTGTGTATCATCGCCGACATCCATCCCAACCAACCACCCACCTTCTCGCAAAAAAAATTGCAATCAACCAAATATCCCCTTTTCTCAGTCCTTGCACGGCGGTAGAAAGTATTCATTCGCCGGTCGCATTGCCGTTCCCTCCTATTCTGTATAGATATGTAAGATATACTATCTGGACTTGATGTTCGGTTCAAACTGACTAACAGGTAGCAGTCTCCACTTCATAGATGCGCCGAGGTCAAGTCAATTTCCAGGCCAATCAAAAACAAAGAGTCGACCCCCCCCCCCCCCCCCCCACTTGCAGAATTCATTGTAGCACTTCCCATCGTCATCACAGGTGTTCTTCTCAATACCCATGCCTTTTCCCCTCGCTCGACGGTTTGATCCCTCAGACAGGAGCCTCCGCTGCCCAAACCTCTGAGATGACGACGCCGCAATGCTTGTCATGCTTGTCATGCTTGGCCAGCTAGTTTTGCTGAATAGTGAATGCATGCAAACACCGCTGGATCGTCCAGGTGTCAGCACTATAATCAGAAGTCATTGCGGCCAGCTACGCACAGCGAAGAGCCGCTCGTCCAGCCCACGACAGACTTCCGGAGCATATTTGCAGCCTATGAATTGCCCGTCTGCAGATACACGTCAGCCAGTGAATTTACATCGAGGTCACAGCGTACCAATCTCCAGCTTCGCGTACGGCGCATTGAGCTCGCAGGGAGCGGCGTGGGTCATCCCAATAAAGGCGAGTGCCAGGAGGAAAAATGAGAGGTAGAGGATGCGCATGGAGAGTTTTGTGGGCGGGTGGAGCAGCAGGGGTGGTTAGGGCGGAGCGTTTTATCCGACGGGCAAGCCGTGAAGAGACAGATCGACGGCCATCACGAGAGGAGGAAGGCGGTATGCCCATCGCGGGTTTCTTCATCCATCGCGTATGCTTCGACTCCGCGGAAGATTGAAAAAACGGCGATCATGACCAAGTCGAGTGGGCGGTCGCCTGTAGAGCGCGACATCGGTCTTCGAAGTCCTTATGTGCCTGTGCATGGTTAGCACCTGGTGAACTCCCGTCGTCGTAAGTGGTAACTTATGACTCTATCTTCGTTCAACTTCAAGCATTCCGTTGTTTGAATGCGATTCGTAGCTACGAACAAAGTACCGGGAGTTTGAGAATAACCGGTTGACAAAAGATGGCAACCCGTCGATTAAGCCCGACTAGGCGAGCAGGATACCGGAAATTATGCAGGAGACCGCCCGGCTTCGAGTTGTGTCCTGAGCTGGATTCCTAAATACAGGAGAAAATGGTGACACGAAACTCCATTCATCAATTTCGGCGCGCCAGCAAAGGGAATTGTGAACGCACATGGAGCTTAGCAGCTTGATTTACGCGGGCCTCTCTATTTCGCTCACTTCCCAGTCGGCTTGTAGGTGCGGCGCGGAGAGCTTGCTACCAGTCAACATCCAGCTGCATTACGCTCCCCGGGGAGAAGAAGAATAACCTCTCACACAATTCTCGCCACACCGCTGCCTTCGGATGGCTGTCCAGAAAAAAAATGGAAGAATGCAACTTGACTTTACGGATCGACAGCTCAGAAACGACGAGGGGCCGCAGCGAACACGGAAACACAGTTTCGATTCATACGACATGGCAGTGTCGACGGGCAACGAGGGATACTATGGCGTTGCGCGATGCTCGTCAATCTTGGCCAGCAAGGTTGCGTAGCTAGTTCTGCTGGATAGTGAATGCATGTAAACATCGCTGAATCGCCCGTGCGTCAGTAATATGACTAGGATCAAGCGCGACCAGTGACGCACAGCAAAGAGTCGCTCATCCAGCCCGCGGCAGACTTCCGGAGCATATTTGCAGCCTATAAATTGGCCGCCTGGAGATACAGCTCAGCTAATAAATTTATACTGCAGTGACACGCACCAATCTCGAGCTTCGCATAAGGGGCATTGTGCTCACAGGGCACAGCGCGGGTCATTCTGGTAAAGACGAGCGCTGAGACGAGGGATGAGAGGCAGAGGATGTGCATCTTTGTGGGTTGTCGAGGTTGTGGATCGGGAGGGAAATGAGTGGGGAGGGAAAAACAGTTCGTAGATGTGGCGGCGGGACCTAATGAGACTGGAGTCGACGGCCATCAGGAAAGGAGGAAGGTGGAATGGAGCGCCCGGGTTTCTTAGACCCTCCCGTACGATTTTGTTCCAAGGCAAATTGGATGAACGGCGATCATGGGTCGGTCGGGACGAGGCTCATGTTTTTTTTTTGTGTTGTCTTGAGCGTACCGTCGCTCATGGTGGTTGTTATCGGCGTTTCCGAAGTTGGACGCATAGTGGTATGTCCGCGGTCGCTACCTGCCTTGGTTAAGAGCCGCCCCTTACACCGCAAGCTAGCCACAAAGAGATTGCGATTTGTTGCGACCCGCAGATTGAACCCAACGAAAAAGGGGTTGCTGCCGAGGATCCTGGCGAGATTGAGCTGAGCGATACCGGCAGAGAACCGACTTGAAGGAGCGGAGCAAAATTTTTGGGGAGCGCGAACGCACCGCCGTTCGGCTATGCTTTACTCCCAGAAAGGCGGTAAAGCTGGTAATAATTTTTCGGTCCCAGAGTCCCAATCGCCAGAGAGCGTCAGAGGGCTTTATTGCAGGGTTGCCTTCAGATACAATCCGAGTGCAAGAGTGGTAGATTGTTGTGAAGAGATGCGTCCCATAGTATTAGGAGGCGGCGACTCGAGAACGAGAACCTGCCAGTAAGTCGGTGAGACTCGGCGTTCGGCGTCTTAGCAGATCTCCCTCAAACGACAACTGCTTGGCGACGAAATCTCCTAGAGCGACCACTTGCAAGGGATCGTGTTGACGTTTATGTGGCCGGCGACGGGCGCTCTGGCATGGTCTGGCATGGCGGAACCTTGAGAGTGTGGAACGATCCCGTGATGTTGGTGACGCGTCGCCGCGGTCAATAAGTACAAGCAGCAGCACAGCCTCATCCTTCTTTTCCTTTCTCCTCCCATCATCGCCAATCCAACTTCCAATCTCTGCCAATGAACGTTCGATAAACTTTGAACTCGTGCTTAGTAGTTCCCTCACCCGATCTTCATCTGGAGGGCCAAGGGCCCTAACAGCCAAGCTCGACTTTTTTTGGAGCCAGGAGCGAAGAAGCCCCAGGACAAACTTTAACAGCCGCCCTACCCTACGCCGCGTGTGCGGCCGCCGATGCGTATGTTTGGAGGCACGTCGCACACTGTTCTCCCATCGATAGGACAGAAGAGATTGCCGCTTCTTCATCCGAAAAAAAGCACTCGAGCCAAACTCGAGGACCAAGTCTCGTCAAGTCTCGTCCTGCAACACGGAATTATTTCTCACCGCCACACTATCCATACCCTATCGCTCATCGATAACTCGAAGCGGAAATTTTCCTTACAGAGAGGCGATCGTGATCTCACGTACAGCTCAAGATCGGGGTCCCGAAGGTTGGCCAGGGTTCGCGGCGATCTTCTCATAACATTTTGCGATCTGCGCGCCCCGCCGACTGCAATGTGCATTGAATCCTCACACTCCATCTGTATGCTGACTCGTGAGGTGGATTTCCCCAGCGAGTCAGCGCCAATATTGCTTACCTTTACCTACCCGCCAATGCGCTCCAGACGTCCAGCCGATCGTGATCGCGCGATATGCTTCCCCGCATTTTGCGGTCCCGCATGATGATCCGTCGTTATCAGCGCTCACCATCCTGCCATTCAACGCATTTCTATCGCACAACGCAATCCTCGGAACTATCCTGATAAGTGCGCTTCTTCGAAGTTCATCTGTGACGGACTTTTTCAAGCCGTTGATAAAACTCCTGCTCGGTCGACATCGTCTGCGCGGGGGCATACGCACGTTCGCTGGATACTCTCCGATATCTTGCCGCGCCAGCCTTTGTCGACGAACTCAACTTGCGACAGAATCACACACACACCAGGCCCGTGCGAATACCCGAGGCCGGAAGACGGGTTCAACCCGAGGTGCTCCAGCTATAGCACCATCTGCTTCTCTTCGAATCGTCAGTCTCAGGGCCCAAGCGAAGCAAGACTGCGCAAATCGCCACTGGAGCGGAAGTTCATAGTCCAGAGTCGTGACGCCACGCCACGCTGTTGCCTACGTGCAACGGGTAGATATGAGTGGGCGTAGGGTTGTTATGATATCGTCAACGTGATTAGCGAGGTAGGTATTTCCGTGACGTCGCAAAAATGGGTCTGTTGACTAACCGAGCAGTCAAGGGGCCGGCAATGCGCGAAATTAAAGCTGGACTCAATCGAGTGTGGGTTCTTGCCTACCAAATGAAGTTAGTCTCCTCATAAGGTGAGATCCCCCGGAATATTTATTATATCAACATCACAAAACGGGCCCCGAATCCGACAGCGGGCATGGCGGGCTGAGATACGCGCAGACCTGTTCAAAATTATACGCCGTCTCCGAGTTCACTTGACTCCCGGCTTCAAATTACAGTGTCGTGGGGTAAAAACACGGCTCATATTTACATTCTAGCAACACCTTTGAAAAAAGACTGACAAAAACAAATGCACGGAATTGTGAGGTTGCGGGAGGTCAGGGTCGGGGATCGAACGCGAGTCGAGCATAAAGGAAAACGACACACGGAGCTAGTTAGCTCGTTCTGAATCAGAAAGCAGTTGGCATAGTGCAATGACTGCGAGTCCTGTACATACGCCAAGTTTGACTTGCTTACTGGATTATTTTTGTCACGTACATACCCTGAACCGTGAATCTGTTAATGCCAGCATTTCACTTTTGCGCAAGTTGGGAGGCTCATCGCAAGCGGAGGTTGTACACAAGCAGATCCATTGTGCTCCAGACTCTAGGCGCAATATTTGGCAGGAGTTCTGTGCGTCACGCTCCTCGCTTGTTGAAAGGCGACTGGGCAGGCCGTTCAAATTTCAAAAATCTTCCAAGGTGGCTGAAAAATGCCAGCTACAGGTAGAGGGCAAAATAATTGAATGAAAGTTAATATGTACAGGAGTAGTAGCTGTCGCAGATCCGCACCCAATGTACATGGCGAGGAAGCCTGAGGTCCAACTTGCAAGGTTCAACAAGGTTGACAGTTGAACGTGATTTGATCATCGACGGTGATTGCCGACGCTCTTGTGTCTATTCACTTGCTCTTCACACACGACCAATTTGCGACAATCCACCAACAATCCACGACGGCAGGTGGGAAGTTATTTCGATTTGTGCACCATCCCACGGATTGTGAGTTCCTACGCCTTATGTGACCTTTATCGACTGACAATAGTAAGCGTCACAAGCGTTGCCAGATCGACACGGTACATAGCGCAGTATGTCCAATGTCCTTTCAGAGGATTACGCTCGCCTTGCAATCATAGAGGGCGAGATTCGGCATCTCGAGTGTTCCCTTTCACAGCTGCCACTCATTCCCAGCATGCTCAGTGGCTTCGGCGCAGATCGTGCCCGCGTTACTGATATGGAGGCCGAAATCCGATATCTTGAACGCGCTCTTTCCCGCCTGCGTTCTGAAAAAACCCTCGTGCAGGAGCGGATTCAATCGTACAAATACCCCGTCCTGTCGCTGCCAAACGAACTGGTATCGGAAATCTTCTTGCAGTTCCTGCCGCCTTATCCCCGCTGCCCCCCGCTTACCGGGATGCTCTCGCCGACTGCTCTCACGCAAATTTGTCGCCAATGGCGAGAAATTGCGCTGACCACCCCCGAGCTCTGGAGGGCCATGCGTTTGGACGGTAATTCCGCCAAGCGACATGACCAGATCGTCATTGCCTGGCTAGGCCGATCCGGTTGTTGCCCCATCTCCGTCTTCATTGACGACGAGTTCGGTGAGGAGCCCGACATGGAATGCGCCAAATTAATGTCGGCCCTTGTTGCCCACCGCCCCCGCATGGAGCACTTGAACCTTTCCCATATACGCCGTGACATCTTCCCCCTACTCGACAACCCGATGCCTCGACTCTGCTCCCTAGATCTATCATTTTATCCTGGCAATCATACCGACCTTGTCCTCCACAACGCGCCCCTACTCCGCGCAGTTACTCTTGACGGCGTTGATGCTTTCAATCGTGCCACGCTGCCATGGAAGCAACTGACTTCGTTGACCTTACACCGGCTGTCGATCACAGAATGTCGAACAGTTTTGTGCCAGACGTCCCATTTGGTCCACTGTAGGCTGGAACTCCGGTTCGGTGGCCAGCTATTCGGTGGCCGGCATAATCCCGCCCTGCCCGATGTCGCGCTGCCGCACCTAGAATCATTGGTTCTGATCATGCACTCACCAGGGTTCCGTCTCAGTCGCCGGGAGAATAGGGAAATGGACCGTTTGCGGGGATTCGTCTGTCCTGCTCTCCGCATTCTTCACATTCAGGAAAAAATGCTTGGATCCGGACAGCCTGAGGAGCGCATTCGTTCGCTCAGATCATTCATATCGAAATCCGGCTGTCAATTGGAAGAGTTGCTCTTCATAGGCCCAAGATCTATCAGGCTTCAAGAACCCTCATACCGCGATTCGTTTCCATCTATTCCCCGAGTCTCTTTCGAGGAAGATGATTATGAGGCGCACCCGGACTCGGATTCGAGTTTGGCCGCGCTTATTTCTCATTACGATTCTGGTGTACCATCATTGCTTGCGATTCAATGAAAAAGACTTCAACTCTAAGTCTCTAACGGGCTTCCGCTCTGGGAGGACCATGAAGCTTGTGTGACTTAACCCGTACTCTCTCATAATTGGGCTTGAGCCATACATTGAGGCATTTTCGGCCAACTTTTGGCAGTAAACAGTAAGCGCGTACAGGTGAACGTATGAGGCCGATTAATCGCAGCCGATCGCGAACATATCCATGGATCCAGATCAGTCCAATAGTGATGGCAGCGAAATTGCTTTTTCTGGCAAGTCACTCTCATTTTCCACCTGAATCGACGTGAAGGGTGCGCCGACTCACACTGCGTCTTGAAGGCACTCACCGTTGACAGCAGCAGATCCCTGTTTCTGCCCATCGTAGACTCAGTAGAGGACGGACGAGCGACTCGACTATCTTTTTTTTAACCGAAATCATGCTCAGCGCACTTGCAGCGGATCGTGCTCGAATCGCATCCCTAAATGCTCAAATTTCGGACCTCGAGCGCGCTCTCGCCGCATTGCGGAGTGAAAAGGCGCTCGTAGAAAAACGGCTGGTCTTGTACAAGTACCCAGTCTTGACGTTACCGAATGAAATCGTCTCCGATATCTTCATCCATTTCTTGCCGGCATATCCATCCTGCCCACCGCTTGCTGGGAAACTGTCTCCGACATCTTTAACGCATGTTTGTCGCCAATGGCGAGAGATTGCGCTTACCACCCCAGTGCTCTGGAGAGCCATCGAATTATCCGCTGCGGACCACCCACTCCAGCAACTATCCACTGTGTTCGACCTTTGGCTAGACAGGTCCCGCTCGTGCCCTCTTTCCGTCTGCATCCGGGAGTCTGAGGACCACCCCAACAATTCTGTGCCCCCCAAAATCTTTGCCGCGCTCATTCAGCACCGCGCGCGATGGGAGTACTTGGATCTGGCCCTCTTCAAATCCAGCCTACCCAACCTTGAAGGCCCGACGCCTCTCCTCCGTCACCTGAAATTGATGGTGGACGACGGCAACCTCACATCCCACTTCCACGACGCTCCGCTGCTGCGCTCCGCCGACCTAACCGAATTTACCGCGGGAAACGTCACGCTGCCCTGGGGCCGATTGACGTCCTTGACGCTGCAGCTCCTATACCCAGCCGATGCTGTGGCAGTTCTACAGCAGACATCGCGCCTGGTCCACTGCGAGCTCCGACTCTGGTGCGATGGCACCGTTGACGCCCAACCCGATGTCACGCTGCCGTGCCTGGAATCGTTGGTTTTCCATCCGACTGGCGACCCAATGGCGGGGTATCTCGGTTTGCTCATAGCCCCCGCTCTCCGCACCTTGCAAGTCGATGAAGACTTCCTCGGGTGGACCCCTGTTGAGACTATCGCGTCGTTTATATCGAAATCCGGTTGTAAGCTGCAAGAATTGTGCATCAATGGGAGATTCGTAGACGAGACCCCCTACCGCACAGCATTTCCTTCGATCCCCCGACTCTCCTTCCCTCGTAACGAGGTAATAGCTTTGGAAGACGAAGATATCTATTCGGACCTATTATACAGCGACCCCGTCTCCGGTGACGATGAGGAGGAGGATGACGAGGATGACGGCGACGATGAGGATGAAGATGCCTGGGAGGACGTTTAATCGTGGTCGATATACGCGTAGCATTTGGTTGTACTTTGTCCGTGCCCTTTTCGCGTCTCTTGGATTTTTACATGTACACCCAATGCTTTCCTTGAAGAAACAGACGGGGTTTTTTGCCTCTTAACGCAGCTGCTTCGAGGGTACATAGCTTCGCCAAGTAGACTTGATCAAGGTAGACAGACAGACAAATTTATTGGGGCTCGAAACGCGCAAGCCCTTCGCGTTCTTCGTACAACAAAGGACAGGGAAACTACACTACAGTACTTATGTGACAATCGAGACCGGACGAAGCCAAACGAGTCAAGAAACAGGCAAGCGAGTGTAAGTATGTATGTATGGGATGTATGTACGTTGTTGGTGGGGACTGGACAAGACCGGGACGGGGACAAGAACAGTGGGAAGGGGAAGGAGAGTGTAAGTGCGTGCGATGTGCGACGATGCGGAATGCGACGGACAGACAGACGGGTGATGGGTTGAGCGCATCTAAGTTAAAGGAGAAAGGGAAGAGAAACAGGACGAGGAGGAGATATATAAGGAGAGACGAGGAGATATAACGAGAGACAGAGACAGATAGGAGGGAAGGTAGATAAATAATACATCGCGGACGGACGAGGCTCGAGAATATGCAGCGGACCCATGCAATAGAGACGGACGAGACGGACGTAAGGCGGAAGATGCGATGCTGATTGTGATTGTGCTTTATTGGTGGTGGAACAGTGAATGATGTAGGAGCGAGAGATCGTGCGTGTCATGTCGTGTCGTGGCGCGGACGGTCGTCATTCATTCTTCGTGATGGGTCGTGGATGGAACGGGAGGGAGGAGAAGCCGTCGAGCCGGCTCGACGTCGAAGGCGTCGAGGGCGAGGTCTAGTAGTGCATGTTGCCGTTGGAGTCGTAGACGTCCTCGTAAGGCATCATCGGCGGATGCAAGCCGCCCATCATGCCCATGCCGCCCTGCCCGTCGTCGCCGGGGAGCATCGGAGGATGGAGGCCACTGGGCATGAACCCGCTGAAGAAGCTGTTCAGGTTATCGTCCTCCTGCCGGTCCTGCTGACGGTAGTTGTTGTGCATGACCATGGGCGGGTGAAGGTAGTCCATCGGCGCCTCCTCCGCGGTCGGGAGCATCGGCGGGTGGAGGAAGCCCCCAGGCGAGTTGTTGGCGTTGGGGCCGTCGCCCTGGACCATCATCGGCGGGTGCCAGAAGGCGTTCCCGCCCCCGACGCCGCGCAGGCCCGCACCACCACCGTTGCCATTGCCGCTGTTGTTGTTGTTGTTGCCGCTGTTGTTGTTCCCGTTCCCGTTCCCGTTCCCGCCGTTCCCATTCCCGTTCGCCCCGCCGTCATTGTACCCCACATTGGGGAAGCGGCTGAACGGGAACTCCATTGAGAACTGCGACGACGCGCTCGTGTACCCGTCCGCGTACGACCCGTAGCTCGCCGCGCTCGACGGCGGCTCCGACGCCGAGTCGACGCTCATGCGGCGGCGCTTGTTCGCGCGCTGCGTCGCCGAGGTGTCGAGCTCGCTCCCCACGTCAACGCTCGCGAACGGCAGCGCGTCGGGGTACTGCTCGTGGTAGTACGGGTGACCGTACCCCGAGGGCTTGGGGCCCAGCGCGGAGGAGAGCTCGGACGGCGTGTCGTACGAGTGCGTGGTGGTGCCGTCGGGGGCGAGGGTGGGCGAGGCGCGGCCGGCGGAGGCAGAGGCAGAGGACGAGGGGCCACCGGGGGAGGGGGAGGCGCGGCGGCTGACGCCGGGGCTGGCGGTGGGCGTCTCGGAGACGGAGGCGGACGCACCGCCGCGGCGGGCGTCGTGGCGCGAGCGCTTGCGGATGACATCGCTCTTCATCGAGATGGGACGCGCGGAGCCGTGGAGCTTGTAGTACAATCCGCAGCTGTGCTTATAGTCAGGACACACGATGGAGCGGTGGAAGAAAGATGCATACGCATTGCACACGGTCTTGCCCTCATCGTCCTTGCGCCAAAGGGGCGTCGCCGTCGTGTGGCAGTTGTAGCATTGAGCTGTGTCTTTGTGAGTATGGCATATAACCGTGAATGAAAAGCGACTGACCCATGATATCGACGGCCTCCGCGCGCACAGACTGCCCGCGGCCTTCGCCTCCTCCACCGCTGTTGCGCATCGTCTTGGGACGGGGGCGCTTGTGCTAAGAAAAAAAAGGCCACGTTAGCACTGAGCGAAAGGGACGAATGGAGGATAATAATGTCGACCGAAGGTGGATCGTCGAAGAAGGTATGTGAGGGAGGGAGGAGTGCGGGAGCACAAGAAGAGAAAGAAGGAGAATACACAGAGGAAGGGATGGGGGAAAACGACGTAGCATAGCGACCATGGGGATGAGGAACATAGACGCGGGAAGTATGCAAGGGGGAAGGAAGTATGCAAGTCAAGTCCGATACGAAGAAGAGGAAGAAGGAATAGTGAAATATGGATGTGCAGAAGTAAGTGTCGCAGGGATGGGGACAATAAAGAGAGATAGCCGTCCACAAAATAGAAGAAAGAGAAAAGAGAAAAAAGAAGATCCAGAAAGGAAAAGAAAAAACCACCCACCAATTTACAATACAACCCACACGCATTACAATTCAACTCATCATTCAGCCCCCGCCGCCACAACGGCGTATGCGTCGCCCCGCAATTGCTGCACTCCGCCTTCACGCCCCCCGGCGCCGAGTTCGCGTTCAGCATCGCGCTCCCCACGCCTCCTCCCCCTCCACCAGTCGAGGCGGAAGCGGAAGCGGAGGCGGAGGCATGCGCGGGCACGCCATCGGGCGGACGCATCCCCCCGGGCACGCGCACGCTCAACACCGGGCGCTTGCTCCCCCCGCCCCCGTGGCCCCCACCACCACCCGCACCGACAGGCGCACTGGCGCTGGCACCGGCGCCTTTACGCCCGCCCTGTCCGCGCACGGTCGTCTGCGCGGCGCGCGGGCGCGCTTGACGGCGCCGGGCGCGGGCGGCGCTGAGCTCGAAGAAGTCCGAGTCGGCAGAGTCGTCCCCGCCGTCGTCGGACGACTCGGCCGAGTCGGCGAAGAGGTCGTCGTCGAGGGGCTGAGCGCGGCGCCGGCTCGAGGCCGTGGCGCTCTTGTGCTTCGTGGTGTGCGTGGCTGGGTTGTGGGAAGCAGAGTGTGAGTGCGAGGCGTGGGCGGAGTGCGAGTGCGAGTGGGAGTGGGACGCCGACGCGGAAGAAGCACTCGTATTCGGCGACGAGCTGTTCCGCTCATTCGACGACGACGACGAGTGCGACGAGCCCACCCTCCCATGCCCATGGTGGTCGAGCTCCATCCCCTCCAACTCGGGCAGGAAGTACGGATTGGGGGAGAGGTGCGGCGAGGGCGGGCCCTGCGCCGTCGGCGTCGCCGCGGCGTCTCCTTCCCTTCCGCCGTGGTCTGCCTCTCTTCCGCCATGGTTGTTGGGGTTGTTGGGCCCGTTAGGCCCGTTGAGGATAGAGTTGGGCGAGTGCACGGTGTGCTGCGGGCTGTGCTGGTTGGGGAAGTGCGCGTGGGGCCCGAAGGCGGCGTGCGGGTCGAGCGTGAGCGGCGCGTCGAAGGAGTTTTGTGGGCTGTGCGGAGAGGGAGGTGTTAGTACGGTGTTTTTATTTTATTTTTTGAGAGGGAAGGGAAGGGAAGAAGAGAAGAAGGAAGACTAACCCATAATGAAACCCACTGGCATCAAACCCCGCCCCGCGCATAATCTCGTCCCAGCTCGCCCACTCCTCCCCCCCTCCTCCTCCGCCACTCATGTTGATATTCATCCCCGCATCGTTCATCCCCGCACCCACACCCCCACCCGCACCTCCACCTCCACCGACACCAAGACCCACACCCCCGCTCAAATTCCCCACCCCCACCACGTCCACGTTCACCCCTCCTCCCCCGCCTATGCCCACGCCCACGTCGCGGTGCTGCACCCCCACCACACCTGCATCTTCGACGTCGCTCTCCACCATATCCGCTTCGCCTTCAGGGTCGTCCTGCTCTTCGTACGCGCGCATACTAAGCCCGTCCTCAAACTCGCCCTCGGCATTCAGCAGCTCGTCCAGCGGCAGCTCGATCGTCGGGCGCGCGATGCGCATGTCTCCACTTCCTCCACTTCCTCCTCCTGCTCTGCCCCCTCCATTGGCGTTGGCGTCGTTGGAGGCAGAGTTGGCGTTGGTGTTAAGCGAATACTGCCCGCTGCTATACCCCTCGCCATACCCCCTCCTCGGCGCGAGGCTGGGCGCGGGGTACAGGAGCGCCGCGGGCCCGAAGGAGGTGCTGAAGAGCGTGGGGAGGCGGAGCGTGCCCGGGGCGTCGCGTTTGCGTTTGGTTGCGGTGGTTCCTGCCGTGTTGGTGTTGCCGGTGGTGTTGCTCGTACCACTGGGGTTGGCGTTAGCGCCGGTGTTGCCAGCCGCGTTCGTGGCCGGGTTGGGAGCGTTCGTCGAGAACGTCGCGGTAGTCCCGTTGGCCGCGCCATTGGTTCCAGCGCCAGTCGCACCCCCCGCCCCCGCCGGCTCAACCGCAAACGTAAACTGCATCCTCTGAATAATATGCTCCGGCGCATGCACGCCCGCCTCGCGCGTGCGCTCCTTCTCGACCGCGCGCTGGCGGATGAGGTCCGTGGACGGGTTGCGCGTGAAGGCGGGCGCGGGGAGGTCTTCGATGGAGCTGCGTTTGTGTCAGCAAACGCGGTAAGGAGGGGAGGACGCGAAGACCAAAGGGGAGAAGGGGAGGGAAAGGGAAAGGGGAGGGAGAGAGGAGAGCAGGAGCACGGAGCGAGGGAGAACGAGAACGAGAACGCAAAAAGAAAGGCGAAGTAGAAAATACACAAACGCGAAGAGAGATAAGTAAGGCAGATGGGCAGACGGGCAGAGTGCGTGTGTCGTGGGCAGCGGTGGGGGAGAGTGAAAAGGAGGAGGGCAAGGTGGGGTATAAAGGAAATTTAGACGGGAGAACAGACAAAGGATTGAAAGAAATCAAAGAAAAGAAAGTCAAAGAAAGTCAAAGGGCGCTACGCGACGCGACGCAGCAGCCGAGATAAGCGAAGCAAAGGACGCGACGCGCCGCAAGGCGCCTTCGCCTGCACTAAGGTCGAAGGCTCGACAAGCGTCGTAACCTCGTCCGCCAGCGCCCCCAAAAAAGTGGTGCGCAACGAAAAAAAAAGGGGAATGAAGGAAGGAAATGAGGGGACGAAAGAATGAAAGAACGAAAGAAAGACGTCCTCACCGGCCCTTCTCCTTGTCGAGCTTATCGCCCATGCACTTTGAGAGCTTCTTGAACTCGCGCTTGCTCTTGGCGTTGTCGGTGTCGACCATGAGGTTCTGGAGGTGCCATAGTCTGTGCGCGGTGTTAGTATCGGTGTCGGTGTCATATCATTTTGCAGGCAGAAATGGGTGGCATTGACACGGGGAGGGCGGGCAAGGGGGATAAAAGACAAGGAGGGAGGGAGGGGAGGGGCAAGGAAAAAGAAAAAGAAAAAGAAAAAGAAAAAGAAAAAGAAAAAGAAAAAGAAAAAGAAAAAGAAAAAGAAAAAGAAAAAGAAAAAGAAAAAGAAAAAGGCAAAGAAAGACGTACCGCCAGGACAAGTTCTCGAGACGCTGTCCCTGCTCGAGGTAGCTCGCGACCTTGGTGCAGACCTGTCCGCCCCAATCAGCACACAGCACACACAGCGAAACACGGAATGGCAGCGGGAACGGCGACAGCGACGGCGAATGATCGGGCGCCAGCGCGCCCGCCAAACAACGCCAAAAAAAGATATCGAGAATTGGGGAAAAGCGCACCTTCCAGGTCTTGGTCAACGACTCTGTGTCGTTGAGGTTGCTGAACGCAACAAAGGACTTGTTACCCTTTTCGCGCCAACGCAAAATCGACAACGAGCGACAACAACGAAGAAAGGCGGGGGAGAACGGGAAAAACGTCAGGACATCTCGGGTGCGCAGGGCGCAGGACGGACTTTGAACTTGAGGTTGAGGATGGAGGGCATTCAGTTCTGGACCGGGGGCGTGTGTGTGTTGGCGCGCGCAGCTGTGAACTGGCGCTAAGAGAGAAGACGGACGGAAAACAGAAACGGAGAAAGGAAAAAAGTGATGTGAGCATGACTTATACGACACTACACCCGCCGGCCCAGTATGGAAACAACGTGCACGTTGGCTCCCAAATCCCCATATTTTCCCGCCCACCGCTCCGCTGGCCCGTCTACCCTTCCCAATAAATATTCTGTCTCCTCATAAACAAGATACGATGTGTAGGCCGACGAGCAAAGCGCAGACGCAGCGCACAGACCACCTACTCTACGAGCGTGCGTGCATCGGGATCAGCCTCATGGCGGGCGTCGATCTGGCCGTTCATTTCGCGGTATGCCCTTAACCCAGCTTGCCGAAGCGTCTCTGCTTAGCGAGGCCTCGAGGCGGCACGCGTGATGGCTCGGGACGGAAGGCCGGCCTCGAGGGAACCCGTCCATCAGATTTCGAACGCCCGACCTCCAATTAATCTCCAGCGTAGCCCTAATGGCTTTGTGTTCAATGTCTGGAGACCATACACCAGCATCCTCGTTGTCGGACGAGGAGACTAGCGCAGGAGGGATTCTCACACAAACTCAATCGTTGTCAGTATCAGTGCAGCCCTTATCCTCGCGTTCGGACCTCACCCAGCGCACGGTCGCGCTTTCCCCACTTCAACTTAGGCTCATTCCCCACTCTTCTCCGCAAGTTCCACCTCTGTGGCTCCCTCAGCTCCCTTAATCACTCGTATTTGTGCCTCCTTATCACTCGTATCAAACCAAAAAATTAATTACTCGATCACGATCGGTCGCCCTGACTCGCGCGTAGATACCGCCCAATAATATAAGATAAGATCCTCTAAAGCCTACGCGTAATCTAACCCGCCTTAATTAACCTCACCCAGTTATCTGCTAACGTTACAAAGCGCTATCTACGCGCCGACGTTGATCCCGCCGCTCGGGACCTGTGCGACAGCATAACCGAGGTACTTATACCCCGCCCTTTTTCGCTCGTTGTTGAACGGAAGTAAGGGCTCCTTCTGAAGTTGTTACTTCTGACGTCCCTTGTACTTCCTTCTGATACACGGTTACACCTCCACCATCAGACACCGCCATCGCGTACTTGCGCGTACTTCATGTTGGCGTGCGCCCACATGCGCACAATGCGATCGCATCGAAGTTGAGCCTTCCCTCCGAGTCTGCCGGCGCTTGGGCGGTTACCCGCCGGGGTCGCTCGGCGGCGGAGTAAGGTCTCCACACAAATTTTCAACCGAAACCAAACCGAAACGTTAACGCGAGCTTGACGTTCGGTCCAGCAAAAAAAAAGACCGTGACGAAAAATTGAACCACTTCAAGATTCAACTGCTTCCACTTGTAATTGTAATTCACGGAGTTTGTGCAATGCATCCCGGGACTATAAGCTATAGTATACCACAGTATACCACTCGGTCCGTTGCCCTGACTATTCATTCACCTTCCTTGACACTCACATGTGATTCCTCCGCCTAGTGTTTTCTGTTCAACACAGAACAGAATCCGAAGCGCTCCCTTCACTTCAGAAGCCGCAAGCCAAGAGAATTCCTTCGCCCTTCCCCCGCCGCCGACCGCTGATGAGAACATGAATATTCAATAGACCTTCGCGTGCTGTTCGCGAATCGCTTAGCGGGACGCTCGGCGCGCGGGTGTAAGTAAGCGCGGCGCCGGCGCCGGCGTTTGTAAAAATTCAACTGCTTCGCTCCACTGCCGTTTGACTCCATTCCATTCCGTTCTGCTTACTCCACTGCCACTTGCTCGCGACTCGGATGCAGGCCACGCGAGCTTTGGAACTTGAATTGGCCATGGGCGTTTATATTTATTCGACCGCCTAGACTTTTACCACGACAGACCACGACACACCACCACGACACACTACCACGACACGCTCTTAAGCGAGGGCATCCAACGTCAACGCCAAACGTTGGAACCAGTTCTTTACTTCTCCACGAACGCGCCTTGTGCCTCCTTGTGCTGAGATTCGAGACACTGGCTGGATGCTCTGGAATTTGGAAGGCATTTCCAACACGCAGTTAGCGCGTCCACCTTATGTTTGAATCGACACTGCTTCTTCCTCACTCCAGCTGCTTCCCTCGCCTAACGGCGGACACAACTGACACAACGGAATTCGCGGCGGGGACGACAGCAGCGTTTCGAAGGATGTTTGTCGCGGCTAACCTTCCCCGCTTTACCCCACACCACGCCCTCGCGTCGACGACACCCTCGCGTCAGCGCAACGCCTCGCGCCTTCGAACATTCAATTGAATTTTGATTCCCGAGTCTCGCTTGTCTGAATTTCGGAACGAGGAAAATCAACCTGGACCGTACGCCGTAGAAAATCAGAGATTTAGACCATCTGAAACTCCCTTCGACGCATTGGCTTAAACAATCGTACACCCATCTGATGACGTTACATCGACTTCCTCACCAAAAAAAACAAAACGGTGAGCTCAACCAATCCCCGCACCAAAATACACAGCGTACTTCGTCATTCACCAGAGTGCAGTTCTGAATTAAGAAAAGGAAGAGATAAAATGAAAGAATAATAATTCCTGGGGGCTTCAGAATCATCCTTCTCATTCTTGTCCTTACAGCAGCCCGAATATCCCAACCCACGGCCAACCTATAGCGCGCTGCCTCCAAGAGTTAATGTGGCGTAGGGATAAATATCACCCTGTTCATTTCTAGATTCTAGGCCCGGAGCGGGGGACCGCTGAATTCTTGGGGTCAGGTTTACCGTTTACCGTTTACCGTTTACCGGTTGCGAAACGATCGTTTAGTGCGTAGGGTGTTGAGCCTCAAGAAACACCAGCAAGAGGGGTTGAAGAAAATAACTCGAGGTTGAATTACATTTTTTAGGTTTGGGGGGCAAAGAGTCACCGACCGACCGACCGTTGGCTATCCTCCATTAACATTATGGCTATATCTACAATGCTCAACCAGCTAAGGGCCAACTCGGGCAAAATGAGTACGTATTGAGTATTGTAGGAGCGAAAGGCGTCCAACCCGCACTTTCGGCTCGTGACACCGTAGCCTCGCGAAAAGCACGATGAACTCAACCAATACAGCCATCGCGCCAACCCTTCTCAATTATAACTTCGAAGTGGATGTTCTTCGACCTATTGCGCGCTGCCTGTATAAATTAATTGGATGAATATCACCCTCGCGAAGGCCTGCTAAAACCGGAGCGGGGTGCCGTACGGTGCTGTTGAGCGGGTGATATTGTAGTGGCCGAGAGTGCACCGTACGATCGCAATCCGTCTGCCATTCAACTTGAACGGAACCCGTTCGTCGAATAAGAAATGAAAAGGGACCGAGTTCGAGCCCAGGAATATCCATGAATCCACTTTTCAATAACTCCTCCTCCTTCCTTTCCCACTCCGAGTCATCAACGAAATTGTCGGACCCCCCGCCCCGACACCCGATCAGCCCCCGACCCAATACCGATGGAGACCGATGGAACAAACTCTCCATCCAATCAGGCACACCGACGATGGCGTGCTCTTCGCGAATCGCAAATCCGTACGTCTTCCTTTAATCTTAGCGAGCGGTCCTGTACGGCCCGCAGATGATTGGCGCACTCGATACGGCTTTTTTTCGGGGCATCAATTGTAAATGATCGCATCACTTTCTGTTGATTCCATTCTGCGCCTGATTGTTGGGCTTCCCCCTTCAATCCCCGACATCCTAAACTCCCCAAAATATTTGAGCGGGTGCTCGGGAGGTTGGAGAAGTGGCTGGCCCGATCAGCAAAGCCAGTTTGTTGACTGGAAACGTGTTCCGACCACTCGAGGGAGAGATTCCCAGAAAAAGGAGACAGGCCAAGACACGCAACAAAGAACATCATTGCCATTGCTGTGTAGCGAGGTAAAACAATGGACTGACTGGGAATTGAACCCAGCACCTCCCGCATGCCCTGCTTACGTAAGCCCTGCGAAGCGGGCGCGATAACCAACTACACTATCAGCCCGATGGTAGAGGGGTCCAGCGGCTATACTACCTTCCGCGGGTACAGATGGATTGGGCTCACACCATATCTTAACACCGAAGTGGAGGCACCATCCTCACTGGAGAGACCCCAAACTTTGTCATGCAATTCCTCATGTTAAATTCCCCGCAGAATTGGAGGAAATCACCGCCAACCGGAGAAGATCTCGCGACACCAAATCTCGTGCATTTGATTCCTCATGGTGAATTCGGATTCCGAACACTTGCCTGGAGAGGATATTGGAGGGACTAACTGACGTGCAAGATACCGGGCGTGATTTCACACCATCGCACTGATCACCTTTCCGAGCGGGCAAGACTACACTATTGACAGATCATGCTCGGCAGATTCAGTTATCATGTTGGACCGCTGCCGACCCTCGTAGCGGGCGTATATTTTAACTCAGAAGAGTGCGCTAACTTCTAAGAAACACGGAGTTAGATTTTGAGGAATGAAGGTATCATGCAAACCAGGACAATATCCCGACAAACGGCCGAGTGACCAACAAGGTTCCGCCGTTCAAGGAATTCCTCAGTGCGAAGGTCGATCGGAACTATTTAAAAGTGTGGCCGAGCATGCCAGCAGTGTTCCGTTTCGCATGCCCCTCCTGATTCCTGACAATCAGGTTGAACAAACTGCATTGTTGGTGGACCAACATCTCCTCGATGCTTTAGCAAACATTTTGATCTTATGAAGGCATTCGCATTCGGGCCGGGGACCCGCTAACTTGTATCGGTGCGCAAGGGCCGGCGTTGGAGTTTAATTCGGTGGTATCCCAATAGCAAACTGGCTGACCACTCAACATGTTGCGGTGACAATATCTCGTCGAATAGGATTTCGGTGCGGATTCACACCACGTTCTTCGATGTGTTCATGGCCTGGGTCAGCGTTGCAATCTTGGGAATAGTTGAACATTCGGGGGATTTCACCTTAAGAGGATACTAACTTCATTTGGTACGCAAGAACCCACACTTGAGTGAGTTCATCTTTCATTTCGCGCATTGCCGGCGCAATTGGACTGCTCAGTCAGTCAACAGACCCATTTTTGCGACGTCACGGAAAAACCTACCTCGCTAATCACGTTGACGATATCACAATAACCCTACGCCCACTCATATCTAGCCGTTGCACGTAGGCAGCAGCGTGGCGAGGCGTCGCAACTCTGGATTATGAACTTCCGCTCCAGTGGCGATTTGC
This sequence comes from Mycena polygramma, assembly GCA_029449255.1. Lineage (NCBI taxonomy): Eukaryota > Fungi > Basidiomycota > Agaricomycetes > Agaricales > Mycenaceae > Mycena > Mycena polygramma. The sequence continues at coordinate 141,282 of JARKID010000025.1, forward strand.
GCAGTCTGCTTCGTTTGGGCCCTGAGGTTGGCGATTCGAAGAGAAGCAGATGGTGCTATACCTGGAGCACCTCGGATGGAAAGCGTCTACCGGCCTCGGGTATTCGCACGGGCCTGGTGTGTGTGTGACAAGTTGAGTTCGTCGACAAAGACTGGCGCGGTAAGATATCGGAGAGTATCAGCGTGAACTCAACGAACGTGTGTATGCCCCAGTTTTATCAACGGCTTGAAAATGCCCGTCACGGCCACGGTGGCACCAGATGAAGTTCGAAGAAGCGCGCATATCAGGACAGTGCACCGACGCTTCTAAGGAGTTGCAGCACCTGCAGTTAGTTCCGACGATTGGGCTGTGCAATTGAAACGCTAACGCGGTCAATACTGTCGCCAAGATGGCAAGATAGTGAGCCCTGATAATGACGGATCACCTCATTCTCAGGATGTCAAGGATGCGGGATCGCAAAACAAAATGCGGGGAAGCATATCGCGCGATCAAGATCGGCTGGACGCCTGGAGGCGCATTGGCGGGTAGATAATAAGCAATATTGGCGCGCTTGAGCATGCCACCTATCACGCACACTCGCTGGGGAGATCCACCGCGCGAGTCGACCAAGCGTGAGAATTCAACGCACATCGCAGCCGGCGGGGCGCGCAGATCGCAAACTGTTACTAGAAGATCGCCGCGAACCCAGGCCAACCCGCTGGGACACCCCGATCGTGATTCGTGAGCCAGTGTACGTGAGATCGCGATCGGCCCTCTGTAAGGAAAATTTCCGCTTCGAGCTATCGATGAGCGATAGGGTATGGATAGCGTGTTGGTGAGAAATAATCCCGTGTTGCAGGACGAGGCTTGACGAGACACGGTCCTCGAGCCCTTTTTTCAGGTGGAGAAGCGGTGATGTCTTCTGTCCTATCGATGAGAGAACAGGCTGCGACATTTCCCAGCATTTCCTGAATACATACGCATCGGCGGCCGCCCACGCGGTGGTAGGACGGATTCCGGCATCAGTCAAAGCATGAAAGTTTGTCCTGATGAGTCGTTTGTCCTGATCTTCTTTCCTCCAAAAAGTCGCTTGGCTGCTGGAGCCCTTGGCCCTCCAGATGTAGATCGGCTAAGGGAACTATAGCTAAGCACGAGTTCAAAGGTTAACGAACGTCGAACGTTCGTTGGCGGAGATTGGAACTTGAATCGGCGATGATGGGAGGAGAAAGAAAGAGAAGGATGTGGCTGTGCTGCAGCTTGTACTTATTGAGGTGACGCGTCACCAACATCACGGGATCGTTCCACTCTCTCTTCCCGCCGTCCACTTGGCGCCCACTGGACTCCGAGAGACTGGAGTCTGGCTCCAGTGGCTGCCAGCTGCCACCTGAGCGCTGAGCCCCCGAGCCGACCGATCGAAAACTACTGGGCAGCTCGCGCGTCGACTGCAACATGAACCGATTCAAGTGCCTGTCCCCAGTCGCATCAGGAGAAATCTGGGACGCGGCCAACTTCGGTGACTCACCGGAGAGCACTGGAGCCTGGCCAGTAACTTCAGTGCAAAGGGCTGCTGTCATAATATCAAGTGCAGCAACTACTTTCGAACCACGAAAATCCAGATGTCAATTAGGGAAGTACGAGGATCCCCGGTGCTTATGCCCAACGACTACAGTTTGACTTGGGAATGCTTGCGGAGATGTGGAAAATAGGCTCTCTATGTCTGTTCACGATTCCACTGCCGATTGAATTTTTCGCAGTCTTATCGGGTAAGTATAATCAGGGTTGGCTTACGGTGCAAATTTCTAAGCAAAGCTTCTTAGGTTTAATGCCCAATTATCGTCCTTCCTTCCCGTTCCACGGGAGAGTAAGCGGACGCGTGGAATTTATAAGATTCATGGTAAGCCGCTGACTTATCTCACTTATCTGACTTGTTTGATGACAAAGGCATTGACCAGGTTATCTATGAAGTAAGTTGAATTTGCGCAAGTATGGACACAGATTTCCTGCCGCCCCATCCATCCCATCAAACCAAACACAGACAGCATGTCAAGTAAAACCGTCTATCTCAATGCGTTCGGCCTAGTTTCCAGAAAAGAAAATATTGACCCGTATTTACTAGTCTCTGGCGCGAACCGCGGGATTGGCTATGGCCTGGCCGCTACCATTGCTGCGCGTAAAAACAATATCGTCTTCGTAGGCGCTCGCGATCCCGTTGCCCAATCGTTGAAAGATTTGGCTGCCAAATACCCCAACGTCCACGACGTCAAGCTCGCCTCTGGCGACAAAGATGACAACGAAGCGGCCATCGCAGAGATAAAAAGACGGCAGGCCAACTCGACGTTATTATTGCAAATGCAGGTCCGCACGTTCCCTTTTTCGTTTTGCTCAAACTTGACCTCACTTGACCTAGGCATCTCGAATTACTACGGCCCCCTGGCGACGACACCGCTCTCGCAGTTCCACGATCACTGGGAAGTCAACACCCTCGGTCCTGTCGTTCTCTTCCAGGCAGCACACACGCTGCTTCTGGCATCCCCCACTGGCGCACCGACGTTTGCGCTCATTTCCACAGTTGGAGCTTCCATGACCTCATATCTCCACCTCTCCGCCTCCTCGTACGGCTCTTCGAAAGCCGCAGTCAATTTTCTCATCAAGGTTCTCGCCGCGGAGCACCCCACGCTCATCGCTCTCGCAATTTCTCCTGGCTGGGTCGCGACGGAGATGGGGAATGCCGGTACGGTGGCGAATGGGCTCCCTGCCGCACCAGTCACTCTGGAGGACTCAGTGACGGGAATCATGTCGCGGATAGATGGCGCGACGGTCGAGAAGACGAGTGGTCGATTCTGGAATTTCAAGCGTACTACCGGCAATCCATTGGACATAGACACGGACGACATCCCGTGGTAATCGATGGCAATATTCAATTGGTTGAATTGGAACTGAAGTATGGATGTGTCCTGATCAAGTCCTGATGTATAACTTTGCAAGTAGCGAGTTGGAATCTTGACTCACGGCAGCCTGACAATGAAGCGGAGTACACAAATTCCCTTGAGCTTTTTTGCCTATATTTACGATGCGGAAACGGGGATATTTTTTTAGGGCGACCAGCGCTAGTTTAAGACTCAACTCGAGTGGAGCCGCCGCGCAACCTTGGACCAGTCACGGTGGCGCCGCAATTTTATAAAGACTAGAAAGTCTGCTTTGAGTCTGCTCGAGTTACAACAATGTGGGACATGGCAGAGCATTTACGATTGGGGACCGCGTCATGAATATAACGTATCCTCCTCGATCTGACAACAACTGCCTACGTGGCGAAGGTTGGAATTGCTAACGCGGGCTCGCGGCGGATTATTCAACATGTTTAGTCAGCGCCTTCAAAGCGCCTTGCTCAATCCTTGGCCGATTATATCGGGGATGACGAATCCGGCATGCTCCGAGTCTTCCCTTCTCTTTCCCGCTTTCCCGTCTTACCGTGTTTCCGCAGGAATTTTGGGAGTATAAAGCCAGTTGCTGGTCGCAATTATGGAACACGTCCTTCTCATACTAACATCTCTACCACACCAAACTCATTTTCTCGATGTCCAAAACCGTTTACCTAAGTTTGTTTTTCTGTTCAGCTCTCGGTGCCGACATTTAAATTTAACAATCACGCAGTCACCGGTGCGAACCGTGGAATTGGTCTTGGCCTCGCCGCTCTCCTAGCTGCCCGCGAAAACACTGTCGTCTTCGCCGGAGCGCGCGATCCAGCTGCACAATCGCTCAAGGATCTCGCCGCGAAACACTCGAATGTGCATCCAGTCAAGTTCACCTGCGGCGACCAGGCCGACAACGAGGCGGTCATCGCAGAGATTGAGAAGAGTGCTGGCCAACTTGATGTGATTATTGCGAATGCGGGTGCGTATTTCTTCCCTTGTTCGAGCCCAACTGACCTCTGTCCAGCTATTTCGAACTATTACGGGCCGCTGGCCACCACACCCCTGTCGGAGTTCCGTGACCACTGGGAGGTCAACACCCTTGGCACCGTCGTTCTGTTCCAGGCAGCCCATAAACTCCTGCTTGCCTCGCCCTCCGGCAAGCCCACGTTTGCGTATATATCCTCGGGTGCAGGTTCTATCACCAAATACTTCGGCAACTACAGCTCTGCGTACGGTTCCTCGAAAGCCGCCGCGAACTTCCTCGTGAAAGCCCTTGATGCGGAGAATCCTTCGCTCATTGCATTCGCGATCTCGCCCGGCTGGGTTTCGACGGACATGGGGAATGTGGGGGCAAAGTTCGCTGGGTTGACAGAAGCGCCGCACAGTGTGGACGATTCCGTGGCGGGGATCATGAGTCGTATCGACGGGGCGACTGTGGAGAAGTCCAGCGGTCGCTTCTGGAATTTCAAAGCGACGTTTGGCGGAAAGCCCTGGGATTGGGACCAGGAGGAGCTTCCGTGGTAGATTGTATCTGCGTCTCTGTAATGTAACATGTATATTCTCCGCAAAATGCGTAGATGGTTTCCACCTAACTCCAGGAAGTTAAGCAGAGCTAAACATCAGAGCCCCGAGGGGGCCAAGTTCTCCAAAACGACATTGCACCTTCACGCAGAGAGACATTGTCACGTCTAATGTTGCCATACAAGTCCGGATCGAATTTGTCGCATCTAATGTTGCCGTACAATTTTCAGATCGAAGATGTCTGTCTGTAGTCAGCCTAATTGCCCGTAGTTCTGACCAGTGAAGTCATCGTGAGAAGGTGCCGAACCATCGACGATACCGCCGTGCATCTGCGCGCCACGGTCCGGTGTCAGTCATGGGTTTTAACAAGGCAGAACAGTTTCAGATGAAATTCCACGAACACTACGTTGACACGGCATTAATTCCTCCTAAAAATCCAAGGGAATTCTAGGAGTAACGAGCACTGTTAGCCCAAGCAATTAATAGTAGAAAAAAACGGGTAGGGGTAACGCACCATCAAGTGGAAGTGGAGCCATGCTGACTTAGGATTGGTGGACTATGAAGGTGAAGTTGGGAATTGACGCAAACGCTTCACGGAAGGAGGGCTGGTCTATGCCTCCACGTTCCGGGAAACAGTAGACTGTCAACTCGTGCAGCTCGCAGCCTGATTGTCGCATAAAGGACGACAGCCTATCGATGGGGTTCCGCCCAAGGGCCAATTCGGGGACATGGAGCCTGCGAAGAGCTGGGACCGTGAAACTTTCGAAAAAACCCGAGTCGCGACAAGGTCCCTCTGCGTCATGTAAGACGAGCGATTGCAAAGACGGAAGCGTCACGGCGTGCCAATCACCGTGGAACCAGATGAACAGCTCGCAATGAACCAGATTGGTCGTCTGCTGCAAAAGTTGCGCGGATTCGTCCGGGTTCACGTCGTGCAGAGTAAGGGAAGTCAATTGCGCCCATGGTAAAGTGATGTCCCGGACAGCAAGAAAGTTGAGCGTAACGTCGCGGAGAAGGGGCGCGTCATGCAATCTAAAGGCGGGGATTGTCTCAAGTCTCAAATCCAGTCGACGAAGCAAAGGCATCGGGCCTTCAAGAAGGGAGAGGTCGGCAGAAGAAAAAGTGACCAGTCGCAGGTGCTCCAAGCGTGTGCGGTAAGGAATTATTGTCGGCAAGAACTCGACCTCATCCACAGACATAGAAAGAGGGCAACATCCCGACCTGTCGAGCCACATATTGGCCATGTGGCATCGACGTTCGAGCGTGATGTTACGGTCAAAAAACGTGATAGCCCTCCAAAGCGCCGGGGTGGCGAGCGCAATCTCGCGCCATTGGCGGCAAATTTGGGTCAGGGAGACCGGGGAGCGGGGTCCGGCAAGAGGTGGGGATGTGGGATAGAGCGGGAGGAATTGGATGAAGATTTCGGACGCGATTTCGTTCGGCAACGTCAAGACTGGGTATCTGTACGAATCGAGCCGTTGTTCGACGAGGGTTTTCTTCGCTCGCAATACGGAAAGGGACCATTCGAGGTCAAGAATTTGAGCATCTATCTCTGCGATCCGAGTACGGTCGGCCTCAAGCTCGATGAGCATGACCTGGTTTCGGTGCTCGTTGTCCGAGAGTCGGTGTGCTTGGGGTCCCTGCGAGGGCTGAGGATTTACGAAGTTTTACGTGCCGCTGATGAGTACGCGCCGACACTAAAGTTCGGGCTCCTTCACCCTCGTAGAATTTGCGCACTTTTCGTTTGGCGTTGGTGAAGCAAGGGTGGAGCGCGAGCGCTGAGCCCCGTTGGTGGTGGCAAGCGTGAGAGGCGAAGGCTGTGTTGAGGCTGTGCTGTTGTGTACCGGCGTGGCTGACACGCGTCGCCAACATCATCATCATCACGGGATCGTGCCTTTCTGAACGTCCAAGCCAACGCCCAGCAAGGCCCACCGCCGCGGTCGACACTTGGTTGACACTGACAATTATCTATTGCTTGTAGCCAAGGCCCAATTTTCACTGTCGAAGCTTCTGCCCCGGCGGCGCTCCGTCAGACTGACTCCCTCTGCGATACTGACGTCCCTACAACGTCCCTAGGCGTTCCTCAGTGGACGATATCGTACAGAGCACGTCTAACGACTATTCCAAGATTCCTTCTCGTTGGTGAGTCATGCGGCAAACATCACAGCTGTCTTTGACGAGATCAGGCGCCTTCAAGGATGAATGTCGACGCCTTGATTGCTGAGGGGCGCTTGAAATCGGCTTCCACCCCAGCTGGGCATCCGGCGCGCTCCACGACCATGATAATCTATGGAACACACCTCCTCAAAGCCTACATGCAAAGTGGACGCTCAATAGCTCTCGATGAGGCTTTGCGATATGGTCGCGAAGCCCTGGCGTTTTGTCACATCTCCGCCCAATACGATGCTTCAGCCCACTATCTTCTTGGCCTCTGTCTCGTCGAGCAGTTCAGGATTCATAACGGCATCGCTGCCCTCGACGAAGCCATATCTTGCCAACAACGAGCACTCTCTCTTCGTCAGGAGGCCACTCCTGAACGATGTGTCACGTTGCAGGCTCTCGCCGGCGCCTGTCTCATGCGATTCGAGAAACTCAACAAGGTGGTGGATCTGGTCGTCGCCATAGTCTTCAGTCGTGGCGCGTTCACGTGTTGCCCGCCCGTCCTGGAAGTCCAATTAACATCGCACGAGCAGGTGGCAACGAGTAGTCACCTCCGCTTCGAAGTATATGGCCAGGGCCACGATATTGCGGATGCTGTGGAAATCACTCGGCGAGCGTTGGCGCTGACTCAACCCGGCGACCAGCATCGTCCCTGGGTCCTCGAGAAGTGCTGTTTCTACCTCGAGGCTCACTACCGACATTTTGGCAAAGTGAAATGTCTTGACGAAGCGGAGGTTTATTGCCAGGAATTCATTCGTCTTTGCCCACCCGGGCATTCACAACACGCCCTCGCCTCCCAAGCCTTGGGTTGTCATTTCCTCATACGATTCCAATCGCGCAAGGACCCCGCTCTCTTGGACGACGCTGTATCCCTGTGCGAAACCGCACTGCGGCTTCGCCCAACTGGGGACGCAAATCGGCATGCGCCCCTCAAATCTCTAGCCATCGCTACACGCCTCCGCTTTGAGCTCAGAGGAGAAAATGCCGATATCGAACACTCAATTTCGTACGGCCAGGAGGCAGTTGAGCTCTGTAAATCAGGGTCCACTCCTCGTGACGCTGGCGGACCGCTTCACGGTCTCGGAATGTCGTATCTTCTCCGGTTCGAGCATTCAGGCCACGCGGAGGACCTCGAGAAAGCGCTGAAGTGCTGCCAAGACGCCTTGCCTTTTGTTGGCTCGAGTGCATTCCTAACGCTGGGGAATATGCTCACAATCTACCGCCATCGGTATTATCTCTTCCAGCATTCAGAGGACCTCTCTGAAGCCGCCAAATGCGGCTTGGAGGCGTTGCGAATGTCCCCTCCAGGCGACCCCGGAAAATTCATGACCTTGAACAATCTGGCTGGCATAGCAAACGATCGGTTCGACTACTCTGGCAAGATGGAGAATCTTGAGGAAGCCATCTCCTACTCTCGCCAGTCCCTTGTTGCGTGCCCTGTCGGCCATTCGGACAAGGTTTTGCCCATGATCAATGTGTCGCTCTTGCTTTCCGCGCGCTTCGAGATCCTTGGCGAGAGGAGCGACATGGAGGAATCGCTCCGAGTATTGAACAGTGCACTCTCACTGTGTCCCCCGGGACATCCAAGTCGAGAACGCTGTCTGCGGGCGCTGGTGATTTCTTCCCGACGCTGCTGGAAGGAAACACACGATCTGCAGCATCTGGATCGTGCTATTCAGTGCGCACGCGATGCTCTTCCGCTTTATTCCGCGGGGAGCTTCGACTACCCAAGATCCCGCGAATATCTGGGGATCGTGCTTTACGCTCGGTTCATGGAGACCAGACAGCGTGCAGATTTGGAGGAGGCTGTCACAATGTATCGCGAGGCCCTTGCTCTCTGCCCGAAGAGCAACTACGACTATGGCACGTTTCGCGCCAACCTCGCTGCTGCGCTATCCACGCGCTACGACACTTCGCAGGACCCTTCGGATTTGACTGGCGCGATTGACAATTATTCTGAGGCCAACGAAATTACTAGCACTGAAAATCCGTCCAAACCTACCCTCCAGTCGGGGCGGGCCATGGCACTGCTCAAGATCGTTCCTTTGACGGAAACGATACTTGCGGACGCATTTAATCTGTTCGAGCAGGCCGCGAACAATCATTTTGCAAGCTCAAGCACACAATTCGACGCTGCTTTGAGATGGTCCATTGCGGCACGTTCTTTCAAGCACCCTTCCACGATGAATGCCTTTTCACGATTGTTGTCTCTCCTTGAACTCCGCTTGCTCACGAAACAAGGCATGGAGTCCCAACAAGAATTTCTCCGCAATATTCCGTTTCGGCGACTTTCTTCCGAAGCGGCGGCGTCTGCGATCGATGCCGGGCGTTTAGACAGTGCTGTTGAGCTTCTTGAACAGGGCCGTACCATGTTGTGGTCCAGGATGCGGGGGTATCGCCATCCTATTCACGATCTTCGAGCAGTCGACGAGGCTCTGGCTGATCGGTTTCAATCCACCAGTGCTCAACTCGAGCGCACGGCTCTGGCAGTAGGACAGCGATCCACCCTATTTTCTTCTGCCGCACTGGATGAGTCCTCAGCGTCTGATCCCATCGACGTACGACTGCGGGAGCATCGTATCCTTTCCGAGAAGTGGACAAAGATTTTGAACCAGGTTCGCCTGGTATCGGGCTTCGCTAATTTCCTCCGTACACCCAGGTTTGATACCCTTCGCGTGGCAGCCGAAGACGGCCCTATTATTCTGCTCAATGTGGGAGAAACACGCTGCGACGCCATAATCATCCGCGCCCAGACTTCCCCGCATCTGGTTCCACTCCCGGATGCATCGTCGGCTCTGTTTGATCAACTCGCAGTTCAACTTAGGGAGAGCTTGAGCGCCGATCACGATCGCAGATCGAAAGGACTCATTGTCGTCCTGCGCGAGCTTTGGAAGACGATCGTGCAACCTGTCGTTGTGCAACTGCTTTCGATGGGAATCGAGATGAAAGCGCGGATTTGGTGGTGTCCGACAGTTCAACTTTGCGCGCTTCCTATACATGCTGCCGGTCCATTCACTCCGGGCGAACGAAACCTTCCTGATTTATTTGTCTCCTCGTACACCCCAACTCTGACGGCATTGATAACCGCACGAGGAGGAGGTGTATCAGCCTCGGAGTCTATCCCGAAAGTGCTTGTCATTGGGCAGCCCGAGACTCTTCCCATGGTCGAGGAAGAAATCTCCGAGATTCGAAGGACGTGGAACCCGGTGGATGTCTTGCTTGGGTCTGCAGCCACCACCGACGCAGTTATCTCCAATCTCCGAACGCATTCTTGGTCCCACTTCGCCTGCCACGGATCGCGCCATCCACAGCCGTTCAGTTCTGCATTTGAACTCCATCGCGGAGACCGAGTCACGGTCCTCGATATTGCTGGCGCAAACCTCCCGCGCGCGGAGTTTGCATTCCTTTCTGCTTGCCATACCGCTGCCCCTGACATTGCCACACCGGACGAGTTCATCACGCTGGCGGCTGCTTTGCAGTTTGCTGGATTTCGTGGGGTTGTGAGTACATTTTGGGAGATGGCAGATGAAGATGGGCCACAGATTGCCCGTGATTTTTATGCTCATATGTTCCGCGGCGAGGGGATTCCGGACTCCCGAGACGCAGCAATGGCATTGAACTTGGCAATCCGGCTGATGAGGAAGAGGAACGTCCCTTTGCATCGGTGGGTGAATTTTATTCATATCGGAATCTGAACGTGCGTATCTTCTATTTCTTGTACTTATTGCCCATGAACTCAGATATAAATACCAGATGGAAGAGGAAACCCGGTGAGGTTCAAAACGAGCAAGCCTTTTGAATTTGGACAATCATCGATGTATCTACGTAACCTGCCGGAAGTCACCATCTGGAGTTGAAGTAAATTCCGAGGGGGAAACGGAAAAGCAGTTGATATTCTTAACGCATCTCGACTTGCTGTTTGATCCCAGAGTGTCGACACCGATAAAGTTAGTAGCAACGCGAAGTTCGAACCGTGCGAAAGATGGCAGCAACAGAGGTTATGGACGCTGTAGTCTTCTGAACGCGCGGGCGGTATATAACACATGATTCACCAACTCCACCGCTCTTGTATTCTATAATAATCGTAACTTAATTCCAAGTAAAATAACCAAGAAATAACAGGCACCAAACAGCAAACAAATAGGCAAGGAGTGGAAAAGTGCCGAACTCCTATCTTGCATATTATGTAATCTATTTCCACTCCATATATAAAGGGCAGCTCCTCGGGACAATTAATTGTATCTCCATCATGTCACACTTGGAATCTAACAGTGTCTTTGGGCCGGACGCCAAACTCATCTATTCACACACCTCCGAGTCCCGCAACACCGCCGCACGCTTGCTTGTCCAGGGACTCCTCGTGCAATACCCCGCTTTCGCGCTCGCCGTGGGCCCTACCGTCCCCGCCGCTTTCGAGAATGCATTGCTTCTGTCTTCATTCTGCTCTCTTGCTCAAGAGCTCGAGGACGCTGCCGCCCCCATAGCCCTGATAATCGATTTCCGTCGACAGTGGCGCCGCTTCCATGGCCTACCTGAAGCCCCGCACGGACGCCCCATATTCGTTGAAGCTTTTATACAACCCACATTTGGGGCGGCTGTAGCCGTTTTCGTGGATAAGCTCCATGTCACCGACGCTATGCTCGATAATCTGATCGCTTCGTGGAGGGACCAACAACGCAGCGAACCTGTCTCGGAACATCGTACGTTCATTGTTCCCACTCTTAATCCTCGACTGACTCTGTCCAGCGGGGAGCAGCGTGTCTTCAGCTTTGGAAGCAATGGGTCGTTTGGCCCTTTCTTAATTGAAGTCTACCGTGCCCCGGTACATCATCTACTTCCACGGAGTGCCGTTCTATTGATGACAAGGAAGCCCACATAAAACATCAAGTATATATCTATACGAGCTGCGCGATAATCTGGTCCTTATGTTATATGTTGATTTGCGCTGGTGATAATCGGACTTCAAAGGCTTCAACGTTCAGGCACACGTATTTTTTTTTAGGAAGAGTAGAATGCGTCCACAAAGCGGGAGCCCCAGCCGACTGCCAAATCTCGCGTGGGCGGAAACTCTGCAAGTCCTGAGGTGGCATAAGGATAGTAAATGGGCAGTGCCTTTATTGCGCGGTACAAAAACAAGGTTTCCAACCATGAGAACGTTTAAGAACTAAGAAAAGTGTTGCCCCAACTCCAAGTTCTGCACTCTCAACAGACTGTCGGCGAATTTAGCCCCGGCAAAATGTTGCTTGAGACTGAATCAAGAAAGCACGATCGAAATTCAACCCATCTATATTAGTTAACTTAGCTGCATCTAATTATTCGATCTCTAAAGAGCAAATCATGTCAAGGTCAGAGTCGAGAAAGTATGTTAACCCGTGGCCCCTTCCTTTTTACGCTTCACGCTCTTCCACTCAGACGCCAAGGCCCCGAGAATGGAAAGCGCTGCCATTGCACAAGCCACGTAATATGCAGACACGAGGGCTTTGTTGTAAACAACAAGAACTTGAGGTAAGAGTGCGGGATCGATGGTGGTGCGTAAACTCGTGGCCCCGGCACTGAGAACGGCGGCGGGATCAACACTCGGAACGTGTTTGGCTAGCCCAGAAATTAGTTTGCTGCGGAGGACGTTCTGACTGACAGAGACGAAAACACTCCCGCCTGGAAAAAAGAAATGAATCAGTCAGGACGGTCGCGATTCTCCTGGCGTCGCACCTAGAGTCTGCATGAATAGAACGAGCGACGTCCCGATAGAGACATCCTCCGTGGGGAGGACAGTCTGTACGGCCATGAGCGCTTGCTGAATGCCAAATCCTACACCAATGCCGTAGATTGCCTGGTACCCAATCCATTTTTCATGGGGGGCATCTACGGTGAGCGTAGAGAGGAGCCCGGCGCCGACTGCCGTGAACAGGGTTGCCAGGATCATAAAGGGTGTGTAGTATCCTACGACTGTTATTGTGCCGCCCGCGATCAGCGACGAAATGACGATTGCAAGCAGCTGAGAGGCGATGAGGAATAAGTCGGAGATCATTCTGGAGGAAGGAACCTCACCATTGGGAGGTTGTGAATCCCAGACTCAATAGCGGTGACTCCCTTGACAGCTTGGAAGTAAATGGGAAGCTAAGACATGTTTGAGCGGCCGGTACAGTGGAATCATATTGCAAGTGACGGGACCAACCAGGTATACCAGTGACAGGAATGAGCTGCTGAGGGCGAGAGCAAACCACGCAGCGGGGAGGACACCTTTTTGTCTGATGATGCGAGGTGGCAGAGTTGCATTTTCTTGTTTCCAGATTTGGATGCCGCTGAAGACCACCATGATGATTGCGAAGAGGACCAGCAGAGCGATGATGCGGCCGTCGCTCCATGCATATTTGGAACCTCCCCACTGGAGGGCCAAAAGTAAGCAGACAATGCCGGGAACGAAGATGATCTGAGCAGTCATGTGTGTTTAGATCACAACTCAGACAGTTTCGAGGTTTCGTACCGTGCCCCATGGATCGAATTGTTGGATACGGTCTACCAAGCTCATCTGGCCCGCGACGCGGCGCATCACTGGTGGCTTGAAGAATAAGATGATAATGAGCATCGTCACAGCCCCCATCGGGAGGTTGATATAAAAACACCTGGGTAAAGTTCAGCGGCGGACTCGTTGTACACGGGCAAAATGCTTGCCATCTCCACGTAGCCTTGTCGGTCAGGGCGCCACCAATCAGGGGGCCTACGACGCTGCCAACCCAATAGACAGCACCTAGTATCCCCATGTATATTGAACGCTTCTCAAGAGGGACGGCATTGGCACAGATGATAAGAGTTCCTTCAATAAATATGTGAGATGCAGATAGCGTAAGAGCTCTTGAGACTTCCACGTACCTGTGGAGGCCCCTGAACCGCCCAGGCCCGCGATGGCACGCCCAAGAATCAACACTGTAGAGGATGGGCTGACCGCACAGATTAAGGAGCCGACTTCGAACACGACGATTGCGGCAAGATAGACCTATCAACTTCTATTCAAACCCGAATATCATTATACCACTCTCAGCGTACCCATTTGAGCGAGAGGAACGAATACAGACGCCCAAATAGCAGTTGGAAGGCGGCTGTGGTGAGCAGGTATCTGAGCAAGTTCAGAGTTGAACATTGTCCAAGGGCGGATACCTACACACTGCCATACCTGCGGATTGCAATCAGGACGCGAGGAAATTATAAGTGGTGAGTTGAGACACATACCAGCCGATGTCGTCAAGACTGTGAAACTGATCTGTAATTTTGGGCTGGGCCAAACGTTAAAAAATCGTCGTCAATCTATAACTAGCAGACATACGATCGCCACAGCAAGGATTGTGTTATCCTGAAGAATTGCAGTCAGGGGTTTTCTGCTAGTGGACGCGTGATACATACCAGGGCAACAACAAACATAGTAAGCGACATCGCGAGGCTAATGAGGCCTAGTTTGAGACCTGTGGGATATTCATGGTCCAGATCTGTGGGGAGGTCTTGTCCTAGATTCTCGGTGGTCCCTGGTCGTACTTTCTCGGCGAGCGAGGGAGATGGGGCCAGCGGCAAGGCAGTTCGGGAAATATTTTGGGTCATGAGGGGCGAAGAGAGGAGGAGGAGGAGGAGAGGCAGTTGGTTGAACTGGGTACACTGGATTATTTTGCGCCGCCCTTAATACCATAGAGTTTCCGCGAGTCACAGGCACCGCCAGAGAGTTCTGGTGAGCGGAACCGCAACAATGGCGAGCGGCACCGCGACAGCATTTTGCCTCATAGATCGGGAGGTAAACTACGGCTGCGATCCAATCGGAAAGGCCGGGCGATCCTCAATTAGCTCCCAGCAAAACCACGGTGAGATGATATGCTGCTTGATACACTGCCAGTGTATCACCTCTCATGGTGGTTGCGAGACATCGAATGTCGTCTCTGTCTCTGCCGAGCACTAGGATGGAAAGGAAAAAGAGTCGGCGCTATGCGGTGCAATGCTATCAATTCGCCATTCTGTGAAAACATGCATAACTTGCAGTGAAACATGACGGTCTACAGCAGAGCAACCGGATCCGGACTGAAGTCTGAGAAGAAGTAAAACCGGCAGCGAGAGGCAGCTTACGTCCCAGGATATCCACGAGTGACTCATTGCACTGATCCGAAGCAGCCGCAAGATTGGCATTGCGCAATCGATACCTGTATTAATCTTCAACCAGGACAAGTTAGTAACAAGGATCACAGACCAGGGTTACGACTTTGACCGGGCCGCCGCAGAAAAAGAAAATGCTTCGGTCAAGCTCCGGAGTTGGAACGGTTTGTAAAGTCCGGTATAGCCTATCGGAACCGGTCAACAGTGGGACTTTCGAAGGGCGACCGGTTGTCTCTACCAGAGCAACAAGAAGCTGTTTTCGATGCCTTTGTCTCTGCCCAATCCCCTACTTTGCAACGATGCACACGATGAGCTCTCAGCTTGCGGATTAGCACTTACCCGGTATTATGACAGTGGAGGAGAACGAATCAGTGTCTCTTGCACTTCTACTTAAATCGTTGATGACCCAATCCTGCTTCTGACTTGCGCCGTGTAGTTCCTTTGCACCTACCCATTGAGAAAGCGAAGTTCAACTCCAAGTTGAATTTCTTGACGCGAATCATCTGATGATCATGCCGACCATGCCGTCAATTGAACATGAAGTGAGCTCACTTTCTCCGGTGCTTGATTAGCCCATTGGGTTTAATAGCCACAGTGACGATGATAAAAAACCACTTGATCTTCCCTGTGTGACAGTTACGTTATTCAAGATTCGTCTCGCTCAGAGCAATAACACATATAGTTGCCAGCCACGTCACTGAGAGCGTCAGGGTATAAAAGCATCCCGAGAACACGAGACAAGCAGACTTCATTGTTAAATCAGAGACGGCAACATCGCTTCTGTTCGATCAATCCATAACGAGAACCCACATCGACATTGTATGCCCTTTCACTCCAGTGAACGTCTCCTTGCAGGTATCGTACCCGGTGTTATCCTTTGGCATGAGGTGAAATCCCATCTTCGTGTACACATCAATCTAAGTGGAAATTTTCAGAGTTATCATCCAAAACGGGTCCAGAGGATAGGGTGGGCTTACGTTCATCTCCTTCTCGCACTCGACACAGAGTTGTGTACCAGACAACGCCGCCTTCTCGGCGACGGTCTTCACGAGGCACGTACCGGCGCCCTGGCGCTGAAAGGCCGGGTCAACCGCGAGGGTCTGCAAGTGCCACGCCGCGTGTTTCGTGCCCTCTCCGATGACGGAAGCGAGGAACGTGTCGTACTTGGGCAGAAACTAGGACCATTCATGAGCTATGACACCAAAGAGTATGCCATAGTCACGCTTACATCTGCGACCCACCAGTTTTGCAGCTCTTTGTCGAAGGAAGCCATGAGCGGTCCAAGGGAGTGTTTCTGCTGTTCCTCGCTGCAAAGTCTGGTCGGAAATGCGGGAAATTGAAAGAGGACGGCACGCACCTATCGTACATGGTGTGGCCGGGCCCAAACCACACCGCACATCCAATGATCTTTCCCGTGTCTGCGGTCTCTGCGACATAGACCTCGCCTCCTAGCAGTCCTGCAACCACCGTCGTTTTCCAGAATGGTCCGATGTAGCTGTTGTCCGGATCGGCAGGGTTGTGCCCCGTCACAAGAGCGGTGAAGAGATCTATGAAGATCAAGGAGAAGTTGAAGAGACCACGAAGATTCGAGCGAACCTCCTGTAAAGGCTCTACCGAGGACACCTTCAACTTCGTTCATTTCAGGCAGGCTACCAGGGTCGGATGCGTCAATCGCAGTAGAAGGATCGAGCTTGCGGACACGGAATGGGGTGGACATCTGGGCGGGAGTACAGAGTAGTAGGGGAAAGCGTTCCTCTGTGGGTGCTTGAGCAGAGCCACAGAGTTCGCCGTCAACCCGGCTGTGCGCTAATAACCGCGCAGTAATGCCGCTGTGCTCGAATCGAATATTCTTTGAATCCTCTCGCCGATCAGCAGCGAATCAAGGAATTTGTAGCTCAGCTGTCAGTTACAGAGAATGAAACCGTGTACGCCCCGGTGATTCCCTCGAGTTCAACAGCGGACCCTGCGGAACTCAGGCCACAACGACTTGTTCCCGTTTTACGCGCCTAGTCGAACGCCGTGAAAAACACAGACGAGGTTGTTCTTCGGGGCCATCATTCTGTAGTGAAAGATGTCGCACACATGTACACTTCAATTTGCGACAACAATCCAAGTAAAGAGAGGAGAGAAACGCAGGAAGTGTGACTGTCCACGTAGTTAGCGCCAGGGCGAGAAATGTTCAAACCATGACGCACGTCAGGACCGCAACTACTCGTCGATATCGGACTCCTATTCGTCGGAGCCGATATGCGAATTTTTGAAAGAGAAATGCGGAATCGAGGGGAATGCTTCGTGATAGGATTCCTCGGACACATCTCTCGAGCCCGTGATGTGCACTTGCTGAAGGCTGCAGCCGGATTTCGAGATGAATGAGGCTAATGAATCAACCGGCCCCGAGGAGGTCCTACTGAGAAACCATTCTGGGATGCGGAGGCTGAGGAGAGCAGGGACAATGAAGCTGTTGAGATATCGCACGGCCGATTTGGGCAAGCGGTAGGACTCATCGACCAAGGCCAGTGATTTCAAGGAGGGAAGCAAAAGATCGGGGTGTTCACTGTCGCCACCAAACGGCTGATCGAAACGCAGTTCGCAATGAACCACATTCAATGTCTGTTGCAAGATTGGAGTACATTGTGCTGGGTGGACGCCGCGCAATGTCACGGACGTCAATTGCACCCAGGGCAACGTCAGGCTCGAAGCAGCGGCAGCATTGAGGGTAACCGTGCGCAACCGGGGGGCGGGAGGGAGTGTGAAGGCTTTGTGAGTGTTAAGGTATACATCCAGATGGCTGAGTAGAGGCATCGGGTCGTCGCTAATAACGAGATCGGGGTCTACCAGGAACAGTGTGAGGTGTTCCCAGCGCGTACGGTGGCCGAGAGAAGGAACTTTGAGGATCACAGCCGTTTGCCGCGGGCGGGGGCGAGAACGCCAGGAGCGGTGTATACGGATAGAAAGAGGGCCGGAGCGGGACCTTTCCAGCCAGTCCTCAAGCATACAGTGTTGTCGTTGAAACGCAGTGTCGGTAGCGTACAACGTTATCGGTATGGCTCTCCACAGGGTGGGGGTATCCAAGGCAATTTCCCGCCATTTGCGACAAATCGAAGCGAGGAAAGTGGGAGAATCGGTGCCCCTAAGTGAGGGACAGAGTGGGCGGGGCGGCAGAAAATGTACGAAGATCTCCGAGACGATTTCGTTCGGCAGCGTCAGGACTGGGTACGTGAAGGAGTCGAGTCGCGCATGAACGAGGGCATTCTCGGCGCGCAATGCACGGAGGGAACGTTCAAGATTCGTAATTTGAGCTTGAAGGTCTGCGAGACGATCCCGGTCTTGTCGAAGGACACTCATGGCTGCCACCGCTGTGGCTCAAGCTGGTGGGCGAAGATTCTGAGGAAACTACACGCTTAGTATTCCTTACAATCTGAATGAGAGGGGGTATCACACGCACCTTTGAGTCCCAAGTCCTCCGTTGTGACGACGACGAGAAACTGGCGCGCAGAGGTGGTGACGGTAAGTCTCAAAAGGCTCGCACTGCCACTGATGCGAAAGTGACTTGTTCAAACCGCAAAACAGGCATTTCACTCTATGCATTTCTACACTCCGTTGCCTGTGCATGAACGCGGCGGTAACATATACTTCTCCTCTTCCTGAAAAATCGGAACCTCAAGATTTCCTCGTGCTATCTATTGCACCATGCATATGGCAACGAAGGGAAAATATTAGTAAATTACAAGTGCGGCTACTCTCGCAGTCAGTCGCATCCGTCGAAGATAAACTGTGAGATAGAAGGAAAAGCCACGCGAAAAGCGTCTTTTTCCCTGTCCCCAATTCCGATCCCCTCGACGTGTACTTCTTGCAGGCCGCAGCCGGATTTTCGAATAAATGACGCCAACGAATCGACAGGGTTCGTCCCGAGAAACCGGTGCGGAATGCACAGAGTGCGAAGCCCCGCGACAACGAAAGTGTCCAGATATCCCGCGTGTGGCTTCTCGAACAACTTGAAGTCGCAGAAGAGTAGCGACTCCAGGTTTGGCAGCACGATATCCGGCATACCAGCGTCGATATTGCGCCAGACAGACAAAGCCAATTGGCAGACGACCAGGTTCGGTGCGCGCCGCAAAATCGTCACGCATTCCTCCGGGGATACGTATTCCAAAGACAGGGAAGTCAATTGCGTCCAGGGAAGCGACAGGTACAAGCCTGCAACGCAATTGAGGGAAGTTGTACGCAACCGGGGCATAGAGGGCAACGCAAAGCCCTTGGAATCGCTCAGCTCTACCTCTAGAAGTCGGAGTAGAGGTAGCGGTCCGTCAAGGGCGGAGAAAAACTCCGAATTGGGACGGATGAGCCTCAACTCCTCCCAACGTGAGCGGTGGACAGCGAGGGCCGAAAAGATTTGGCGGCTGATAGAGGCGTTATAGCCTTTGACAGTGATGGAAAGCGGACGGTCGCGCGACCTTTCCAGCCAGATATCGAGTATGTGGATCAGTCCCTTGGAACTTGGAAGAACGCATATCGCTGGATAATTGCATGCTACTCCAAAAATCAGGAGTGGCCAGCGCAAGTTCCCGCCATTCGTGACAAATATGGGCCAGGAAGTTTGGCGAATCCTCCCCCGTAACTGGCGGACAGTAAGGGTAAGGCGGCAGGACGTGGGCAAAAATCTCCAAGACGAGTTCGTTGGGCAGAGTCAAGACCGGATATGTGTATGTGTTGAGCCGTTCCTGAAGCAGTCTTTGCTCAGAATGCAATGCGGCAAGTGAGCGCTCAAGATGCAGAATCTGCGTCTCGATGTCCTTGAGGCGATCTCGATCGATGCGAAGGACGCTCATCAGCTTGGATGTAATGTCGGGTCAGTTTCTTGGGATTCATGTTCAGCACATACGCAGGCAATGGTCCTTGCAGTCAGGACAGTGGTCGAGTTGTGGTAGGCAGAGGCAGAAGAAGCTTCTGCACTTTGTTGCCATGGACGCGATTTCCCGATCAGGCCAGCCGCTATGTAGCAAGCAAGCAGTGGATTCTTTCGTGTCATTAGTAGAATAATACAGGATGGACAGCCCAGATGTAACGTATGCACACAAGAAGAAAACAAGAAGCAAGAAACCGTGAATCACTCGTGAAGTATTGGAAAGGTCCCTCAATCAGCGTTGGGTTAGCGCCCGATTCGATTCTACTGGTTCTTGTACGCCTCCTGCAACGCAATAAAATCAGCATCGGCTCATGGGTAACTGGACAGCAAAACGCACTTTGATCTCCTCATTAAACTTCTTCGCAATCGCCGTCCTCTGAATCTTCTGCGCCGCCGTCACCAGCCCGCTCTCCGGCGTCCACTCGTGCGGCGTAAGAATCACAGCCGCCAGCGATTCCATCGCCTTGAAGCCATTCTTCTTCCCGACCGCGTTGCACTCTTTCAGCACCATCGCCGCCACGGCCGGGTCCCTGCACAGCTCCGGCAGCCCCTTGCTCGCGTCGACGTCCCCGCCGTTCTTGAGCGCCGCGCGCAGGTTATGCTCGTGCGGGAGGATGATCGCGATCGGCGCCTTGGCGTCCTGCGTCGCGCAGACACAGATGTTTGCCACGTAGTTGCACGACTTGTACGTCGACTCGAGCTGCTCCAGGGCGATGTACTGGAGACGAAGAACGTTAGAGAGGAGGGAAGGGAAGAGAAGAGGGAGGAAGAAGCCGCGCCTCTCCACCCGCGAGCTTGACCAGGTTCTTGATCCTGGAGGAATATATAGGTCAGTATTTCGGTCTACACATAGACACAACAATTCGTCAAATCGAAAAGAGAACGATTCACCGATCGATGAGCGACAGCGTCCCGTCCTTGTTCCACTGCCCCACGTCGCCCGTGCGCAGCCAGCCTGCCTGACGCGTGAGCGTTCTACTCGAGTGCGAGGAAATCGATAGAGAAGGAGGAAAGGGGACGGGGGCAAGAACGAAGACGAAGGGCAACGCTGAGGCCTGCGCCCATGCAAGCTGCTACATCGGCGCGCTCCACTCGCGCGGACACTCCGCGCAGCCCCCACTTAAGTCGCCTTCGCACTCCCGCCCCCTACACATCGTTAGACCAACAAAACCCTCACACATCGTCACAGCCCCAAAACCGCGGCACCACAAAGAGATGGGAAGCACGCACCATCCCCCGCAAAAATCGTCGGGTCCTCGTTGAGGTCCGGGCGCTTGTAGTACCCAGAAATGACGGACGGTCCGCGGATGCAGATCTGGGGTGGCGAATTAGCGTCGGGGCTGCAAAGGGGATGGCGAAAAAGGATGGGAAGGAAGCGGAAGGAGGAGGAGATGGGTAACAGCACCGCAGTGCACAGAGCCTCGTGCGTACGCGTGCGTAACCCCGACTCCACCTCAGGGCACAAGGGTCGACGCGCCGGCAAACAGCGCACAAGGGTCGGCGCGGAGCGCACACCCACTATATCCCCATGCCCGAGTATGAAAGCGAAAAGCACATACCTCGCCGCGCTCCTCTGTCGCGCCCTGCCGCCCGCACGAGAAGTACCCCGCCTCGGGGACGTCGCGGAGCTGGGAAGCAGAAGGACGTCAGTGATCATAATTTGAGGAGGAGGATAAGAAGAGAGCAAGGGGAGCGGGAGGGGGAGGAAAAGAGGCAGAGAGGGATAGAAAGGAAAGGTGGGGGGGAGGTAGAGCGAGGAGGACAGTAAGAAGGCACGACGGGACGGGGAGGATAGGGTAAAAGAGCCGGGTGGGAAGGAAGGGAGGGAGGGAGGAATGCCGGGAAGCTGGAGGCGAGGTCGACAGAGATGGGGAAGCGGGGGAGACGGATGAGGATGAGGATGAGGATCAGCAGGAAGGCAGGGAAGGAGTGGAAGGAGGGGAGGAGGGGGAAAAGGGCAGAGGAGGCAATTGGAGGAGGAAGGTCATGTACCTTGATCTCGACACTCGGCATGGGCAGCCCAACGGTATCATACCGGAAGACCTCTGGCGGCATAACGGCGCACATACCGCACGACTCGGTCAGCCCGTAGCCTGTCGTACAATCAGCTCCGTATTCGATGAAAGACGAAAGAAGAGATGGATGCGCACCCTGCAACAGCATCACGAGCGCGACGCTCAAAAACTCCTGCGTCTCCCTGCTAATCGCCGCCCCACCGCTCATCGCAATCCTCAGCCTCCCCCCGGTCGCCGCCCGCACACTACTCAGCACGACGCTATCAGCAAGCTTCGCTAGCCCGGGCGTCCCGTGCTTCTTCGCCTCCATCGCGCCGCGGAACACACTGCTCCTCAATACGCCCCCTTTCTGCACCTTCCCCACAATCCCCTTCCTAATCGTTTCCCACACCGCCGGCACCCCCACCATGATGCTCGGCCTAAACGCCTTAATATCCCCCTCGCAATTCCGCACACTCGCGTCCGTGAGGGTCTTAATGCGCCCGAATCCGATGGGCATCCCGACGAACAGCATGCACAGCTCAACGATGTACTCGAGGCTGTGCGCGAGCGGGAGGTACGCGAGGTACGTGTCCTCGGGCGTGAGGTGGTGGCCCAGAAGCGTGTACACGGCGCCGACAGAGGCGATGAGGTTTGCGTGCGTCAGGACGGCGCCTTTGGGCGGGCCCGTCGAGCCGCTCGTGTACATGATGCAGAACACCGTCTCGCCCGTTGGCCGCCGGCTTTCTAGCGGCGCGAGTGGCAGGCCGCGCCCGCGCGCGCGGAGGTCGTCGAGGGAGGTGAGGTGGATGTCCGGGCGCGCTTCTGCAAGCTGAGCGAGGATCTTGGGGGACGGGGGGCCGTCGAAGACGACGAGCTTGACGGTGGGGGTGTTGGGGAGGACGGCGAGGAGGTTTCCGAGGAGCTCGCCGTTGGCGAAGAGGGCCGCGCAGCGCGGCTCGTTGAGGGAGTAGGTGAGGCCGGACGGACCGAGGGTGTCGTACGCCGTGGCGATGGTAGTCGAGATGGACCCGCAGGCGTGCGCCATGAGCTGCCAGTTGACGCTGTACATCGTTAGGATTTTTGCAAGTACGCGCAAGATAAAATGTACCTTGTCGCAGCATAAATATTAAACACATCCTGCGTCGTGATCTCCAGATCCACAAGTGCCCGCGCAATCTCGGACACTTGCTCCTCGAGCTGCACATACGAGATGTATTGATAGTCGCCTAGTTGAAAGTATTTCCACTTCTTCGTCGCCTTGCCGTGGACGAACTTGGTCACCTCCTTTGCCTCCTCGTGCACATCGACGATGTCGCGCCATCCGAGCGCGTCGCGGGTGCCGTGGGTCTTCGCGACGTACTCGAGGACGTCAAAGACAGTGTCGATGCCCTGGAACGGCTGGGTCACGAGACGGTCTGCGCTGATGGCGAGGCGACGAGTCGGGCCCTCGTCTTCGGTTGTGGGCGGGGCGACCTCGACGGAGCCGTTCCCGTAGTAGCCCGGTATGTTAGTCTTGCAGCTGGTACCGGCATTGGACATACGAGTAGAGGGAGTATGCATGAGCGCATACGGCACAATAGCGCGCCTAGATTTGTACCTCCCGCGCGGCCTCAGGCCTATGCTTCCTAGGGTCCAGTAATTGTCCAGTACTTGTTTCCAAAAGATGCCCGTTCATGTGAAAACGCCAATCTTGCGCTAGAAGACCCTTCGCACCATCGGCCGTACAATTATCAGGCCTATTGAAGTCCAGTACCCCCGCCCTGTGCATGTCCGGGCCGTAAAAGCATGGGGTGCGACGGGCCCAGGCAAAGTCCAATCGAGAGAGGAAAAAATAGATCACGGAGAAATTGGGGTAAGTCGCCGTGTTGACCAGCTTCAAATACATTTCTCCAGTTCTCGGGGGATATATGACGCTGGTGCGAGTGGAACATAACTGGTACTTGCGACATGGTGGAAGACACGGAAGAGATAAATCCTTATTTTGCTGTGTTTATACCGCTGCTTCCCACGCTGCTCCCACATCAACCAGAACACAATGCGGTCCTGTGCGTCTACTACTACCTAAGACCGTCTAGTGATGCTCTTGGCTTGAAGCCAACAAGCCAAGAAGCCAAAGCCGTGGCTTGATCAAGCCAAGCCAAGCCAAATCTTTGGCTTGTCGTTGGCTTTGGCTTTGGCTTGAGATTTTCAAGCCAAAGCCAAGCCAGCAAGCCGTGGCTTCAGCCCTCTCCAGCCGGTGCATAAATATCAATAAAACAGCGGTTCCAGGGCTGAAAATGGACAGTCAGTTGGGTATGTTTTGCCTTGGGCATTACTGAAATTGAAGTAACAAACCTCAGACTGACTTTTGAACCACGCGTATGCACCTAAGGAGCCTCCACTTTGGTCACGTGCGGGACCTCTTAGGTACCTTTCTCTGTATGAGCTAAAGGTACCTAAGAGGTGCCCCTCCATTGGAGGCTCCCAAACCAACTATTTTTGGCTGGTCCTCCGGCTACCTTTTCTGGCCTCCGCGGCATCAATAATATTGCTCCGGCGCGGTTTTTTTGAATTCATGGTGGGCTCCTAATGTTGTCACGGCGTCGATTGACTGCATGCAAGGCACACAGAGAGCTCTGTAGGAGTCACAGGACCGTTCTCCCCATGGATATCCAATACAAGCCGAAGAAAAGACCGGACAGTTTCATCACAAGACTTTACCGAGGCCACTGTGTTGCACGTCGTTGAATCTGCCGGTGCCTGCAGACGCTGCGGAGGCCATGGCGGTAGGCATGGGACACTTTCTGGCATGTTTCGTGTAACAAACACGATGATTGCAAGGGATACAGCCAAGCCCGAACGACAGCGGAGGCCACCAGCAGAAAGGAAACCCGTTGCTGACTACCTGTTTATTTCAACCGGAGGAGCCGGGAACAGGTGAGCCTCGGCATTTGGGTTCAGAGAGGGAGGGCACGGTGGACGCTCAACGTTGGAAGGTGGTTCTCGGAGAGCGAAGACGTATATGATGCGCGACGCTGGTGAACTTGAACCGTGGGACAATCATTCCAGTGGGATTTCTTCATGGCACGTTTCGTTCAATTTATTGTAACTCAGACTGAAATTGGCAGCCAAGTCAACACATCGAACCAAAGGAGGCCTCCGGTGAGAAATAAGCTGCCGTTTCGGTCGAGGCCACCGCATAAATGCACTGAGAGCACACCAAGTTCTTGACGAGTCAAATATTGGTCAAATATATTTCACGAAGATGTTCGTGGGCAGCCACTATAATTGTGCGGTGATTCCGGTTCTGTTTTCGCCTTGGGCTCCTTCAGACCTTCATTTTTGCAGGCCTCCGTACCGGCATTCTGGCCCTCCCTCCGTCATTCACGTAACACCGATCAACCAATCGGATCGCAAATAAACGTTGGTGAAATGTGTCTATTTCGTATTTCACTCAAATCTTAGGTTCAGCTCTGGAGTAAAGAGGACAAATTAGACTCTACCATCGCCCGATGCCTCCTGATTTTAGCTCCCATTTTTTGGACGCTTGTACCGATTGGTATTTTGTCCGTGCACAGTTTGAACCAGAACACACCGTTAGTTTCATTACAAGTTCGACTTTAGCACGCATCTACTTCATGCATCCGTGCATCACCGTTGGTCTTCCACCTTCTGATGATCCAACCAATTCATGCCGTCTCTAATACTGTGTTGCAGCCTGCGAAATCCTCCGTTGCATGCAGACTCGATACTCACCATCTCTGAACGGTGGCCTCCAGAAATCGGATTCAACTTACAAATCTCAAACCTAATCAAGTTGTATCAGTATTGCCGCGATACGTGGACAGTCCCTGTCCAAATAGGTGGTTGGAAATCTTTTGTTCCTTTACTGCGACCCTCTCCTAGTCGAGCCGGTGGGCTCCGAACATCCGACATACAGTGTGAGCTCGTGGTACCCGGGAGCAAAAGTACTTCAACCAACGGCTGGTTCTACAACACTGTCTGTGAATCATTGAATCAGCATCCGCGTATCTGCCATTTCAACCATCGACATGGTGCGCTGTATGGCAGTCATTCCCACCTCTCAGACTGCCTTACCAAGAGTCATTCCACCGCCGATATCTGGGAGTAAGACGAATACGTCACGGATCGCAGTAAGTGCCGCCATTGGAAACGGCTCAATGTACTGTTGGTGGCCACTGGGTCAATTTGGTCGGTCGATATCGATGCCCGGCGCATATAATATGGTTCTTGAAAGTCAGACCTATGCGTCGGGCTGTGGCTCGCTCTAAAACGATCGTATCCACCGGTTCTTTCATTTTCTAGCGAGGAGAGGAGGCCACCGCCCCGGCTGCACAGTGCCCCCGACACATGGTGTGCACAACTACACACAGGAGTCTGATGGGCTCTAATGATCATTATTCTTCTCGCAAATGTGTCGGCAGTGGCTTGAGGCCCCGGGAGGGTCGATGATGCGGCGTGGCGGTGGCCTCCGTTGCTTTCAGGACGAGTTGTGATCATTTTTCTCGAAATGCTGCCATGAAAAGGTTAAAAAGCATCTCCTTGCAGCATGTTTGCAGTATGTAGAGGATCTCAGCGGATTCCGCCTGCAATAATGAGTCTTTCAACACTGCATCGGAGGCCACCATAAGTTCAACGAGCCGCTCCGGCGGCTCCGCCGCGAGCCATGACATAATATTAGCGCCGCAGAGGCCAGAAGAGGTAGCCGGAGGACCAGCCAAAAATAGTTGGCTTGGGAGCCTCCAATGGAGGGGCACCTTTTAGGTACCTTTAGCTCATACAGAGAAAGGTACCTAAGAGGTCCCACACGTGACTAAAGTGGAGGCTCCTTAGGTGCGCGTATGCCTCGGATCAACCTGTTCCCACGATCCAGAAATTTCGGAGTTCATCAATCGTGAGTTTTATCTGCGATCCTGGACTCAATGTTGAAGTTTTTGCTATCATCCGTGCATACCAGCGATATGAGTTGATTTGGATGCATTTTTCTGGTACTTCTCGGGGATTCAAAAATTTTGGTTCAAGCCATGGCTCAAGCCAAAGCCAAGCCAAGCCAAGCCCCCATCCCTGGCTTTGGCTTTGGCTTGAAGAATATGAAGCCAAAGCCAAAGCCAGACGAAGCCAAGCCAAAGCCAGGGCTTGCAAGCCAAGCCAAGCCAAAACATCACTATGTGCGTCAAACCTTGACCGAGACCTTCCTTTGTTTAATCTCCGGGAGCTGGAAGAACGGGCGACAGAGCTGTTGCGAGATTTAAATCCGCGCAAGTCATGCACCGGGGCACACCTGCTGGCAACCGGCGGGTACAACACTGTTCAGTCATTTCTGGGCATGAATTACAATGCGACCAATGAACGTCACGCAGGTGTATCTCACTGCTGAGATCCGATCCTTTTACTACCGGTAAAACGACTTATAAAAGATATTTGAGGTACAGTGAGTTTTACTAGCTGTTTTACTGGTAAAATTTCTGATAATTTTTCCTTTGGTTAAAACAATCCATCTTTGTCCAGGTAAAAGGTTTCTCCCGTTGTACGCTTGGTGGGGGAAACCTTTTACCAGGACAAAGAGATCTCATTTTAGCTGCGATAAAAGCCAGCATAATTTTACTCCAGGAAAAATGTGGGGTAAAAGCCACTGTACCTCATATATCTTTTACAAGGCCGTTTTACTGGCAGTAAAAGAACCGGATCTCCGCAGTGAGATCTCCTACCGTTCGAAGACGGACCAGACATCCTCGGGCGGCTCAGAATTCAGGGGGTGGCATTCTGGACAACGGCAGTGGCATAACTGCGGAAGACCTCTCGAGCAGCTTTTGTCCGACGTGTGTGTCTTGCGCTATCGGCCTCGGTGAAATCTGACTGGCGCGATAGGTCGCTACTCTCCGCTTTTTGGAAAGCCAGAAAGATGTCTATACCTGTGCCTAATCTGTACCACCAAGACAGTGACACCAATAACGCAGTTAGAACTTAGCGCGCCGTACATGCTCGTGCAACGAGTGAGTTTCAAAAGTTGCTGCTCATGTAACCCTGCACCACCCACACTGACGCTTTCAGCTGCGCGGTATCCTCTTCGGCCCAGTATCCCACTAATTACCGCCGCTGGGCGGAGAAAGCTTGCCGCGCAGGTTGCGAGGTACAAGGTGGAATTGTACGACAACTCCCTGATCTCATCAAACTCGGAATTGTGCCGTATTTTTTGCCGCTCACTGTGCCAAGAGGTAAGTGAAAGTTTGGAAAATACACCAACCTCTTTTATGTAAATTTGGGCCGTTCTCACCGTTTTTGCAGTCATCCGAGGGGGTTTTAGGTCCAGATGGGTGAGTTCAAAGGGGTACATTATTTTCCCACGTTTTTCGGCATCTCTCCAGGGCCCTCAACTTCCAATATTTCACGTCAGTTTGTACGACGCTACTCCCGTTCTGGCGACGGGCTACCAGTTCCGGTGGTCCATTTTTCAAACCGAGGCAACGCGAAAGAAATAAAGCCATTTTGTGCTCCTTCCAAATTGAGACAGAAATTGATGGCGTTTAATCGGTAGCTTGCCGGTATGCCCATTTTTGCAGAGAATTCCTTACTATCATTCACAACGGCGTGCAAAATCACATAGAGTTGCAAAATATCGCTCGCCTGGGCTTGGTTCTTGTCCGTTTGCCTTCGGGAATGGCCCAAATGAATGCCACGGTCGACATGTTCTAAACGGTGTAAAAATATTAGCCAGAATTGGCCAAGAACTGAACGCTATGAGTATGCGACTGATCATTTGATGGCGCGGTTCATTGACATCTCAGCAATCAAACTGAGCTCGCACTTTGCAACTCATTGCTCGCTCACTTCTTGGCCAAAGTACATGGATGTTTTTTCATCCTCAAATAGTAAAGATGTGTCGGTTCAATTTCCGCCACCTCCGAAGGCAAACGGTCAAAAACTGAGCGCAAGCGAGCCACATTTTGCAACTCTATGTCATTTTGCACGCCGTTGTGAACTATAGTATGTATACCGGGAAACGATTCGGAACTAGTCTGCCTTGAATACTGCACTACCCGTCTCATGAAAAGTAGAGAACGATAGGCGGTGCAAACCATTTAGGCCCAAAAGTAGGTTAATGTCGGACAGTTGATTGCCGCTCACCTCTTGCACTGTGCCGAATGAACGGATGGTTCATTCGGCACTCACTGTTTCGAAGGACTCGAACGGGCCATCTGCTCTACCAATCCAGAATAGATCGAGAAAGCTTCGACCGCGGTGATACGTTTACAGGTAAGGTTGAAAAAGATATGAACACCCGTTACAATGGGAAGGTTCAACCTTAGAGGGGCATCCTGACCACACTGGGGAACTCGTTTAAGTTGGACAAGTGCGGGTCATCTGCTACAGTCACGCAAGCACCTGAATCAGTTACGGACATTTTTTTTGCAACAGTGAGAAGAAAAAGACGAACACACAAGTAGCATTCGATGACCCGGAAGAGCAAGGGCGCCTGCTGAAATATTAGGTATCAAAACACCAAAAAAAGATGCAGGTGCGAACCCTTCGCCAGTACGCGCTTTGCGAAACTTTCAATAAGCACGGAGGATTCAGGAAGCTGAGAAACGTTCGAGAAAGAAAAAAAAAAAAGACGGAGGTTCCGAAGGACTTGAGAAGGACCTGAACCCGAATCGAACGGGCACCCTGCTTGCATGACAAGGTTCTTACATAAGGATGAGCAGTGCGGACCATCCGCTACAGGTCTTATAAGCACTGTTTTCGCCCATGAACAAGCCAAGACCATCTGGCGAGTCAGTGAAAAGAAAAAGTTACCACTACATGCCCAAGGACCTGAACCCGAATCGAACGGGCACCCTGCTTGCATGACATGACAACGTCACTAGGGATGAGCAGTGCGGACCATCTGCTACGGGTCTTGCAAACACTGTATTTCACACTGAATAAGTATCGAAGGACCATTGAAAATAAAAAGCTAGCGATGACTTCCTGAAAGACCTGAACTTGAATCGAACGGGGACCCCTGCCTACATGCATTGCAACCGCTATGACGTGCAGGCGCGGACCATCCGCTACAGGTCTTGCAAGAATCTGTGCCAGATCTGTGCAACATTGAATTAGTTACGGACATTTAGCGAGGCAGTGAAAACAAAAAAAAAATCGAACACAAGTGGCATTCGGCGACGAAGAGAACGGGCGCCTGCTGAAACATTGGGTGTACCAAAACGATGCAAACTCTCCGCTAGGCGTTTTGCGAACCTGTTCAAGCCCTTAATGTCGCAAAAGTCCGATTTGGCTTATAAGCTCAGATAGTGAATTTCTGAACCTTATAGCCTAGGCTCAACTCAATTAAACCGGTGTGTACATTATCAATATTGGATTTGGAACGCAACCAGAGGGGGGTCCTTTTGACTTATAAGTTCAGATATGGGCTTATAATCCTCTATAAGGCTCTATAAGGTCGCCTGTTGGTCTATAAAGTCCAGAGATTCACTATCTGGGCTTATAAGCCAAATCGGACTTTTGCGACATATTGGGTAAGATGAGAAGCTTTCAAGAAAAGAAAAAGAAAAAAATACATGGTACTAGACTCCGAAGGACCTGAAACCGAATCGAACGGGGACCCTGCCTGTATTCAAAATCATCGTGATAAGGCGCAGGCGCAGACCATCCGCGACAGGTCTTCTTCGCACCGTATTACACACTGACTAAGTTCGGTGAATTTTGGTAGTGCGAGGCAAAAAAAGGACGAAGCGAGGAATAATGGTTGGACACCAAATTTGGCAGGTAGTAGCTGCCCTGCGTCCATGCAGGGGAAGTCCACGATGAGGCGCTGCCAAGTATTGTGTTCAAGCACGGAGGAAGCTGGGAAGATTTGAAGAAAAGAAAAAGTTCGTCGTGATAGTTTCCTAAAGACCTGAACCTGAATCAAACGGGCACCCTGCCTAGATACTTGATAAAACTCGCCAGATTATGAGGTGCAGGTGCGGATCATCCGCTACAGGTCTTATGCGCACTAGGGTCAACCAGGAATAAGTTCATGTATATTTGAAGGGGCACTAAAAAGAAAAAAGTTACCACTACAGTGCCCAAGGACCTGAACCCGAATCGAACGGGTACCCTGCCTAGATACTTGATGAACCTCGCCAGATGAGGCGCAGGTGCGGACCGTCCGCTACAGGTCTTCTTCGCACTGTGTTTCCCATAGATAAATTGCGGACATTGGAGGGCCAGCAACGAGAAGAAAAAGAGTGGCAGCGATCGGTCAGGACCTGATCCCGAATCGAACAGGTGCCTGCTGAAAACTCAATCCAGCTGAATTGTTGCAGGCGCGGACCATCCGCTACAGGTCTTATTCCCATTGTGTTCGTCCATAAATAAGTTGGGTGAATTTTGAAGGGGAGGCAATAAAAAAAATGAGGGAGATCACTGGCTGAAAACTCAAATAGACGGCTCATTTGACGCAGGTGCGGACCCTCCGCTACGGGTCTTCCAGGCAGTGGATTAAAGGATAGATAAGTTCATGATCAAATGAATTCCAGAAAATCTGTCTGTATGCGCGGCACGGCGACGCAGCAGTAGCGGTCAGAGGCGGCTCGGGTGAGATCGCAGTCTCAGGCCTAAGCTTACTAGGGCTTGAGCTGAGTATACCTGTTTTCCGGGATGCTTGTTGACGCGTTATTTCCATTCGCGCCATCGGTCTGATAGGTACGAAGCCCGTTGATTCCCTGCCTGCAAGTGCTGCCCGTGCTGAACGATTTCGGACAGCGAAAACAAAGTGGACTCGAGGCTGTCGAGCAGTGCCAAGTGGAGTCCAATGAGTCCCAAGATGAGTCCAGAAAGTCGACGATGAGGAAGTAGCATCGCGTTCAATTGTATTCGATTCAGTAGGTTTGTGGCTTGGAAGCGACGAAGCCTGCTACCCTGGATGAAAGTCTAAAGAGAAAATAATCACTATTTTGCTCTGTTTGTATCAAACGACGTCAGCATCCCTTCTGCTACTCTGCTCCAACACTCATGTCGAACGCCGGGGCCAGCTGCAAGACCAACAGACCAGGCTACTACGGCAAGGGCTCCGTCGAGGTCGCTCCGCCCGCCACTGAAGACGAGGGCCCAACCCGTCGCCTCGCTATCAGCGCAGACCGCCTCGTCACCCAGCCGTTCCAGGGCATCGACACCGTCTACGACGTCCTCGAGTACGTCGCAAAGACCCACGGCACCCGCGACGCGCTCGGCTGGCGCGACATCGTCGACGTGCACGAGGAGGCCAAGGAGGTCACCAAGTTTGTCGACGGCAAGGAGACCAAAGAAACCAAGAAGTGGAAGTACTTCCAGCTCAGCGACTACCAGTACATCTCGTATGTGCAGCTGAAGGAGCAGGTGTCGGAGGTTGCGCGCGCGCTGGTGGATCTGGGGATCACGACCGACGATGTGTTTAATATCTATGCTGGGACGAGGTGAGTCTGCGCTCTTTTTCCTACTTTTATTGTGGAGTGTTGGGAAGGGGCGAGGAGGTTATGATGCAGATTGGAACATGCGGAGCTGGCCAACGGGAGCCATCGGGGACGAGCGGGCCACGCGTACCTCGCGCACCGATGACGTGATGCAGCCATCCGGGAGGCGTGGCGCCGAAGCAGGGTATCGCCCTTCCCGGGCAATGCAAGCCAACCAGCCGTCGTTGCCGTCGACTCTGGTGTACGGAGCCCACGCGTCGACGGCTGCATTGTCGGCCCCGTTTCTTCTTTTGTTTCGTCGAGTTTTTTGGGGTCGGGGGGAGCCCGCCGAGAATGGCAGAAAACGGCGGGTGACGCGTCTCGGATACTGGAGGCGTGGACGGTTGGCGGACCTTGCGCACAGACGTTAGAGTGCTGCTGCCCCGTCTCCCCTTCTTTCCCATCGACTTGGTTTTTTGGCGATGCAGCCCGCCGAGATTTGGCGAGTTGCTGCAGAACGGACTGCGCACCGATGACGTGTCGGTGCAGACGTCGGGCAGGCGTGCCGCCGAAGCTCCGGACATGCATCGTGTTGCCGTCGAGTCGCGTACGCGACGCCCGATTGTCCTGCCCTTTTTTTTCTTTTCCAGCAGTATGGTCTGCTAGTTTTCGAAACTGCACTGCTTTTTTATTCTTTGTCTCGTGCTCGTGGACTTAGATTTTGCGTGTGCTGGGGAGCCGAGGAGTCCCGCATATATCGTATGCGGCGCCGCCCGTTCTCGCGACGCTCTGGGCGGCGATAATATCAGCAAGCGTGATGAGCGCGGGGATTCGTTGGAATACACGGCCCTGTGCAAGTGCGCAAGTAGACAAAAGTGACCTTTCACCAGTGCTCGTCGTCGTCGTTATTCTTTCTTTCCTTTGCCTTCACGACTTGATACAAAAATCTCACAATTTCCTATAGCGTCAACTGGCAGCTCATGGCGCACGCCTGCGGGTCCATCTCGACCACCATCGCGACGGCATACGACACCCTCGGCCCCTCCGGCCTCACGCACTCGCTCAACGAGCCAAACTGCGCCGCGCTCTTCACCAACGCCGACCTCCTCGGCACGCTCCTCGCCGTCCTCCCCAACACCCCCACCGTCAAGCTCGTCGTCTTCGACGGCGCCCCGGCGCCCAAGCTCCTCGCGCAGCTCGCGGAGGCGCGCCCGGACATCCACCTCGTGTCCATCGACGATTTGAGGAAGCGCGGAAGGGGGCTGCCGATGGAGCCGCTGGAGACGCGGAGGCCGACGCGGGACACAGTCAGCTGCATCATGTACACGAGCGGCTCGACCGGCGCGCCCAAAGGCGCCGTGGTGACGCATGCGAACCTCATCGCGAGCGTCGGCGCGGTGTACACCCTTTTGGGACATCACCTCACGCCCGAGGACGCGTACCTCGCGTATCTGCCCCTCGCGCACATCCTCGAGTACATCGTCGAGCTGTGCATGCTCTTCGTCGGGATGCCCACGGGCTTTGGACGGATCAAGACGTTGACGGACGCGAGTGTGCGGAACTGCGACGGGGACATCAAGTGTTTCCGGCCGAGCATCATGGTGGGGGTGCCGGCGGTGTGGGAGACGATTAGGAAGGGGATCGTGGGGAAGGTGCAGAGCGGGGGCGCGTTGAGGAGTAGTGTGTTTCGCGGGGCGGTGGAGGCGAAGAAGCGCGGGACGCCGGGGCTGGCGAAGTTGGCGGATAGTGTGGTGTTGAGTGGGGTGCGGGCGGCGACGGGGGGAAGGTTGAGGATCGCGATGTGTGGGGGGGCGGCGATTAGTCGGGAGACGCAGGAGTTTTTGAGCGTCGCGTTGGTGATGCTGTTGCAGGGTGCGTATTCGTCTTTCTTTCTTTTGAGTGATTGAATTTTGCGCTGACGATGCGGCAGGATATGGGATGACCGAGTCGTGTGGGATGTGTGCGGTTATGCCGCCAGAGGTGTTCCGCTACGATAGCGTTGGGCTACCCATGCCGAGTATCGAGATCAAGGTACGTGTCTTGTGTCTTTCCTCCGCCTGCACTATCCTCCCTTCCTCCTTCCCTTCCGTTGTCTCTCCCATCCTCCTTCCCATCGCAGATAGTCACTCCCCACTCCCCGCTTCTCTAGTCGTGTTCCGCTCCTGTCCTACCTCCCCTCCATCGTCTCATTCGCCCCTTTGCCCCCTTCCCGCCCTCCTGCTCCTCCTCCTTCCCGGCGCCCGCTCGACGCCCGCTATCGCTATCACTAACCATTCCCTTCCCTCTTCCCTTCTTCGTCAATCAATCATTCGTGTCCCCGCTCCCCTCCTCCCTCCACACCCTTTGATCGTTCTCCTTTTCCTTCTCCCTTTCGTGCTATTCCTTCTTCTTGCCTCCCCTTCCCCGTCCCCCTGCCTCCCCTCCCCTCCCCCCCTCCCTTCCTTGGTCCTCGACCGTCGGCACGCTCCACCCGCCGCTGTCACTACCAATATCAATATCTATCTCCTCCCCTCCTTCCCCTCCTTTCCTTTCTTCCCCTTCCGTCTCTTCCCTTACCGCCTTCTCCCCCTTCCCGTCCCCTTCCTCCCCCTTCCGCTCCCCTCCCCGCTTCAAATCTTTCCTCTTATCACCGTCCGATCACGATCACTAACGTTTACTTTTTCTAGTTCCGCGACGTCCCCGAGGCGGGTTACTTTTCGTGCGGGCGGCAGGGCGCGACGGAGGAGCGGGGGGAGGTGTGTGTCCTTTGCTTTTGTTATTTTCTTTCTTGGTGGGTGTTCTGGGGAAGGCGAGAAAAGAGGGTGTACGCGTGGCGAGAGGGGCTTGCGTTTTGCCCCGCGAAGAGAGCGGAGGGTGTCCGCGTGGCGGAAGACGTGCGTTTGGAGTCTGCGGCCTCTTTCCCGAGTATACGAGCATACGACGTGGGGCGCACGCCTTGAAGGCTGTCAGCACCTCTCCGTCGGCCTGCCTGGGTGCTCTTGGTGGTGGGGGTGCGCGCCGTCACGAACGCGATGGCTCACCGTCCCCTCTTGGTGCTATGACGTGGCTATCTCTTCCCTTCCGTGCTCTCCCCTCTCCCCTCCCTGCCCTTCCCTTCGCTTCACCCTCCTCTCCCTCCCCCTGTGCTCCCTCCGCCTCTGCTCCCTGCTCCCTCTCCCACCTCTTTCCCCATTCCTCGCTAACCCGCACTCCCAGGTCTGCATCCGCGGCCCGTCCGTCATCTCCGGGTACTACAAGCGCCCGGACATCAACGAGGACCCGACGATCTTCCCGGGGGATGGTGCGTGCTTCTCGTCTTTTTGTGGTTTTTGCGGACGGCGAGGACAGCGAGGATGGCGAGGGCGGAGCGCGAGCGGGCGAGGCGCGGGAGGGAGGTGCGGGAGGGGGGGACAGCGCTTTGATGAAGGCGGCTCGTCGAAAGGACGTCTGCGGCCTGTTGGGGCCCTGTGCATCCTTCTTTGCCTTGCCATCCTTCCTTTCCCCCTCCTCGCGTTCTCGCGTTCTCGCGTTCTCCCTCCCTCTCTCCTCTCTTCTCCCCTCCCGTCTCCCAATCCCCTCCCTCCTCCCTCGTCCCCTCGTCCCCCTCCCCCCCTCTTCTCTTATCACAACCGAGGAATCGAGCACTCACACGTCACCCAGGCTGGCTGCGCACGGGCGACGTGGGGCAGTGGAACAAGGACGGGACGCTGAGTCTTATTGATCGGTGAGTCGTCCTTCCTCTTTCCATCTCTTCTGCGGGTGGGGCACGCCGAGGAACGAGGGTACGGCGAGGGTGTGGCTTGCAGCGATGACAGGTGTACACATTGTGCGGATGTGTATGCGAGCCGAGACGGATTTCGCGTCGAAAGCGCTGCGAGTGAAGGGTGCTTGGGCGACGGGAGGCGGGAGGGCGCGCACGCGGATACGTCCTGTCGCGACGTGCCGGTCTTCCATCGAGCGTGGGCAGCGTCTACGACTTGCATGTCGCGGTGTCGCGGGCTTTATAGTCTGCGGGCTTTATAGTCCGCGGTCTCGACGGACACCGTCACGGATCGCGGGGACTCGTTCACGGGGATATGGGCGTTGTTTCCTTCTCCGTGTGTATGCGTAGCGCCTAAATGCTGACTTGCCTCCCTTTCAGGATCAAGAACCTGGTCAAGCTCGCGGGCGGAGAGGTGCGGCTTCATTCTCCCTCTTCCCTTCCCTCCCTTCTAACGTTGTATCTGTTCAGTACATCGCGCTCGAGCAGCTTGAGTCGACGTACAAGTCGTGCAACTACGTCGCGAACATCTGCGTGTGCGCAACGCAGGACGCCAAGGCGCCCATCGCGATCATCCTCCCGCACGAGCACAACCTGCGCGCGGCGCTCAAGAACGGCGGGGACGTCGACGCGAGCAAGGGGCTGCCGGAGCTGTGCAAGGACCCGGCCGTGGCGGCGATGGTGCTGAAGGAGTGCAACGCGGTGGGGAAGAAGAGCGGGTTCAAGGGGATGGAGACGCTGGCGGCTGTGATTCTTACGCCGGACGAGTGGACGCCAGAGAGCGGGCTGGTGACGGCGGCGCAGAAGATTCAGAGGACTGCGATTGCGAAGAAGTTCCATGAGGAGATTAAGGTGCGTTTTGCTGGCTAGTTATCCGTGAGCCGATGTTGATTACAATGCGCTGCAGGAAGCGTACAAGAACCAGTAGAATCGAATGGAGCGCTAACCCTCGCTGACGACGCAAATTAAATTAGGGACTTTTTCACTACTTCACGAATGATTCACGGTTTTTGTTCTCGTTTTCTCTCTCTGTGTGTCTTCTTGTGCATACGCTACATCTGGGCTGTTCATCCTGTACTATTCTACTAATGACACAAAAGAATCTACTCCTTATTTGCTATACTACAGCTGGCCGGATTGGGAAGTAGCGTCCATGGCAACAAAGTGCAGAAGCTTCTCTCTCTCTCCCGACCTACAACTCGACCACTTTGACTTTGCTTCCTGCAAACCGTTATCGCCTCCGTATGTGCTCAATATCGACTCAAGAAACTGAAACGAGCCTCTTTTGTTGAATTTAAAGTGACATTGCAAGCACATAGCCGATGAGCGTCCTTCGCGCCGATCGGGATCGCCTTATGGACATTGAAGCCAAAATTCTGTGTCTTGAGCGCTCACTTGCCGCATTGCATTCTGAGCGAAGAGTGGTTCAGGAGCGGCTCGACACATACACATATCCGGTCTTGACTCTGCCCCACGAACTCGTCTTGGAGATTTTCACCCACGTCCTGCCGCCTTATCCTTATTGTCCGCCACTTACGGGGGAGAATTCGCCGAACTTCCTGGCACACATTTGTCACGAATGGCGGGAACTTGCATTAGCCAGTCCCGACCTTTGGAGTAACATGCAATTATCCAGCGATATGTGCTCCTTCAAGGGACTGGTCCACATCCTCGATATCTGGCTGGACCGGTCGCGCGATCGCCTACTTTCCATCACTATCAAACACCATGGGGCTTCTTTTAGCCCCGAGATCATTTCGACACTCGCTGCCCACCGCTCACGTTGGGAGGAGTTGAGGCTTATTCGTCCCGCTTCGGAGTTTTTCTCCACCCTCGACGGCCCGCTCCCGCTGCTCCGTCTTATAGAGGTGGAGCTTAGCGATTCCAAGGGTTTCTCGTTACCCGTTATGCCCCGGTTGCACACAGCTTCCCTCAATTGTGTTGCAGGCTTGTACCTGACGCTTCCCTGGACGCAATTGACTTCCCTGTCTTTGGAATACGTATCCCCGGAGGAATGCGTGACAATTCTACGGCGCGCATCGAACCTGGTCGTGTGCCAGCTGGCTCTGTCTGTGTGGCGCACTATCAACGCGAATATGCCCGACATCGTGCTGCCGAATCTGGAGTCGCTGCTCTTCTGCGACTTCAAGTCGTTTGAGAAGCCACACACGGGATATCTCAACACCTTTGTTGTCGAGGGGCTTCGCACTTTGTGCATTCCGCGCCGGTTTCTCGGGACGAACCCAGTCGATTCGTTGGCGTCATTCATTCGAAAATCCGGCTGCGACCTGCACGAAGTACACGTCGAGGGGATCGGAATTGTGGAGAATCAAAAAGCGGCTTTTCGCGTGGCTTTTCCTTCTATCTCACAGTTTATCTTCGACGGATGCGACTGACTGCGAGAGTAGCCGCACTTAAAATATTTTCCCTTCATTCTGGTTTAAAGTAGATGGCACGAGGAAATCTCGAGGTTCCGATTTTTTCACTTTGGAGGAGGAAGAGGAGAAGTATATGTTACCGCCGCGTTCATGCACAGGCAACGGAGTGTAGGAATGCATAGAGTGAAATGCCTGCTTTGCGGTTTGAACAAGTTTCGCATCAGTGGCAGTGCGAACCTTACAAGACCGACCGTCACCACCACTGCGGGCCAGTTTCTCGTCGTGATCGTCACTAGAGGACTAGAGCTCAAAGGTGCGTATAACACCCCTTCTCATTCAGATAGCAAGGAACACTAAGCATGTAGTTTCCCCCAGCATTTTCGCGAGCAAGCGGCGCCAGGCGGTGGCAGCCATGAGTGTCCTTCGACAAGACCGGGATCGTCTAGCAGATCTTCAGGCTCAAATTACAAATCTTGAACGTTCCCTCCGTGCATTGCGCGCCGAGAATGCTCTCGTTCAGGCCCGACTCGACTCCTTCACGTACCCAGTCCTCACGCTGCCGAGTGAAATCATGTTGGAGATCTTCGTACATTTTCTGCCGCCCCGCCCACTTTGTCCCTCACTTAGGGGCACTGAATCTCCCATTTTTCTAGCTTCGATTTGTCGCAAATGGCGGGAAATCGCCTTGTCCACCCCCACCCTGTGGAGAGCCATACCGATCACGTTGCATGCTACCGACACTGCGTTTCAACGACAACACTGTATGCTTGAGGAATGGCTGGAAAGGTCCCGCTCTGGGCC
The DNA here is from genome assembly GCA_029449255.1 of Mycena polygramma. NCBI lineage: Eukaryota > Fungi > Basidiomycota > Agaricomycetes > Agaricales > Mycenaceae > Mycena > Mycena polygramma. The sequence goes on from JARKID010000025.1 coordinate 180,217, forward strand.
TCTTTCTATCCGTATACAAAGCTCCTGGCGTTCTCGCCCCCGCCCGGGGCAACCTCTCATCCTCAAAGTTCCTTCTTTCGGCCACCGTACGCGCTGGGAACACCTCACATTGTTCCTTGTAGACCCCGATCTCGTTATCAGCGACGACCCGATGCCTCTACTCAGCCATCTGGATGTATATCTTGACACTCGCAAAGCCTTCACACTCCCTCTCGCCCCCCGGTTGCGCACCGTTACCCTCAATGCTACCGCTGCTTCGAGCCTGACGTTGCCCTGGGTACAATTGACGTCGGTGACTTTGCGCGGGATCCACCCCACAGACTGTACCCCGATCTTGCAACAGACGTTGAATGTGGTTCATTGCGAACTGCGTCTCATTCAGGGGTTTGGTGGCGGCAGTGATCACCCCGATCTTGTGCTTCCCTCCCTGAAATCGCTGGCCTTGTTCAAAGAGTCGTATCACTTGCCCAAATCGGCCGTGGGATATCTCAACAGCTTCATTGTCCCTGCTCTCCTCAGCCTCCGCATCCCAGAACGATTCCTCCGTACGACCTCCTCAGGGCCGGTCGATTCTTTAGCCTCATTCATCTCGAAATCCGGCTGCAGCCTCCAGCAAGTGCACATCACGGGCTCGAGAGATGTATCCGAAAAATCCTATCTCGAGGCATTCCCCTCGATTCCACAGTTCTCTTTCGAAAATTCGTACATCGGCTCTGACGAACACGAGTCCGATATTTACGAGTAGTTGCGGTCTTGACGTGCGTCATGGTTTGCACATTTCTCCCCTGGCGCCTAACTACGTGGACAGTCACACCTCCTGCATTGTTCTCCCCTCTGTAATTGACTCGTTGTCGCAAATCAAAATGCGTACGACATCTTTCAATGTCCACGCACTTGTTACAGCAATGACATTCTGCAGCTGGCGCATTCTGGGAGTCTGGCGCATTCGATTTGTCCAGTATCTGCTCGTGGCGGGACAATCTGTCGATGACAAGGATGAGGAGGAAGGTATATTACTGCCGTGGTTGGGCGATAGACAGCGAGTGTATGGATGAATAAAATGAAATACAAGAGACTCAAGAGTCAAAAGAGGCTTGGGAACACCGGCCGCCGGTACTTCAAAACCTCGTTTGTGGAGGTCAGAAGAAAAAAAAGATACACACGCCAGTTGAAGAACAGATAACAAGCACAGGCTGCGCAGCACCAAACAGGAGTTTGAGTTGAACAAATTCCCGGGTCGCACCCCGACCCGTCGGTGCACCGTCGGCGGCCGCCGCTAACCGGTTACAGAATCGACCGGTTCCGATCACTGATCGCGTCCGCGGATGTATAACACGCCCTCCCACCTTTTGACCACCATCATGGTCCAAATGCACGACCCAAGCAAGCAGAATGCAATTGACATGGAAACGGCCAGGTCTGCAACGTCTATAAATGTCGCAGACGTACGGGACTTTCTCTACAGTGAGCCGTGCTGAAATCGGAAGGACTGCTGGATTCAAGCTGAACGTCTGTAGACGGCTCTGCACAGTGGCGCAAACGAGAACATATCGTGAAGATTCTTTCTAAAGATCCGATTTTTGACAAGTCGACGAGGTAATTCTCTTGTGGTATTTATCGTGGTTTGCATAACGCGTTGCCTGCAGGGTGTTCGCTACACGCAAGGAGTTGTACATTCGAGGACAGGCGCTCACGAATAGACTCTACGAGTTGCAAGAGACTCACAATTGGTCGTCGGAGGATATAAATGTCGCCTTCTCCGTTCTCGACGAAGGTCTTTCAATTAGTAAGTGTTCTCACCTGTCTTCGTTTGTCGCCGCGCCTGACTGCAATAATTAGATCTCCACAACATTGGTAGGGAAGTTTTCCGTTTTCTTTGAACTCGAATTCACCTCGCTGCATAGCATTCGAACCAGTCTTTCGTCTACAAGCCTCTCCGGAATTGTTTTCCCAGTATGCTGGACTTATCGCGACGAAGGGCATCATTGGCTGCTACCTGCAGACCGAGCTTGCTCACGGAAGTAATGTCAACCGCTTAGGCGCGTGTTATGCAGCGTTCTGTGCTGACGATTATCTCGCTGATTCAACCCCTCAGAAACCACTGCGACGTACATACCCGAGACACGAGAGTTCGAGATACATTCTCCGACGCTAACGAGCTCAAAGTGGTGGATCGGCGCCTTGGGAAAGACAGCTACACACGGCGTCGTTCAGGCCAAACTGATTCTGCCAGGTGGAAAGGACATGGGCCCGCACCTCTTTCTGGTTCAGCTACGATGTCTCGGTGTGTCTATTTATGTCGTATAGACAGCGGCTTGATCTCGACCCCAATATCAGACATACACAAGGTGCTTCCTGGACTCACCATTGGCGACATTGGTAAGTCTGATATCTCCTTCTTTTGGTCCTTCACGGCTTAATACAATGTAGGCCCAAAGGCACTTGCTGGTTTTGCAACGACAGACAACGGTTTCGCACGCTTCGATCATGTCCGAATCCCCAAAGGAAACATGCTGTCGAAATTTGCAGGCGTCACTGACGACGGCAAGTATGTAACGCCACCGCACGCCAAATTGAGCTACGGTGGTGTATGTCCGATTCTTCCATTTTGACCCTCTGCCTCATTTTCCTGTCTCAGATGCTGTATATTCGCTCCAGGTACATTGCCTAAGCCTATGATTTCTACAGAGCTGAGACGGGGAATCTAGAATGGCCACCACTGCCGGCTGGACCATTGGGCAGGGTGGGTCGAACCCACAATGCCGCTAGATTCACAGTATAATTTGATTTAGGTGCGACCATTGCGATTAGGTATGCCACCGTACGCCGTCAAGGCGAAGCAAGCGCCGAGGGTCTCGAACGCCAGACGATCACGTATCCTTCGTTGCACGTCCGACTGATCCCATTGGTAGCCCGTGCATACGTTTTCATCGAGCTCGGTCGTGCCTTAGTAAGAATCACTTGCAAACCGATGGAAGTTATTTGAACCCTCATCATCAGACAAGGGGATTCGACTCTCTCGCTAAGGAACTCTCCTCCGGCGATACGTCGCAGCTCGCCGAGATGCATGTCATGACGAGCGGGCTGAAGGTCCTAGTGACGACGACTTGCATCCAAGACTTGGAGACCGCACGCCGCTCCATGGGTGGGCATGGATACAGCGCATTCGCAGGTGTCGGTAAAACTTACGCGGATTACCTCCCTGCTGCCACGTACGCTTCCTTTGAATCTTTCTGAGCTGCAACTTATCGGTGCGTTCCAGGTATGAAGGCGAGAATTTCGTCCTCGATGGGCAAGTTCTCCGCGCTGCAATGAAAGCCTTCCGCGCTATATTCACATCAACACCACCGGCAAGGGCATCTTCCCTCTCGCCGACCTCACAGTACCTGCGCCTTCTGTTGGATAAAACATTGTCGCCTCCCGAGCTAAGTCCCTCATGGAAGCAGCCTGGAACAGCAATCTTGCTGCTTGAGTGGCGTGCCGCCTTGCTCGTGCACGAGACCGCACAAAACATCGCAGAACCAGACGCCACTGCGACGCAGCGTGTTTCACGGGCGGTTACTGAAGCGTTTGTCGCAGCGCGTGTGGGGGAGATGATTGACGCGCTTGCTACAACGTTGAACAAACATGAGGCCGATGTGGTCAGGAAGCTGTACATCCTCGTACGTTTGCCTCGCTCAAGCGATTCTTTTTTTTGGCTCATATCGGGATAGTATCTTCTCACCACAGTCGAATCCGCTCTGGTCGATTTGTTTTCATTCGGCCTGATTCGAGCGACCACGACGGGTAACCCGCCACGCCCGTGCGATCCCACCCGTGCCCTCCGGCTCGCTATCGCTCAGCTCTGCGGCGAGCTGCTCCCCGATGCCATTGGCTTGAGCGATGCCTTTGGGTTCACTGATTGGGAACTCGACAGGTGCGTCGCTCTCATTTCACTGTTGAATAATTTTGGATGAGGTTCAATTTAGCGCGCTGGGCGTACACGACGGGAAGGTGTACGAGGCGCTGTGGGCCCGTGTCCAGAAGGAGCCGCTGAACGAGACGGAGGTCACCGAGGCGTATGAGGTTTTTGTGTTCTTCCTTTCTTTGAGCTTTCTTGAACTGATGTGATGGTTGGGTAGGCGTCCATTAAGCCACTGATGATGCGGGGGAGGAAGTTGGCCTCTAAGCTTTGAGGCGGGAGCCTTACTTTGTGTAATATCATATGGATAAGAGTGTGAGTGGATGACATTTCAAGCCGTCTATGAAAGAGATTCTAAATGAACAAAGTAGATATATTGTATCTCAAGGAAGAAGATATCGCTGCATCTCAGTCACGACCCATAGGCCACGGGAAACCCCGCGCGAGGAAAATGTCCGAGATAATGAGAACGATTGGATCCAGAAAGGTCTGAACTAGCCGATTGAACGTGAGTTGAGTATAATGCCAAGAAGACAAAGAAAAAGATTTGCCCACCGTTTAAATTTCATCGTGCGCGTCGTTGCAATTGGAATCCGCCGTGTACGGTGGCAAGTCCTCATAATCCGTATTGCTGGCTAACACCATCAGTACGGGCGGGTCCTCCATAACGATGATCCCGTCTTCCCCGTTCACCGCACAGTCGGCGACCATCCCACCGCAGAAGCTCCATATCTGCCCCCAAGTCCCCTCAAGGGTCCCGCAAGTGTCGCGGTTGAGGATCTCGAAGACGCAGGTGCCGCGGGTCCACTGCTCGATCCATTGCGGGGCGATGGAGAAGCCCACGTCGGGCTCATCCTCGAACATGGCGCAAAGGTCAGCGCAGTCCTCCAATTGGGCGGGGAGACCGTGGGGCACAATGCAGTTCTGGCTTGTGATCGTGAAATCCGCGGACAGTGTGCGACTGGGTCCTGAGGCGGAGACGTTGGCTGGGCCGTTAATCGGTGGCGGGGCGGGGCGGGAAGTAATGGAGACGGTCTTGGATGGCTGCACGACAAATAAGTGTTTGCAGCGAAGACGCAATGGAAATTCGAACCTGATTTTCGAGACTGTCTGTGACAGCGGCGGCAAGGCAGCCAGCGGCCGCCATGAGAAGCATCATGAACTTCATTGTAGAGACAGAAGAAAACAAGGAAGAGCTCAAGTGGGAGATCGAGTGAATGCAATGGCACCTAAGACTGCGTCTTGTCGCTTCAACACAAACGGGCGGCTCTTTATACTGCTGTTCAAAATATCGGACTAAGAATAACACAACCCTCACTTGTTTCGGTGCCTAATGTTGAACGTTCCATTTTCAACTGTCCGATTTGGTCGGTAAAACCTCGCGGGCCGGAGGATTCAGCTGCTGGTATTATATCTGCGAAAAATCCTCCCAACCTTCAAGAAATGCCACATTGGACTGAATCCTCCCGACAAGACTGTAGTCTGGCGGACAACCTCTCAATTCTTGAGCGACGAAGACAATATGATCACGGAAGCCGATACCCTCGGATTGGCACCGATATTCTCGGACAAGGATGCAACCCGTGTCGAACGGCCCGGCCAGGCTGTTTACTCTGGTCTGCCGTCGCGACTTGCAAGACTCGGCTTGACCTTGATTCAATTGCTGACCAATGTGAATGTGTTAGTAATGGTTCTTTCCTGAAGTCGTCAAATCAATCCCCGTTGTAAATCGGAGCTGTTTCTTCTGAGTCATCTCGCTTTGAAACACGGAGCAGTGTAAGCATGTGCGTTGGCAGCGATAGGACCTGGAAAATACCTCGGACCTGACATCAAGATACCAGATGGGGCGGGGTTGGAATCGGAAATCACCATAGTCAGGCAGAAATTCCTCGGCGTCGGGATCCATGTGAACGGAATCAGGTTCCGTTCAGTGGGATATCTGGAGGAGGATCTTGAATTGTATTCTGCTGCTGAACTCGTGGGTCTAAGGCGAAGGCTTTGGCAAAACACTCAGCACATTGAAGAAATGCGTGAGAGAGTGTCTGCGGTTTCTGCAGGAGAGGAGCATCAGGACTCCGCATTGATAGCATATCGTCAGCACGTATATATTATGGGCAGCGCTCGGACCATACCATGTCAACGCATGCAGCCTTGACCTATCGTTGGACGACGTACTCCGCATGAAGACATTTCTATATGATGCGCTCGAACGCCGCGTACCCCTAACACCTCCCAGGGTATCGAATTGCTTCGCGTACGGCAATTTCGCGATCCGCACGCCTTCATTGTTGTCGTGGACGACCAGGAAGGGCGAGCGTGGGTCATAACGTACACTTCGTGGAGCGTTTTGTACCAACAACGGGCAAGATGCATGACATCCCCAAATCGCAAGAGGCCGCTGCGCGTCGTCGGTGAGCAGCACATTGCTCAGGGACACGTCCAGCCATAACATGCATTTTGAGTGCAGGAAGGCAATTCATTCCGCTATGTCACTGGCCCACTGGACATGGGTAAACAGCGATGGCGGCGCGTCCCTCGCAGCGCGCAGACAGGATGATTCGCGACTCTGACATGCGCCTCATGTTCCGCCTTGTAGAGGAGGTCTGTGAAACGACGCATCTTCAGGCTGAGATCTCAGCGAGCGATGTTCTGGGGCTTTGCTGGCCCAATGCTGGGGCTGGTGGAGAACTCTGTTGGCAGCTGCACCGGACCTGCTTCAGGGTAGATGGGCGGACATTGGCGTGGGTGAGAAACTTGGGATATGACGCGACCTTCGACGCAACCTTCGACGCAACCTTTTCTCAGTCCGTGGTGGTGGTTGCCAGTTGGTCAACCGTTGGTGAGTCACGGCGAGTCGTGCGTCGACTGATGGCATCAATTTAATCGCTTATCAATCGTGGCTTTCCTTTTGCCACCATGGCCTCAGAATCCTACCCTTTCTTTCCACCGGAACTCGAGCGGGAGATCTTTGAAACTGCTGCAGAGCAGTATTCCGAAACCATTCCTGAGCTGTTTCTCGTTGCCCACCGAGTCCACGGCTGGTGAGTTGACTTGGTGCACCGTGTGCACGTCGCAACGGCCTCGATTGCTTATCGTGCGTACCAAACAGGATAGAAAGAGTGAGATACAGGGTTGTCACTCCCGAGGGGCAATTCTTCACCTGCAGCTTCCGCACTCTCCTGCGCGCGGTCCAGTCCAATACAAAACCCCCGTCTTTCTTCCATGACTGCGTGCAGCATTTGTTTACCGAGACTTCCGGTGGAGATCAGCTGGAGAAAATTATCTCAGTGTGCAGCGGGATTCAATCATTCGTCGGATTTCAGCCCGGAATGTACATTCCCCCTTCTCTTGGGGCTACGAGGCCGCGTCGACTAAGCCTCTTTCTGAAAGATCTGGTCGACTGTATGGACGGTGATTTAGCTCGTCCAATGTTCACCTCCCTGACTCATCTCGACTTGTTTGATGTCCTTCGCACTCGGGATGATGTCCTCAGTCGTCTCTCACTTCTCCCCGCCCTCACACACTTGGCAGTTTGGGATAGCGCTGAAGTGTCACCAGCAGCTGTGCTGTCTAGATGCTCAAGACTCGAGGCGCTCGTTCATATGCATGATAGCCCTCAATCTGAAGCCAACGATTCGGTTTCCGTCGACGACCCACGAGTCGTGTGCATGGCGATTCCGGACGAAGATTATGAGGAAGACTGGGTAATTGGTACGCGGGGCGGGTCGGACTTTTGGGCGCGTGCAGATCTTTTTATTGCGAGAAAGCGGCGCGGAGAAATCGAACCCAGTTTGTCTCCTACCGCCCGTTTTCGGAGTCAATTCTCACGCCGTAAATACCTAGGTTCCCGTTGCTGGATTGAGGAAAGAGACGGGATTTGATAGCACATTCCAGTGAGTACGGTGTATAATGGCTTGCTCTGAGCGCGCTTCGCCGTGTCAGCGTCCATTATGATCCAGCTCCACGTTTACCGCAACCTGACGCTGTCAATATTGTACTAGTATCACCAGGCTTGATCAAACTTCTGCATGTAAATACTAATACTATTCGGCCAAATTTTGGAATTTTGTGAGACTCTATATGAACGGTTACCATACGGTACGTACATGACGCCGATAGTATTTTCGTCAAGCGCAGGTCGTATCAGTTTGGGATACTAGTGACGCGCTCTACCAACTGAGCTAAGAGGGAGTCTTTGCAAATTTCAAGAGCAATTGCCACGACACGTGGATCGTCCGCGACTTGCATTGACTCGCAGCGCAATTGAATAACAACCGTAGAAAGACACCTGAACTAGTTTTTTTGGACCGCATTTTGACCGCGCTGCCCTTCATAGAATAGTAATGCCTCGGTAAATCCATCGATCGGATTTGAACACGAACGTGATCATGACGCGATCTGGATCACCTTTGCTTTCCCACCTTGACCTTGACTGGACTCCTCCTTCATGCCCATCTTCTTGAATCTCTGGGCAGCCGGGCCATAGAACATTCGGAGTCATTGGGATGAGAGCAGGCAAGTGCATCGTACTGTCTGGTGACAGATAACTTTGGCTGATGACTGCCCAGGACGGTTCTCTCTCTCTCTCTCTTTCCTAGCGGATCCGTCCGCAACTCGATGTATAGGTTTTGATGCTATCATACTTTTCGAAAGCGAGCGAAGCGTCACCGATATCCTTCAGCCACCCGGGACGTCGGTTATTTCTCCGGCTTCTTTCTTTTCCCTAGTTCGTACGTCCTAGGAGGCTCGTTCCCATGCAGCACTTCTGGATTTAACGTTCGCCTCTTTCTCTGTCTTCAGACGCAAGCCGCATACGGACCCGAGGAAGTTTGATACACAGGATCATTCAGACAACATCTACGTTGTTCGGCATTCACCTGTCTGAACCCCGCCCTTCCGACGTTCCAGGGTCCGTCTTATTTTTGCGGCGCGGTATTCTGGATGCGTTTCCTGACGACACGGAACGAGGCACACGGGCATCTCGCAATCTATCGCGCCTCAAGTGAACGCAACACAACCAGTGCTCGGCTCACGTAGGAGGTACTCAATTCAAGCTCCCAGTCCGGCTCTCTAACTCGCACACTAGTGAGTGTTATCTTCCGAATTCAATTTACCGCTTGAAGTCGCTTCCATTTTTTCCAGTCCATCACTGTGTGTGTCCAAGGGTCGCTGGCACTAAAATATTCCAGGATCCCACACAATACCAGCACCTGTGTACCGGCAATCGCAGAGGCGTGGACATCACTCGATATACCTACCGAGCAGCCCGGATGCCCCCTGGGTCGACCGTGTATAAGGCGGATCTTGTCACCGACAGTCCGCTAGTAACCCCATCATGGCCTCACCGTCGCTGTGGACTCCCAGCCGCCACCACATCTCCAACGAAACAGTCGTCCACGACGCTCAACTCACAAATTATCTCGCAGGTGCGTTGCACGCTACATCCAGGGAGCCCCCGTTCGTGGCTGAAACGCTATCAAGCGTCGGCAATTGCCATCTTGTTGTGGGTCCCGTTCCATGAATATGCTACCCCACCTCCCATTAACGATGGACACAGGGCGGACTACTTCGCCACTGTGCAAGAAGAGGTTCTCCACGTGCATTTCTGCTACCTGTTGCCCTAAAATTCCGCCAGATCGACTTTGTGTGGAAGAGGAGATGGAGCGTTCCCAGTATTCTATACGTGCGTTCGTTCTACTTCCTCATCCAAATTCGATTGTAAAAGAAATGGTTATTGCAGCTTTGGGTTCCTGCCGACCTCTGCTCGTCCCAATGTTGGTCCTCGATGTTTCTCTCTTAAGAATCGATACATGACCGTGGTGACCGTCATCTCTGGAGCCTCTGGTGAGATTTCCATCACCCTTGCCGTTCTAGCTCACCCAAGTGCTGAATTGAAGTTCCAGTCATGTTCCGGGAAATAGAATCTGACAACGTGCGTATTTCCACCGACCTGTTCGGTTCGTTCTAATTTGCTCACAGGTGTTCGGTTTCAAGATTTCTCCCCGCTCCAGTGACGCTGATGAATTTAACTATAGCTGCAGATCTTTTATCGTGGTATGCAAGCAGCAATTTATATTATCTTGCCTAAGTATTCAAGCCAGGACAGGCAGAGGGTCTCGTTTCGACGCTGCTCGTCGTAACGTAAGCTTTGACCTGATGCTCACGCTACGGTCGGTTGTTCTCTAATTATCGCCCGGTTTGGATTGTTCAAGGTTTATCATAGGGTCTGGGTATTGTGCGGTAAGGGCCGCAGGGTTGGGTACATATTATTTGCGATGCTGCTCGGTACGTAATTTTATGTGGGGTTAACTTATGATTGAACGTAGCTCTGGACAGCGGAGCTGATTACCATGTAAGGTTTTCTTCGTACGTGTTTAATTTCCGAGTTAAACGGAAGCAGGCTTATCATCCTCCTTCTCCCGGCAACCTATCTCAAGGGTGCGTACAACACCTTAAAAAAATCAGCTTCTCCTCTCAACCTTCAACCTTGACTAGATTTCGTTCATTTGGGGTAGGTCCGCGCCGGGAAAGATTCATGTTGTACTAAATCCCTTGAACAGCGCCGTTCTTCCTGGTTGTTACTTCACGAGTCAGTCCCACGAATCATCCTCTCCCCTCGTTAAAACATTTTCCGTTAAAACATTTCTCATCAAGGACCCGTCATGCGCGGACCGTATTTCGCACTCTAGGCGATGCCGCCGATTCTCGTGGTGGGTCCTTTTCATTTTGCATAGGTTTCCGTGATCTGAGGTGCCTCTTACGGTGCAGACATTCTCGATGTTCATTCTGACCGTGTACAAATGCAGCAAGCTCTTGCGTGCGGACAAAACGAACCCAATGCCGCTTGTCACGCTGTTCTTGCGCGATGGGATAATCTGGTTCATCGGTGTTTTTGGTGGGTGCATTTATCCCTTTCCCTTGAGTCGACGAATTACGTCGATCTTCAACTGAAAAAAATGCAGGCATCGATGGCGCACAGATGCTCATCTGGGCTACGGGCAGAGCAACGCTGACACAAGTGCTTATCATGCACGTCGCAATCTCGAACCCTTCCTCCACAACCCGCTCACAAAACCATAATACTGTATAGCCCCTCTCTTGTGTGCGCTGCTCAAGATGATAGTTGGATTTCACTGACGGAATTGAACAGGTTATACTCGCTCGTGTCTTGAGGGTCCTTCTGAATACGAAGTCCCTCGGTTATGCGGACGTGGGCGAAAAAGAGGAAGCGGAGACGCAGCAGCTACTATCCGCGGATAGGCTGGAAAGCAGACCGGCGAGGTTTGTTGGGGCAGTTTAGAACAGAGGGCAGGCAACTCTGAAAACACAACACTCACTGGGACTTGGTTAGGACCATCGACTTTCGTTAGCATTTTACCGGGACTCTTCGATTAATTCTTCCACAAAACAATACAGTATCTAAATATGTAACAAATCTTATGGCAGCCCAGTCTTTCTTTTCCATATCTAGTCTAAGATGATATTCGCATCATCCGTTTACCACTGGCAGTACTGTTGAGATCTCTCACATGCAGTCGAACAAAAGTTGAGGACCACCGATTAGATGTCGATGCTAAATGCTAAGTTCCGAGCGGATCTGTTCACGGGAGTGTGTCAGTAGTGTGCCCTGTGTTTCGATGCGATTTTCGCGGATCCAGGGATGAGTCGCAGATGTGCATCCCATAACGAACACAACACCGATTGTGGAATGTCCTGCAGCGCAGTGAATATTCTTGTCCATCCAACCGGGGAGTTATTCGTGGCAACAGTAGCATATCAGGACAATTCAGACTGCAGACAGGGGATTGACAGTTTGTCGATATCGCGCGCGGTCACAAAAACCCGATTTCGAAATGTCAGCACAGAGATCCCTGCTTCTTCTGATCCTAGGCGAGCTCGAGACACTGACAGCAGGAGAAGGTCCTGTGCTGTAGGAAATGTCGGGTAGAACTTGAACAGACGTGTAGTCGCGGCCTGGAAACTCGCTGGAGATCCTGTGATATAATGTTGGATGTTGACGATGCAGTAAAATCTAAGATCTGCGAGTCTTGACCTTTATTGCGACCCAGACCAAGCAAGACTTCTCACTTACACAGTAGTACTGCCTCGCCCCCGGTCACCAGGTACCCAAGGCCACGCTCGGAGTGCCATCAAAGTGCCATCGCCGTCGGAGCGGCATTGTGTGCTGGTAACCCGAGATCGAGAGCAACCCAGGCGCGATCCGCCAACAGCGACCACCGAATATTTGTACGACCTAGAGGCGATGCATGCGACGTAGAAATGAATCACTGAACAAAGTTGGCGGTAGGCAAGCAGTTGGTAAGGTGAGTATTTATAGCTTGCTTGCACTTATGTGTTCTACATGACCTAGACAAGTAGGAACAAAATCACGCACAGCTCTAGAGCCGCTCGTTGCCACATCCTTCCTCGCATAAAGCTCGAGCGACAATGCCGCGGCTTGGGTGCGCCCGCTTCCCCCCATTTTTTCCCTTCTTAATTTCACCTTCCGATGGGAGTCATACCGTCCGAACGAGACATACAGACGTACCGTGACGCTGCTAGCGGCCTGGAGCCCTGGATTGCGCGTGCATGGTATAGACTATATCCCGGCTCATTTGATCACCTCTCTGGTGAATAATTTCCCTTGCTGTATGCAAATAAGTATCCAATCTCTACCGCAGGGCCATCACATCCAGAACGCCCTTCCACCGGGTTTAGCGCACGATTTTCCGCCGTCATCTCTCGTGGGCTGCAGTCCAAAGCCCCCATCGTCACAGGCACCATCGTCGGAACGGTCGCTTTAATTCTGTTCGCATGTCTGGCCTGGCTATTGATTCGACGTCGGAAAGAAATGCAGGATAAGGAGCGGGCTGTCGATTGTAAGACCTCTTTCTCTCCCAGCTTTTCAATATTCTTACAAGGTTGATATCCAGTGGTGAGCCGACCATTCATTTTGTCGGCAAAACCTGGCATCTCTCGCCTTCAGACGACAAATACCGCGCTCTCACCTCCTGGTCCTGTTCAGGAAGGTATATCCCCCCGGCGCAACCGTCGGAAGCCTCCCCCGCCCCCACTGCAGCCTCCTCCCCTGCCGCCACAACACGTCAAGCAGAAAGAGCGCCGCACTGGACACTCCAGTACTTCGCGATCGATATTCGGTCGGGCATCGCAGCTGCCTCCTGTCTCTGAAGGATACGGCGTTGGCTTGATGACCCAGCCCCGGGAAATCAGCCATCCTCATCGCACTCCGCCCCCGAAGAAGACACATCGCGATAAACGCACTCGCTCTAGCATCTCCAAGTCGATTCTCGGCCTGCGATGGCATTTACCGCCTGTCTCGGAAGGGTACGGGGTCGGTTTAAATACGAGGGAAGTGCCGAACTCGGGGCAGTCCCCGTCGTATCAATGAGTTTTGGTTGCTGAATATATATTTTTGCACTGCCCATTGCCCGCGCAGGTCGCCATTTATGAGGAACACCATAGCACTCGCCTCCGACTTTGTGTGTGATGCTTCTCACCTTTACTTATTCATGCATTATTTCATCTCAATACACATTCGGGCTGTGTCGACCAGATCTCCGTCGAACTTCGCTATCTGTTCAAACTGACTGTTCAGATATGATTGTGGACCCATCTTACACGGACGTGGGCCTCACACTTAACATGTCAACGACGAACACCGGCACTATCATCTGGATCTAACATATTCCCGGCATTGTTCTCCTGGGAAGAAGTGACTCGAACAAAACATGTAGTTCTGAACCTCAGTGTGGTCCGGGGATTGTGCCGCAGCGGCACCATGGCTGTGAGTGTTCGCCGCGACTGACTCTGGATACCCGGCAAGACATCTACATGATAGGTTCGCGGGTGCAGGTAGTGCGGCCAATCATATCATCCATGAATCTGTGGCATACTGTCACTGACTGCTACAGTCATCGCCTTTACTGATTCTTGCTGGCCCGATTTTTCAAACGCGCGGAACTTGCGAGTACCTTCTCGTGCGTGCTGATACTGTTGTGATATCTCAACTGCTAACCAACGACCAATGTTCGTGAACCATCACCGATGCCTACGTGATGGCGAGCGGCCTTGTGCGTCTCCGCGGGCGCTCTGGACTCGGTGACTGCTCGTTGTCGACCGCACCGTAATCTGAACCCTGTATCTGTCGCAATCTGGTATGTGGAATCCAGAGTAGTATAATAACAGCTTACCCTCGGAATGACAGACGGAGCCCGCAGGGTTGACTTTCCCGGACACCGCCATGCGCGTGTGTACTATGCGAGTTGGGCTATGTTACAGACAGCAGGTCTTTGGCGGGTTTCAAAGCAGCCGCCACGGACACAGGCTGTGGTGGCTTGACCACTTGTAGTTCGCTCCCACCACTCCGCTCCAAATGTGTGCGTTTATTTTCGTCATCTATTGTATCGAAGTGATTAAGTTCATCACATACACCAAGATCCTTTGTGGGGACTTGTCAACCGGAGCGGGATTGTATCACTGCTTTGAGTTGCTCGTCCACTTCGGTGCGTTGATCCCGCTGGGCTCATGATTGTTGATGAGTATTGATGTTGATTCAACCACGGAGGGGCCGGGAGCATCCACTAGGTCCACTTCCGACCCAGTCATACGTTACCAATCAAGACGACGTGAGTCGCTTATCTGTGACGCTGATTCGTATTTCTACCGTCTCCAGATATTATTCCTTCGAGTTTGTGCACACCACTTTAAGGACTTGGACGTATTTCCCTCATCTTCATCGGAGTATGTTTCGTACCAGGATGGGCGGATTATGCGTTACCAACAATCCGAGCATCGGCAGGACTGGATTTTCCTGTGGTCAGTCGAGCCAGACCAATTCACACGGATTTGAACTTTTTTTTAGAGTTTGGTGAGACGAGGGATGGATATAACGAGGATGCTGTTACAATAGATATTGACCGGCGGTACCAGTAACCTCATCCGCCGCCAAGGCTTAGTCTCTTATAAACAGACGCTACAACAAAATCAGCTCGTGCCTCGCTTGTTGTAGCCAAGGCTCCAATTTCCTGCGAGAGGTCCTCTGCTAAAGCGGAGTGTCCCGAAATAGAGCACCCCACTGCACCACAAAGACGCGCCGTGGCCCTTCGGCAGCCACCGCTTTTGAGCGAATAAGATGTACGGCAAAATCAATAGCAGCGTTGCAGACGTCCCAACAAGAGAATCAGGTTTGTGGCCGAAAGACTCGATTGCCGATATGACGGGGGGGAATAGCGCCATGGTACCGCCGGCCAATGCACCGAATCCCGGCGCAGTGGCTCGAAGAATTGCTGAAGCAGCATGAATGCGTAGACCCTTCTAGAATGTGAGGATCGTCGTCTACCTCGAGTTATGAACTCACCGGACGCGCCTTTATAGCCCCTTCGACCGCGAATGGAATAGGGCCAAAAACGGCGCCCTGTGCACCCGCCCAAGCCCCGAGAGAAAGCATGGATAATCTGTGGATTTCAGCGTCATGTTTCACAAAACAAGTGAGGATGCTGTGGCTCACCCGAGACTCGCCAGAGGACGCCGCTGTCCTCGCCGATCACTGATGTTGATTGGGAATGTCATGGGAAATGAGGAGCTCTCGTCATCCTGGGGCATACTTGTTGTGGGCTGCGAGGGAACGAAGGACGGATGGGATGGACGTGGTTTCTCGGAGGCGCCTCTTAAGTGGCGCAATGTAACGCACACACGAGGCATGATGCCGGGGACGCGCAAGCGGCTGCCGTTTACGCTGCCACCCGAGGTCCTGCGGGCGGAAGTCAAGGATTAAAGACCGCATTCTCTGACGCACACTGCAAATAAATAAGAGTGGGCCACGTTGAGGAAACTGCACTGGCAGACACTGAGAAAGTGGTTATTCACGGTCACGTGGGGTCCCTCGCCGTGACGGCTAGAAAAATCAACACATCGAAAACAGGCTTCGAGAAAATGCGGAGAGGGACAAGACACAGAGCGGGTTCTAGGATAAATGTGCATATCGCCGGGTTGATCTCAGTTAGAAATGATGGCCTCGAGGATGCGGGCAGTCGGCAGGTTCGACTTCGTTTCATGGAAAAGAACTCCTATGAAATACAAATGAGGGAGTTTCACATGGCCGTGCCTACAACTATCAAATTCTCCTTCTGCATTACTGCAGCCGCTGCAAATTCCTGCATACGGAGTTCCTTCCTTCCAACAACTCTGGATGTCCAGAGTACGTGCCGAGCAGCCGCTACGACATCGTCGAAGTCCCGTCGCTCAGGAGGGTGCCGTATTCGCAAGTCGGATAAGTTGTCCATGCCTTCCAATAAGCGGATGGTGTCCTGGGAGCCTACTGTATAAATTCGAATTCATACACCGAGTAATCTGACACCGACCGGATAGTATCTGTCCCATATTGAGAGCTGTTTCACCTTCGGAATAGCGTCGCGAAGACCTAGATGGACATCAGTGAGGGCATGGTGCACGGTGATTGCAACCAACATTTCACGAACTCCGCGGATAGCCTGATGTTGTTGACAGTATGGATGTGTCGGCAATATTCCTTGGCTGCTGTCACAATTGCGATAGAGTTATACCAGTGGCAGGTCAACGTTTGGACGTTGGGAAAATAGCGCAGGAGGGGAGCTGATCCGCCATCACTCAGTGCTAGTCGGAGCACTGAAGGAAAGATCTTCCCGTCACAGGATGTTTGAAAAACAGGGACCATCTCTGCCGACAGCTGGAGGATGGTGAGTTCCCGTAAATTCGGCAGCAGGTCCAACACGCGGATGAATTCCGCCATTGGCTGCCAATTATACATATTACACTCCTCCAGTGTGATACTCAAGGAGCTGAGCATAAATTTCAATCCACAGAAAAACAAAATAAATAAAATGAGACATACTGGATGTACGGCACTATGTAGGTCGTATTTCGGATGCCTTTCATACGGCGTTCAA
This sequence comes from Mycena polygramma, assembly GCA_029449255.1. NCBI lineage: Eukaryota > Fungi > Basidiomycota > Agaricomycetes > Agaricales > Mycenaceae > Mycena > Mycena polygramma. The sequence goes on from JARKID010000025.1 coordinate 197,062, forward strand.
GCATCTTGGCTCGAGTTTTAATTTTCCGCTTCGGGCGGTTGCGCGAGGTAAAGCAAGCGTGCACACGAGACCACAGTGCGGGAAGAAAAATGTCTCGTAATACACGAGAGGTCTGTGACAGCGCGCGGAGCGAATCTTTCCCGGAGAATTGATCGTGGGGTACGCCGTATGTGCAGGCGTCGAAGGCTGGATAAAGCTCGGGGTAGTAGCTGACTATTTCCATGAGGAGTTCGGTCGGGAGGTCGGGGAGGGAAGGCATCGGGTTCGTGCTTGGTATAGATCTGACTGGGGATTAGAATCTCGGAGTCCTGAGTTGGGGTGAGAGTAAGATGAGAGAGCAACTGCACACGGCCTCAATCAACGGCCGCTTTATAGGTTTTGTGAATCGGATCACTGGATCAGTGAACATATCCTCGGCAAGGCTCAGTTTGGACTGAGCCTGGGTTCCACTCCGCATACAGTGCGCGCTGCGACGGTTCATGAAAGAAACACGGCTCAGAGTTTGAGTCTGCACGCAAAGGGGAATAAGGTAGAGAAAACGACAAGACTATTGATATTCTACGCATACTATAAACGTATGAGTGGGTGGTAATCAGGCGCCGAACAAAGGCTAAAACATACCGCAATCCCGACAAGACCACTGGGCTTATTCGTCTACCGGATGGGAGAATCCCCGAACCGGCAAATTATCATTCGCCTCCGCACCATCCGACTTTTCGAAGGTGAACTTTCCGATGGAAGGAAATGCTGCGCGGAAGGAATCGTCTGATACTTTTCTTCGATAGAGAGTGCCGCTTGGACCTGTTCTTTCGCAGAGGATGCGCACTTCCTCCAAATGGCAATGGGAGGTCGATACAAAAGTCGTTAATGAATTCAGGGGTTCCGAACCGAAAAACGATTCTGGGATGTGGAGACGGCGGAGAGCAGGGACAATGAGAGCGTGAAGAAAGCCTGTCACAATGTCCTCGGTCGGATGAAGGGCCAACGATTCCAAGTGAGAGAGTGTGATAGCTGGCCCAAGATGATCCCTATTGTCACTGACGCTCGATCCCTCCTCCCAGAGATGCACCTTGAAGTAGATCAAGTTTGGTGTTTGCCTTAGAAGCGACATGCATTCGCGCGGGAACATGTCGTACAATGTGAGCGAGGTCAACTGTGCCCAAGGTAGACTGATGCGAGGAACAGCAATATGGTTCAGAATGACGCTGCGCAGAAGGGGCGCGTCGAGGAAGGAAAAGGGGGTGATAGTGTTGATCGCAAAATCTAGGTGTCGAAGTTGGGGCATCGGGCCTTCAATCGTGGCGCTGGGGAGTCCCATAAGGTACAACTTCAAGTACTGCCAGCGCGCGCGGTGAGGAACGAAGATCTCTGGGCATGCCCTACCGTCGATGCGGTCGATTACAACAGAGATAGGGCAAGCAGAGGCCCTGCGCAGCCAGGTATCCGCTATCTGCTTCTGGCGTTCGAAGGGCATAGGCTCGGAGCGCCCGGACAACTTTATAGCTCTCCAGAGCCTGGGGTTGGTGATTGCTACTTCTCTCCATTTCCGGCAGATTTGTGTGAGTACGGTTGGCGAGAGAATACCGGTGAGTGGGGGGCAGGCGGGGTAAGGCGGTAGGAAATGGGTGAAGATTTCGGACACGATTTCGTTCGGCAACGTTGTCACCGGGTAGAATTCTGGAGGCTCCTCTATCGACGTTTCCTCGGTTGTGGTGGCAGGAGCAACTTCAGGAGCGAGCATTTTGTCATCCGCGGCGCCGCCGACATAAGCATCGGCATCTGCTTCAACAGCGTGCCGACTGGGAGGCTATGGGAAGCTAAGCTCTGTGTTGGAAAGCAATCCGATGAAAGTCTACAGACCATTCAAGCTCGTCCAGGCGGCGTTGAGGCGGGTTGGAGGCGGGAGGGCAAAAAGCCGGTTACGGCAAGGTTACGGGACCCAGTGATTGTGCGAAAGTCGTGACAGTCACGATCACGCGTCTGACACGTGTCGTTTTCCAACCATCGTCCCCAAGTCCTCCCTAGCCAACGTCCTCGAGTCCTGCTTCCGGTGTCTGCTCTTATTCTCCAGGCCATTTGAGGTACAAATCGCTGTCCACATTATCTCACCTGACAATGATCTTTCTCGCAGTGCGGACGCGTTGACGGGCGCCTCGTACTTCAGCGAGAGTGCCAGGCAGCTTCTGATTAAAATTTGCGAGGCTGGAGCCCGGAGCTGAACGGTGTGTTCATGCTCAGCTATGTAAATCCCTGATTGAACTTACCCGTGCACCGTCGGTTGTAGATGAGCATCCATGAAGCGGATCGGGCGCGCCTCGCAGACCTGAAGGTGCGGATCCCGATCATCCACCGTTCTGTCGATGCGCGTCGTGCTGCAATTCTTCAACCGGATGGCATTATCTCCCAGGAGATCGCAACGGCCCACATTCGCGAGTCACAGTGCATGCTCGCATTGACGGACGAAGCAACGCGCATAAAGGACCGGCTCGATTCCTACACTTACCCGGTCTTGACGCTGCCGTATGAAATCGTGACCGAGGTCTTCGTTCACTTCCTTCCCCCATATCCCGAATGCACTCCGCTCACCGGCATCTTCTCGCCGATTACGCTTGCACATATCTGCACAAGTTGGGGTCAAATCGCGCAGGCTACCCCACAGCTATGGAGGGCCATCAGTATATCTGTGAGAGAAACTGGATTCAAGCAACAGTGCCACGTATTGGATATGTGGCTGAAGCAGTCCCTCAGCTGGCCCATTTCCGTAGCAATCACTGAGGTGCATCCGGACCCCACACCCCGTATCCTGTCTACGCTCTTTCCTCATCGGGCACGCTTGGAGCACTTCGATGTCTATCTCACACGATTTAACCTGTTCACAACGAATGATTGGGCGGATGGTCCGATGCCTCTGCTCCGTAAAATTCGGCGCGGGAGGAAGGTCTCTTGACGGTTCCACCGTCGCATTCGAAAACGTGCCGCTGCTGCGCACAGTTGTCCTTGGTCCCAACCTTCTTGGGGGCATTAGCATGCCGTGGGTACAATTGACTTCCCTAGCCCTACAAGGCGAATCCTCGCGGTTTTGTGCCCCAATTTTGCGGCAGACGAGGAATCTTGTTCATTGTGACCTGTTCCTTTGGCCAGAGGATCACCTGGACCCGGAATTCTTCGATGATACCAAAACGACTTTTTTACCAGGAGGTACAAAAACCCACTACTAAAGATAGTGGGAACCTCTTTCTGCCACAGTCTCTCAGATTTTCCTTCCATCGACACAACAGATTACTCACAGGTATCCCCATGGCTCACTTTGGTGGAATCTGGAAGCAGAGCTCACATTCTGCAGGGAATCCTTGGGTGGCACGCCGCAGCGGCAATTGCTTATGGGCGTCCTTCACCTTGAAACGGATCGGGCTCTCCTCGCAGACAATCTGGCCCGAATCTTGCATTTGAAATGCTCCATCGCCGCTTCCCGCGCAGAGAATTCCATCCTCCAGACGCGCCTCGACTCATACGCGTACCCAGTTCTGACTTTGCCGAACGAAATCATCTCGGAGATTTTCCTCCATCTTCTCCCGCCTTATCCCGACTGTCCACCGCTGAAGGGGACCCAATCGCCTACCTGTCTGACTCAGATTTGTCCCCAATGGCGGGAAATAGCCCTGGCCACTCCCGCCCTGTGGCGGGCCATACCGCTGTCATTGCCCGACTTCAATTCTACATGCGAGCCACACCAGCGACATTATATCTTGGATCTTTGGCTGCAGAGGTCCCGCTCTTGTCCTCTATCTATCTGCATCCGAAATCACAGCCTGTCCGGTAATGCGTATCCAAGCCTCGAAATCCGTTCCACCCTCCTTGCCCATCGTACACGCTGGGAATACCTGCGACTTCTCGCCGTAAACCTCGATTTCATCTTTGTTGACGAGCCGATGCCGCTCATCCATCTGCGTATCCAAATGGGAGTTCCCGCGCACAAGATCTTCAGATTCTCTGCGGTTCCCCGGTTGCGCTCGGTTGACATTTGTGGCCCCGACGCCCGGAACTTCGCATTGCCCTGGGCACATTTGACATCTTTGACTATGCATTCCGCATCTCCAGAGCACTGCGTCCCAATTTTGCAGCAGACCCTGAACTTGGTTCATTGCGAACTGTATCTGTCATTCGAAAACGACGACCATCGGCCTGATGTTACGCTGGCCTTTTTGGAATCATTGGTTTGGGACTCGTCCCGACGAACTATCTCCAAACTTTCGTCGTCCCCGCTCTCCTCCGTCTACAGATCGCAGAACGACTTATCGGGACAAGTCCTATTGATTTATTAGGATCCTTTATCTCGAAATCCGGCTGCAAACTGCAGTACGTGAATATCATAGGCTCTGGACGCATATCCAGGGCGTCCTATCGGGAGGCCTTTCCGTCGATTTCATTCTCTTTCGAGTACGACATCCCGTGGTGAGAAAAAGTTATTACTGGGATTCCACACTCCGTGTCTTTCTCCATCGAAGGGCGGAGGTTTTTGAATACATTTTGCTATCCTCGTGTTAATAATGCATGGACCAAGCCGCAAGCAAACCATTGCAATTATAAAGACATCGCAAGCAGTGTCTGATTCCTATCTCTCTCCTTCTCCCCGCGCTAGACTACTAGGGTATTAGCTATGTACAATAGTCCTCCACCCTCCTCCTCCTTCACTGTGGTATGTAAAGCGAAACGAAAAAAAGCAAAACGAGCGTATTCAGTCCGTCCCCATGTGTATTTTCTACTCAAGTCATTTCGCAACGAGTCCGCACCCTCACCGCAGGACAAGCGCCCGCCCAACGAGCAACGCGCCCAGCGTCAATGCACCGGCGGTAAGGGTCAACGTAGCCGCAGGGCGCAGGCCAGCCGCGCCACTCTTGCTCCCGCGACTCGTGCTGCCGAGCTCTTTGCCCAGCGGGTCATCGGGGCCTCCGTTCCCGTTTGACGTCGCCAGCACTGACGCCGCGACCGTAGCTGCGAGATGTCCGTTAGCTCTAGGCATGTGAGAGGAACGATGGAAAATCGCTCACCCGTATTCTGCGTCTTCGTCAGCTGCGTGGTCGCGAAGGTGGTGCTCGGCGCTGCGTTGTCCGTCTGCGCCGAGTCACTGAGGAACACGAGCGCGAACCCGGGCGCGGGAACCTTCACGGAGCACGTCTTGGCAGTCGTGTCGCAGTTGACCGTCTGGATGTCCTCCGTCCCCTGCAGCCGCCCATCCGACTCGAAGTTGCCGCCGAACGTCTGCCACATATGTCAGCCTCCTCTCTCTCGTCAAGACAAAACGGAAGCGTACCTGCCCCGCCCACGTATATCCACCCTTCGTCGAGACGCTCGGCGCCTGGAGGTACTTCACCTTCACCGACCCGGGCGTCGTGTTCCCCCCGTCAATGCTAATGACCGCCGTCACGTCGCTCGCCCCGCTCGGATCCGTGATGTAGTTGAAGAGCGCCACCCGCACCGGCTGGCCACCCTCGTAGATCCCGTACGCTGGCGTGAACTCGTTGTTCCCGTTCGCCTGCAGGTCGAGGACCTGCGTCTTGTTCGAGGGGCCGATGGCCTCGGCGACGACGAGCGCGGAGTAGTAGATGGGCCCGACGGTCCATTGGTGGAAGGTAGACTGGTTGGTCGGGGGCGCTGCGGAGGGGTTAGCGTACGCGAGGGAGGTAAGGGAGAGAAATGCGTACAGGTGAAGGGATTGTAGAACACGTTTTGCCCACCGATGTGGAACATGGCGCCGCTGAAGTTCGAGTGCGCCATCTGCAGCGCGTAGTCGGCGCCCCAGAGTGCCGCGCCGAACACGTCGGAGATGCCGGCAAAGCCACCGCAGGAGGCCTGGGGAGCGTGTCAGCAAAGCTCGAAAGTGTCAAAGGGTACGAGAGCAAGAAGAGCATCGAGATGCGCGACACTTGCGCCCATTTCAGGACAGCCATCGTACGTCGCCGCAGTCGCAACCGCTCTTCCCCTCTCCCGTGCTCTTCCGCCTTCCCATCCAATCCAAGGAAAACACTCACCGTATTCGTCTCAAACATCAGAATCTTCTTCCCATTGCTCTGGGCAAACGCCGTGCTGTTCAGGTACGGCGCCAGCAGCGAAGTGTGCGCCGTGTGGTTCAGGAAATCGGGGAAGACCTGCGCGACGCGTCAGCGAAATTTACATTGCAGTGGAGGCAAAGGACGCACCGACTGCGGGTCGATAATCGGCGCACCCGTGTTAAACTGCGCGGCGCAGTTGTCCGTCGGGTACCTGTACAATGCAAAATCGTCAGCATCGTCCTCTCGTCTCCGCGTTTTCGAAGTAGAAGTGAAAGTGAGGGAAAGACGCCGACACCGCCACAACGCCAAGGAATCAATATTTGATTCGTAACGGGCGCGGCGCGGGACGCGACTGATGAGATTTGAGGATCTGGTGAAAGAATCCCACACGGCGTGGAGTGGCCGTTGCTCTTCTCCTTCATCCCAACTTCTCCCTCTTCCACGAAAAGACACAAGGACACGGACGGAGAGCTTTCTTGGAGAAGAACAGGCAGACGAGAACGATAGCCCTGAGAACGCGTAGCCGCCCCACGAGTCATGGCCGCCTCAGCCCCCATGGCCAAGGCTCGATGAGCACGAAAGCTCGATGAAAACAAGAGGTCTGTCCCGTCTGACCCGCTCCTCCCGAGATGCATGCCGATGTCGCAGTAGACCCGCACCGTCAGGGTCGTCCCTGGGGATATCCTCTTCGCGGCAGTCGATAGCTGGACGCCGCTGCCCGCAGCGCGCTGGCATGCTCCTGACAGCCACCTCGTTCGCGAATCGAGTCCACCGGCCCCGCGCGGTACTGGCATCTTGATCATCCTGAGCTCTGCGCGTTCGCCGCACTCCACACTGCACTTACGCGCGTCCGCATGCGCCGCTCCTGCGTCAGCGCCTGAGCACCGTCTGCTCCCAAGAGCACAAGAACGGGACGCAGCGCGCGCTCGTACTCAGCCCCACAGGCAAGCCGCGTCGCGCACACAAGCACCTCCACCAAGGACCATCTCCCCTCGAGGCCGTGGAAACGGTACGCCCCCGCTCGTGCAGATCAGCCGCAGACACTGATCACTAGCAGGCCTCCCCTCCTGCTCCACGCCGAGCGCACAGCCCCAGTTCGTTCTTGGCGACCCCTCGGCACGTTCCCTCCTCCTTCTCCCCTTCTCCCGCCACCAAAAAGCGCCCCCAAATGAATGCGGAAGAAAACCGCCGCCCCAAAACCACAAAACGCGAGAAGAAGAAGAAGCAGAAGAAAAAGCGCACGCACTTCTCAACGCTCAGCCACGCCAGATTCGCGCTATACGTGGACACAAAGCCCGTGTCCCAGACCATCTCGGGCGTCCAGGTCGCGTCGGCGACGGAGGGGCCTGTGCGCGCATTAGCGAGCGATTCGGTTTTGGAAAAGCGAAGAGGGGAGAGAAGGAGAGGAGATCGGGCGCGTCCAAGGTCGCTGCTCGCGATAGTAGCAACGCCCGCCTAGCCAACAACCCCAAGGTACGCGCATTCCACGCTCCCTGCGACCACCGCTCATCGCCGTGTCGGCCAGCCCGCTATGCCGCCGTCGTTCCCCAACGCCTGGGCATCGTCGCAGACCCCGCCAACCGCAGCTTCAGCGCGTGCGCAGATACGGGCACGCCATCGCCCACCACTCCGTGCATCGCCCGCCAAAAAAAAGACGCGTCATGACTCCCCACGTCGTCAATGCCGCACCAAGGTCGTTGCGCCTCGGCCTATCACTGTCGACACTCGGGATCCGCGTGTCGCGCCGTCGAGAGGACTCCTCCTCATGCTCCTCATTCCACTTTCCCCCAAAACCCGTCCCCACACGCCCTCCCCCCCAAAAAAACCCCTCCCGCCTCAAAAATCTTCGAAAAACACTCACCCAACAACAACCCCTTCGCCCTCCCCAGCGGATCCATCCCGCTGCTCGCGAGCTGCGTGAGGAAGTCGCTCACCTCGCCGACGTAGTCGAACGGCCCGTACGTGGCGGGGCGGTGCCCGTGCGCGGTGTAGAGGTCGGGTTCGTTGGAGGCCTGGGGGGTGGGTTAGTGTGTGTATGGGAGGCGAGAGATACGAAGAGAGCGAGAGAGAGGACGAGAGAGTGCCGCAAGAGGGTGTACGCGGGAAGGAGTGAGTAATGGGGAAGCAGTCAAATAGAGCGCGGGTAAAGAAGGGGAAAGAGAGGAGCGGAAAAAGCGAGGGAGGAATGGGGCAAACGGGGAGGTCGAGAAGGTTAAGAGGAGCGGAAGCCAAGAAGGGGAGACAACGACCGCGGTACGCCCCATCCGCTCCTCCGTCGCTCGGAGCTCGCGCTGACAGCCATGCAGCCTTCCCAAGGCATCGGCGAAGCGGTACGCACGCTTGTCCCCATCCCCGATAGACGAGCGCGGGAGGGAAAGCTAGGCTCCCCGAGCAACAGGAGCGCATCGACATCATCCCTCCCCCGCGGGGCGGAAGACTGAGTCTGTGTCAGGGCCCTCGACGCGCCCGAGCTTGCGATGCCCGAGATCTCCACCAGGTACGCACGCTGTTCGTCCTAAGCGTTAGACTCGCTGACAGCTCCCCGTCCCGCAGCAAGAGCGCCTCGACACTCTGTGCTCCTCGTCCGCCCGGCAGCAAGAGCGCCTCGACACTCTGTGCTCCTCGTCCGCCCGGTGCTCTTGCTCCCCGATGCACGGTCCGCGCACCGCACGACGCTGCGCCGCCTGCGACTTCTGCTGACGAGCGCACCTCCCCACGACCCCGCAAAATCATCTCCATCCACGCAAACGCGCGCGCCTCGTTCTCCGCGCCTCCTTGTTCCGCGCACCGCCAAACCGCAATCCTCGTTATCAGGCGCACGGCCACATCCCCGTCGTCCGCGCCGCGCCGCCTCACTGCCTCTGGTTCGCGTTACCACCGGGGCCTTATAACGGGACGGCCGCCTTCACTTCGAGGATGCGCCTCCACATCTCCGCATCCTCGACGTGCCTCTGCCGCTGCCTCCAGCTCGCTCATATGCGAGATCGTGCTACCCCGGGACCTCAAAACGTGACCTCCGCGACCGTCCACGGCTCCGTTTTGCATCTGCACCCCACGGCGCCCCCTCGTTTCTGTCTGCGCGCATCTCGCACCGCGGTCTCGTCTCGCGCACACACGCACCGTCCCCGCTGTGCGCGCCAGCGCCTCCCCGCCTCCACAACGCGCTCCTCATCATCCCACATCTCCCTCCGCCCCCGTTCCACATACGCCCCCCGCGCGCAAATCTTTCGCAAGAAAGGAGTGTGCGCATATCTTTTGCGAGAAAGGAAGACGAAGAAAACCGGAATCGCACAAACCTGATACCCCAACACCCTCCCCCCCAGTATCCTTTCCGCCGCGCCGACGATCGCGAGGTCGAACGGCTGCGTGACGAACCAGGGCACGCCGAGGAACCAGTTTACGTTTACGAGGGATGAGATGTTCGCCATCTAGAGGGGGAGGGGTTAGCTGGGTGTAAGGGGAAGAAATAAGAAGAAGGTGGGGAGGGAGGGCGGGGGGATGGAGAAGATATAAAGCGGGCAGAAGCGTCTCGGCCGCCGCCGCCGAACCGCGGCTGCGCTAGTACCGGCACCAGCACCACCGGCCGCCGCCCGCGCTCGTCAAAGGCGGTCTTCGACAGTGGAGTGTCCACTCGCAGGCGCACTCCAGCCGCACTTGACGGATCGGCGACGCCGACCGAGCACGCGTGCCCCGCTCTTCCCCAAGAGTGAAAGCAGGGCGGCGCAGTGTACGAGGTGCGAGGTGCGAGTGGAATGGGGAAAAGGGGGACCAGAAGGGACGCGCGCCGCCCGCCTTTCTGTCGCCGGACATCGATGCGGCCGGAACGTCCGCCTTTCTGTGGTCGACATCGCAAGCCGCTAGCATCAGCGCCGACGCTGACTGTCGTACTTGCGCCCCGCGTGGGAGCGGCCCCTCGAGGACGACTGCGTATCCCCGCCAGACGCTGACGCTGACGCTCCTCAACTGCGCCTCACGGTCGTCGTACTGCTGCGATCAAGTCTCGATCAACACAGACGGCGGTCGCGGCGCCCCGCTTGGGCGCGAGTATAAGAAGGGAGGCGTCTTCGACGCCCGCCGCACCGCGACTGCATGTTGGCGCTCGCCGCTCGCGAGGACGCTCGGTGTGCGTCGGAGCCACCCCGCCGCATCGACTGCTGACGCGGACGCGGACGCGGGCATCCAAACTGCCCCGCCCCACCACGCCCCGCGCCTGGAAGCCATACAGGCCGGGATGCGCGCGGACACCCTCGCGCCTCGCAATGCCACACACCGACTGCGCCGCCCCGCCTGAGTGAATGCAGAGTCTGCCATGCCTCGCCCCGTGCGCGCCTCGTGGCGTAGCACTGCTGCACTGTGGCACCGTCGTGCACACGAAGCTCGAAGGTCAATTTTCGCCTTGTCACGAGCTCGCCACATATGGACGACACGCCTCCCTCTCCCAGAACGACGAATCAAAACACCTCTCCCTCTAGCCCTCCCCGAAGTACGAAACGAGAAAACAGCGAACCCACCATATACAACAAATCCTCGCTGTACTCAAGCGGCGGGGTCTGCGTCGTGCCTGTGACGCCCGTGAGGTTCTTTTGCAGGATCTTGCCGTTGGGGATGTCGGCGGCGGCGACGAGGGCCGCGCTGCGTGGTGCACGTCACCATTAGCCTCTAGAATCACAATGCGCTGGTAAGGAACGCACCTCTCCTGCGAGTTTCCCCCGACACGGACACGCACGGAGCCGGCGCGCTGCTGGATGTTGGCCATGAGATTGAGGAACGGCACTTGCAGGAAGGTCGAGTTCTTCCCCACTACGCCCCACGTCTCTCATCAGCCTTCCCTCTCCTTCCACTTTCAAATCGAGGAAGGCACGCACAAACTTGGTTACTAACACTCATCTCCACACTAAACCCCACGAAATCCCCCGTCTGCTCGATGCTCGCCCCAGGCGTCCCCCCGCTCTGCAACCCAATACTAAAGCTGCTGGGCACAGCGGGGGTGGGCACGGGCGGGGAGACGAGGGTGGTGGGGTTGTACGCGGCGGCGCCGGTGTAGGCTGACGCGGCGGCTGCGGAGGAGCCCGTCGCGAAGGCCGCTTGGCCCGGCGCTTGGTACACTGTTATCGCGGCGTGGCTCAGCGGGAGCGCCAGGAGGGCGAGCCCGATGAGGGAGGGCTTGAGGGTGGTGCGCTGAGGCATGGTGGTGTGGATGAGAAAGGCAAAAATGAGAGGAAATAATTGGATTGCTATTTTTGGATTGACGTGATGGCTGCGATGCCGCTGAGTCGCCGTCGACTTATTAATAGCTGAGACTCGAAGCCGAGACTTGTGTGCGTTGTACCAGGCACGGATATTCGACGATTAATATTATTTGGTACGGCTCCAGCTTGGGACCACGCTGGGATTTACGGCGACGGACTCGATGTTTAGAATGCAACCACCGAAACCGACCCGAAAATAGAACTGGACTCGACTGCGGCGCATACTGCCAGCGCGCCGTCTGACGTCACAAGAGTTCGATCGGTTGAACCCTCCTGTCCTTCAGCGCTTCAGCGTCGTCGCAGAAACTGCTCCTCCTATTGTTCAAAATTAGCAACGAACAAATTGAAACGGCGTGTTGTTATTATGCGCGCGCTCGCTGTCAGCAGTCAGCGTCGGACATCCTCTTGTGTCATGCTGCAGTCAGCGAGTGTCAGAGGATCAGAATCAGGAATATGCACATCACGCCAATACGAGGTGCGAGCTTCCCCATGTTAGAGCGTCTGGCTGCAAGAGACTATCACGCCAAGTGGTTTACCGTGCATATGCGTACTTGACACACAGGGAGAATGAGATAAGTACTGAACCGCAGGGGAAAAAAAAAAACATCAGAATCCGTTAAGAAACAACGGCCCGTATTACTTCCAAGCGTTCGATCGGTTGAACACAACTTGTCTTCCCTTCTCAAACTTGGTTGAACTATCATTGAACCCAGAAATTGCTCCTCCTACTCGAAAAAGAAGGCGTTGTCAGAAATCCGACAGAAAACCCCGGCCAAATCCATGTCCACGCGACCATCATCGCGGTCCTCCAATACGCCAACCCGGATAGGCCAACCAAAAAGGGCTCAACCGGGAATTGAACCCGGGACCACTATCTTGAGATTAATCGTTTAATTCCCGGTTGGGTCCTTTTGATCACGTGACTTGAGTGGGCGGCCAAAAAAAAAAAAAAAAAAAAAAAACGGGTTACGCCGGGTGACCAACGGGGGGCCAACCGGGAAGGCGGGGAGGTCGGGAGAGGTCGGGCCCAACCGGGGAGCAACCGAGACGCGTGACCGGCTCATTAGTACGCGTCGCGTCGCGAGAAACAACGCGCTTCCATTTCACGCACATTGATTCGTCCAATGCGTTACACCGAACGCGTTTGTGGCGAGTCCCAGACGTGTTTACAAGGTGTAAACGGGCGCCAACCCGAAGGGAGTATCCTACGACTAGACCATTGGGCCTATGGCGCCTGGTTCTTAAAAGTGCCAATCAACTCTGGAGCGTGTGCACGAGAATGGAGATTCCGTTCCGCATTCCCATCCAGAAAAGAGAAAACACAGTTGAAGTTGAACGACGCTTGGATTGTAGAGTTCCCACTCGCACTTTTACCGCTTTGTCTCCGGAGTCCGATCGAGATATCAAGTGATGCTTCTACACATCGATTGTCTACAACATAAACCCGCTCCCAGTTCTTCTGCTGCTCTCCACCTCACATATTTGGCTGTCCAGCCATTTATTATGGGCCACTTATCCTGTCAGTTACAACAAATACAGGCAGTTGAAATGATATCGGCTCAAACAAAAAAAGTCTGAATCTTGTCCGACCAAAATGTTGAAACGACCAGGTGTCCAAAGATTAAGTGGTCCGGGCGGCCCGAGGGCACGGCAGGTGGTTGGGCCGTGAGTTAGAACTTAGCGCAGCCACGGCCCCAGATTCCCGGGAGGTCAATCACCATCTATTTTGTGTCGGTATAATATGGCGGGCTGCGGTAAGGCGGGGATGCGGTAAGGCGCGGCAACTCGTCGCCGAGCTCATTTAATCTCTGAATCCGCGTTTTCGGACATGACTCTCCGTCTGTTTCACATCACAGCCTCGTTTCTCTCGGGTCCCCAAACCCGGCTTGATCTGTTGACTGGCTCGAGGAACTGTTTAGGCTTTCTTTCTTTCTTTCTTGCTCATTTAGTCGGCGGTTTGCTAACGCCGTCAGCGTCACTATTTCTGCGATTAACCCGGATTGTCGGATCTGAAGGGCAGTCTTTATAAGCGACTAGCGCTGGACTTCCGACATCGTGGCATCGAGACTACTTCACGTACAGATTCTGGAAGACGTGGCCTGGTGGGTAAAATTCCGTAAATGCAGTGTCCTTGAGCCCTCTCGGAAACCTGCATGGTTGGCGGTCTATACTCCCTGGGAAGTTCACGCCAGTGTATGTGGGACGCATTTCCGCGCGTCATTCTGCTGCTTTGCAGTCACATTTTCAACATTCGAACCGGAACTTCCAAATTGGGATTTGGGAACCGACTCCACAGCCCCACAGCCCTTGATCCCAAAATTGGTCCCGCGCCCCAAAAAGCGGTTCAAACTCTATTCTCATACGCCGACCTGGACTAAGGTCTCATCGCCTCGATCTTCAAGGCAAATCGTGGGACGGCGCTCATACGCCGGCTGCTTAGACCTCGATATAAAAGCTCAAGCAATCGTATCGTCTCAACATTCCACTTCTGTTCTCTTCTGCACCCTAAGCAACCTCTCTAATCCACCTCACTCACTCGCACTCACACAACATGCTCTTCGCCGCCTCCGCCGTGCTCTCTGCCCTCCTCGCAGTCTCTGCGACCCCTCTCTCTGCCCGACAGGGCTCCGACGAGTCCTTCAACGGACAAACCGTCTCCATCGTGGCTCACCGGGGCTCCGTCGCGTGGACATATTCCAGCCAGCTCGCCGGAACTCCGCTCACCACCACCGGGCAGAACGGCACCGCCAAAGGATTCTTGCTGCAGACAGTGAATGGCCAGAACGACTCAGCCACTGTGATCATGACGTACGCCTTTTGCTCGAGGTTTCAGAGATCAATTACTGAAACGCATCGCAGCCCGGCTCAACAGCAATCTGAGGCTCCGACAGTCGTCTCCGTGGACCCCGCGACCAACCAGCTTGGCTTTGTGGCTTACGCTCCTACCAACCCGTGAGTCTCAAATTTCGGTTTGCTGTTATCAATGTTCAACGTTCGTCAGACCTGTGAACGGCGAGTTCTTGTTGGAATGCCCATCTGCTGCCCCCACCGGGCCGAATGGTCTCGCGAGCCAATGCACGATCTTCACTCAGGGCAAATGTGTCAAAGTCGCGACGGCTGCTTCTGGGCAGTTCCTCACTCCCGCCGAGTGTGATGGCAGTGCGTCGCAGACCTGGGACATTGTGAAGCTTTGAGGGGAAGCGAGCATCCGTCACTTGGCTTGGACACCCTCTTTGAAGATGACTTGAACACCATTATTCTTTGCTAGCTGTTTTCAGTACACTATTTGAAACCACATCAATGTTTATCGAAATGCGATTTACTGGCGGGCAGTCAAGGTGTGGGAGACAAGGTAAGCGTGGAAGGAATGGGAAGCTTCAAGAACCCTCCGGCGCCTTCGTTGGCTCGTGAGCAACAGTATGGCAACTTGAACATCTTTTGAGCGCAGGGCTAAAAACTTTAGGTTTCAAGATGAGCGAAACGTTGAAGTGTGTGTTGACCATCGGCGTAGTACTTGATCGATGTACTATGCTCAATGCATGTCGACGGCTGATGAATCAGTAACGGGACTTGAGCGAAAATTTTACGGTGCAGTGTCGTATTGCCGGATTCAACGGAGAACAAGAAGGAAATGCACAACTATCCACGCAGTTAGCGGTAGCAAGATAAGAAGGTGTGATAACGCACGGTGGGTGAGGGACGTAACTACTAGAAGTAGGAGTCGGAGTCGGAATTGAAAGCGCTGTCGGCCTCAAAATCTTCTTCCGAGTCCAAGGCGCTCTCGCTCTTGTTTTCAGTTTCTTCGTCCAGGCACGGATTGTGGAAAGAAAACGAGATCGACGGAAAAGCCTCCAGGTAGTCCTTCTCGGAGACGCATTTACGGCCCGTGAGATGCACGTTCTGTAGGTTGCAGCCGGATTTTGAGATTAATGATCGCAAGAAATCAATGGGGCTAGTTTCGAGGATCTGTTCCGGGATTTCAAGACGAAGGAGAGCAGGGACGATGAACATGTGTCCCGGGAGCGAGCCACCTGAATAGTACATCGTGTTTTCCACGACTAAAGATTCCAAGCGGAGAAGAGGGATATCTGGGAACGTAGCATTGGTTGTGTTCCACGAAACACCGAGTTCGCAATGAACCAAGTTTTCTGTCTGCAGTAGAATCGAAGAAAAATTGTTTGGCGATATATCGCGCAGAGCCAACGATGTTAGCTGCACCCAGGGCAATGTGACACACAAAGCGGCGGCGCCATTGAGGACAACTGAGCGTAGCCGCGGGACGGGAGCGAAGACAAAAACTTCGTTTGTGGGAACTAGATTCAAGTCCAGATGTAGGAGGAGAGGCATCGGTTCGTTGACGGGGACGAGATCGAGGGCTACCTGGAAAAGTTCCAAGTACTCCAAGCGTGTATGGTGGGCGGCAAGGATGGAACGGAGCTCAGGAATGTAGCCCTGGTTGTGCTGCTGGTTGAAGTTTTGTATCTGAATGGATAGAGGGCAACATCGGGACCTCTTCACCCAAAGATCTACGATATGGCGTCGTCGCTGGAAGAAGAAGACCGATGTGGGTATGGCCCGCCACAGAGTGGGAGTGGCTAGCGCTATTTCCCGCCATTTATGACAAATCTGTGTCAGGCATGTAGGCGATTCGTTCCCCTTCAATGGTGGACAGTCGGGGTAAGGCGGGAGGAAGTGGACAAAAATCTCGGAGATGATTTCGCTCGGCAAAGTCAGGACCGGATACGTGGATGAGCCGAGCCGTGTCTGAGCGAGGGCATCGCTGGCGCATGTGGCATTGGGCTGCATAAGGTCTATAAGCTGGGTCCCAATGCCGAGGTATGCCAGACGAGCCCGATCCGTGTGAAGGACGCTCATGCCAGTCATGGCCGCCCGTGGCGGCGCACTGATCAGCGCAAGTAGGCAATCGTAATCCTGAAGATAATATGGAGTCGGTGTCTCAATAATATAGGATGCTTTACATACCTGCGTCCGGGACTGCTCAGCGCTGAGGAGGTGTAACGCAAAAAAGCTTACACCGCCACTGATGTCGAAGTCATGATGTAATCCGGCCATCGGTCCGTGATCCTGGCGGAGTTCAACCGAAGTTCAACAAGTTCAACCTCAAGTCTACTTGAATCTGTGGCCTTCGAAAAGATCTCCCTAAACCGGTCAAGCCGGAGATGGACGGCTTTGACAAGATGATGATGTAACACAGAGCAGGACAAACTTAGATTCAAAGTTCACTTCTAACTGCGATCACCGTTTTCAAAGAATCGCCGAGGATCCACTCAAATAGCGCTCCCGGGTATCTGAATACAGTTAGTAGTGTGTTAAGTAGTTGTTCCCCGAGCCCCGGCGTCAAGGACCCAGCCGGACCAATCATTAACCCGCCGTAGCAAGGACGACCTTACAACGACCTTCATTGCATTATGCCATACACAACGGCACCACATACAGATCTCTTCGCTCACGGCAAATTCTAATCTGCTACCTCCAAATTCCGACGGCACTTACGTTCTGAATCCCGGCAGCGAGTCCCTATATCTACCGTGACTAACTCTCTCTACCTCCCACGGAACCTTCCCCACTATTCGTTGTATGGACTCCTCTCAGCCCCGTAACTGCCACGAAATGAACTCCTATGTCCCGCCCCAGGAGACCTCCAGAGATGAAGAGAAAAAGGTCGATGAAATTCTGGGCGCTACACTGGTACCGGAATCCGTAGATTCCTCCCCCTCCACCGGCGACTTTCCGGATGGTGGATTACGGGCTTGGGTCGTCGTATTCGGAGTATTATCTTCAATTACTGATTTTGCATAAATAACCTCTTCTAGGCATTTTGCATGTACTTTTCTTCGTACGTCGTGTTCCCTACCCGGATAAGATCATTGAATTCGGCATAGATTGGGCTATCTCGGTACATGGGGGGTGAGCCCGCTCGACTAATGGTCTATTGTATACATCCAATCATTTTATAGTTGTTCCAAGCGTACTATCAAGAAGCTATATTGCCTGACTATTCGCCGTCCGAACTGTAAGGCGCCCGCTTATT
This sequence comes from Mycena polygramma, assembly GCA_029449255.1. Lineage (NCBI taxonomy): Eukaryota > Fungi > Basidiomycota > Agaricomycetes > Agaricales > Mycenaceae > Mycena > Mycena polygramma. Next base: position 214,413 of record JARKID010000025.1, read on the forward strand.
ATTTTGCCGCAACGCTAATCTCGCTTGCTAACCAGTGCGTGGATCGGTTCGTGGATCGGTTCGTTACAGGTTCGTTCATGTTTCGACGCGGAGAATTAATGACCACCAACACGCCCAGCATGCACTGGTCTACCTCCCTGGGATGTTGGCCGGACGATTATTTCACATGGGCTTCTTCAGGCTTTTCTACATTCCCGCATGCTCATTAATCGTCATCGGGACATTTCTCGTCCCACTTTGCAATGCGTATTGGCACTTTTTGTTGTGCCAGGGACTCGTTATTGGTGTACGCAAATTTCCTCGCTGTTGATTTACTTGTTGTTCATCTCCACAGCTTGCATGTGGTATGCTATTTGCGCCTACTGCTACGATCTTAGCAGAGTGGTGGAAGATGCGGCGCGGGATCGCTATAGGAATCGCAACCTCTGGTGCCGCCGTGGGTGGTTGTTTCTTCCCGATTGTAGTGAGGGTACTGCTTCCTGAAGTCGGGTACCGCCTTGCCAGCGCTGTCACAGGAAAACTTACTTATGAATGACAGAGATTTACCTGGACATTCCGGATCTTGGGATTCATATTGCTTTTCATGTTGGGAATTTCAAACTTGGTAGGAGCACACTTTCAAATTTCAAATCAAATCATTGACTGGCTTCTGCTAGTGTATTCGTCGACGACTACCTCCCACCAAAGCAGCGGGTCACTCGTTTGGTCTACGGGTCTTTAAAAACCCCGTTTTTGCACTGTATTCCATGTCGGTCTGCCTCGGAGTCCTGGGCGGCTTCGCTCGTGAGTTTCCTGACACAATTAGCTGCCTTTTGAACCAATCTCCACTCCCAATTGTAGTCTTTACCTACGTCAGCACGACAGCAATTTCTATCGGCCTATCGCGCGATTTCGCATTTTACATTGTGGCGATAATGAACGGGTGTTCGGGAGTCGGTCGTATCCTCTTGGGATGGCTGGCCGATCGTATTGGTATATCTACTCCATTCATCGTTCTTCCAGGTTTGAACGAGTATCTCAAGGTCCCTTGAACACACTTATACCGATGACGCTTACGGTTGCAGCGGTCACTATCGCGTGGCCCTTCTGTAGCACTGAGGCCTCGCTGGTTGCCGTCTGTGTTGTCTATGGGTATGTATCCAAGACCACATAATTTTCCGTATTCCTCACGTCGGCCAACAGATTGGCTCTCCCTGCGTTCAGCACATTATTTATGGTCGCCGCCGCCGCCATGGGTGAACCGGAGGATCTCGGCCTGAGGATGAGCTCAATGATCACCGTCCTTGGAATAGGGACCCTGTGCGGAACTCCCCTTGTTGGCCTTTTGAAGGATACCGACCTTGGGTTCAAGGCTGTGGGTTTCTTCGGAGGTGTGTGCTTGCCCTTGGTGCAGTTGGTTCGCGCCGTGCCGTGCACATGCTTGCTGAGGGATATATCCTGTCCAGGTGGTCTTGTAGTTTTAGGCGTAGGTTTCTCTATCGCCGCCCGCTGGATTGCGGCACCCAAGTTGATAAGCAAGCTCTGAGAGGTTATTTTCATCCCGTATATATACATGTAAGTGAACACTTGTAAACTTTATATGACTCGTGGTTCCTTTATTTGCTATATCTTCAGAACAACCAGCTCCTAGCCTCCGAATACGAAACGAATAGTTGACATGTCGTTATACCCGTCAACCTGCAGGGCTTCAAGTCAACATCGGGGGAACAGTATATTACAGAGGAACAGTTGACTGGAGAAGTGCACGAGCACAGAAGATAGTCGGAGAAGAACATCTCGCCTTCCTGTGGTGAAGCGAAAAAAGAGGATGATACAGGGCTCGAGCAAGGGGAGTAAAGTAAATTATAGACTGGGTATGATTATCTGCCAAAGTTTGTGAAACTCGATGGTTCGTATCGACGACGGACGCTAGTTCTTCATATGACGAGGTGCGCCGTAGGATCCGCTCATCTTGAAGGTCCCTTCATCCGGCTGGTATCGAACAGTAACGTTCGCGACGAGTTCCAGCGAGTCGTACCTGAACGTAGCAGTTGATGAGGGCCAGTGACCCGGAGAGATCTTCCAAAAAACGCACCTGACGGATGCCTCGATAGATCCCATAAAAGCCTCAAACTCCGGGACAGTGTACTTCTGCATCTTCCACTTGGGTGGCGCGCTGAGATTGAGCAGAGAACCGAAGACGGCAGGGTCGGAGCAGACGCCATCGTACGACCATCTCGCGCCTCCGTTTTTGCAGGAGGGTTTCCACTAAATGAAAAGCATCGATCAACAAAAACGCGTCGAAAACAAAGGAGGGGCGCGTACACTCATCTGCTTCTTGATGCCCGAGACACACGCGCTCCTCAGCTTCTCAGCCGCCTGATTGATTTCGTCTGCGCTCTTTTCTTTCGGCTTCATCGCAACGATCTCCCCCTCTAACCACCGCGCGTAATCAGCTACGGTACGCGCCTCGGACGCGGTGATGACAACCTCGTCCCCCTCGAGAAGTATGTCGACAAGCTCTTTAGCTTCAGTATGGTCAGGAGCATTCTTGGACTTCTTGGCGCGAGAGCCGCTGGCACCGTCGGACTTGCGCTTGGTAGCTGGCATGAGGGCAGGAGACAAAGAACTTTTTGCGATCAGATGTGACTGTCACTTTAAGCGGAAATCACGATGCTCACGTGCCCTGACGAGATTGATTTCGGCATTCCGGCCACCATCGAACCTGCGAAAGTCGTGTACATCTTTTACTCTCAAGAAACAGATAGGTTTGGGAATGAGGAAGTTTGAGCTCGGCCTGCCTGTGGTCGGCCTGCCTGTGGTCGGCCTACCTGTCAGGGCTTGTATGATTTGGGTCAAGTTATCAACGGAGTGAAGTTTGAACAATATGTAAAGCCTGCGGCAGTCTGCAGAGGTCGCAGGCAGGTAACAAACAACAGTGAAGGTCGAGAGAGGCACACATATTGAAGAAACTACGAGCTGCTTTCTGTTATACATCCGATGTTTCGACATATAAAGTATCCCGAAGTCAAGACGGCGTAGATCTAGTGCAGATGTGACTGATACTGCAGACCCACACGGACGCAGAAGAAGCTCTGAACTTGGGGGCACAAGCGAGTGGTCTCAAAGAAGCTGCATTCCGGCGATGAGGAGAACATGGTGAACTATAACAAGGGTGAGCGCAATGACCGGCAAGAGAAAACAACGACGCACAGAGGGAAGTGGGAAGTTGCTTTGCACAGTTGAACATGCACAATCACGATCGTCAATCTGAGTCGTCCGCATTGGCTGGATCCACACGATGCAGCCCAGTGAAGGAAAGTGTCGGAATCAACGGGAATGCTTTCCGGTACGACTCCTCGGATACGTCTCTTGGACCGATAATGTGCAGCTCGTGCAGTTTGCACCCGGATTTCAAGATAAACGAGGATAATGCTCCAATAGGGCTGGGCCACAGGAATTCTTCCACGATTTGGAGACTGAGCAGGGCGGGGACAGCGAGGGTCTCGAGATAATGTGTTATTGGCTCGCTACCTTCTCTCACCGTTAGCGACTCCAAATGAGGGAGTGTAATGTCGGGTACGGGTCCATCTTCCCACCAAAGGAGCAGTTCGCAATGAATCAGGTTGGGTGTCTGGCGTAGAACTGGGGAACACTCGCTGGGACAGACATGGTGTAGAGTCAGGGAAGTCAATTGCACCCACGGCACAGTGATGTTTGCGGCGGCATAATCGTCGATGAGGACTGTCCGCAGCAGGGGCACATCGTCAAAGACGAGGTTTTTTGGAAAATCGAGTCGCAGTTCCAAACGACGGAGCTGAGGCATCGGACCGCCGGTAATGGGGATTTCAAGGGGTACTGTAAGATGAAGTTCCAAGTTTTCCCAACGTGTGCGCTGGGCAACGATGGCCAATAAGAAATGGCGTCCGATACCATCATTTGTCTCCTTGATACAAAGAGACAGAGGGCGTGAACCAGATCTGCTCAGCCAGCTATCACAGATGTGGTATTGACGGCAGAAAGGGAGGTGTTTGTCCGATAGCTGTATAGCCCTCCACAGATCGGGGGTGGCAAGCGCTATCTCTCGCCAGGTGCGACAGACAAGGGTCAGGGACGTGGGCGATTCTGCCCCTGTAATTGGGGGACAGATGGGGTAGGGAGGGAGGAAATGGACGAAAATCTCCGAGGCGATCTCGTTCGGCAGAGACAGGACCGGATATGTGTATGAATTGAGCCGCTGCTGGACCAGCGTTTCCTCCGCGCGCAATGCCACAATCGAGCGCTCAAGAGTCACGATTTGCGCCTGGATGTCTGCGAGCCGGGCGCGATCTTCTTCAAGGGCCCTGAGCATGAATGATAGAGCTCCTGGTTCTCGGCGTGAGCGTCTCAGATTGGATCGGAAAACGGCAGCCTTTCTACCTGCCTATGAAGCGTGCAGCCGGACTGCCGGACGCCTGGAGGGAGCCTAGGAGGCAGCAGCACGATGAAGGAGTGGATTCCTTGGTCCTTTGGAGCGAAAAACAACTTCTGGAGAAGACGTTGACGAGGCCGCAGCAGACAAGCGAAGGCATGTGCCGTATCAATCACTTCTTGATCGCGTCACTCCGAAACGTGATTTCCCGTGATTTCACTGGAGTTCGGTTCCCGAATCCGGAAGCTCAGGTCGCACTTGGCTTTGAGTTGGATCAGAGCATTGGATAAACCTGAGATCAAATCCCTCCACCCAGTGCTCATCGTCTCCGGTTACCCGCTGGAAGCAGGGGATAATATTAATTCAGTTCACATCGAAATCTCCGTTCAAAGCTTGGATAGATGGTCAAATCCTTCCGTGGAACGAATGTCTGCAGATACTGGACGTCGCAAATTTGCAGGTAACTCAGCAGTAGCACAGATAATGCGCTCGATGACCATAGATGTCTTGTTCTGCATTTAGTTGCCTTACCCTAGGTGAGTGCGTAGCCTTCACTGGCTTCTCAAAAGAACGGATCGTTCGCCACCCAATGTTCCACAATTTTCTTTGCCAGCGCAGGCTGGTCTTTGACCGTCTATCGGATTTTTCAGCGGGCTGAATTGTCACGACAGAAGCGAAATACGCACGAAATGGCCGGCCTCCTCGACGAGGATATATGCCATGCTGCCCGCACCACCCCCCACAGTCCGCACGGTCGCCATGTGTCTTGTGGGCCAGGGAACATCAGGCGCTGTGAGGAATTCTTCCTGCCACGGCGTGTCCAGAAGTTTCAACTATGCGATGTATGTCAAAGCAAGCACGGGAGGGGTAGAAGGGGGTCAAACAAATGACAAGACTCCCGGCCATGCACATGTGGCGTCTTGCGCACCGATGTAGTCTGGATGCGAGACAGGGTAAGAATGACAGCATTGGAAGGAAATCCGCTTACGAAGGACTCTGATGCCGGCCGCAAGCAGGGGCGGGTACATGAGGTGATGTGGGCGTATTCTGCAGAGAGAGAAGATTCAGAAGCGGGACATTAAGTACACGGGAAGAATGATGCTGACATATCCCCCTCAGCCCAAAATTCAGCGTAAACCTCCGAATTCATCGATGTGAAGTTGAGGTCGGGTGAGATGCCCAGTCCGCGCCGCACCGCCTCGTCAGCGAAGATCTCAGCCACCCAGGTGAATGACGGATGACAGCCGACCGGAGATTCGGAGTCCGAGAAACACTAGATCGGTTCGCGTCGGGTCATATCAACAGAAGGAGAGTGTAACACACCGGGAGCCTAATATCCTCCCGGTTGACGCCATACATCTCGGCGTCGTTTAAACGAAAGCACAACTCCAGGGAAAATAAACGGTTCTCCCGTGTCGGCACCTTGATCGCCATCTCGATGCTTTCAAGACACGCCGGGAGCTCTGCGTACATGCTGCGGCATTGCGTAGAATCATGGAGCGCATGGTCCACGCAGCGGTACTGCAGTAGCCAGATGAAATGTGCCATGGGGTTCTGCTTTCCGATCAGGACATGCTTGACTTACGAGCGACGTATAAAACTCACACTGATGGGATTGGCCAGGATGAGTGCGTCAAGGTTGATATGAACTGCTCCTGGTTGCCCACGGCCACTTTTGAGCACCAGATTTTGCTCGTGTATGACAGTGGCAATATTAGGGATGTATACTCCGCCATAGGAGCCACCGGAAATGACGAATTTATTCCTGGAGGAAAGATGAATGCCTGGACGCCGCGGGCAGAGCGACACGTACTGTGCGAGAAGAGGGAAAAGCACGAAGAATTTTTGCAAAAAGTCATAGACATCATATGCGGCAGATCGACTGTCGTTAACATGAGAGCCGTAGGACAATCCGGCTCCGACAGGCTGGGAGGTATTTGAGCCTTTGTGAAATGACAGAGTGGAGATACTCATACGTGGTCGAGGACAAGCAGATTGTGATGTTCGGTCCAGCGGTGGGGGTTCGGAACAAGCCCATTTGCAGTCACGACACACGGAGATTGGCCCCACAGTGCGTTCATCATGGCAGTCGTTCCAGGACCTCCGCCGATGGTAAGACTGCGAATACCGGTGTTAGTATCTGGGCGGCATCCGCCGTTTGACACGAACATGATCGGAGCAGACGTTGGTTCCTCCTCCGCTTCAAAGTACCTGCAAAGAAGACATAATGTATCAGCACTCGCGTCCTCGAAGTAACCCGCAATGCTAACCAGAAGAAAGACCGTTTAGGTGACTTGTTGTTATCGCCTTGAAGGCCAATGTGCCCCGCGTACGACGTCGTTTGCTTGCTCACGCCGACACAGACGTCTTGAACCTCCGTTATGTTGTGATAGAAAGTCCTCGGCCGGTGTGGATGGCATGGACGCGACAGATGGCGAGAAAGCAGAGTCAAGACCCCAGCAAGAATTCCGAGGGAAACGAGGGCCGTCCGCACCGGAGTGGACTTGCGCGCCAGCTTCACCCTTGGAATCTCAGCATCCGCCAGTTTCTTTCCCGCCAACAATGGATCCATGAGCGCAGGAGTCAGGAATGAGTCACTGCGGAGGTCAAGCCAATCCATGGATTGATTCAATTTGATTGATCATCGAAAATTCGGCAATCTGGAATTTACAGTGTTAATTACACTTTGAGCAACCCGAACAAGAAACTGAGAGGGTCTTCCGTGAAGCTCGTATAAGCTTCAAGTTCTACAACAACCTATCCAATTCGCCTGTGTTGAGTTCTAAGGTTGAGTTCGAAATCTCGAATGATGCCATCTCTGCCGACGTTGCCAACGCCCATTGATGAAGGCTGTGTCAGCGGACGCTTCCTTCTTCGCAACCTCCATCTCTCCACCTTGTACAAGAAAGACCTTTGAGGTTTGGAGGCCTGGACCTGCCTCCCGTATTTATCGTGCACACAGCCACGATGCCTTCCCTCCCCGACCTTCCCACCGAGCTACTCATGGAGATCGCAAAGTACTACCCCGAGCTGAAGCTGGACGTCGACGCTTGCATAAACCCCGGGCGGCCAGCCGGCGAGCCATGTCAAGGGAATGACTCTCTGCGTGCGCTATCGCAAACCTGCCAGACATTGCGTGACATCTTCCTTCCTGTTTTGTGGGCACGCGTACATGCTTGCTTCACTTCGCGAAACCGCCCGAAACGGAGGATCAGGACCCGCGCTAAAATGCTTGAGCGACGTATGATAGGCATCCAGAAAACTCCCTACGTAGCGCGATGCATCCGGTATGTATTTATTTCTATTTCTTGCTATTCTTGTCTCCAATGATGTTTAGTTGGATGGCCGTGACGATGCTCGAGTGCAACATGAGCAATTGGCAGCCGATAGCGGAATTTATCCGGGTCCTCGACCTGCTGCCGAACTTGACGGATCTCACGATCCTGCAGGTGCCCTCGGACATGATTTCCGTCCTCGAAACCTCATGCTACGGCAAAGTGTTTCCTTCAGTTTTGAGGCTAACCTTTACCGACCGATTCACATCTATTATGCGCTGTTTCCCCAATGTGCAAGTTTTGACCTACTTCCATAACAACGTGATCGGGGTTTTCGACGTGATCAAGGAGCACTGCAAGAGCATCCACACCATCCGCAATATCCAGTTGTCAGCAGAGGTCGTCAGGTGTACGTCGGACTTGGCTTACAATGCGAATCACCTGGTCATGCCAATTCCATCCAGGTCTCCGCGACACCATTCCGAACGTGAAAAGCATTTTCCTCTGGTACAGCCTCCGCCTTGTAAGTGAGAGAACCTGTTGTTATGTTCTTTTAATTGAATCCTCCAGGACACCCTGCGCCTCTTGGAAGGCATGGACAACTTATCGGAATTACGAATCCGCCTTAATCCGACACTGACGCCCTCAGTCGCGGATACTATTCAGGTCGCTGAACGGGTCTTACGCACATCTAAAGCGTGCGGGCGAAAGGAGCTCCGTATGGAGGAGTTCGTCAGGGGTCAGGCAGTGCAAAAAGAAACGCTGATCGTTGTGAGCAGAGGAACCTGACGGGGGAATCCCTTCGGCAATGTGTATCTTCATAATTATCCCTTTCCAGCGGAATACAAGGATATCCTGTAGATTCTCGCCAAGCTGAAACTATTGACGCTCAAACTACAGTGTCCATAGTCTCGTTCCCAGACGATATAGGGCAGTCCGCTCGCTGCGCTCGCGGGGCAGAAATCCAAGCGTCCAAACGGGGATGTCCAGATGTTGACTTGGCAGAATTTGATGCGAAATCAGAGTGGGGTTGCTGCCCTATAACCGGTGATCTCTGGTACGTTTTCTCATCAAATTCTGCCAACTCAACATCTGAACATCCCCGGTTAGATTTCCGCCCGGCGAGTGCAGCGAGCCACCGCCATAACATCTGGGGACGAGATTACAGTGTCCAGCAACGCAGCACGAGGCGCGGTTAGTTACCCATCCAGGACTTCACCGGCATTCATAGTCGGCGTACCCTTCGTACACCGCGATGCAGTGCTCGTTCGTAGCTTAACAACAGATCACTTTCCGGACATGCCTGCCCACGGCGCAGTTTAACTGCTAAATCCTTTCGACATACGGCGGTAAAGCTGCTGCTGCGTCGTCGAACCCGGGTGGAGCCAAGACGAGGGAGGACCCAGGTAAACTGCGCCGCAACCAAGGATAGTACTATTGTTACTTCCCCTTCATTTCCGTTGGCCTATAAAGTGGTCGAGGTATTGCAAGGGACTTTAGGTTACTCCCACTCTCAAGCCACAGAAACCTCACTCCCAATGCTCAACTTCACCGCAGAAGCCGGTACAGCTCTCGGATTTCTCATCGGAGTGCGTTTTAAATTTCTAATCCGCCTTCAACTTTCATTTTTAAGGAAACGGATAGTACCTGGTAGTATTCGTCTGGATGCTCTTCGCCTATCTCAACCATCTCATCAAGTGGCGCTCGAGATACTCGCTCATTTTCTTCCATGTTATCGTTCGTGTGGCATCCCAGGGATTGGGGATTGCATTCGGCCTCCTCGGGTTCAGCAACACCAACGTATTCCTCGCGTTCCTCATCCTCGGAGCGGAGGGATATTTTTCGCTTGTACGTGGATAATTTGCCCTCCACTCTGCACCTACTGACACACACTAGGTCCTCTGCGCCTTCCGATTCCTCGTGTCATGGCAGCAGCATAACCTCGCCAGTGGCACCTCCTGGCTCGAGCCCCGCGAACCCGCCGATTCGGACCCCACCGCGGCAAAGCCCAACAAATCGCGCAAGCTCCTCGTGTTCATTTTCCTCGGCCCCTTCGCGCTGCTCATTTACCGCAACAACCCCATGGTCGCCATCCACTCCGTCCTCGTCCTCGCAAACGTCGCCATCATCATCGGCGGGGCTTACCTCGCCGGCGCGTCGGACTACACCGACCTCGCGTCAGCGGACACGCAGACACGGCTGCGGGTGTCAAAGATCACGCGCACGGCGGGGCAGGGTGTGTTCCTCGCGTGTAATGCGCTGCTGCTGTTCGCCATCCTGCAGGCAATTCGCACGAACCTGCGTCATGGGGATCGCGCGCAGGCCAACTTCAAACGTGTGGGTCCGCGCGTCCACCCGACGCTCGTCCTCGTTTTACTGGCGTGGTTCCCGCTGATGGTGAGGGGGACGTTTGGAATATTGCAGAGCGCGATCTTCCAGGTAAGAATGATGTTAGTGTGCCTCGACGCTCTTTTAAATATGTTTTCTCTTCACATTTAGCTCTCGTACTTCAATCGTAAGCCGTCCCGTGCAACTCTGGAAGTCATTGCTCATACTAAAAACGATATCAGCGGATAACTATACGGAGTCGGGATTCAAGCCGTCTTTTACCGTGATCGAGTACGGTTTGGGAGTCCTCCCCGAGTTCTTGACGTAGGTTTATCTTCATCCTTGTCGGTATACTCCGCTCACACGCACTTACTCGCTTGCAGCTGTGTCCTGCTCAATCTGACTTATTTCACGTCCAGGAACGATCCGCCGAGGCGCCAGCCAGATGGGAGGAGTGTGGAACGTTTGGAGCTGAGAAAGCCACTGGTGTAGACGAAGTAGTATGGGCTCGATGGTGCTGGTCACCTGTTGGAATTTGGAATTCCGAGGCGTAGCGGACCACACTTGGCTATCGTAGACTTTGTTCGTTATAGCCGAATGATCGTGGTTCCAAAAAAGCTCGACGCTCCAAATAACCTCGGGCCAAGAATCAGCCCATCTTGAAATCGTGCAAGGCCGCAGGACGCTTCCCTTCCTATGCTACGTAATGCGCAGGATCGACCGAGTTAGCCTCCTACCCTCATGTCCCATCCCACAGCTGAAGCCGCCCCGCTGAGTGTCGCCATTGTAGGGGGTGGGCTGGGTGGCCTAAGTGCCGCGATTGCACTACGAAGACAAGGCCACATTGTCAAGGCAAGTATTGTTTAATTCTTCGCCAGGGTGGTTGACGTACCAAGGATTCACACAGGTCTTTGAAGCGTCTGCGCTGGACAGGCAGATAGGCGCTGCGATCGTGATCCCACCCAACTCCGTCCGTGTGCTCGAGGCCTTCGGGTTCAATCAGGATAATCTGCGGAGCTGCGAGTATCGTGGGGTGGGTATTCGATATGCACTACAGCGGGAGTCGCACCACATGCTATGATTTAGATTGTGGCGTACAACGCTGTGGGTGGAGACGGGAGGACTATCGTGTTCAAGGATCATGTTACAAATTACGGTTTCGTGAGTACTTAGCGCATTTTCGTTGCCACCGAAAATGCAGCTCACACTTACACAGCAAGGGCGTCTGTGTCATCGAACCGCGCTCCACGAAGAGTTGAAGCGTCTGGCTCTGGGCGAGGAAGGAGTGGGGACGCCGATTCAAGTGCTTCTCGGAACAGAGATAGTTGACTGCGACCCGGACGCTGGAACGCTGACAACCAAAGAGGGCGAGAAATACGAGGCGGATGTGATAATTGCCGCCGACGGCATCAGAGTGCGTGTTTTACCTGCAGTATAATTCGAGTTAAGTGAACGCGAAGGGCCCACAGTCCAAGATGCGCACCGTTGTCCTGGGCCACCCCGTGGTTGCGCCGGCGACGGGTATCTGCGCGTTCCGCTGGATGGTGGACGCGTCCAAGTTGGAAGGACACCCGGAGCTGGACTGGGTCCTAAAGGATGGTATCCCGGGCGCGCGGCTCGTTACCGGCGCAAAAGGTCACAACATCTTCCTGTACCCCTGCGAGGAAGGCACGCTCATAAATGTGGCCATGTTCCACCCCGACGAGCGCGACCAGGATCAGCACAGTGAGTGGCGTTTTTCGGGACTGGATACAAGTTGACACAGGTTGTAGGCTGGTATACGCGCACGACGCGGGAGGACGTCCTGGAGGTGTACAAAGAATTGAGCCCGCAGTTCAAGGCGTTCGTCGAGCTGGCGTCGGATCCCATTAATGTGTGGCAGATACGCGCACTGCCCTTCCTCCCGACGTGGACCAAAGGTCGGCTTGCCCTTCTCGGCGATGCAGCGCACGCAACCTTCCCGACGCTTGGTGAGTTTCTTGATAGCCGCTCCTACAATTTCTTAATCGTACCTCTTTGGAAACTCTAGGTCAAGGCGCGGCCATGGCAGTGGAAGACGGCGCAGCGTTGGCTTGTATGCTGCCCTATGGGACCAACCCGATAGAAGTACCATCCCGGCTAGCAGCGTATCAAGACGTCCGGAAGCCACGAGACGAGTTCGTCAACATCGAGTCGCTCGAGCATAGTGATGTCCCGGGCCAGGGATTAGGCCCAAGCCCGACCCAAGCCCGACCCGACCCTGCCCGACCCAGGCCCGACCCGACCCTAGTTTGAGTCGGGCCTAGGGTCGGGCCTGAGATTTTTCAAGACCCGCGACCTGGGCTTGGGCCCGGGTCGGTTCGTGTACCCTATCTACCCGACTTTGGAGGAGGAAAAAAATGCTTCAATGGTGACTTTGAGATGTACAATGTGGATTCTGCTGTGGTGCTCACCTAAAATTTATTCAACAGGATATCCGAGGCAAGATAGTTGAACAGAAATTGCCCATAATTTGATGGGGCTTGAAGCTTGGGTTCAAGCCGAATTCTGACCACTGAGCAAAGGAAACAGGATACATGAGGTCAAGCATAGGTTATACAATGTGTTCATGTTCGAAAAAACTCACTCTATGAAGACTCAAAAAAATGCACTCAAGCCCGGGCTCAGGCCCAAGCCCGACCCGACCCGACCCTACCTGGGGCCTAGGGTCGGGCTCAGGATATTTTCCAGGCCCGACCCTACCCCGACCCGACCCAAGCCCGGGCTTTCAGGCCCGACCCGACCCGAACAACACTACTCGAGCAGAGTACGATTCCCTCCAAGCGCGGCCTATTACACCGTTGTGAGTTGAGCAGATTCTGTCTGTATTCAGATACTGAGCGAACCTTGTGTTAGCGGAAGAGATGCTAGTCTCGTTCCCAGACGATATAGGGCAGTCCGCTCGCTGCGCTCGCGGGGCAGAAATCCAAGCGTCCAAACGGGGATGTCCAGATGTTGACTTGGCAGAATTTGATGCGAAATCAGAGTGGGGTTGCTGCCCTATAACGTCTGGTGTACTTTGGTACTAAGGGATGCGATCGCGTCACGCTACCGCAAAATAAAATTATTTCTCTTCCACTACCCCTCGCATCTTTCTGGAAATTGATGCATACCCTTTCTGTGGCTTCCCGTCCCTCGTCGGGGTCTCAAAGTCAATTTCCCGGGAGTCGTTTGTGTTCAGGTGGTGGAACAATCCCAACCCAACTTCCGTGCATTTGGACCAAATTCGGAGCAGAAAAGACAACGGACCGTGATTAGCATGCTACTTCAGACATTTACTGCACCTTACATGAATTTTATCTACTCCAGACACCCCCGCAGGTCAAAGGCTGAGTGGACTATGAATTGTGACGGGCGTTACGAATGTCACCGATCGCATCCCTCAGTACCAAAATGCACCAGATGTTATGGCGGTGATCTCTGGTACGTTTTCTCATCAAATTCTGCCAACTCAACATCTGAACATCCCCGGTTAGATTCCCGCCCGGCGAGTGCAGCGAGCCACCGCCATAACATCTGGGGACGAGATTAAAGAGATGCAGGATTTTTTGAACGGGTATGATGCGATCGGAGTTGCTCAGGCTCACTTCGACAAAATCTCCGTCAAGTCCTGAGTTGGTGAGCTGAGAGCGACCCGTAACGTTCGGGAATGTGTTAAATAGTCCGGGATTTCTGAGTACATCGTACCAGCCGATGTAGTTGAACAGCTTTGGGCAATTTAGATCGGGTGGCAATCGAAGCTCAAGCGACCTGGCCAGGGGAAAATTCGCCGCGGATGTGGAGTGCGTTTTCCGAGCCCAGCGAGAGGTTTCTGAGTCTTGGGCGAGTGGAACCCAAAAGCAAGATGGAAGTTGGAAAGAAGACGGGATCAAGTTTGGTATTGTCATGCTGTACTTGGTCGTGCGTGGCAAAAGCTTCCCTCGTCTGTCCCTCGTCTGCGTCAAGTCTGCGGCGCTATGTCTCGTACCTTTCGTCCCGGTCTATGAGCTACTGAGTCTCGTATGTAACGACAAGAAAACGAAGCTTAAGCCGCCTGGTGCATGGATCACGAGCCCAATCTAAGAATCTTCACCCGGACGCCCTCAAATCTGCCAAAAAAGAATCGTCTCAAGTCAAGACGGCTCGGGACCTAGGGGTTCGCATTCGGATGACCTGGTGAACCTGCAGATATCATGAAGTCGAAAAAGCGTCGCAGGTCTGCAAATAACTCACTGGGAAATCCGTCGCCTTGAGCCAGCCGACGTCGACGAGGAGAAGTGGCAAAAAAATTGAATAGGCTGTTGGATATCGTGGTGAGCATCTGGCCCCTCCGATGAATTCACCAAGTGTAGCCTTAGTTTTCTTCTAGCAGGGGTTCACGATCCACGAGAAAGGAGGCTGACAAGGCTGGCGGAACCGAATATTTAAGCGCCCGCCGCCCCTTTCCGCTCACTTTCTCCTTCCTTCCTTCCACCACCTCAATTTTTTCTCGCCGGTCGAAATATTCTTTCATTCTTGCTTCGCTCAGGCAGCACACCTATCTGCATCATCTCAAAGCCTTTTCCCTGCAAACTACGACCCCACTACATGCGGAGACGATACACAACGTCTGACCAACTACGTCTGCGCTCTCCTATGCCTCAACTAGTTCTCGGGGGTCTCGCCCTGGGCGAGTCAGCTATAGTGCCGAACGGTGCGAGCCCTCAAGAAGTTGCGCCCCAGAACGATGCGCCCCAACAGCCACAGTCGGTGCCGACCGCGCCCGCGCTTTCCTTCGCAACGACAAGCGTTCCCGACAGGGCGATATCACCCCTGACCAGTACGAGCATTGACACGGGTTCTACGACGGCCTTGAGATCGACAGCAGCTTTGCAATCCACCTCAGCGCAGATCGCCTCCGTCACCGCCGATTCTAGCGTTCTGCAGGTCTCCTCGTCACCGGCAGTGTCCTCCCTCGCCGCCTTTACTTCGATGATCGTCATCCCCCTAGCGTCGCCCTCTTCTTCCTTGTCCAGTCCGGCTCGTCTCGCCTTGACCTCAAGCGCGTTCTCGTCAGAATCCACCTCGCCCGCATCATCGGTCCTCGCTCCGTCGTCCTCTTTTGCTGCGTCCGCCTCTTCCTCGTCGCCGTCGACCCCGTCCTCTTCCGACGCGCCCTCCGCCACCAGCGCCTCCGCTTTGG
This sequence comes from Mycena polygramma, assembly GCA_029449255.1. Classification (NCBI taxonomy): domain Eukaryota; kingdom Fungi; phylum Basidiomycota; class Agaricomycetes; order Agaricales; family Mycenaceae; genus Mycena; species Mycena polygramma. Next base: position 229,585 of record JARKID010000025.1, read on the forward strand.
GACCTCATAAAGTCATGACGCACATGGCGCCCATCTATGCCGCCATCATCCTCGGTGTCCTCATTGTCATCGCGTGCCTCGCCACCATCATCGCCTGCCTCGTCCGTAGCCGTGCGCGCCGCCGCGACGTCGCAGCCCTCTCCGCGATCGGCTGGGACCCCGTCGTGCTGGACGACGCCAAGCAGCCCACCGCACCCATCTTCTCGTTCTCCGGAGACCGCGACGTCGGGGAGCCCAAGCGCGCGGGCAGCTCCATGAGCCGGCGCGACTCGTACCGCCCCGCCTTCGACGCGACGTACCAGCACCCCAACCCCTTCGCCGACCCCAACCCCTTCGTCGAGACCGCGTACTACTCGCCGCACCAGGTGCCCCCGCTTGCCGACAGCTCGGCGTACCCGCTACCCCCCGCGCGGCCGCCGCTGACGATCCCGCGGCCGCGCTCCAACACTGGGCCCTACCCTACCGTGCGCCCACTCCCCGCGCACCTCGCTGACCGCGATCCGCACCGCGTCAGTTACGGCCCCAGCGCCGCCAGCAGCCGCAGCGGGAGCGTGCGCTCGCACCTGCCCAGCGCGACCACGCTGTGCGTCACCAACGGCTCCTCCTCGCCGGGCTCCAGCCGCGCCAGTACCGCGCTCGGGATACACGCACCCGCACACGGGGACGCGGACGGCCCACCACAGCACGCCGCGCACCTCGATTTTGGCGCGCCGCTTGCGCAGTCGGTGCGTGAGCTTGGGACGCCGAGGGAGCGGAAGGCGCGCCCGCGGTTCATGTCGCTGGGGAGCGGGCGCGGGCTCGAGGTGCCGTGGCGGAGGGAGAGCTTTGCCGTGCGTGACGGTGGGGCGCCGGGGTGGGCGACCCTGCAGGAAACGCCGCATGAGCACGAGCAGGAGGGGCAGGGACAGGGACAGGGCGAGGGGTGGACGCAGACGCTCCGCGCGAGCGTGCTCGGTGCATTCCAGGCGTTCACGGCGGCTACACCGAGCAGGGACGAGGCGCGGGAGGAGGGCGACGACGGGCTGACGCGCGCGCCGAGCACTGCGCGCGAGCGGCGGGAGGCGGGGTGGCGTCGGTTTGCGGAGGAGGAGCGGGTGCAGCGCGGGGAGAGCGTGTCGTCGCGCAGCTCGCGGTCGTCCGTGGGGGCGCCGCGGCTGCACATCCCCGAGGGCAATATCGGACACCTACCCCCGCACCCGCATCCGCACTTGGGTATCTCGATGGCGAGCAGCCCCAGTACGAGCGTGCGCACGGACAACTCGCGCGCGCCGCTCATCTCGCGGCCGAGGCCTGCGGCGCTGGTGTCGCGCACGAGCAGTGTGTACTCGACGGTGTCGGTGGCGCATCCGGGCTATGACTACCGATCGCGGGGAGGGTAGAAGGTGTACCATATGTATCGCGGACTTGGCCACGTCGTGTAGCTCGTTAAAGTTTGGATCCGAGTTGTTTGTTACAGCTCTTTGCGGAACAACAGGCGCGGACGGTTTTTCTACCGTTTTAGGCACTTTTTGATCCTTTTCAGTCGCCCACCCGCCCCGGGCTCAAATCTTGCCCGTTTGCCTCGAAAATTGGACCATTCGAACGGCACAAAGTAGACGCATCGGATGGCCGACTCAGATTTTTTATATTCAACATGTAGTGCTTTCGTGGGACAAGGATCGGTATTTAGCAGTTGTTTTTGGTATCGCCCAGCTGCACCGTCGTGTAGACTGCCCAGAATCATTTAGTTTTTTTACTGGGCTATTCTGGACCTATTATCTAGCGGACTGTCTCCTCGGATTTGTATCAGCTGCTCTATAAAAAAATAAATCTATTGTGCAAGCGGCCAAATTTGGGTGAAATTCATCGTCAGAGGAATCCCGCCGTTTCGGTCTGTCCTGTGTCAGCATATTTCTATCCCTCGACCAGGACCCACCTCAGGATTGAATAAAGACATCCCCCAGCTCAAATCTCGACCAAGGTGCGACTTCGCGTCGCGCGACGGGCTGCAAGCCATCAGTCACATCTCACGTGGCATGACCCGGTCACTCTGTCTCTTTCGTCTTACGCACACGTATACCATGGGCGACAAGAGTGGTACACATGCCCGTAGAAAGTCCAGGCGACTACAGAAGGCCGCACCATCTTCCACGCCTGTTATCGAGCCACAGCAGCATGCTTCTTCGGATCTTTCCCCCGCACCCCATACCCACGATGAGGAGTCCCATCCCGCCCTTGAATTCCCTGCTAGTGACGAAGATTTCCAGGTTGAGCCTCACTCTCTTAGTCATATCCACTCCAGTATCACTCCCCCGCCCAAAAAGCGAAAGGCACCTGCAAAGAAAGCTGCGGCCAGTTCCGACTCTGATGATGACGCGCTGACTGTTGACGATATGTCGTCGCCACCCAAGAAGAAGGTTAAGGCGACGTCGAAGACACAGACAAAGGGGAAGAAGAAGCAGAAGGCTAAAAAGGGGAAGAAGGACCAGTCTGATTCGGAGGACGGTGATCTGGGAAAGCGGAGTGCGTACCTCATCCTTTACATCCGGATCCCTGCTTCCGTGACTTATCTCTCGGCAAAATTCACCAGGACTCATGCTAAGTGTGCCCAGAGCTGCGGAGGTTGGCAACCAACGCCTCAACTTCACTCATGAAACCGGCTTTTCCGAGGCCTTAGACGCCATTCACGCGACGGTGGGATGTGCGGACCTCGCGCGAAAGCCGGTCCTGACCTATAAGTTGGCTACCTCCGCGGGGAAAGATCCCGCGATGTCTCTTAGCACCGTCGCCGACTGGGAGGGCTGTTTGTGGGATGTACGACAGGCTGAGAATGCGAAGAAGGCCGGAACGGTGATCTCTGTTATGATTTTGGTGACTCAACAGGTACGTCGTTGGAAGGGATGTTAGATCAGTGTGCTTATCAAACCAGTATCTTGATTCGGTGAAAGCCAAGAAGGGTAAGACGCCCGCCACGAAAGGGCGCAACAAGAAGCTGCCGATTTTGGATTTGGATCACGCTGAATCGGGTGATGATGATTTTGACGAGGGACTGGGAACGATGGAGCATGAAACCAAGTGCCTGGAACAGCTGGATAGTAAATACGGGCATTGCCAGGCATGCGGGCCAACCAAAATCTGCAAGATCACTGTCACCGGAACCCACCATCATTTATCCAACAACCAACGACGCGCATGGGCTCAAGCCTTGGTACGCGTCATGTCTGCACACATTACCATCACTCACATCACTGGTTCAGGTACTCAAGAAGCTTGGGGTAACAATCAACACCCCTCCGCGCGATATGACCGGTCAAAATCTGTTCGGCATGTTTTTCAAGAGCATGCTCCCATCGGAGACATTTCCGCAAACTGCAACACAGCCCGTCTTTCCCGGCCAGCCAGGCCCCGCCTATCCTTCCATGCCAAACTACACTTACCCGCCGTGGATGTATCCGCCACCCCTACAACCGATGATTCCTGCACCGACTCACATCCACGATGTTGCGCCTAACAATGCCGGTCCTTCGCGTGCGTCAGGCTCCCGGCTCCCCGCGGATCTCCCCTCTAGCGATCCGCCGGACATGGGGGAGATGAACCCTTATGCAGAGATCCCGGACTTTCTCCGTGAGCTAGACGGGTACGCTTCCTGCCGCCAGCTGCTGGACTACATCCCAATATTCAGACACCTTGACCTGTACAACATCGACGAGATTCAGCAGCTCGGATCGGCTGACGAACTTGTCAAGGTGACGAACTCGAAGATTAGCTACGGTAATGCGAAGTTCATTATGGCGCAAGTGAAGAACGAGATCAAGCGCGTTGATCGTCACCGCCTATCCCTTGGTTGAATTGTGAGTTACATACAACTGTCTTGTCACGTCCAGCGTTCGATTGTCTACGATATACCTATCACATGTCCCTATTACTGGAGCTTCTTCGTTCGCTCTTTACTCTAGTCCAATCTTTGTTCAATTCATAATAGCTACAGTATAGATAGCTAGTACCCAGAATGATGGAACCAGCCTTTCGCCGAGTCTGCAGTGACAGTATCTAAAGCACTATACAGGAAGAGAAACGGATCAGCCTCATCGCCGACCTCAACAATGTTGCGGAATGCATCGCCGTGACGCGCGATGTATGCCTTGATGTACGAAAAGCATTCCTCGATGGGGTTGAGGTCGGGAGAATACGGCGGGAGGAAGATAAGTTTGATACCACTTTGAAGAGAGTCAATAATTGCCAAGATGAGCTTCAATCACGTACGCCTCAGCACACATTTCTTCTACACCCTCGACGTGATGAATGCGGCAATTATCCAAGACGAGTACGCTATGTTTAGCAGGGTATGGGTTCATCACTTTGAGTAGGCCTTCCAACCAGAATAGAAATTGGTCCCCGTTGTAGCCGCCGACTTTGACGTGACTGTAGATGATCCCGTCGGTCGTGATCGCGGGCAACAACGAGTACCTTCAGAATAGTTTAGACCCACAATTGAGACGAAATCAGGCCATACCGTGTCCCACGAACAAAACAACACCGTTTGCGTGCCCGTAGATTTTTTGTTGACCAGCCGTTCCGGCGATACGAGGTCAGAATATTGACAGCAGATTCATCTGCACAAACAATGCGGTCGGCTGGTTCGTTGCCTATTTCCATAACAAAGTCGCGGCGAGCGTGTTCACATCGTTCAGCAGCCTGGCGAGACAGCTGCCAAACACTGGAATCAACGGGGCGGGTCATAACGAGACAAATAAACACGCACCTTCTTTGAAGATATCCCGAGACGATGGAGGGTACGACAGATGGTAGCCAGTGACACGTCAATGTCATGCTGGGTGAAGAGAGCCTCTTGAATTTCATCCAGAAACATGTCCGGAGTGTGATCAATAAGAGCGAGTACAAACTAGATAGAGGCAAGAGTTAGTCAATCAATACAAGAGGGGTGAACACGACTGGCCTTGCAGTTATTGGGAGACATCAGAGGGGCTCGCCCTTTATGCCTGCGATCACGACAAACCTCCCCAATCTCGCCCCATGTCTGCAACACGCGCTGCACGACGCGCAATGGCATATTGAGCTCATTGGCAATTTCTGTGGTCCCTTTGTGCAGCACATGGGCTTGGTAGACGACCCGCTGCTTGAGATCTTTTGAGTAGTGGTGCTGAATGGGTGTATTCGGTGGTTTACGAGGCATGGTACGTGTGCGTAAGACGGAAGAGACAGAGTGACCGGGTCATGCCACGTGAGATGTGACTGATGGCTTGCGGCCCGTCGCGCGACGCGAAGTCGCACCTTGGTCGAGATTTGAGCTGGGGGATGTCTTTATTCAATCCTGAGGTGGGTCCTGGTCGAGGGATAGAAATATGCTGACACAGGACAGACCGAAACGGCGGGATTCCTCTGACGATGAATTTCACCCAAATTTGGCCGCTTGCACAATAGATTTATTTTTTTATAGAGCAGCTGATACAAATCCGAGGAGACAGTCCGCTAGATAATAGGTCCAGAATAGCCCAGTAAAAAAACTAAATGATTCTGGGCAGTCTACACGACGGTGCAGCTGGGCGATACCAAAAACAACTGCTAAATACCGATCCTTGTCCCACGAAAGCACTACATGTTGAATATAAAAAATCTGAGTCGGCCATCCGATGCGTCTACTTTGTGCCGTTCGAATGGTCCAATTTTCGAGGCAAACGGGCAAGATTTGAGCCCGGGGCGGGTGGGCGACTGAAAAGGATCAAAAAGTGCCTAAAACGGTAGAAAAACCGTCCGCGCCTGTTGTTCCGCAAAGAGCTGTAAAGTGCACAGATGCACGGGTTTTATCTCTGGGTTTTTGCAATACTATTTCCACTGCCACTGTTCTTTCTCGACGTATAGTCTTTTACTGCTTCACGTTTCAGCTCGCAGAATTTGGGCAGAGTACATACCCGAAAGAATAAATTGGCCGGGAAGCCGTTGCCAACTATCACCAATTATAGCATGACAAGACCAAGCATGATTGCGCGTCTTCTTTCCAACTTCCACCTCGCTTTCCGACGCGCGATTGCGGCGCTCAAGCCCCCAAGTCCGGCGCCGATAATTGCGACATCCAACGGCGCTGCTTCAGCTGGGGGATGGGACATGAGATGTACGTGGCTATTTCTTTTCGATTTGAAAGCGATTTAATTGTGACATGGGAAGGGGAGCATTCTTACTGCCTTGCGCGATAGCACATGAGCCAAAGGAATTTTGGGAGGTATTCTTGGCGTAGGGTATCCCGATTGGTACCCTGGCCTGAGGTGTTGCGTTGGATCAGGTAGACGTGGTTCAAACGCACCCTCCTGGCACTACAGCCCCTTTCCACCCTCTGTCTCTAGTCACTGTTCCGCTTCCGTGCTCAAACGTTCCACGTCGAAGTTCTGAATTTCTTCACCGCGCTTGGCGGAACCCTGTCGCCGTTTAACGCGGATCGGGCGCCCCCATGCACCACATGATGTCAGTTTCCTCCATGAAGAAGGCAATCCGCGACATATGCAGGTATAATTAGATAGACTCATATCAGGTCGTGTCTCCAGCGTCGTCCCCAAGCCACCCAAGATGAATGCAAAACCGCTGCACTCATACGACGAGGCGAAGCGCGCAAGCGACGACAAGGTCGAGGAAGTCGAAATAATCACCAGTCCGCTACTGCAGGATGCCGAGGAGTTCCCCGAAGGTGGGCTAAAGGCCTGGATTGTCTTATTGGGAGTGCGTATCAAACACACCATGAATGACTATCGGGTCGACCAATTTTTACAGACAGTGTCGGGTTTCTTCGCTACGTATGTGCTCAATTTTTCCCTTCCGGGCCGAAGTGAATGTACTACGACCTCAGATTTGGCTATGTTAACTCGTGGGGTGTGAGTCCCCCCATGCTTACATTCGAGCATATTAATTTCACTGCTCCTCAGGTCTTTCAAGCTTACTACCAACAAAAACTTCTCCGCAGCTCTACTCCTTCTGAAATGCAAGTCTCTCGCCCTTGTTCTATACATCAAATTAAATTTCATCGCAAGATCTTGGATCGGATCGATGCAGGTTCGCATTCCACTCACGGGCACACACACACATAACTCAGGATCCCACAGCATGCCATGATTTTTATACCCGCATTGCTGGTCGGACGACTTTTCGATATTGGATATTATCGAACTCCATTCGCAGCTGGGAGCCTTTTGATAATCCTCACGACATTTCTGGTCCCCGAGTGCAAGGTTTATTGGCACTTTATGCTCTGCCAAGGGTTCGGTGTCGGCGTTCGTAGTCCATAGCTCATCTTCCTCGCCTTTGACTATCGCTGATCATGCTCCTTTGTAGATTGGTGCCGGACTAATGTTTTGCACGATGCTCACCATCGTCACACACTGGTTCAATAAGCGACGTGGATTCGCGCTGGGGCTGACGTCCTTCGGAGGGGGGCTGGGCGCCACGGTTCAGCCTATTATTCTACGCCAGCTCATGGCAAAACTGGGGTGTGTTACAGTAATTTATTCCGACATTCATCACCCTCACAGATTTTCCTTCAGGTTCGCGTGGGCTATGCGCTGCCTCGGGTTCATACTTCTCTTTGTGTTGGCTATCTCCAACGTGGTTTGTCTCCGTCTTCAAAAAAGCAAAGGTGTCATGTCACATATTGCTCTCCCTCGCAGTGCATCACCCGGCGCCTGACCCCCGTCAAGGCTCCCGGAGGTTTATTCGGTCTTCAAGCCTTTCGTAACCCCGCATTCTCAGTTTTGTGCGTCTGCACATTAGTAACGTTTCTGGGCTTGTTCACGAGTACGTCTCTTTCGTGTCTAATACTTCTTTCTTGTCTCACGTCTTCAGTGTTGACATACATAAGCAGCAGCGCCATCGCGTTCGGAATCTCGCCCAACTTCGCATTCTACCTCGTTGCTATCGCGAATTTTAGCGCTGGCGTCGGGCGTGTCCTGTCTGGTCTTCTGGGTGACCGGTTCGGTCAGTTTTTTCGATGGAATAAATTTAGTAGCATGGCTAATCACACAACTCAATAAAGGTGCGATGAATGTTATGACAATCATGACTGCCGTCGCCGGCGTAGCCACCGTTGCTTGGCCATTCTGTCGCACAATCCCAAAGATCACAGGTATTTCCATTTTATACGGGTAAGATTCTACTCCTCCTAGACGAATACAATACTGATAATTTCTGCATGAAAGGTTTTCTTCCGGCGCTTGGATAGCCTTGATAGGTTCAGCGATCGGGCAAATGGGCGGCATAGAAGATATTGGGCGCAGGATAGGAATGGCAAACACCATCGCAGGCCTCGGTACTCTGTGCGGACCGCCGATCAGTGGCCTGTTTGCGAACTCGAGGCTGGGATATACGGCGGTGGGCTACTTCGCAGGTGAGAATAATGGCCCCGAGTCTCCGACATGCTGAATGCATCCGTAGGCAGCATGCTGTTTGTCGGGGCTTCCCTCATTTTTGTCTCGCGCCTGCTCGCTGCTCCGGGGTTCTGGCGCAAATACTGAATTGAAGGGCTTGGCTTTGATCGATTTTTACCTGTGATGATTGTGGCGGTCTCTGTGATACCAAGAATAGATAAACCTCCGTGGTTCGCGCTCCTAGTATCACAGGAATACCAACGGCATACGCCCTCACGCCTCGTCCCATGACTGTGCCCTGAATTCGAAGCACGGAATGGCCCGCCGTGCTGCCAAATATAAATTAAATGCGAATACCCCACTCGCTCAAACTCCTCATGAATCAACCGCAGCCATTGCGGATAGCTGTGGTCGGCGCAGGACTGGGTGGGCTTGCGGCTGCGGTGTCCTTAAGAAGACAGGGGCATCGCGTAGAGGTTCGTTTTTGGAACTCAATACAATTATTGAAACTGATGCGCCAGACGACTTTACTTAAGGTTTTTGAATCCTCGTTGATGAACAAGGAGATTGGGGCCGCTATCACAGTACAGGCAAACGCCATGCGAGTCCTGGAATATTTCGGGTACGAGAAGGATAACCTCAGGGGAGTCGATTTCTTTGGGGTATGTGCTTTCGTTTTCTTTTGTTTTGCGCCATCTGCTGAGGCTCTAAGGAAGACTGTCAGATTTAGCGCGGTTGGCGGAGAGGGTGCGACACAGTTATTTCACGTTCCGCAAGATTCCGTGGGACGCGTATGTTTGTTCAATAATCTGTTCGTGAGTATGATGCTGACTATTGGTTAGGCGGGTTGGCTTTGCCACAGGACGGACCTTCACGACGAGCTTAAGCGACTTGCAATTGGGGAGGACGGGGCCGGACCGCCCGCGCGTCTGCATCTGGGGCAGGAAGTCGAAATATGTGACCCAATCGCGGGGACGCTGACCCTGAAAAACGGACAAGTTCATCAGGCGGACCTCATCGTTGGTGCAGACGGCATTCATGTGCGTCTTATTGTTACTTCATTGCACGCGACTTAGCGGCACACAACAGTCCACCACTCGCACAAGTGTGCTCGGATGTGTGCAAAAGGCACTGCCTTCTGGCATTTCAACCTTCCGTTGCATGTTCGACGCTACGAAACTAGAGGGCCTTCCGGAAATGGAGTGGTTCTCGGAGGGAATATCGGGTGCAAGGGTACGTCTCATTCATTCTTTGCAGTGATAACGGAGCCCAACTTCCTCTGGTTCAAGGTCGTTCTCTCGCCAGAGGCTCGTTTCCGAATGCTGTTCTTATTTCCGTGTCGCCGGGGTACGCTCATCAATGTCGTGGCCCACCACGTCGATGATAGAGACCAAGACAAACACGGTGAGTATTCTGATGACTGCAGTTCAACATATAGTGACTGCGTGGCAATAGAGTGGAGGGACATGGCCACTGTGGACGAGGTGGGTATATTCCACAGTGCGATTCAATTCAGCGGTGAACCAAATCCGGCTCTTCTCCAGGTAGTAGACGAGTTCAAAGGTTTCCATCCACGATACTTGAAATTCCTCGAGCTGGCGGACCAGCCAATATTGCGTTGGCAGCTCCGGGCACTGCCGATCCTTCCAACGTGGATTAATGGACGCACTGCGCTTCTTGGAGACGCGGCGCACGCGACTTTACCGACCCTCGGGCAAGGCATTTTCTACTCTGCTATCAATCATGATTCATGTGAGGTATAGGCAAGGCGCGGGAATGGCAATTGAAGATGCCGCGGTAATCGGCTGCCTTATCCCTCTTGGTACAACTAGAGAGGACATACCGGCGCGACTAGAAGCGTACCAGCATCTGAGGAAATTCAGAGGGGAGTTTGTCAATCGCGAATCTCTCGAGCAGGCAACCGAGCCTTCTAAGAGAGGCGCATATTCCCGCTGTAAGCTCTTATTGTGCGACGTAAGATTCACGGGACTGACCCTTCCCTCAGCGAAAGATATGCAAACCTTTTTATTAGGTTATGACGCAGTCGAAACCGCTCAACAATATTACCGCCAAAATTTTGCGAAGAGCGAATAGACTTACTTTTCATAGGTGGCTTATTAGTATGTCTTTGTACTACCAGGAAACCAAAGGTTGCGCCAGTCATTCATGTCGCCTTCGTATAATATTCTCGCAGTAAACATGGCAGGGGTCCCCGCGGTACAGCATATGACCTGCCCGACTACGGATCTCTAAAGTGAAGTCGAAACCCAGGAGTCACCCAGCTGTTTCCTGCAATAAGTTTATTTACTGGCTGCAATTTTTTTCGAACACGGAGACTCGGACCGAGCCGAGACTTGGACCGAGCCGAGCCTCGGCTTTATGTTAACCACGAGGCTCTGTGACGTGTTTGTGACAGCCACAACTTTCCTTTCACCACTCGGTTGCCACTCGACCTCTCATGGCCGACTTCCCTGAGGAGCTCATAGACTCCGTCATAGACCATCTCAGGAGTGACAAGTCTGCCCTCCTAGTCTGCGGCCTTGTGTCTTCTCAATGGCTACCTCGAAGCAGATATCATTGTTTCTCATCGATCCACCTCTTCATAGGGTCCTGCAGAAACCAAGATGATTGGAAAGGGCTGAGCAGGGTAAAAACATTCCTCTCACTGGTTGAATCGCCCCTCGCGACTTTTGCTCCGTCCGTCACCAAAGTCCGCCTTTCGCATCGAAGGGATCGGAAAAAAGGGGGCATTATCTCGCCGAAGACAATCCTCGACCGGCTACATGTATGTGGCGTCCAGCCGGTGCATTTGGCGTTGCACTGCCTCAACTAATTTACGCTCCCATCTTCTGCTCCCCCTGCTTTTGCGTCCTCGGTCACGCACCTCGAGATTCAACTGGCGGAAAATAACATCACTCTGCACAGTGTCGTCGATTACATCTGTGCTTTCCCTCTTCTCGAATCGCTCAAGATATGGGGCACCCCGAGAACACTTACTTTCCAACCATCCGGCGAACCCCTTGCGTTGCCACCGCAGCTGCATACGATGCACGCCGGACATCCATTGGTCACAAACTGGATTCTCACTCCCAATTTGCGGTGTCTTCAGTGTCTAACGCACCTGACAATCAAGGAATCACTTACATCTGCGCCCCACATCCTGCTCGAGGTTCTAGCGTCTCTCCAATTGTCCGCGTCATCCGCCACCCTAGAGACAATCACAGTGTCGCTGGACTTCTCGGAAACGAGCAATTTCAAATCTGCCGACTGGCTTGCAGTGGACATGAATGTGACGGATCTCGCTGCGTGGCCGTGCCTGCGCAGCATTGTTGTGACCACAGGAATCGACGATGACGTTGCATCTGGCCATGGGAAGTATAGTAACCTCCTTCGGATTCACCTCGGTGCGCTTTCGCTGAACGCTGAGCCCCGGTTACCGTTCGCGGCGGCATTGAAACAGCAACTTCCGCGCTGCGTCAAGCGCGGAATGCTCAGTATTATCGGTATTCCCGTGGTCGAGGCCATTTACACAGGTTGATCTAAGCTACCATTTATGACGACGACGATTTGGGAGTAACGTCGAAACCGGGCCGGATTCGACGAACGCGAGGAAATACAGATCCGTTCAGTACCATTCTCCCTTCATTTCTTTACTAGATTCGTAATCTACTTGCTGAACAAGTTGGTACCAGGCAGTATTATGACCTTTTAACCGTATCTATCCTGGTCCGCCTCGTTCTCATCCGGATTCACCGGCACACGCAGTTTTGGTTTGGCCACTTTCAACTGCGACTCAGCCTATGTTAGGTCATTACCGAAACTGCGCCGATTGTGGAAGGTTATGTTACCCAGGGTTCAGGCCCTGCACTTTGAACGCGTTGGATCTGGGTAGGTCACATGGGTTATCGAGCTTCGGCCTGATGTACGAGGATTGAGCTGAAATCCCCGCCCTCGACTGCAGCTTGCGTATGACTAGTTTCGCCAGTCGTGCCAGTGAATTCCAAGGGAATTCATCGATCAGAATACCGTCCGGAGGGGAACTCTCTCAAAGTACTTCCACCTCTCAGCTAATTCCAGCTGGGCCAAAATAGATGTCATGACTGCGAACGGAAGCCTTCGAGAAGTTCAAATCCCCTGATCTTGGAGAAGGTTTCGGCGGCGAAAAACAACCGACGCTATTCATATTCCGCCGGGAGGCGACCACTGTTCAAGTGCCGGCCAACACGGCCCTATCTTTCATCGTGCCACAAGACAACCCTGTGCTGTTCGGCCAGCCCGTTTCCTCACCGCGCGACAAACGTAAGACATATGTATGCCACCAATATATCCGTGATGGACAGATTCTGGACGTTCTAAACAGGACTCTGGGAGATCGATATGCCCTCCGCCCCCGAATCAGAATAATATGTTAATCGTGCCCTGAACTGTGAGCATGCGCAGAAGGGCCTTCGGAACGAGTGACACGGGCAGGTTGTGGATATATATGTAAGTACCAGTGGTTCGAACAGGAGGACATCTTGGAACCATCAATTCATCATAGTAGTCATTGGTTCCATAAGTATAGGACTTGATGATGCAGAATCCTGTCGGTGTTTGGGTGGAAGACAGCCGATTCCTCTCATTTATCTTCCTTTTCGAAGTAAGTCTAAGGATAGTGGCACAAGAATTTTGACTTACGACCATTTTGCTGAAAATCTTTGGACTCCTTGAGCTTTTTGAGCCTTTCGACTTGCTTTTGACTGCACCTTTTGTACTTATAAATTCCCCACGCACGATCCATGTAGACGGCCCTAAGAACTGTGTTCACTGAGCCTCTGGAGATCAAGGGGTGAAAATTGTTGCTTCGGAGGCTGGAACTCAACCTGGAAGCAATCATCCAAAACAAGTCCACGGAAGGGGGCCGGTCTTCAATAATGGTTGAGGCCAAACTACAACTGGCGTGCGTCTCGCATCTACGCCGAGTAAAGAAACCCAGGGACATCGCTGTCCCCTGTTCCAAGCGTTTCAACTCCCCCATCACTTCCCGCTTAGGCAGCGCTCTCCGAAAACAAGCGCTCAATGAACATTCTTCGCAAGGCGCTCGGCTTCACTACGGCGAACTTGTGAATTTCCCTGTTCCAAATCCCCGCTCAGGCACCGCTCTCCGAAAACAAGGCCTCAGTGAACATTCTTCACCAGTCGCTCGGGTTCACTAAGGGCAGCTTAAATAAATAAGCCGCAGGGGAGGAATTTATCTGTCTTTCGAATAACGTGCACGCGGGCCACTGCTCTGACTGTATCGACTGCAGCACAGTCCAAGATCAAAGATCAGAGCACGTTCGCCCTTTTTATCAGGCCGGTCATTCCTCCTTCTGTGATCAACACCGAGTAAAGTACCCAAAAACATGGGCGTTAATATTCGCACAGGTGACGAGCCTCCGCTGTATTCGCGGTTGAGTCCTATTCAATGCCCGGGAACTCATCCAACTCTGCGCCGAGAGTACGAAACGTTCAGTGTGTCTAGACCATCGAAAACGTATTTAAGGGAAGGAAAGATTTCAACACCGTCAGCTTCAACTCCCCAGTCAGCTGCTCTCATCTGCAATGTTTTCTCTCAACAAAGCTTTCGTCCTCGTCGCTGCGCTCTTCACGGCCGTCAATGCTCAGGATTTCGTCGCCTTCAGCGGCAACTCCTGCGACGGCAGCCCCGGCCTCGATGTGGCTTGCGACGGCACCTGCTTCGATTTTACCGGAAGACACTCTTTTGAGGTAAGTGAACATGAGGAAGCAATGGCAATCGGTACTGATAATTGACTCTCAGGTCACCTCCGGGAGCAACGTCTGTGTGACCATGTGGGAAGGCCCGGGCTGCACCAATGAGCTTTTCAATTTCGGCAGCGAAGCCCATGGGGTGTGCATTAACGTTAACACTGGCACCCCTGTCGATTCCTTCAGCTGTGTCCACTGTTGAATACGCATGTTCGTGTGTCTGTATAACTCTGCTCATGCAAGACGCTGACATAGAACTCAGAGTTTTGCACCCACAAGTTTCTGTTTCTTCAGTCGACAGCAGAGTGTGTAATTTCATGTACGAGTTATCGGTGTTCATAGGGAATCTTGAATCTTGCATTGCCACATATGCGACTGCGTCGGAAGTTTTAGTTTGCTGTCTTGAATAAGCCTCTCCCGAGACCCTGGTGTCCTCGGGGATCTATCAGTTCAAGTCGAAGTAATGCAGTTGACATTTGATAAAAACGGGTACGGAAAGCATGGTATCCAAGGTGCGTCCACGGTTCGAATTCCTCAAGCGACAACTATCAAGGTCTCTTTATGCAGTGCGGGGCGCCTCATATACGGAGCACCTTTCGTCCGCAAGCTTTAGACGTGCGTAAGACCCTATCGGCGACCAGTCGAATATCCGCAGCTGTGGGCAGCAAATTGGGGCTGAAACGGATCCGCAGTTCCGCCAGATTGTCCATGCCTTCCAGCAAGCGCAAGGCGTCCTGGAAGATTGATGGGTGGACGTATGTGAATCGGCTATTCAAGGCGGATGTTGTACCAGAGGAAAATGCTTTTCACGTTCGGAAGGGCGTCGCGGAGATCTAAACATAGGTAAATGCCTGGTTCCTAGTGTACGTTCCGACGCACACATGACGACTTGTTCGGTCAATTGGATATTGAGGAGTGTATGAATCTTAGTACAGTGGGCCTTTGATCGCTTTGAGGATCCCGGTCATGTAATTGTTATGGTAATACGCTAAGACTTCCACGTTCGGGAAAGAGTGGATGACCGTTGTGAATGGGTCGCTGAGAGTCAGTTTCAAGACCCAAGGAAATACCTTTCCATGACACGAGCTTTCGAGGACGGGGACCATCTCCGAGGAAACTTGGAGGATTGTGAGGTCCTGCAGGTTCTGGAGTAGGCCCAGAACCCGGATGAACTCCGCCATTGGCTTCCAGTTACTCATATTGCACTCCAGCATCGTCACGGTCAACCAGCTGGATAAGAATGAGCATGGATCGAGCAGGGGGAAGAGATACGTGCCGGATGTATGGCACTACGTAAGGAGTCTTTTGAATGCCCATCATACGTCGCTCGAGAACCTTGGGCCGGGTCCTGATCCTCCATTCAAAGGGGTTGCTCGAGGCGAAGCAAGCATGGACGCGTGCCCATAACACAGGAAGGGAGACGCGGTGTAGTGTACGACAGGTTTGCGATAGCGCACGCAGCGAGTCGTTTTCATTTCCTTGGAACCTATCGGCGGCTGGCCGCCCGGGGTATATGTTACTATGTCGGCGTCGACATCGACATCCAGCTCAGGCTGGTACATGACAATCTCCATGAGTAGTTCGGTGGGAAGGTCCAGAAGGGAAGGCATCGAGTATGTGGGCGCGGCGAGTCCAAGAGGCAGGGTTCAAGCCCTCACAGGTCTTCCTTGTATTGCAAGAAGGGAAGATGGAGGTTGTGATGAGGAAGTACTGCTTACACAGCCTTCAAAGTTCATCAAGAACTTTGATCAGACTCGGTTCAAGTTGAGATTCGGCCCCGGGCGCCGCGGCCAAGATTCGGCGTCGTTCGAGATTTACAGCCTGAGCTCAACGGTCGTGACTTAGATGGGGGTTCTCCTTAGGTTTTCCTTGAGTCTTTCTTGAAGCCCCTCTCCTGGAGGAGGATCTGCCAATCATCGTTGGCCTATCGTTCGATCTGAGATCATCAACACGGATCAGTGCCGACCGTGGGAACTTGGATGCTTGAAGTCGGTTTGTCCCGGTCCATGACATCTCACACGGGTTCTCACCTCCTTGCAAGTATCTCGCCGACTTCTTACACCTATGGATCCGGTATTTGCGGTAAATAAACCGTCGCACGCCCAAATTTCTGTTGCAGACGGCTTGCGGACACTATCGTCTCGCTCGTGACCTCGTCGTTCTCCTGCTTTGACTCTGCTTTCTCGGCATCTTTGACGTCCACCCCGTGTTCGCACCACCCTATCTCTCTGGCTTCCAGCTGCCGCAGTGCTCGTCATCTCTCTCACACCCTTCTAAAATCGGCACACTTCTCCATCACTATCTACTGCTCCCTAGTAGACGCCTTGCACGAATTGCTGGGAAAAGGCTCTCGCGCCGCCTTCGAGCTTCATCTTACTAGGATCCTGTCGCGGCGGCAATCTAGTTAATGAACGAGCCCCTCAGAATCTGCTTATCCATCTACCCATCTGTCAAACGGCACTATCTTGGAGGTTCGATGACTCAGGCCGTGCCTCAACGGGAGATGATCTTGTCTCTCTGACACCTTGCACGGACCAGACTTTCACCGAGACTCCACCTTCAAGCTCCATCTTAGAGGCTTGCCGAGGTGATCATGCCGGGGCATCAATCTAGGTAATGAATGGGCCGCCCAAAATTCGCTCATCCATCTACACATATGTCGAACAATATCATCTTGGTGGTTTGATTACTGAGTCCGCGCTTCAACGAAGGATGATCTACGGCGAAGTCCACTAGAACTTCCGATCGTTGTATCTTACATTGGTGGATGCACTTAAATACGACCGCTTCTGCACGGTGCCCCCATCTCACATGGAAACCGTGCCCTCATTTGCGGACGTCTTTGGTGAGACATGTTCAAGTGCCGGTTAAGGGGGGGGGGGGGGGGATATTATACTCGCGTGGTCCACAGGCTGAACAACGAGTTTACGGAAGACAAACATGTAGTACTGTACGGGTGGTTATCCTTACAGAATTCTACAAGAGGTTAAGTATGCTCGCTGACTGCTTCCTCAGGCGCAGGAATCGTTGGGTCATGGTGTGGTGTTATGCTCTACGGAGTAGCCACCTCGCAGGTCAGTCGAGAGGCCGCCATTGAAGCCGGTTGAAACAACCTTCAGGTTTACTTCTACTTCACGGAATATCCCAAGGATGGAATCAAACTCAAAATTCTGGTACGGATCGACGCTACTCATAGTTATTGGTTCTCAAATCATCACACGACAGGTCTCCACCGTCTGGTCCTTATGCTATCTTTTTGCGCGTTAAATTAGTTACCGAACCCGCCACAGGATTCTCAACACCTTGCAAGCAATATTCAGTGTGTCATTCTTTCACTCAGGCCACCACCTGGAACTAATCTGCCCGAAAAGTGTGTTTCACTGTTTATCATTATACGGAACGTCATAATCCCAATTCGTGGAGGCATATCTGACGATAGCTGTTTAAACAGATCTCGAGTGCCTTCAACGTGCGTATGCTGATCGAGAACGTTTGGTAAGTATTCCTTCCACCAGACTTATGATGGCCACTGATGTACTATAGGCCGTTGCCGGTGAGTGTTCGGGGCCGATTTACATTTTGTGCGTGAGCTCACTGCAAAATCGGCATCGATAGTCTTCTGTAATGATGCATGTGAATATCGTTTTTTATGATGCCGAGCTATCCTCGTCTCATGATAGGAAAGCTCACGGCCGCTGTTCTCGTCATGCTGTAAGAGTTATGAACATCACCGAGATATTTGAGCCTGACCTTTCTTTTCCGCCCAGCTATTTTGTGAATGTCATCTTCAATGCCAGTATGTCGCCTATTGCCCCATTTCCGTTGTCTCATTGCTTCAGCAAATGGACCAAAGCTCCGATGGTCTTTGACAATAACAAATGTAAGTTGCCATCTGCACCGAATGCCGTCTGAACTCAGGTATGCAAGGTTCTCGCTGTCTTTTTGCATGCCGGTGAGTGATTTTGATCTACTTTTCAAGGCGGATCTGATCGCGAGCCCGTCAAGCGTTTGGAATTGGTACGACCAAGCAACATATCGGAGTACTACATTCCTGATTCCGTTTTCACCAGAGACCGTGGTGGACCTGTAGGTGGGCGAAGCGGAATCCGGGAAGCTGGCTGATCTCTGACAGATACCGGACACGCTCGTTGCTGGAGCTAAATAAATCCACTGTAAGACACTTCCGATTGTTCGCTGTTAATCCTCATCGAATTTGTTGCTTGTTGTAGAACAAAGCGTTCCTTCCCATGGCGGGCACCCAGGTGGGGGCCGACGTGATCATTGCAGCGTCACTATGTTGGGTGCTTCAAGGTAACCGGAGCGAGTTTCGAAGGTAAGCACTGCCCATTTATCTGAAAATCGGCCTTCAAGACCCGCCGCCCCAGGACTAACTCCATTATCAATACTCTGATGATCTATGCTATCAACCGGTGTCTGCTCACAGCGTACGCGCTCTTTCTCTTTCTCTGCCAGTCAAGTTGCCATTATCTATCCTCGAAGTGCTGCAGCCTTGGTCGAACTCTTGGCCGTAAGTTTGTGCATTTCCATGGTAAGGGCACAACTCTGACCCCTGTTTACTTATAGTTGGCCCTCCAACCCGAGAAGATGTGGTACGTGGGCTCCGAATTCACCCTCATCGGCCGTGAGTATATTCTGAGACGCATCTATCACCTGCGAAAATCACATCCCTGCAGTGTACACAAACGCATTTTTGGCTTCACTGAATTCCCGTCACCGGTTCCGTCACGGTGCGATCGGGAGCTCAGACTATCATCTCTCGAATCTGCAGTCAGGCAATTCCGCACTTGAAGTTGCTCCTGTCCACGTCGCTGGTAGAGACCTAACATTCACCGAGGCTCCGGTCAACTACGGAGAAATGAAATCCACTGTCAGTACTATTGTCCGTTTCATTGCTGTTTTTTTTTATCATTCTCTTTACTCACGTATTCAAAGATTCCGGACGTGTAGGCTTCGTGCCACACTGCTCTTTCCCCAGAGCGTTCGGCGACTTGCCATGATTCGATTTTACAGGAATTGTATATGTAGTAAAGTTAGCATAGTCCAACGTTTGTTCGTCCCTCCCCAATTCACGGCGGTTGCTTGACGTGAAACAAGCAAGAAGCAAGCATGTATGCGTACCCAGTGTCTGGGAGATCTGCAATGGCGCACGCAGCTCAGTGTTAGACATTAAGCCCTTATTAAGGGTCGGATCTATGGTTAAGGCTTAATCCCTTAATAAGCCTTAATTAAGGGTCCTATATTAAGGGTTTAATTATCGGAGGGTGCATATTTTAGGCTGCCAGGAAGGGGGAGAAATCATGGGTCATGGCATCGCTGTAGGGAACATCCACTAGGCAGTCCAACTCTTCGTTGTCGTCGCAAGTTTTTGGTCGCAGCAAATAACTCCATCAACAATTGATGTTAAGTGAAGGTGGTTCGAGTTGGGGGCAAGTCTTCACAATGATTTCTTAGATGGTGCATTCAGCTGGATGCTTGGGCTTGGCTTAATTAAGCCTTCAGACGATTCTGGCTCACTGTTAAGCTTAATATTAAGGGCTTCAAGTTATTAAGGCTTAAGTTAAGTTAAGCCTTAACCTTAAGTCCAACATGCACTGACGTCGCAGCTGGAAGTGTTTTCATTCACTTAGGGCCTATCGCCTTCTGGCACTGATGTGGAAGAGAGGGCTTGTCCTCACGTGGACAAGAGAGGTGTCAAGGTCGTGCCGGCGGATGTCGAGGCTTGCAGTAAAATGACGATGGCGTGAGAATGAGAACTGATCAAAAGGAGAGTGGATTCGTGCGAGAAGCTCAGAGTGGGTATATCGTGGTGGTGGTAAGAGGTAAAGAGTGAGATGATGTCCAAACAAACAAACAAAAACATGTATGTAATTGTTCCGTGGGCGAAAGCCGCAACTAGGAGCAGAACCTCCGTCCAACGGGCAGTCCGGGGGTTACGCAAAGACTTATAGGGAGAGCATGTTCCCCGCAAGACATTGACGAGTGGGTGCCCAAGCCACCGTCGACTCGATCCCCGGCGTAGTCCGAGAAGGCCGAGGACTCGGGTTCAACTCTTCGTCTTGGCGGTACGTAGTGGAAAATAGAGAAAGTCTGTGGTATATTGCATAGGTAAGTCAACGAGTGTGTTCGAGAGTGAAAAAGCTCAGTATGGAATATTGTATGCGTGATTGGAAGATTGTGGTTGAAACATTGTGTAAGTTGTCTTGTCCGTGAAATCAGTGTGAATCGGTGCGCGAATTAGCTGAGTAAATCTGGGGCGAGAATCGAAAGAAATGTGTGAGTAAAGGTGGAAGACGCAGTCAACGGAGAGTAGGAGCGCGGAACAAAACATTGTCGGTGTGGTGGTTCGATCTTGCTCCATGCCCCAAAACCGTGAGAAGGAGATTGGCGACGAGGGAGCCAAATCACCCTTCTACACCGAGTGCATTGCAAAGTCGGGATTCTCAACCCAACCGCCGGATGGGGTTTCTGAAGCATCGCGGGTTACTAAATATCAGTGATGATCAATTTACGGATCGTGGGAACCTCCGCAGTATATAAGTATCACGCTGGCACAGCAGTTGTCACTGACTACTGCGCTCATGGATCCATTGTTTGTCAAAGATAAACGGTCGGACGCTGAGAGCCTTTACATTCCAAGGGTGAAGCTGGAGCGCAAATCCTCTGCGATGCGGACGGCCCTCGTCTCCTTTGGCATTCTCGCTGCCTTGGCTCTGCTTTCTCGCCATCTGTCGCGTCCATGCCATCCACACCGGCCGGGAACTTTTTATCACAATATAACGGAGGTCCAAGACGTCTGTGTCGACGTTAACAACCGAACAGCTTCATATGCGGGGCACATCGGCCTTCAGGGCGATAGCAACAAGTCGCCCAAGCGATCTTTCTTCTGGTCAGCGCTGCGGATTACTTCGAGGACGCGACTGCTGATACATTGTGTCTTCCTCGCAGGTATTTTGAAGCAGAGGAGGAACCAACGTCTGCTCCACTCATGTTCGTGTCAAACGGTGGATGGCGCCCAGATACTGACAGGTATTCACAGTCTTACCATCGGCGGAGGTCCGGGAACGAGTGCCATGATGAATGCACTGTGGGGTCAATCTCCGTGCATCGCAACTGCAAACGGGCTTGTTCCGAACCCCCACCGCTGGACCGAACATCACAACTTGCTTGCGCTGGACCACGTATGAGTTTCTACTCTGAAAGTTTGCAAAAGCTCAAATACCTCCCAGCCTGTCGGAGCCGGATTCTCCTACGGCTCTCATGTTAACGACAGTCTATCTGCCGCATATGATGTCTATGACTTTTTACAAAAATTCTTCGTGCTTTTCCCTCATCTCGCACAGTACGTGTCGCTCTGTCCACGGCGTCCAGGCATTGATCTTCCCCCCAGGAACAAATTCGTGATCTCCGGTGGCTCTTATGGCGGAGTATACGTTCCTAATATCGCCACTGTCATACACGAGCAAAATCTGCTTTTGGAAAGTGGCCAAGGACAGCCAGGAGCCGTTCACATTAACCTTGATGCGCTCATCCTGAGCAATCCCATCAGTGTGAGTTTTGGTCGTCCATAAATCAAGCTTGTACTGATCGGAAGGCAGAACCCTATGGCACATTTCACCTGGTTACTCCAGTACCGCTGCGTGGACCACGCGCTTTATAATTCCACGCGGTGCCAGAGGTTGTATGCAGCGCTTCCGGCGTGTCTTGAAAGCATCGAGATGGCATTCAAGGTGCCAACCCGCGAGAACCGTGTGACGTCCATGGAGTTGTGTTACTCCTTAGGCGCCGCCGAGATGTATGGAGTCAACCCGGAGGATATTAGGCTTCCGGTGTGTGGCGTCTTTTTTGTGTTGTACTCCATCAAAATCCGAAGCGATTTAGTGTTTCTCCGACCCCGAATCTCCGGTCGGATGTCATCCAGAATTCAGCTGGGTGCCCGATATCTTCGCGGATGAGGCGGTGCGCCGCGGACTGGGCATCTCACCCGACCTCAATTTCACGTCGCTGAATTTGGAGGTGAACGCGGAATTTTCGTCCGAGGGGGACATGTCAGGCTTCTTCCTCTGTATTCAACGTCCCGATTTTGAACTTCCTCCATGCAGAATTCGCCCACATTACCTCATGTACCCGCCACTGCTTGCGGCGGGCATCAGAGTCCTTCGTGCGCGGATTTTCTTGGCTTGAAGTCCCGATCCTCACCCTCCCTCGCATTAGACTACATCGGCGCGCAAGACGCGAACTGCGCGTGGCCCGGTATATGGTCATTCGTGTGTCCTCGTTCTGCCATTCCCGTCCTTTTCTTGACACAACCATGGCATAGTTGAAACTTCTGCAAACGCCATTCCAAGAAGAGTTCCTCGCCGCGTCTGATGTTCCCTGGCCCACGGAAGACGTAGCTACCGTGCGCACGGTGGGCGACGGTGCGGGGAGCATGGCGTACATTCTCGTCAAGGAGGCCGGGCATTTCGTGCGTATCTATGTGATGGTCCAGATTTGGCCCACTGATAATTGCACGGGATAGACGGTCAAAGACCAGCCGGCACTCGCGAAGAAACTAGTGGAGCATTGGGTTGCGAACGAGCCGTTTTTCTGACGGCTTGTCTCAGACTGCTTAGGCCGTCATTCTGCTATGAAGCAAAAAACCCAGATAGTTGGTTTGTATGTTGAACTGCGCACTGGTGTCTCTCATGCATGCTTTTGTGCGACATCGTGACTTGTGTACTGGGCCAAAAGTTATTAGGTATCCTCTTACAAACCCTCCAGCGTAGTTATTGGCGATGCTAGTTGACCTACTGTCTTTTTTTATCTCGGCGATGGCCGTTTCGTTTCGTTGGAGGCTTTATCGTCAGACCGGTGTGCTTCCGGACATGTGCAGGTCAAGGTATCTGATAACTAAATCTTTCAAGGGTCTGGGCGGCGGTATGGGCGAAACTATAGTGTGCCGATACTTTCTCCCCAGCGTCGGTTGTCCCTGTTATCTATGAATCAGCATACTATCTGTTTTAATGTCTTGAAAAGCGAGTGATGCGACTGTTGAGGTCGGGTGGGGACAGCGTACCTCGGATAAGATAAGTACCAGGCTGAATAATTCGCGATTCAACATCGAATCTAACCTTCCTAGCAGCCTCCAACACTACTCAGTTCCGACAGCTGAGGCTGGAGAGAAACAGAAACTCGCGGAGATTGGCGCACCCAACTGCGGCGTAAGGACAGTAAAGACATGATATCTGGACGCCTCTGATCACCGGCTCGCTAAATAAACGACAAGATCAATCCGAATACCCAGGAGGGGATTCGTATGACGTCCCCGACGTCTGCGACTCCAGCTCCTGCTCCAGCGCCGCAATGCGCGCCCGGAAGACCTCGTTCTGCCTCTGTAGATCCGCGTCCGCCGTGCCTCCACTCGAGATCGCGAGCTGCTCCTGCATCGTGCGCAGCTGGGCAACAAGTGCTTCCTGCGGGATCCGGATACCGCCGCCTGATTTCTCGCGAGCCTCCCACGGCGCTGGCTCGGGGCTGGATGCATGCACCGGTGAGACGTAGATCTGTGGCTCCAGGTCGGCGTCCCGCCCCCCCATTTCGCGGGAGCGGCGCACACCAAGCCAGATAAGGACACCTATAAGTAAGACCAATACGACTCCAATCACAATTCCAGCTATGGAGCCAGTAGACATCGGCTTTCTGGATTAACAAAGTCTCAGATACCCGGCACGGAATGAAATAAAGATAGTTACTTTGACAGTTGGATGGCCGACTGAGTTTGGAAAGCCTGCGTTGTGGAGGTGGATGCGAGAGTGGATGCTGAGGTCAGCTGCAACGTCATGGGAGGATACGTCGCCGCGTCGCTGCTGCCGCCAATGGGGGGCGACGCTGGGTGGGATGACGAGCTCGGTGAACTCGACGCCGTCGGGGAGCGACTTGAGGTCGTGAAGCCGCGACTGGAAGCCGTCGTCGGTGTCCTATGCATGTATTTAACAATGGTAAGCATGTAGGTGAAGAGTTGATTAAACGTGTATAAGAAACTTACGAGGGGTGGGCTACTGTAGTGGTGACAGTAGACGTCGTGCCTTTAGGCGGGGTGGAAGCGGGTGACGCTGGGGTCACAACGGGAGTGGTGGTGGGCGGAGCTGTGGTGGGCGGAGCTGTGACTGTGAACACGTTGCTGTTGGCATAGACGTCGGTGGCGTCGGCGAGGTCCTCGAACCAGAATATGTAGTCGTCGCTGTGGACCAGATGAGAGGTTTGTACAGGTATGCGACAGGACCTACGCCGGAGGGAGAGTCGGGAGCTGGACGGCGATCTGGTTGGCGAATATGTTGACATTTTCCGCTATAGGGTTGCGGGAATTCTGGCATCGCGAAAAGATGAGACCGCAATCGGCCCGGAAGTGAATCACGCACAAAAGTAGCGCTGTATAACACGAGATTGAACGCCGTTGGGCTGTGTGGATGAGCATACAGATCTCTGGGTAAGGGATACTATTGAACGTACCCAGTGACCCCATTACTCGTCCAGTCTAGTGTTAATTCACCGCCAGATTCAAATGGTCCCTTTAGGTCGGTGACGACCAAGCCAGGGACCAATGTTCCTAGTGCCAAGCTAGCCATGGTCCTAGCAGGGGGTCAAGATAGTGAAACGCAGATGGGACCGTTGAACCCACAGGATTGTTACCAGAAGCAACATATTAAGGACGACCTAGCGGCCAGGGGGTACGAGGTTAAAAACGAAGGTGGTGGATCTGAGAAAGATGCAATAGGGTGAATGCACTATTATCTCCCGCTTCAGTCGCCGCCGGCGCCCATCACCAAATTAGAGAATGACTTGTGTGTGAACCATCAGAGGGGGATATATGTGTGTCATCGGCCTCATGACTACCAGCGACCTACCACAACACAACAGCGAGCACGGGCATCGGCAGGGACCCATCTCGTAGATCGCAGCGAGATACGTGAACACTGAAGACCACCATAGTCCGAGAGAGAACTGGCCTGCCGCCGTGCTGTTTCAACCAAGTTGAAGGAGCCGCGTCTGTCCAAGTACCACTGACCTCGTGTTGAATTACGCCCGCCCTCCTTGAGTTGAACGGTCGAGCGAGGAACGTCGCCATGCGCAATAGCGCGCGCTGTGATGGAGCATGACAACGGGGCCAAGTACGTCGGTGTAAGTCCCAAAAGAAGTTTTCGGATCCCCGCAGATAAGGCACCGTGCTCGGTTAGGCTCGGTTAGAACCTGGAGGCTGGCGGGACCATCGCCCGATGTCTCTTGCATGTCTCCCATAACTTCTTCGATCCACATCCAACGTCGAGAAACGGTAGTCTCTCACTTCCCTGTTTTGTTCTTTTTATTCTATGGGCATTGTCGAAACCGCACCTTACATTTTTTCTCGAGGCTATTTTCTTTCAGCGGTTTTCTCGAAGGCACCACACCCAGATGCAAAGGACCGTGACGCTGAATCCAGGTTCAATTATGTGGGTCCCGAGGATGCGACCGGTCCTCGCGGTGTTTGATTTGAGGTTTTTTTTTTTCAGATTTCTGAGCCAATTCCGAGCAGTCACCAAGTACATACCTCGAGACCAATCAGTCCAGATTATTTCGCACAAACACACATCAGCCGTACCTTGACTGAGGGTCACATCGGCTAGGGGAAACGGGAAAGGATCAGCGTTGACGAGAGAAATCGAAAAGGATCCGGAAAAGGACCAGGGAAAATGTAAGGAAGAAAGCAGAATGAAAGTAAAGGCACTCACTTCCCAGCGCCTCATCCTTCACCGTGACGAAGCCGTATTTTTGCCACACCTTCACGCTCGCGATATTCGAAGCCAGACACTACGCGCGCGGGTCGGAGCAGCCCAGCTTGGCGGGCTACCCGGGACGTCGGCCAAAGAGAAACAGGAGGGTGGCCAAAGGGTGAGACTCGGAGGGGCGCGGATCAGGCAGTCATTTCGGCTGATGCAGATCCTCGGGCCTCGGGCCGAGCCTTCAAACCCAGTTTCTGATGGTTCAAATTTGAAACTTTTTTTTTGTTCGCTGAGTTGATTTTTCCTAGGAAATCGGGTCGTTGCCTGGCGTTCCTGGGTGTTAACTAGTTATCGCTCGGTTGAACACTGGAGCGAAAGCAAAACCGGAATGGCAACGAGCTACACTATCCATTCAATTCTCTGATTTATGGCGAAACCCAATAATAAAGGCTCAAGACGTTGGCGCAGAAAAATAGCCTCGAAATGCCCGGCACTCAAAGGGAAATGTTGAGGGTAGGTAGGAATGACACGGCACGGCTTGCGGCACGGTCCCGCTTGGGGAATGCGTCCGCGCGTGCGCGATGTGAGGTGGAATTTGAAATGCCCGTAAGTAAAAGTGGCCTGCCCTTTGACTCAGGCTGACTCATGAAGCCCATCCCGATACTTACACTGCGAGTTTTTCTGTGTGGACCTAGCTGTACTTACCTCCACGACGTTGAACGGTGACAGGCGCGACGTTTCGTCCATTCAAATTTCACGTGATTGAGACGCGCACACGCGTGTGCGCGTGTTTGCTTCGACCCGCGCGTCAATCCACATGGACTCAGTAGCAACCTGTGCTGCCGATTATACACCATGCGAGCCGTTCCTATCATACTTATGCCCGTCGTAAGTCTGAAATCGGAGTTTTCTGCCTGCCTCCGCCCTCGAGCACCCACTGTCTCTTTTCAGTGTTCCCTGCAGCTGCTGAGTTGCACCCACGATCTCTACGATGCTCTTCCAACTCTCTGCCTCTGCCCTCCTTCTCGCCCTCGGCGTCCTGGTCAAGGCGTCCCCGCACGGACAACACATCGACTCCAAGCCTCTTCAAAACGTTCCCCGGGACTTCACCGCTACCAAGCCCGCCGACTGGCCTACAGCCACCCAGGCTGGGCCTGCACCGACCGCCACCATCGCTAGTGCCAGCGATCCCTACCTCGAGGAGCTTTCCAAGGCAATTGACAACTCGGGCAACGCGTTCTTCACCGAGTCCCACACCGGAGATATGACCTACTAGTAAGCCACTTTGTTCCATTCTTCCATCGCTTTTTTTCTCTATCCCATGCATCTCGATCGTACGCTCTTGCCAAGACCCTGCGAGTGTCCAGGCCCAGCTTTCATCCTTGCACTCCGTGTCTCCACTCTCTTCCCCGTTTCTTTATGCCCTTCGCAGATGAACTCACCGATTGCTTTTTAGCGACCAAGGCCTTGGTGCTTGCGGAGACTATTACGACGATAACTCTTTCACCGCTGCTGTCTCGCAGATCATGTACGACAGGTGAGGATTTGTCTCAATCTCAAACGATCTGTATCCTAACGAGATCTCAACAGCTGGCCAGGCAACACGCCGAACCACAATCGGTACGACACTCATCTCTCTCTGGCCCGTTCGCTACTAACACCCCAACTCCAGCAACCCCATCTGCGGGCCCTTCGTCCCCGGGCGCGAAGCCATCAACAACAACGGCGCCCTGTTCACCGCCGTCTCCTCGAACATCCCCGGGTACGCCGTGATCGGCGGCGACAACCTTATCAACTGCGTCGGTAGCACCAGCCCCACGGTGCAGTGCCACGTCCCGCTCACCGCGACCGTCACGCACGGCGGCAACAGCATCCAGGTGCAGATCGTCGATCGCTGCACCGGGTGCGCTGTGAACGACATCGACCTCACGCCCGCCGCGTTTGCGGCGCTCGCTGACCCGGCCCTTGGGCGCACGAGCGTTACGTGGCAGTTCAACAATTGGTAGACTCGGGCTTTCGGGCGGGACGAGGTCATAATGGGTTACTCACATTGGGTTTGACTCTAATCGTTATATCTTTACATAAATTATATTTTTTCACGGTTTCGATCGCGTGCGGAGAGGATGCAAAGATCTGAAGAAAAACTTCCGAACGCGGTTCCAATGAAGTCGGCCGCCACGCAGATGGTGGCCCGCACGGTGTTGGGTACGGCTTTTGTATACATACATATCCAACAGCATTGCAACGAACTAACAAGAAACGAAAACTGGCAGTGGAAGGAATAAATGTTTCGTCAATCAATCGGTTTCGCAAGACCCGCAATGGAGCCTAGTATTTTACTCGTCCGTTCGCGTCGGACATGAATTACCGGTCGATGATCAAGGCACTCGAATGAATTCCAGTACAGTTTGAGCACTGGTGAAGATTGGCGCGGTTCAACATTAATGTAGTAGCTGGCAACCCTCGGCCAACACAAATGTCTGTGGAACAATGAGCACTGGGACAAGCTTCGCAAATCCAGATGGGTATATACATACAACAAGCTGCGCACTTTCTTGGCCTGTGGCACTCCGGAAAGCGTCTACATCACCCACGAGCGCGACCATCGCTGGACGGGGCCCACCAAGTAAGAAAGCATACATCGCGGGCGGAGAAGGAGATGCACGTTCCGATGGTGCGTACACGAGCGCGGTTGGGGGCAGCGAGTCTGCGTTTACCCAGTGCGGCACCAGGGCGCATGTGGAGGGGTCGAACGTCCACTGCGGGAGGGGTAAGCACTAATTATAACGACCGAGGGAACGGGGATCCGTACAATGGAGCTCTCGATATCCATGGGAGTTCCTGTAACGTCGCTAAATGAATTCGCGCCAGAGACAGGAGGGGAGGACGCGGGCGCTGAGTGATTCAGAGGTTGTCAGCGCACAGCCATGTATTAGTATTGTCGATTTTCACGTACTGTGAGAGACGAGGCCGATGGGGTTATGGCTACGAGGGAGGAATGAGTACGGCTGATATGGTGGTACTGCAGGACGCCCACTTGGGATTGCCCGGGCCAAGGTCGGAGGAGCTGGAGCCCATACCGACGACTGCGGAGCTGTCAGTCAGTCGCCCACGAGAGCTTGAACTCAGAAGAGGACTCTCACGCACTCCCACCCATGAATCCTTCATCCGCCGGGTCGGTAACAGGGTCTATGACCCGCAGATCCATCACCGTGGAGAGGGCGTCGGGGTCGTAAGTGACTGCGACACAAATCACTTGGAAGGGGTTTGAGAGAACCCATACTCGCCGAAGTCATTCATCTGCTCAGAGAGGAGACCGAGGGGTGTTCCGTCGGAGCCGTCTACGATGATATTGCCTTTTCGACTGAGACACCAGGTGAGTGGTTAAACCGCGAGGGACGCAAGCATGTCGACGACGCACGTTACAGGGGGGACAGAAGAACGCCGTGCGGGCCGGGAAGCACCAGCGGCGCGGCGCCGCGCAGGGAGCAGGAGGGGTAGGCTGCGTCGCAGCCGTTCTGCGTTCGTGCGTGGAGCAGGCGCGGGGCGGGCAACCGCAGTACCGTTGGAACGGCCGCGGAGGACAGAAATGTCTGGATTGATAGCCATTCGAGCGGCCACGGTACGCGTGGCCGGGGTGGCTAGTACAGAAGCCGTAAGCCCGCAGAGTGATGCCACGATATAAGTGAGCGGCAACTGCATCTTGAAGGGGTCAAATGCTGAGGAGAGCAGGATGGAGGCGATACTTATAGGTCGCTCATAGGGGCATAGGGAAAAGATCGATTGCACAAAGCGATCGCGCCACAGGAGGTGCCGAACCCGCACACACACACAAAAACAGAGAGGGCTCTGGTTGCTCATCGTTCTAAAGCGCTTGAGGCACAGGCCGAGAGATTAGCTAATGATTGCTGTGATACCATCTATTGTCACCCCCTAGATGTTGCAAAACTACTTGGGCAGTTTCTCTCCATCCGCAACGGGTGGTTCGCCGAGATTCTGTCTGATCAGCGACGGGTCGAGCATTTTAGCATATCGAGGTTGAATGAACAGGGCCCTGACGAAAGGTCGTCAGGTAAAAAGGGAGTAAGGTCGTCGAGGACATACTTGGCCTCTACCAGCAAGTTCCCTTGCAAATCCTCCGCGCGTCCAGACACGGTCGCTTTCCGGCCGTTTACTTCGAGCAATTTCGTTTTGAGAACGATGAACTACCGCGTGGTCATTTCAGTTCAGTACGGAAGTGGAATGGAAAATCTACCTGATCAGCCTTCGTTGGCGCACGGTAGCTAAGGTCCAGCGTTGCAGTGACGCCGACCTTCGCCGGTAGATTCGTGATGGCCTACAAACAGAGAATTAGATCTGAGTTCCCTTTCGAGGCGCATTTATTGAATCAACTTACGTTTCTCGCGAGCGCCTCGTCCAGGAGCGTTGCAAGCAGCCCACCATGGACGATCCCGTCGTGGCCGCACAGCCCGCGCCCGAGATGGATGAAAATGATAGCCTCGCTCTCATCCTTTTTCACGCGCGCGAGGGGGAAAAGCGCGAGCTTGCCCGGCCCGCGCAGGGACCCTGCCGTGAGCTTGTTCACTCGCGTTTCCTCGGGGATGTGCGCATGGAGGCGCGTCTCGTACCACTCGTCCGCGTCGCCGCGCGCGCGCAACGCCTGGATCTCGGGCAGCGTTTGGAGTTCCGTCTCGAGCGCCGCTGTGTATGCGAGGGATTCCACGGATGTGGGGTCCGCAGACGGTGCGGGAGCCGGACGTGGGTATAACATTGAAATTGGGTCGGGGGGTGATATCGCACCGATACCGTAGGATGTAATTGATACCGCGGCCATGAGAGAGACTTTGGCGAACGTGCTGAATTTACCGGAGCTGGAGCTGGGGAGACTTGAGGAGGAGGACATGGGTCGAGTGGATAGTCTCTGTCGTACGCGCGAGGTCTGTCGGACCGCTCCTCTGCCAGTGGTGCATCGGAAGAAAATTGAAGACATCGTCCCAGTTCCCGAGTCAAGTAAGACCAACGGCACGTTAAGCAGCGTAAGAACCCAGGTGATAGAGGGTCTGTTTAGAGGTCTCTAGACTTTAGATGTGGAACTAGCCAGTGAATGGAGGAGGATGAGGATGTGGTTAAGAGACAGGACGGTGACTCGGCGCACTGCCACCCGGGCTTGTGTTCTTCCGGCGGCCTTGAAGCCAAACACGCAGCCACGAAAGCGTCACAGCACGGGTTCGTGACATGACGTGACTCTCCTGCTCTCAAACCACCACCATGGATAAGCGATATGGCGCAGAGGGGAAGTACGGAATTGGAGGCGGTGGAATCGTAACGGCTGAATCACAGCGAAAGTGAGTTTATGTGGCCATTCCGCCCGCGCAGTCATTCAATCACGGCGCGTCTCGATTTTTGAAGTCTGGAGATAGCGGAGGATCTATGTCGGAGGGGAAAGCCTAAGGATGCGGTTCCATATCTCCACAAAGCACGCGAGGACAAAAACAACTTCGACGCCGACATCCAAATGTCCTATCTCTCGCCGGACCTGTTCTTCTCAGTCGAGGTGCTTGAATTTGCAGAACAGCGAGGTTTGAATCTGGCCATCGATTCGTGCACCCGCAAAAATCACTGATTTTTATCCAATAGCGCGGGATTTACTTATTGATCGTCTCGGCGCGAACTGCTTCTTCGACGACGGGCCATGCGTGGGCAAGTTCTGCGACGAGTCGCTCCTTCCGACGCGGCCCTACATGCGAGTGCTGCAGGCTCTGGTGCGCATGTGCTGTGAAACGAAGCAGTATGACAAGGGCGCGTACGTATATTATTATGTCTGGTAACAACTCCCCTCACCCATCTTTTTTTCTGTGTAGACGCACCGTCATCGAGATGTTACGCCTCTGCCCGGGCGACAACCTCAACCAGCGCTGGTGGCTCGGCCCCCTCCTCATTCGCACCGGCCGCTTCGACGACGCGCTCTTCTTCTGCCAGCAGTCCATCGAGTGCGCCATGAACAGCCGCACGGCCGTCCGCGGCGGCACTGCGTTCCAAGCGCCCAGCGAAACGCTGCTGAGCGCCGAGACGGAGGAGAAGTGGGCGCGATATGCCCAGTGCGCGATGGTGCACAACGCCGCATTGGCAGCATTCAAGCTTCGCGGCCCTTGTCCCCAGGCGGCCCAGCTCCTCCGCATCGCGGTGCGCACCAACAATGGCATCCTCGCTAAGATTATTGCGCGCCGTGCGCAGCCGAGTGAGTGTTTCTATCGTATACTGAATTTGCCCTATGTTAACCATGTCATTGGAAGCGGAGGGCAAGGTTGCGGGCCACACGACCTTCAACGGGACGGAAGAGGCGCACGACTACCTCTGGCAAGCGCAGGACCTATGGATGGCGCCGGACGTGTGGGACTGGGTGAATGAGGATCCGGCGGTTGGGGAATTGGTGCTGAGATGCTGCACCCGGGCAGAGTGCCCCGCGCAGGAGACGCAGGCAACGCAGTTCAAGCGGTGCTCCGCGTGCCAACAGGTTTGCTCTCCCTTCAGTTTTCTTCTTATCTAACTCTTGAACGCCGTAGGTGGTGTACTGTGGAGCGAGCTGCCAGAAAGCGGACTGGAAGAGACATAAATCAGGTATGTTGTGTAAACTGCGCCAATCCTTTTTCCCTCGTCTAATTTCGTTGGTCAGACTGTGCGAAACAAGTACAGGCGAAGAAGGTTATGAAGAACATCTGGAAGAACAAGCCTACCGGCGTTCCGGTATACGTAGCTGACGGTGGAGAAGTGCATCCCGTTTGATGTCGGGTGCGCCAGTATACCACGAAATTGATAGCTTTGCATCCAGTGGGCAACGGAACACATTTTACAGCTGTATATAATCCGAGAATGGATCAATTAAAAGCGGACCGGACCGTACTTTACTGGTATCATGATCATTGAGTTTTCCACTAGTCTAGTCTCTCATAACGCAGTCGTAAGGAGGCTTATGCCTTTTTCTCCCCCCTCTGCTCCTCCATTACGACCGTCTCGCTCTGGCCCAGTCGCTCAGTATCCTCTGTATTACGGGAAAGATCCTGCTTCTTAGGGTCGTGCCGCGAGGTGAGGTACGTGAGGTTGAGCAGGACGCAGCTGCAAAGCGGACAGGCTGTCAGACAAAGAAAGAAAAGCAGGAATGGAGGAGGGAGTACGCACGCAAGCCACTCGGTGAGCACGCCTAGGAGGTACTCGATGACGGTAAAGCGCGGCGTGAAGCCTGTGGCGCCGTAATTGTCCGCTGCGCATAAACATAAGTGGGTCGTGAAATTAGCACAAAAGGGGGCACATACGATTGTAGTACGATAGCTGTCGGGAATAGCAGAAACGTCAGCTTCCTGAGATTTGGAAATAAAAGGATGAGAACGCACGCTAAACACGGACGCCTGCAATATCCCGAATATACCACGCACAATCAGTGGGAACCACGCGATGAACAGCAGCCACAGCGTCGGATGCACGGTGCCCCGCTTCTTCCTCGCGTCGCCGTCCCGTCTGTTATTCCGCATGGTCACCAGGATAATTACCAGGAGCATCGCGTTGCCCGCAAGGAACACGCTCTGCCCCGCCGTGCGCGTGATCTTCGACACCTGCAGCCGCTGCTTGGTGTCGGGCGAGTCGGGCTGGCTGTAGTCCGCGCCGGCGAGGTAGGAGCCGCCGACGACAATCGCAGCGTTCGCAAGGATGAGCGCGGAGTGGAAGAAGACCATCGGGTTGTCGTGGTAGACGAGGAACGCGAGCGGGCCGAGGAACAGGAAGATGAAGAATTTGCGCCGTTTGTCGGTGTTGGGTTTGTCGCGCGGCTCTAGCCATGATTCGCCGCTCGCGAGGTTATGTTGGTGCCAGGAGATGATGAAGCGGAATGTGCAAAGGACCTGAGAGGTTAGGGTGTCGTTAAGACTTCAACATGATCGTAAACCCTCGCTCACCAGTGAGAAGTAGCCCTGAGGTGGTTCGCATTATTAGGCGAGCCTTACACGAGTCGGAAAAAAATTGCTCACCTCCGCACCCAAGATGAGAAACGCGAGGAACAGATTCGTATTAGCAAAGCCTAGTACACCGAAGCCGATCCCGCATGCCTGAGAGGCAACCCGGATGGTGACATGGAAGAACAGCAGTGAGTACCGCGAGCGCCATTTGATTCGGTGCGTGAGGTACGCAAAAAGCATCCATGCAAAAATAGCGAGGTACTGCGACTGGTGAGCATTTTTCACGACCTAGGAGTAAACACGGCTGACCCCGATGAGGAAGGCGAGGGCTGCACCGGCCTCTCCCGTGAACTTGTAGGACATTGTGTGCGGCGCGAGTTGGTGGTAAGAAGATGGTTGGTTATTCGCCGACCTTTTATGTGCTGGTGGGTGAAAATGATACTGATCTTCGTGTCGCTGTTGACCGCAGCATACAGCTGTATGTAGCCCCTTACCGTGGGGGAGTTTAATGAGCGCTTGACGTAATTGTTTCACTTCCGTTCAAGTTGTGTTTCACTTCCGTTGAATGAGGATCAAATATGCAACTCCACTCAGGGAGTGAGGCCAAGCGGCAATTGCCATTGGGGTAAATCGCAATATGTTGAGTAGTATCGGCGAACAATAGCATTGGCCAGACGGCCTGCCCACTACGGGGCGCGCCGAATCCGATATGGGGTTCGACGCTGCGCAAAGCGCGTGGCGTTGCGCAGTCCGTAGTCGTCGAGCTGTCGTAGTTCCAAGCGAAGGAAGAGATTTGCTGTATCGTTGATGCTGCGCGCCGATCCAATGAAATCTATGTCCGTGGTACGAGGACGATTTCCCGGGATTTTCTTCAAAAGCCTGAGCGCCGTTGTGGAAGTAGAAGGCAACCAGCGTCGGCATCTCGGCGCATCATTCCGGCCCGGAGCACAGCCTCGACACGCGCTCGTTCGTCTCACCACGACCTTGTGCTACGACCAAACCTACTTGCGGCCATGAATTCCAAGCCAACCCTGCCAGTGGAACTGGAGAGACAAATCTTCGAACTTGCTGCCTTCATTCACCCTCAATGCATGCCGAATCTCCTACTTGTTGCCCATCGAGCAAAAATCTGGTACTCCATCCAAGTTCTCATGCTATCTGGCGTATTATTGAATGAAGTCCACGCCAGGATCGAACCTATCATGTACGAGGTCATTTCCATACACATGCCTGGTCGGAGAGGATTTTTTCGCCTGCCATTGCGCAATATCGCCAAATTGATAACTGTGAACCCGAAGTGCGTACGGGACTACACACGCCATGTTTGCGTCGTGGGGACCGGACAGATGGATGTGATGATCGACTTCCTTTCACGATGTGGTTCTGTGGTCAACGTTTTCTTTGTCACCTCTGCTATCCGCTGGCACCCCAATCTCCTGCCGATGCTTGACACTCAGCCGCTGCAGCGTCTTTCTGCCAACCTCCGTCAATTGTTCTCCTGGGACCACCCGATTGACTTTTCCCATAGGGTTTTCTCTCGGATTACTCATCTAGACCTCATGGACCGGCGATGCGACGACTGGGACACTTGCTCTGGGTTGGCACAACTACCGTGCCTTACGCACCTTTCATCCCCCGCCATGTCAGACTCCACTATCCACGGGGCGCTGCGACACTGTCCGTTGCTCGAGGTACTCGTTATCGTGCACTCTCAGCAATTGGAACTGCAACAGGCTGAATTAAACTTTGGGACCGTCTCTGACGATCCACGCTTCGTGAGGTTGGTCGTCACGGATCGTTTGTCAGATTGGGAGATGGGCGCCCGAGGGGGCGAGGA
Source organism: Mycena polygramma (assembly GCA_029449255.1). NCBI lineage: Eukaryota > Fungi > Basidiomycota > Agaricomycetes > Agaricales > Mycenaceae > Mycena > Mycena polygramma. Next base: position 265,217 of record JARKID010000025.1, read on the forward strand.
TTACTGGATCAAAGCCAAGGCGTTGGTCGATAGGCGGCGGTATGGCAAGCCCAGCAGTGAGTGGCTTGCATTACTCTTCCACGAGTGCGAGTTTATAACGCCGCAACAATAGACACTAAAAGCCTGGCAGAAAACCCAGATCGTAATGGATCTGGACCCCAGCTGTGAATTATGTTCTCGTCTACGGAGGCGATCGCCACATCAAAGACAACAATACAGAATAAAAATACAGAAAAATCCATCAAGTATCGGGGTCCGGGGCCTGCGGTAACAGGGAAGCGAACCAAGCCAGTGAACCCCACGGAGGCGGGGGCGGCTTTAGGCAAAACTCGTCGTCCAAGTCCGACACGTTCTCCGACCTCATATCACTCTGCCGCTCGTCGTCCGTCTCATCCGCCAGCCATTGCCATTTGTACTGAGTTGCAATCGCTCCGGCCTCGTGGTCGTATCTCGGGGGCTCAGGCCGCGGGCGCGCCTCGGACCACCCCCAGAACCAATCCACACAGGGCCCGAGACCGGGATCGGGGGCATCGGAGAGAGGCATGGCGAGGGGCACGTGCCTGACCGCGCCGACACCAAAGTCGAAATACTCCTGCTCGCGCCTCACGGCGTGGTTCTCCAACGCCCCGAAGTTCGTGAGGTCCCAGTTCTCGACTGCGATGAGGTCGCCGAGCGCGAGCTGGGGGACACCGTCGGCGCCCTTGGTCTGCGATATTGCGAGCCCAGGGATGGACAAGGCCCACTCGCCTCGCATGCACGGGTCGATAGCGTGCGGGAGATCAGCGACGGCAACCCCCAGCGCGGTGTCGAGGCGGCGGTAGCCGTCGAGGTTGGGGAATGTTAGGAGAAGGCGGTCGCTGTCGGCAGGCAGAGGGGTGTTGAGATACCAGTGGTCGAGCTGCTTGATCCCGGGGCAGACGTTCCTGGCGGAGACGACGGCGTACGACGGAAGAACGAGGTGCCTGACGGCAGGGCACAGGGCGAGCAGGTCCCCGAAGTCGTTCATATGGGCATGCTCTTCGTCGATTTCCGGGAAGGCGAGATACTCAAGCTTCTGCCCGTGGAGCGCGAGGATGTGGCGGTAGTCGTTGGCGAGGGGTGGGTGATCGATCGACACGACACCGCAGAACGTCAGCTCTTTTAGCTGCGGCATCTCCCACCGGGTGGCGAATGTCTCGAGCGCTGCTCTAGGCTCCGTGAGAGTGCCACCGAGAGTTAAGCCAAGCTTGCGCAGGCGGGGGAAGACCAACGACTGGGAATCGAAGCCGTCCTCGTCCTCAGCCATCAGCCACAGTTCCTCCAGCACCGTGCAAGAGCGCTGAAGGATGGGGAGGATGTCATCGGAATAGTCAAATGGGCTGAGTTTGATGGACGTGACAGTGGGTGGAAGTGACGGGAAGTCGTAACGCAAGGGGAGTGGGAACGGGGGGAGGTCGTGGACGGCCTGCACATTGGGGCACAGGTCAAGGATTTGCTGCATTGGGTAGAAGACCTTCGTCATGAAGTCGGGCAGAAAATAGCTCGTCATGGTGATGCTTCGCACCAGCTCGCCCAGCTTGGGCGTTGCGGTCAACGTCTCGAGTAGTGGCAAAATCGCGGTGGGACGCCGGATGACGATGCTGCGATAAAGAAACCCAATTGTGTGCTGGAGGAGAGGTGAGTCGCCGTTCCTAAACTGGGTGGCATGGTGGCACTCACGATATACCAGTCCTTTGAAACCAAAACCAGAGAGCGTTTGGTGACCATGGCGTTGCACCAGGCGGAGTTGGGCCCCCGATATAGCGAGGGGTCGAGGAGATCTTCCGATGGAAGTGCCTCTTTTAATATGAGCTGCAAGAGCTCGAGCGGGAGTTTGTCGAAACCGCACCACTGAAGTTCGGTCAGTGAGAGACTCTCGCCGACGTGAATGACAAGGACTTACTTGCGGCTTGTTCGAGCAAGTGCAGAGGTCAAGAGCCGCATAGCATACACAGTATGCCGGCCGGCGGACGGCGCTTATCCAAGTGCGAATCTGCTCGTCGTCACTCTGGCCGCGCATTTCCTCGACCTGGCCGCGGCCATGGCTCATGCTGAGAAGCTTGCGAACATTTCGTGTAGTTACAGGTCGGGTAAGCTGAGCGCCGTCAGTCGAGGTGTAGAAAGGATACAGCACGATGGCTCACAGATATCTGCCCGGGCCTGCAACGCTTGGCAGGCGGTCTTTCGAGCTCGAGGGAGGCAATCGAAGAGCCGCCTCGCTTGCGCTTGAAGGATTTTATAATCTTCCACGGCCAGTTGAATCCCATTGCTGTTGTGGGCGGGTAAATTATTCAGAGAGCTCGTGGACGATGGGGGAAGAAGTGAGAGACGGTTACGGAACCCGCAGCGTCTTAAATCGGGGATCGCTTTGGCCTCTGCTTGGCTTGACTCGAACAATAGGTCGGCTTTTGCCGAAGAACAAGGTGCGGTTACCATTTTGGGACCTGGATCAAAACAGTCTTGTGGTCATGGTGGTGGCATCCGGTTGGCATCCGGTAGCAAGCAGTCTAGGACCAATGACCGCACAGAGAAGCACCGAGTGAATGAACGAACAACGACTTTGAGGACCCACAACCAGTGATTTGACATGGATAATTATTGCCTGCTATTTTGCTGCTATTGACACTTAAGCAAAGGCGTCCTTCTCCGCTCGAAAAGCCCACCCAGTGGAACCTCGATGTATGCGTTGAATCGAAGTACCATAAGTCCCGCGGTACATACCTGTATATCGATGGCTAAGTAATTAGTACCTCCCCAATCAATTTGTGACATGCATATTCGCACGCATGAGCCAAACCTCCCGGCTTATGGCGTATAGCTGTGGACGAGGAGCAAAAAACGTGTTTTTTCAAGTTGAGAAAGAGAGGGAAAAAGGAGAAAAGAGAGGGAGATTACTGGACTCAAGAAGTATTTATTGGCATTCACCACTGGTTTTCAGACAGCTTCCTGGGGTGAAAAACGAATTTTCGCTCTTGATTGACCCACAGGATGCCGGGGCGTTCCGCTGATTCGGGCGCTATCAAGACCTACTGCCCTCGGGGATAAATCTGTAGGACCCAGCCAATGGGTTTTCAAGGATTTTAGGCAATCACCGGGTCCCGTGCTCAGCGTGTCATCCTTGCGAGTCATCAGCGGTTGCGTTCTGATTCTCTCTGCCGTCCTGGTCTTGATCACTGTCTCTGCTCTCAAATATTTCAGCAGCCACTACCTCAATTTCTGCAGCTTCTACAAATTCTATGCACCACTCGGGTTTTTTTTCGCAAGCATGTGTCGTCTTCCTGATCATTCTCGCTCAAACCGTAAATTAACTCAAGCACCCTGAAGGGCAAGGAGGTGGGTGGCTCCTGTCAAGTCTCTTACATGTTCCGGTATCCTCACAGCAAATTTCAGTGTGTGTTGACGTCTCACATTTGGCCCTACAGGTCTCGAGATATAAAATGCCCTAGCTTGTGTACCAGCCGAACTGACGGATTTCCGGCACATTTGGCTTCATAGAATGTGTTGTGTTGTGTGTTGGATTAGCTATATTATTTTTCCGAAGCCTCAGAGTGACCAGATAAGTTCAAACAATTCGACCTGAATCGACGGTGTCAGGCTTTACCATCAATTATTGATGGTAAAGCCTGACACCGTCGATTTTAGGGTGGCTGTGTTGTGCCTTGCTCGGCTTTCGAAATTGAGTGAACTCGGTTGTCATAAATTCGCTTTCAGCAAGATGTATCTGGCAATTTGACTGAGGAAAAGTATGCACTGAGTTTGTGTGTGGTCACTGTGTTGCAAGCTTATCAGATACTTAATACATCTCGCTTTGACCAGCTCTCTACTCTATGTTAAACAACTTTCACAATAAAACACTGAGTCTAAAAATGATGAGAGCAATTACAACGAGGGAATGGACCAGTAGACGGCAACCGTTCAGCCCAATATGCAAGAATAAGCTCTTCTGAGATCCGCGACCGGTCTCCCGATACCATGCGAGGGTGCTTGCATTTGCACAACTTCTTTTTTGATCTACCTGGGCACTGGTGCCGTTCAAGGCAATATGCCCTGACGCAAACGGCACACCGTTTCGGAGATTTAGCAGTTGTGGGTCCGGATGCGGAAGCTGAAGCGCCAGGCAACAGCATTTGGTGTTGAATTCGGTAAGGCGCCGGGATGCTTGATTGCACCGATGGGGGGTCAAACTCCTCGTCTGGATCGAAAGGAGGAGGTACTTCGTTTGGGCTGAAGGCAGTTGAAATGGGAGGTAGGGGATTGGAAATGATGGGAGGAGGCTCAAACTCTGGGAACGGTGAATCTGGTGCTTCACGCTCGTCAGGGCGCCCGCGCAACAAATCAAAAGACATCGGGATGTTTTGTGCTAAGAATTATCAGATGACCAGTCAGGAGACACATAGCAAAAGTGACTTACATGTGACGGAAAGATCCTGTTCTCCGTCGGGAATAGCGGTGAATGTGATTGCAGGGAGAACATCCACGAAGTTGTCCTCGGAGTTGAGAATCTCCAAGAACTCTTTTCGGGCCGCAAAGTTCGCTCCCGCAGCGAGTGTGGAGCGCTCAGAAGACCACAGAATGGTCTTTTTGTGGTGAGCTTCGAGATGCTGAGGGAGTTTATAGTAGAGGCGCAGATTGGAGTCGGTGATGGTGCGAGATTGAAAGTTGACCTGAACATTCCACCATTGTGCCAACTTTTCAAAGTCCACGTTCTTCCAGCGCTCATGCGGCGGATACGTTTTGCCGCCTTTCCTGAAGTCGTGCCGATTTATGTTGGTCTTGAACATGATGTATTCCTGGTGTGTGTGAACAGGAAGCACGGCCGTAAGCACACGTTGGCGTAGCTGAAGGTATTGATAAGGGCTGGTCGGTTTGCTGGAGAGACGGGTCATAGCATGGACCGGAGTATCTCGATGATGGGGGACCCCTGTGATGCGCGGCGTTGGAAGTGTGGTGATATTGAGCTTGCCGGCAAGTGTTTTGGAGATTGGGAGAATTCCAATGGTCTCCGATGTCGCAATTCGGGTGGAGAGCACGCGTGGAAGTGGGAAGGAAGTCTCAATGCCAGCGGCAATGCCAAGCTCGACAATGTAATCCCGGACCCAGATGTCGAAGTGTCCGCGAAACTTTTCTCCCGTTCGATTATGAAAACCAACCTAATGTGCGATCAGAAACTGAGAGTGCAAAAAAAAAAAGATCAGATGCTACCCGTTTATTGCGCCGAAGAATCCAGTTGATCATCAAGCACTCCGCTAACTCTGGAGAGGCACGCAAGGAGCCAAAAATTCGGCGGACCGCTTTATGAAAACCACCCTCGACCGAGTTGGTCCCACGCACGGTGCGATACAGCTTCAGTCCATCGCGGTCTCTTCCCATCAAATAATAGAGGGAAATTCCAGGGGGGTCAGAGAGATAGCCCTTGCGCACGGTGTCAAGCAGATGCAGTACCATCTCTCTGGCCTCTTCGGAAAAGAAGACACCGCGGCTCTTCTTGACAGTGCACTGGATGTCTTCGTACGCGGCAAACAGCGTCTCCAAACGCTTCAAAAGAACTTTGCGCTCCGGGATATAGCGTCGAATTCGGCGGTTGAGTGCATCACCTTTCGTACGCTTGGCGTACTCCCAGCTCACATTGTTTTTTTCGAGCACAGCACGGACGGCGAGGGTATCTGATCTGTCCCGAATGAAGATGGCTTCGCTGAAATCATGGGCGAAGACGTTGAAAGCAGAGTGCTTCTTGGATAGAAGCCGGAGAAGTCGGTCCATGTAGTGGAAGGCGTCATCGAGTACGCGGGAGGGCATGATCTCGGATTGCTGCAATAGCTCGAAGGTGCTGTTGAGATTTGACATGAGGACATCCACAGGAACGTCCTTCAGCACCGGTAAGAATAATAAAGACAGCAGTGGTGAAGCGTACGGTATGATCTCCGGAGGGCATGGTTTCAATCCATGGCGCATGTGAGTGCTAAAGGTTCTCGGTAAATAAGATGTTGGAGGACTAAATAGTGACCTACCGTGTCGAAAACAACCTGTTGACTATATATATCAAGCTCAAACTCGGAGTCGCTATCAGAATCGTCAGAATCCGGGCCGTTCGTACCACCTTCCCAATGTTCAAACTCGAGCGGTTCAGAAGGCTGTGCCACATAGCTCGGCGAAAAATTGGCGTCATCGTCAGATGGAGTCGGAGGAGTCGGAAACGCAAACATGCGGAGAGAGCCACCCGTAATTGGAGCAGTTTCGCTGCGGCTGTGAAGTTGTGAAGTCGCAACAACAGCCTTTGCACCATGGCTGAATATCCACTCCATCGTTTGCCCGTGCACCGAATTAAGGGCGCCGGGAACAAGAACCTTGGATGTAATTAGATTCAGATCATCCATAGTCATGATTGAATTTTCACCTTCGAGATTCGGACAAGGGAACGAGAGGGGGTTATTTTGAGCCTCTTTGTAGTTTGGTCATCCATCACAGCGTCCAAAAAACCGGGGTGTGGAGCTACAATTGAGCCCTCGCCAATTGGCTTGCAACCCTGGATCAAGGTCACCAGCTGACCGTCAGTTACAGCCTGCTTTGGTTGGAGCGGAAGCCCGACGGAGTCACGCGTGACAAGGGAAATATATATCTGCCAACTGCAGTCAATTTCGGAGAATAGGAATTCGTTTTGCTGCGACGAGGTGGTTCCAGACCAGGGGTAGGGCACGAATTGAGGCGCTGTGAAAGATCTCTTGAGAACGGTGCCAGCCAATGCCATAAGTGGGACTAATGGATCTTCGAGTACGCCTTTCAACTTTGCGTATTTCCCCAGATCAAGAATTGGAGGATTGCGACTTTTCAGGACAGTGGTGATTTCCGGCAGAGAGAGAGCCTCGGAAATTGTTTCGAGGGTTTGCCGAATTAAATGACCAATCTTTATAATGGCAGGGTTGGTCAGGATGGCTCGGAGCGATGGCAATACATCGCTGCGCGCAGTAAGATCGGTAACCTAGCAAACAGAGCAAGAGATTGAGCGTCTGATGCGTAAATCAAACGGAAAACAATGCCCACCTTGAATACACAGATTTTATTCAGCGTCTGAAGCTGAATCATATCGAGTCGAAGCGACTCCCCGGGTCGTTGCTCGGCTTTGATAGCAAGCACGACGACATGAAACTGGGAGGACAATGATGGAATGTGGGCTAATTCATCGAGAAGAGCATTAGCTGTTTCCTCGATGTCCATTGAATCAGACACCAGAGTTGTGGAAGCATCGGGATTACGAATCACGGAGGGGAGATCTGTCCATTCGGTCACTGGGACAACATTTTTGGTCAGGGCGTTGTTGATTGACTCGTGGAATGAACGTTCGGCTGACAGAAAAGTTCATGTGAGATCAACGGGGGGAAATGTGACACTTACCCTGGGGCGAATCCGTGTAAAGGACCTGTGTAGGAGGATGGTTCGCATTCTTCAGACCTTCTTGGATGCGCTCCCAGAGGTCCTGGACAAATGAAAGCGACTTGGTCTGAGTCATTGAATGTCCTCGGAGCTCCTCGAATTCATTCAAGATGTTATATGCCGCAGAGAAAATTTGTTCGCCCTTCAAACCGGCAATGTACTTGAGATACTGCTGGGAGGTTAGACAGAGTTTGGTATAGCATAGATAGACTCACCTGGAAGGTATGATCTGCTTTTGCAACCGTTAGCGGTAGCGACGAAATATCACGCTCGATGTAAATACGGTGAGCGGTCACGAAATCCGTGAACAACCCTTTCAGATATCCGACTGAGGGGGGAGACCCAGCATATCCTTGCCGATCATCAAATTTGGAGAACTGCTTGCATCCGCGCTGGCCATAGAAAATGACCGCAGCAAGATACATCAGTTCGCCGTCGGCATGATGCCGGTGCTGCACCTCGGAAACCATTTCAGAGAATGGTGAGGGTCCGAACCGTGTGGCGAATGTGTTGCACATCAGGCGCATTATTGTTTTAGAAACCGCTCCCCGCGCAGAAATATATGCTGGGGGACGTAAGTCATTTTTCTGCAAGTCAGGAAGAAGCTAAATACCGGGGAATGCTGGCTGGACAAACGACGGAAGCTGGGCAATGATATGAGGGTCGGTACCTTGATAGCTTTTACCACAGCCGGGATTGGTGTCCCGCCGAGGATTGCAGACAAACCGATTTGTCAACAGGAAGAAATCGGCTGGGAGGGAGCGGACTCGGCGTGCAATCGGGTCATCATTGAAACCTGGAAGGCCAATTAGGAAGACAGCATACACAATATATGAAACAAAAATCACCGTTTCGAGAAAGCGGCTTCCCGCAATCACATTTGAATCGTTCCGGCGCACCAGGAAGCAATGACGGAATCCATATAAAAACATCGCGCGCATAAAGCTTTGTTGGATCAAGGCCATCCTTGGTACCTGTACTGCGCTGGAGTGCGAACACAGGATGGGGCGGACGGTCGTAGAAATCGCCTCGGTGGTAGCACAATGGCATTCCATAATGTGTGATCTCGCTAGAGAGCTTGTTCCGCAGCTCAATAAATTGCTGCTGCAAAACCGAATTGTTCCCCGCTTCCGAGGAAGCACTGTCCACTGCCTCCTCGTTAGCTGGGTCGGTTCCAGAAGCATTGAGGACCGCATCAATGAGGCTGTCGTTGATTACTTTATCCCCAGAAGCAATGTCCCCGTACTCGTCGTTCTCGTCGATGAATCGAAGCTGCTCGGTAAGTTGCTCAAACTCCGCAGGTGAGATGCGGGGCCGATTTGCTGCCAAAAATGATGTAAACTCAGTAACGAGAAAAGAAAGATACTACATACAATTATTGGGAACGGATCCTGGTTGTGACGACGGTGCATTGTCGTGACTGGTCGCCGTATGCCAAATGCTAGACCAAAATGCGGGCCGCCCGGTAGCGGCAGAGGCAGGTACTGGATTGACAAGAGGTCTTGCTTCGTGGGTGTTATAGGGGCCGAAGAACGGGGCTGCAGACTCAGGCCGAATGAGCGAGGGTCCGGGGCGCACACCAGCTGCAGATGGACGAGGCACATTTCTGCGCCGTGAGTTTTGGCTTTCTGTTGGATTTCCGAGAGTTGGAGCTTTCTTCTTGCGCCCAGATCCGGGCCGCTTCCCACCGTGGGTCCCTTTAGGCTTCGGGGGGACAGAATCCATCGCAGCTCGAGAAGACAGTGGTGGGATCGTCTAACGTATGTATGCTGTGCTCGCATCACACGGATCAGCTGTCATCAATCAATCAGCACGGGTGCAGACCTACAGCCTGTAGGTATCAACGGGCATGATGCATGAGCCTTTTATGGCTTATGGCGTATAGCTGTGGACGAGGAGCAAAAAACGTGTTTTTTCAAGTTGAGAAAGAGAGGGAAAAAGGAGAAAAGAGAGGGAGATTACTGGACTCAAGAAGTATTTATTGGCATTCACCACTGGTTTTCAGACAGCTTCCTGGGGTGAAAAACGAATTTTCGCTCTTGATTGACCCACAGGATGCCGGGGCGTTCCGCTGATTCGGGCGCTATCAAGACCTACTGCCCTCGGGGATAAATCTGTAGGACCCAGCCAATGGGTTTTCAAGGATTTTAGGCAATCACCGGGTCCCGTGCTCAGCGTGTCATCCTTGCGAGTCATCAGCGGTTGCGTTCTGATTCTCTCTGCCGTCCTGGTCTTGATCACTGTCTCTGCTCTCAAATATTTCAGCAGCCACTACCTCAATTTCTGCAGCTTCTACAAATTCTATGCACCACTCGGGTTTTTTTTCGCAAGCATGTGTCGTCTTCCTGATCATTCTCGCTCAAACCGTAAATTAACTCAAGCACCCTGAAGGGCAAGGAGGTGGGTGGCTCCTGTCAAGTCTCTTACATGTTCCGGTATCCTCACAGCAAATTTCAGTGTGTGTTGACGTCTCACATTTGGCCCTACAGGTCTCGAGATATAAAATGCCCTAGCTTGTGTACCAGCCGAACTGACGGATTTCCGGCACATTTGGCTTCATAGAATGTGTTGTGTTGTGTGTTGGATTAGCTATATTATTTTTCCGAAGCCTCAGAGTGACCAGATAAGTTCAAACAATTCGACCTGAATCGACGGTGTCAGGCTTTACCATCAATTATTGATGGTAAAGCCTGACACCGTCGATTTTAGGGTGGCTGTGTTGTGCCTTGCTCGGCTTTCGAAATTGAGTGAACTCGGTTGTCATAAATTCGCTTTCAGCAAGATGTATCTGGCAATTTGACTGAGGAAAAGTATGCACTGAGTTTGTGTGTGGTCACTGTGTTGCAAGCTTATCAGATACTTAATACATCTCGCTTTGACCAGCTCTCTACTCTATGTTAAACAACTTTCACAATAAAACACTGAGTCTAAAAATGATGAGAGCAATTACAACGAGGGAATGGACCAGTAGACGGCAACCGTTCAGCCCAATATGCAAGAATAAGCTCTTCTGAGATCCGCGACCGGTCTCCCGATACCATGCGAGGGTGCTTGCATTTGCACAACTTCTTTTTTGATCTACCTGGGCACTGGTGCCGTTCAAGGCAATATGCCCTGACGCAAACGGCACACCGTTTCGGAGATTTAGCAGTTGTGGGTCCGGATGCGGAAGCTGAAGCGCCAGGCAACAGCATTTGGTGTTGAATTCGGTAAGGCGCCGGGATGCTTGATTGCACCGATGGGGGGTCAAACTCCTCGTCTGGATCGAAAGGAGGAGGTACTTCGTTTGGGCTGAAGGCAGTTGAAATGGGAGGTAGGGGATTGGAAATGATGGGAGGAGGCTCAAACTCTGGGAACGGTGAATCTGGTGCTTCACGCTCGTCAGGGCGCCCGCGCAACAAATCAAAAGACATCGGGATGTTTTGTGCTAAGAATTATCAGATGACCAGTCAGGAGACACATAGCAAAAGTGACTTACATGTGACGGAAAGATCCTGTTCTCCGTCGGGAATAGCGGTGAATGTGATTGCAGGGAGAACATCCACGAAGTTGTCCTCGGAGTTGAGAATCTCCAAGAACTCTTTTCGGGCCGCAAAGTTCGCTCCCGCAGCGAGTGTGGAGCGCTCAGAAGACCACAGAATGGTCTTTTTGTGGTGAGCTTCGAGATGCTGAGGGAGTTTATAGTAGAGGCGCAGATTGGAGTCGGTGATGGTGCGAGATTGAAAGTTGACCTGAACATTCCACCATTGTGCCAACTTTTCAAAGTCCACGTTCTTCCAGCGCTCATGCGGCGGATACGTTTTGCCGCCTTTCCTGAAGTCGTGCCGATTTATGTTGGTCTTGAACATGATGTATTCCTGGTGTGTGTGAACAGGAAGCACGGCCGTAAGCACACGTTGGCGTAGCTGAAGGTATTGATAAGGGCTGGTCGGTTTGCTGGAGAGACGGGTCATAGCATGGACCGGAGTATCTCGATGATGGGGGACCCCTGTGATGCGCGGCGTTGGAAGTGTGGTGATATTGAGCTTGCCGGCAAGTGTTTTGGAGATTGGGAGAATTCCAATGGTCTCCGATGTCGCAATTCGGGTGGAGAGCACGCGTGGAAGTGGGAAGGAAGTCTCAATGCCAGCGGCAATGCCAAGCTCGACAATGTAATCCCGGACCCAGATGTCGAAGTGTCCGCGAAACTTTTCTCCCGTTCGATTATGAAAACCAACCTAATGTGCGATCAGAAACTGAGAGTGCAAAAAAAAAAAGATCAGATGCTACCCGTTTATTGCGCCGAAGAATCCAGTTGATCATCAAGCACTCCGCTAACTCTGGAGAGGCACGCAAGGAGCCAAAAATTCGGCGGACCGCTTTATGAAAACCACCCTCGACCGAGTTGGTCCCACGCACGGTGCGATACAGCTTCAGTCCATCGCGGTCTCTTCCCATCAAATAATAGAGGGAAATTCCAGGGGGGTCAGAGAGATAGCCCTTGCGCACGGTGTCAAGCAGATGCAGTACCATCTCTCTGGCCTCTTCGGAAAAGAAGACACCGCGGCTCTTCTTGACAGTGCACTGGATGTCTTCGTACGCGGCAAACAGCGTCTCCAAACGCTTCAAAAGAACTTTGCGCTCCGGGATATAGCGTCGAATTCGGCGGTTGAGTGCATCACCTTTCGTACGCTTGGCGTACTCCCAGCTCACATTGTTTTTTTCGAGCACAGCACGGACGGCGAGGGTATCTGATCTGTCCCGAATGAAGATGGCTTCGCTGAAATCATGGGCGAAGACGTTGAAAGCAGAGTGCTTCTTGGATAGAAGCCGGAGAAGTCGGTCCATGTAGTGGAAGGCGTCATCGAGTACGCGGGAGGGCATGATCTCGGATTGCTGCAATAGCTCGAAGGTGCTGTTGAGATTTGACATGAGGACATCCACAGGAACGTCCTTCAGCACCGGTAAGAATAATAAAGACAGCAGTGGTGAAGCGTACGGTATGATCTCCGGAGGGCATGGTTTCAATCCATGGCGCATGTGAGTGCTAAAGGTTCTCGGTAAATAAGATGTTGGAGGACTAAATAGTGACCTACCGTGTCGAAAACAACCTGTTGACTATATATATCAAGCTCAAACTCGGAGTCGCTATCAGAATCGTCAGAATCCGGGCCGTTCGTACCACCTTCCCAATGTTCAAACTCGAGCGGTTCAGAAGGCTGTGCCACATAGCTCGGCGAAAAATTGGCGTCATCGTCAGATGGAGTCGGAGGAGTCGGAAACGCAAACATGCGGAGAGAGCCACCCGTAATTGGAGCAGTTTCGCTGCGGCTGTGAAGTTGTGAAGTCGCAACAACAGCCTTTGCACCATGGCTGAATATCCACTCCATCGTTTGCCCGTGCACCGAATTAAGGGCGCCGGGAACAAGAACCTTGGATGTAATTAGATTCAGATCATCCATAGTCATGATTGAATTTTCACCTTCGAGATTCGGACAAGGGAACGAGAGGGGGTTATTTTGAGCCTCTTTGTAGTTTGGTCATCCATCACAGCGTCCAAAAAACCGGGGTGTGGAGCTACAATTGAGCCCTCGCCAATTGGCTTGCAACCCTGGATCAAGGTCACCAGCTGACCGTCAGTTACAGCCTGCTTTGGTTGGAGCGGAAGCCCGACGGAGTCACGCGTGACAAGGGAAATATATATCTGCCAACTGCAGTCAATTTCGGAGAATAGGAATTCGTTTTGCTGCGACGAGGTGGTTCCAGACCAGGGGTAGGGCACGAATTGAGGCGCTGTGAAAGATCTCTTGAGAACGGTGCCAGCCAATGCCATAAGTGGGACTAATGGATCTTCGAGTACGCCTTTCAACTTTGCGTATTTCCCCAGATCAAGAATTGGAGGATTGCGACTTTTCAGGACAGTGGTGATTTCCGGCAGAGAGAGAGCCTCGGAAATTGTTTCGAGGGTTTGCCGAATTAAATGACCAATCTTTATAATGGCAGGGTTGGTCAGGATGGCTCGGAGCGATGGCAATACATCGCTGCGCGCAGTAAGATCGGTAACCTAGCAAACAGAGCAAGAGATTGAGCGTCTGATGCGTAAATCAAACGGAAAACAATGCCCACCTTGAATACACAGATTTTATTCAGCGTCTGAAGCTGAATCATATCGAGTCGAAGCGACTCCCCGGGTCGTTGCTCGGCTTTGATAGCAAGCACGACGACATGAAACTGGGAGGACAATGATGGAATGTGGGCTAATTCATCGAGAAGAGCATTAGCTGTTTCCTCGATGTCCATTGAATCAGACACCAGAGTTGTGGAAGCATCGGGATTACGAATCACGGAGGGGAGATCTGTCCATTCGGTCACTGGGACAACATTTTTGGTCAGGGCGTTGTTGATTGACTCGTGGAATGAACGTTCGGCTGACAGAAAAGTTCATGTGAGATCAACGGGGGGAAATGTGACACTTACCCTGGGGCGAATCCGTGTAAAGGACCTGTGTAGGAGGATGGTTCGCATTCTTCAGACCTTCTTGGATGCGCTCCCAGAGGTCCTGGACAAATGAAAGCGACTTGGTCTGAGTCATTGAATGTCCTCGGAGCTCCTCGAATTCATTCAAGATGTTATATGCCGCAGAGAAAATTTGTTCGCCCTTCAAACCGGCAATGTACTTGAGATACTGCTGGGAGGTTAGACAGAGTTTGGTATAGCATAGATAGACTCACCTGGAAGGTATGATCTGCTTTTGCAACCGTTAGCGGTAGCGACGAAATATCACGCTCGATGTAAATACGGTGAGCGGTCACGAAATCCGTGAACAACCCTTTCAGATATCCGACTGAGGGGGGAGACCCAGCATATCCTTGCCGATCATCAAATTTGGAGAACTGCTTGCATCCGCGCTGGCCATAGAAAATGACCGCAGCAAGATACATCAGTTCGCCGTCGGCATGATGCCGGTGCTGCACCTCGGAAACCATTTCAGAGAATGGTGAGGGTCCGAACCGTGTGGCGAATGTGTTGCACATCAGGCGCATTATTGTTTTAGAAACCGCTCCCCGCGCAGAAATATATGCTGGGGGACGTAAGTCATTTTTCTGCAAGTCAGGAAGAAGCTAAATACCGGGGAATGCTGGCTGGACAAACGACGGAAGCTGGGCAATGATATGAGGGTCGGTACCTTGATAGCTTTTACCACAGCCGGGATTGGTGTCCCGCCGAGGATTGCAGACAAACCGATTTGTCAACAGGAAGAAATCGGCTGGGAGGGAGCGGACTCGGCGTGCAATCGGGTCATCATTGAAACCTGGAAGGCCAATTAGGAAGACAGCATACACAATATATGAAACAAAAATCACCGTTTCGAGAAAGCGGCTTCCCGCAATCACATTTGAATCGTTCCGGCGCACCAGGAAGCAATGACGGAATCCATATAAAAACATCGCGCGCATAAAGCTTTGTTGGATCAAGGCCATCCTTGGTACCTGTACTGCGCTGGAGTGCGAACACAGGATGGGGCGGACGGTCGTAGAAATCGCCTCGGTGGTAGCACAATGGCATTCCATAATGTGTGATCTCGCTAGAGAGCTTGTTCCGCAGCTCAATAAATTGCTGCTGCAAAACCGAATTGTTCCCCGCTTCCGAGGAAGCACTGTCCACTGCCTCCTCGTTAGCTGGGTCGGTTCCAGAAGCATTGAGGACCGCATCAATGAGGCTGTCGTTGATTACTTTATCCCCAGAAGCAATGTCCCCGTACTCGTCGTTCTCGTCGATGAATCGAAGCTGCTCGGTAAGTTGCTCAAACTCCGCAGGTGAGATGCGGGGCCGATTTGCTGCCAAAAATGATGTAAACTCAGTAACGAGAAAAGAAAGATACTACATACAATTATTGGGAACGGATCCTGGTTGTGACGACGGTGCATTGTCGTGACTGGTCGCCGTATGCCAAATGCTAGACCAAAATGCGGGCCGCCCGGTAGCGGCAGAGGCAGGTACTGGATTGACAAGAGGTCTTGCTTCGTGGGTGTTATAGGGGCCGAAGAACGGGGCTGCAGACTCAGGCCGAATGAGCGAGGGTCCGGGGCGCACACCAGCTGCAGATGGACGAGGCACATTTCTGCGCCGTGAGTTTTGGCTTTCTGTTGGATTTCCGAGAGTTGGAGCTTTCTTCTTGCGCCCAGATCCGGGCCGCTTCCCACCGTGGGTCCCTTTAGGCTTCGGGGGGACAGAATCCATCGCAGCTCGAGAAGACAGTGGTGGGATCGTCTAACGTATGTATGCTGTGCTCGCATCACACGGATCAGCTGTCATCAATCAATCAGCACGGGTGCAGACCTACAGCCTGTAGGTATCAACGGGCATGATGCATGAGCCTTTTATGGCTTATGGCGTATAGCTGTGGACGAGGAGCAAAAAACGTGTTTTTTCAAGTTGAGAAAGAGAGGGAAAAAGGAGAAAAGAGAGGGAGATTACTGGACTCAAGAAGTATTTATTGGCATTCACCACTGGTTTTCAGACAGCTTCCTGGGGTGAAAAACGAATTTTCGCTCTTGATTGACCCACAGGATGCCGGGGCGTTCCGCTGATTCGGGCGCTATCAAGACCTACTGCCCTCGGGGATAAATCTGTAGGACCCAGCCAATGGGTTTTCAAGGATTTTAGGCAATCACCGGGTCCCGTGCTCAGCGTGTCATCCTTGCGAGTCATCAGCGGTTGCGTTCTGATTCTCTCTGCCGTCCTGGTCTTGATCACTGTCTCTGCTCTCAAATATTTCAGCAGCCACTACCTCAATTTCTGCAGCTTCTACAAATTCTATGCACCACTCGGGTTTTTTTTCGCAAGCATGTGTCGTCTTCCTGATCATTCTCGCTCAAACCGTAAATTAACTCAAGCACCCTGAAGGGCAAGGAGGTGGGTGGCTCCTGTCAAGTCTCTTACATGTTCCGGTATCCTCACAGCAAATTTCAGTGTGTGTTGACGTCTCACATTTGGCCCTACAGGTCTCGAGATATAAAATGCCCTAGCTTGTGTACCAGCCGAACTGACGGATTTCCGGCACATTTGGCTTCATAGAATGTGTTGTGTTGTGTGTTGGATTAGCTATATTATTTTTCCGAAGCCTCAGAGTGACCAGATAAGTTCAAACAATTCGACCTGAATCGACGGTGTCAGGCTTTACCATCAATTATTGATGGTAAAGCCTGACACCGTCGATTTTAGGGTGGCTGTGTTGTGCCTTGCTCGGCTTTCGAAATTGAGTGAACTCGGTTGTCATAAATTCGCTTTCAGCAAGATGTATCTGGCAATTTGACTGAGGAAAAGTATGCACTGAGTTTGTGTGTGGTCACTGTGTTGCAAGCTTATCAGATACTTAATACATCTCGCTTTGACCAGCTCTCTACTCTATGTTAAACAACTTTCACAATAAAACACTGAGTCTAAAAATGATGAGAGCAATTACAACGAGGGAATGGACCAGTAGACGGCAACCGTTCAGCCCAATATGCAAGAATAAGCTCTTCTGAGATCCGCGACCGGTCTCCCGATACCATGCGAGGGTGCTTGCATTTGCACAACTTCTTTTTTGATCTACCTGGGCACTGGTGCCGTTCAAGGCAATATGCCCTGACGCAAACGGCACACCGTTTCGGAGATTTAGCAGTTGTGGGTCCGGATGCGGAAGCTGAAGCGCCAGGCAACAGCATTTGGTGTTGAATTCGGTAAGGCGCCGGGATGCTTGATTGCACCGATGGGGGGTCAAACTCCTCGTCTGGATCGAAAGGAGGAGGTACTTCGTTTGGGCTGAAGGCAGTTGAAATGGGAGGTAGGGGATTGGAAATGATGGGAGGAGGCTCAAACTCTGGGAACGGTGAATCTGGTGCTTCACGCTCGTCAGGGCGCCCGCGCAACAAATCAAAAGACATCGGGATGTTTTGTGCTAAGAATTATCAGATGACCAGTCAGGAGACACATAGCAAAAGTGACTTACATGTGACGGAAAGATCCTGTTCTCCGTCGGGAATAGCGGTGAATGTGATTGCAGGGAGAACATCCACGAAGTTGTCCTCGGAGTTGAGAATCTCCAAGAACTCTTTTCGGGCCGCAAAGTTCGCTCCCGCAGCGAGTGTGGAGCGCTCAGAAGACCACAGAATGGTCTTTTTGTGGTGAGCTTCGAGATGCTGAGGGAGTTTATAGTAGAGGCGCAGATTGGAGTCGGTGATGGTGCGAGATTGAAAGTTGACCTGAACATTCCACCATTGTGCCAACTTTTCAAAGTCCACGTTCTTCCAGCGCTCATGCGGCGGATACGTTTTGCCGCCTTTCCTGAAGTCGTGCCGATTTATGTTGGTCTTGAACATGATGTATTCCTGGTGTGTGTGAACAGGAAGCACGGCCGTAAGCACACGTTGGCGTAGCTGAAGGTATTGATAAGGGCTGGTCGGTTTGCTGGAGAGACGGGTCATAGCATGGACCGGAGTATCTCGATGATGGGGGACCCCTGTGATGCGCGGCGTTGGAAGTGTGGTGATATTGAGCTTGCCGGCAAGTGTTTTGGAGATTGGGAGAATTCCAATGGTCTCCGATGTCGCAATTCGGGTGGAGAGCACGCGTGGAAGTGGGAAGGAAGTCTCAATGCCAGCGGCAATGCCAAGCTCGACAATGTAATCCCGGACCCAGATGTCGAAGTGTCCGCGAAACTTTTTCTCCCGTTCGATTATGAAAACCAACCTAATGTGCGATCAGAAACTGAGAGTGCAAAAAAAAAAAGATCAGATGCTACCCGTTTATTGCGCCGAAGAATCCAGTTGATCATCAAGCACTCCGCTAACTCTGGAGAGGCACGCAAGGAGCCAAAAATTCGGCGGACCGCTTTATGAAAACCACCCTCGACCGAGTTGGTCCCACGCACGGTGCGATACAGCTTCAGTCCATCGCGGTCTCTTCCCATCAAATAATAGAGGGAAATTCCAGGGGGGTCAGAGAGATAGCCCTTGCGCACGGTGTCAAGCAGATGCAGTACCATCTCTCTGGCCTCTTCGGAAAAGAAGACACCGCGGCTCTTCTTGACAGTGCACTGGATGTCTTCGTACGCGGCAAACAGCGTCTCCAAACGCTTCAAAAGAACTTTGCGCTCCGGGATATAGCGTCGAATTCGGCGGTTGAGTGCATCACCTTTCGTACGCTTGGCGTACTCCCAGCTCACATTGTTTTTTTCGAGCACAGCACGGACGGCGAGGGTATCTGATCTGTCCCGAATGAAGATGGCTTCGCTGAAATCATGGGCGAAGACGTTGAAAGCAGAGTGCTTCTTGGATAGAAGCCGGAGAAGTCGGTCCATGTAGTGGAAGGCGTCATCGAGTACGCGGGAGGGCATGATCTCGGATTGCTGCAATAGCTCGAAGGTGCTGTTGAGATTTGACATGAGGACATCCACAGGAACGTCCTTCAGCACCGGTAAGAATAATAAAGACAGCAGTGGTGAAGCGTACGGTATGATCTCCGGAGGGCATGGTTTCAATCCATGGCGCATGTGAGTGCTAAAGGTTCTCGGTAAATAAGATGTTGGAGGACTAAATAGTGACCTACCGTGTCGAAAACAACCTGTTGACTATATATATCAAGCTCAAACTCGGAGTCGCTATCAGAATCGTCAGAATCCGGGCCGTTCGTACCACCTTCCCAATGTTCAAACTCGAGCGGTTCAGAAGGCTGTGCCACATAGCTCGGCGAAAAATTGGCGTCATCGTCAGATGGAGTCGGAGGAGTCGGAAACGCAAACATGCGGAGAGAGCCACCCGTAATTGGAGCAGTTTCGCTGCGGCTGTGAAGTTGTGAAGTCGCAACAACAGCCTTTGCACCATGGCTGAATATCCACTCCATCGTTTGCCCGTGCACCGAATTAAGGGCGCCGGGAACAAGAACCTTGGATGTAATTAGATTCAGATCATCCATAGTCATGATTGAATTTTCACCTTCGAGATTCGGACAAGGGAACGAGAGGGGGTTATTTTGAGCCTCTTTGTAGTTTGGTCATCCATCACAGCGTCCAAAAAACCGGGGTGTGGAGCTACAATTGAGCCCTCGCCAATTGGCTTGCAACCCTGGATCAAGGTCACCAGCTGACCGTCAGTTACAGCCTGCTTTGGTTGGAGCGGAAGCCCGACGGAGTCACGCGTGACAAGGGAAATATATATCTGCCAACTGCAGTCAATTTCGGAGAATAGGAATTCGTTTTGCTGCGACGAGGTGGTTCCAGACCAGGGGTAGGGCACGAATTGAGGCGCTGTGAAAGATCTCTTGAGAACGGTGCCAGCCAATGCCATAAGTGGGACTAATGGATCTTCGAGTACGCCTTTCAACTTTGCGTATTTCCCCAGATCAAGAATTGGAGGATTGCGACTTTTCAGGACAGTGGTGATTTCCGGCAGAGAGAGAGCCTCGGAAATTGTTTCGAGGGTTTGCCGAATTAAATGACCAATCTTTATAATGGCAGGGTTGGTCAGGATGGCTCGGAGCGATGGCAATACATCGCTGCGCGCAGTAAGATCGGTAACCTAGCAAACAGAGCAAGAGATTGAGCGTCTGATGCGTAAATCAAACGGAAAACAATGCCCACCTTGAATACACAGATTTTATTCAGCGTCTGAAGCTGAATCATATCGAGTCGAAGCGACTCCCCGGGTCGTTGCTCGGCTTTGATAGCAAGCACGACGACATGAAACTGGGAGGACAATGATGGAATGTGGGCTAATTCATCGAGAAGAGCATTAGCTGTTTCCTCGATGTCCATTGAATCAGACACCAGAGTTGTGGAAGCATCGGGATTACGAATCACGGAGGGGAGATCTGTCCATTCGGTCACTGGGACAACATTTTTGGTCAGGGCGTTGTTGATTGACTCGTGGAATGAACGTTCGGCTGACAGAAAAGTTCATGTGAGATCAACGGGGGGAAATGTGACACTTACCCTGGGGCGAATCCGTGTAAAGGACCTGTGTAGGAGGATGGTTCGCATTCTTCAGACCTTCTTGGATGCGCTCCCAGAGGTCCTGGACAAATGAAAGCGACTTGGTCTGAGTCATTGAATGTCCTCGGAGCTCCTCGAATTCATTCAAGATGTTATATGCCGCAGAGAAAATTTGTTCGCCCTTCAAACCGGCAATGTACTTGAGATACTGCTGGGAGGTTAGACAGAGTTTGGTATAGCATAGATAGACTCACCTGGAAGGTATGATCTGCTTTTGCAACCGTTAGCGGTAGCGACGAAATATCACGCTCGATGTAAATACGGTGAGCGGTCACGAAATCCGTGAACAACCCTTTCAGATATCCGACTGAGGGGGGAGACCCAGCATATCCTTGCCGATCATCAAATTTGGAGAACTGCTTGCATCCGCGCTGGCCATAGAAAATGACCGCAGCAAGATACATCAGTTCGCCGTCGGCATGATGCCGGTGCTGCACCTCGGAAACCATTTCAGAGAATGGTGAGGGTCCGAACCGTGTGGCGAATGTGTTGCACATCAGGCGCATTATTGTTTTAGAAACCGCTCCCCGCGCAGAAATATATGCTGGGGGACGTAAGTCATTTTTCTGCAAGTCAGGAAGAAGCTAAATACCGGGGAATGCTGGCTGGACAAACGACGGAAGCTGGGCAATGATATGAGGGTCGGTACCTTGATAGCTTTTACCACAGCCGGGATTGGTGTCCCGCCGAGGATTGCAGACAAACCGATTTGTCAACAGGAAGAAATCGGCTGGGAGGGAGCGGACTCGGCGTGCAATCGGGTCATCATTGAAACCTGGAAGGCCAATTAGGAAGACAGCATACACAATATATGAAACAAAAATCACCGTTTCGAGAAAGCGGCTTCCCGCAATCACATTTGAATCGTTCCGGCGCACCAGGAAGCAATGACGGAATCCATATAAAAACATCGCGCGCATAAAGCTTTGTTGGATCAAGGCCATCCTTGGTACCTGTACTGCGCTGGAGTGCGAACACAGGATGGGGCGGACGGTCGTAGAAATCGCCTCGGTGGTAGCACAATGGCATTCCATAATGTGTGATCTCGCTAGAGAGCTTGTTCCGCAGCTCAATAAATTGCTGCTGCAAAACCGAATTGTTCCCCGCTTCCGAGGAAGCACTGTCCACTGCCTCCTCGTTAGCTGGGTCGGTTCCAGAAGCATTGAGGACCGCATCAATGAGGCTGTCGTTGATTACTTTATCCCCAGAAGCAATGTCCCCGTACTCGTCGTTCTCGTCGATGAATCGAAGCTGCTCGGTAAGTTGCTCAAACTCCGCAGGTGAGATGCGGGGCCGATTTGCTGCCAAAAATGATGTAAACTCAGTAACGAGAAAAGAAAGATACTACATACAATTATTGGGAACGGATCCTGGTTGTGACGACGGTGCATTGTCGTGACTGGTCGCCGTATGCCAAATGCTAGACCAAAATGCGGGCCGCCCGGTAGCGGCAGAGGCAGGTACTGGATTGACAAGAGGTCTTGCTTCGTGGGTGTTATAGGGGCCGAAGAACGGGGCTGCAGACTCAGGCCGAATGAGCGAGGGTCCGGGGCGCACACCAGCTGCAGATGGACGAGGCACATTTCTGCGCCGTGAGTTTTGGCTTTCTGTTGGATTTCCGAGAGTTGGAGCTTTCTTCTTGCGCCCAGATCCGGGCCGCTTCCCACCGTGGGTCCCTTTAGGCTTCGGGGGGACAGAATCCATCGCAGCTCGAGAAGACAGTGGTGGGATCGTCTAACGTATGTATGCTGTGCTCGCATCACACGGATCAGCTGTCATCAATCAATCAGCACGGGTGCAGACCTACAGCCTGTAGGTATCAACGGGCATGATGCATGAGCCTTTTATGGCTTATGGCGTATAGCTGTGGACGAGGAGCAAAAAACGTGTTTTTTCAAGTTGAGAAAGAGAGGGAAAAAGGAGAAAAGAGAGGGAGATTACTGGACTCAAGAAGTATTTATTGGCATTCACCACTGGTTTTCAGACAGCTTCCTGGGGTGAAAAACGAATTTTCGCTCTTGATTGACCCACAGGATGCCGGGGCGTTCCGCTGATTCGGGCGCTATCAAGACCTACTGCCCTCGGGGATAAATCTGTAGGACCCAGCCAATGGGTTTTCAAGGATTTTAGGCAATCACCGGGTCCCGTGCTCAGCGTGTCATCCTTGCGAGTCATCAGCGGTTGCGTTCTGATTCTCTCTGCCGTCCTGGTCTTGATCACTGTCTCTGCTCTCAAATATTTCAGCAGCCACTACCTCAATTTCTGCAGCTTCTACAAATTCTATGCACCACTCGGGTTTTTTTTCGCAAGCATGTGTCGTCTTCCTGATCATTCTCGCTCAAACCGTAAATTAACTCAAGCACCCTGAAGGGCAAGGAGGTGGGTGGCTCCTGTCAAGTCTCTTACATGTTCCGGTATCCTCACAGCAAATTTCAGTGTGTGTTGACGTCTCACATTTGGCCCTACAGGTCTCGAGATATAAAATGCCCTAGCTTGTGTACCAGCCGAACTGACGGATTTCCGGCACATTTGGCTTCATAGAATGTGTTGTGTTGTGTGTTGGATTAGCTATATTATTTTTCCGAAGCCTCAGAGTGACCAGATAAGTTCAAACAATTCGACCTGAATCGACGGTGTCAGGCTTTACCATCAATTATTGATGGTAAAGCCTGACACCGTCGATTTTAGGGTGGCTGTGTTGTGCCTTGCTCGGCTTTCGAAATTGAGTGAACTCGGTTGTCATAAATTCGCTTTCAGCAAGATGTATCTGGCAATTTGACTGAGGAAAAGTATGCACTGAGTTTGTGTGTGGTCACTGTGTTGCAAGCTTATCAGATACTTAATACATCTCGCTTTGACCAGCTCTCTACTCTATGTTAAACAACTTTCACAATAAAACACTGAGTCTAAAATGATGAGAGCAATTACAACGAGGGAATGGACCAGTAGACGGCAACCGTTCAGCCCAATATGCAAGAATAAGCTCTTCTGAGATCCGCGACCGGTCTCCCGATACCATGCGAGGGTGCTTGCATTTGCACAACTTCTTTTTTGATCTACCTGGGCACTGGTGCCGTTCAAGGCAATATGCCCTGACGCAAACGGCACACCGTTTCGGAGATTTAGCAGTTGTGGGTCCGGATGCGGAAGCTGAAGCGCCAGGCAACAGCATTTGGTGTTGAATTCGGTAAGGCGCCGGGATGCTTGATTGCACCGATGGGGGGTCAAACTCCTCGTCTGGATCGAAAGGAGGAGGTACTTCGTTTGGGCTGAAGGCAGTTGAAATGGGAGGTAGGGGATTGGAAATGATGGGAGGAGGCTCAAACTCTGGGAACGGTGAATCTGGTGCTTCACGCTCGTCAGGGCGCCCGCGCAACAAATCAAAAGACATCGGGATGTTTTGTGCTAAGAATTATCAGATGACCAGTCAGGAGACACATAGCAAAAGTGACTTACATGTGACGGAAAGATCCTGTTCTCCGTCGGGAATAGCGGTGAATGTGATTGCAGGGAGAACATCCACGAAGTTGTCCTCGGAGTTGAGAATCTCCAAGAACTCTTTTCGGGCCGCAAAGTTCGCTCCCGCAGCGAGTGTGGAGCGCTCAGAAGACCACAGAATGGTCTTTTTGTGGTGAGCTTCGAGATGCTGAGGGAGTTTATAGTAGAGGCGCAGATTGGAGTCGGTGATGGTGCGAGATTGAAAGTTGACCTGAACATTCCACCATTGTGCCAACTTTTCAAAGTCCACGTTCTTCCAGCGCTCATGCGGCGGATACGTTTTGCCGCCTTTCCTGAAGTCGTGCCGATTTATGTTGGTCTTGAACATGATGTATTCCTGGTGTGTGTGAACAGGAAGCACGGCCGTAAGCACACGTTGGCGTAGCTGAAGGTATTGATAAGGGCTGGTCGGTTTGCTGGAGAGACGGGTCATAGCATGGACCGGAGTATCTCGATGATGGGGGACCCCTGTGATGCGCGGCGTTGGAAGTGTGGTGATATTGAGCTTGCCGGCAAGTGTTTTGGAGATTGGGAGAATTCCAATGGTCTCCGATGTCGCAATTCGGGTGGAGAGCACGCGTGGAAGTGGGAAGGAAGTCTCAATGCCAGCGGCAATGCCAAGCTCGACAATGTAATCCCGGACCCAGATGTCGAAGTGTCCGCGAAACTTTTCTCCCGTTCGATTATGAAAACCAACCTAATGTGCGATCAGAAACTGAGAGTGCAAAAAAAAAAAGATCAGATGCTACCCGTTTATTGCGCCGAAGAATCCAGTTGATCATCAAGCACTCCGCTAACTCTGGAGAGGCACGCAAGGAGCCAAAAATTCGGCGGACCGCTTTATGAAAACCACCCTCGACCGAGTTGGTCCCACGCACGGTGCGATACAGCTTCAGTCCATCGCGGTCTCTTCCCATCAAATAATAGAGGGAAATTCCAGGGGGGTCAGAGAGATAGCCCTTGCGCACGGTGTCAAGCAGATGCAGTACCATCTCTCTGGCCTCTTCGGAAAAGAAGACACCGCGGCTCTTCTTGACAGTGCACTGGATGTCTTCGTACGCGGCAAACAGCGTCTCCAAACGCTTCAAAAGAACTTTGCGCTCCGGGATATAGCGTCGAATTCGGCGGTTGAGTGCATCACCTTTCGTACGCTTGGCGTACTCCCAGCTCACATTGTTTTTTTCGAGCACAGCACGGACGGCGAGGGTATCTGATCTGTCCCGAATGAAGATGGCTTCGCTGAAATCATGGGCGAAGACGTTGAAAGCAGAGTGCTTCTTGGATAGAAGCCGGAGAAGTCGGTCCATGTAGTGGAAGGCGTCATCGAGTACGCGGGAGGGCATGATCTCGGATTGCTGCAATAGCTCGAAGGTGCTGTTGAGATTTGACATGAGGACATCCACAGGAACGTCCTTCAGCACCGGTAAGAATAATAAAGACAGCAGTGGTGAAGCGTACGGTATGATCTCCGGAGGGCATGGTTTCAATCCATGGCGCATGTGAGTGCTAAAGGTTCTCGGTAAATAAGATGTTGGAGGACTAAATAGTGACCTACCGTGTCGAAAACAACCTGTTGACTATATATATCAAGCTCAAACTCGGAGTCGCTATCAGAATCGTCAGAATCCGGGCCGTTCGTACCACCTTCCCAATGTTCAAACTCGAGCGGTTCAGAAGGCTGTGCCACATAGCTCGGCGAAAAATTGGCGTCATCGTCAGATGGAGTCGGAGGAGTCGGAAACGCAAACATGCGGAGAGAGCCACCCGTAATTGGAGCAGTTTCGCTGCGGCTGTGAAGTTGTGAAGTCGCAACAACAGCCTTTGCACCATGGCTGAATATCCACTCCATCGTTTGCCCGTGCACCGAATTAAGGGCGCCGGGAACAAGAACCTTGGATGTAATTAGATTCAGATCATCCATAGTCATGATTGAATTTTCACCTTCGAGATTCGGACAAGGGAACGAGAGGGGGTTATTTTGAGCCTCTTTGTAGTTTGGTCATCCATCACAGCGTCCAAAAAACCGGGGTGTGGAGCTACAATTGAGCCCTCGCCAATTGGCTTGCAACCCTGGATCAAGGTCACCAGCTGACCGTCAGTTACAGCCTGCTTTGGTTGGAGCGGAAGCCCGACGGAGTCACGCGTGACAAGGGAAATATATATCTGCCAACTGCAGTCAATTTCGGAGAATAGGAATTCGTTTTGCTGCGACGAGGTGGTTCCAGACCAGGGGTAGGGCACGAATTGAGGCGCTGTGAAAGATCTCTTGAGAACGGTGCCAGCCAATGCCATAAGTGGGACTAATGGATCTTCGAGTACGCCTTTCAACTTTGCGTATTTCCCCAGATCAAGAATTGGAGGATTGCGACTTTTCAGGACAGTGGTGATTTCCGGCAGAGAGAGAGCCTCGGAAATTGTTTCGAGGGTTTGCCGAATTAAATGACCAATCTTTATAATGGCAGGGTTGGTCAGGATGGCTCGGAGCGATGGCAATACATCGCTGCGCGCAGTAAGATCGGTAACCTAGCAAACAGAGCAAGAGATTGAGCGTCTGATGCGTAAATCAAACGGAAAACAATGCCCACCTTGAATACACAGATTTTATTCAGCGTCTGAAGCTGAATCATATCGAGTCGAAGCGACTCCCCGGGTCGTTGCTCGGCTTTGATAGCAAGCACGACGACATGAAACTGGGAGGACAATGATGGAATGTGGGCTAATTCATCGAGAAGAGCATTAGCTGTTTCCTCGATGTCCATTGAATCAGACACCAGAGTTGTGGAAGCATCGGGATTACGAATCACGGAGGGGAGATCTGTCCATTCGGTCACTGGGACAACATTTTTGGTCAGGGCGTTGTTGATTGACTCGTGGAATGAACGTTCGGCTGACAGAAAAGTTCATGTGAGATCAACGGGGGGAAATGTGACACTTACCCTGGGGCGAATCCGTGTAAAGGACCTGTGTAGGAGGATGGTTCGCATTCTTCAGACCTTCTTGGATGCGCTCCCAGAGGTCCTGGACAAATGAAAGCGACTTGGTCTGAGTCATTGAATGTCCTCGGAGCTCCTCGAATTCATTCAAGATGTTATATGCCGCAGAGAAAATTTGTTCGCCCTTCAAACCGGCAATGTACTTGAGATACTGCTGGGAGGTTAGACAGAGTTTGGTATAGCATAGATAGACTCACCTGGAAGGTATGATCTGCTTTTGCAACCGTTAGCGGTAGCGACGAAATATCACGCTCGATGTAAATACGGTGAGCGGTCACGAAATCCGTGAACAACCCTTTCAGATATCCGACTGAGGGGGGAGACCCAGCATATCCTTGCCGATCATCAAATTTGGAGAACTGCTTGCATCCGCGCTGGCCATAGAAAATGACCGCAGCAAGATACATCAGTTCGCCGTCGGCATGATGCCGGTGCTGCACCTCGGAAACCATTTCAGAGAATGGTGAGGGTCCGAACCGTGTGGCGAATGTGTTGCACATCAGGCGCATTATTGTTTTAGAAACCGCTCCCCGCGCAGAAATATATGCTGGGGGACGTAAGTCATTTTTCTGCAAGTCAGGAAGAAGCTAAATACCGGGGAATGCTGGCTGGACAAACGACGGAAGCTGGGCAATGATATGAGGGTCGGTACCTTGATAGCTTTTACCACAGCCGGGATTGGTGTCCCGCCGAGGATTGCAGACAAACCGATTTGTCAACAGGAAGAAATCGGCTGGGAGGGAGCGGACTCGGCGTGCAATCGGGTCATCATTGAAACCTGGAAGGCCAATTAGGAAGACAGCATACACAATATATGAAACAAAAATCACCGTTTCGAGAAAGCGGCTTCCCGCAATCACATTTGAATCGTTCCGGCGCACCAGGAAGCAATGACGGAATCCATATAAAAACATCGCGCGCATAAAGCTTTGTTGGATCAAGGCCATCCTTGGTACCTGTACTGCGCTGGAGTGCGAACACAGGATGGGGCGGACGGTCGTAGAAATCGCCTCGGTGGTAGCACAATGGCATTCCATAATGTGTGATCTCGCTAGAGAGCTTGTTCCGCAGCTCAATAAATTGCTGCTGCAAAACCGAATTGTTCCCCGCTTCCGAGGAAGCACTGTCCACTGCCTCCTCGTTAGCTGGGTCGGTTCCAGAAGCATTGAGGACCGCATCAATGAGGCTGTCGTTGATTACTTTATCCCCAGAAGCAATGTCCCCGTACTCGTCGTTCTCGTCGATGAATCGAAGCTGCTCGGTAAGTTGCTCAAACTCCGCAGGTGAGATGCGGGGCCGATTTGCTGCCAAAAATGATGTAAACTCAGTAACGAGAAAAGAAAGATACTACATACAATTATTGGGAACGGATCCTGGTTGTGACGACGGTGCATTGTCGTGACTGGTCGCCGTATGCCAAATGCTAGACCAAAATGCGGGCCGCCCGGTAGCGGCAGAGGCAGGTACTGGATTGACAAGAGGTCTTGCTTCGTGGGTGTTATAGGGGCCGAAGAACGGGGCTGCAGACTCAGGCCGAATGAGCGAGGGTCCGGGGCGCACACCAGCTGCAGATGGACGAGGCACATTTCTGCGCCGTGAGTTTTGGCTTTCTGTTGGATTTCCGAGAGTTGGAGCTTTCTTCTTGCGCCCAGATCCGGGCCGCTTCCCACCGTGGGTCCCTTTAGGCTTCGGGGGGACAGAATCCATCGCAGCTCGAGAAGACAGTGGTGGGATCGTCTAACGTATGTATGCTGTGCTCGCATCACACGGATCAGCTGTCATCAATCAATCAGCACGGGTGCAGACCTACAGCCTGTAGGTATCAACGGGCATGATGCATGAGCCAACCTCCCTTGGGCTGGAGCTGGATATGCAGATTCTGAAGCCAACAAACGTATCTGGGTTTTTGATTGAAAGATGCGGTATGGGACTGGTACGGTTCAGATATAAGAAAGAAGCACATGTCTATCATACGAGAACGCATGGCTGTGCAAGAAGTCAATCCTTCAACGTGTAAAAAAACAATCTCGGAAACTGTTAAGCGCGGCCGGGAAAGCGCTCAATAGGCACAGGAGGGGTATCAGTGCTGAGCGCCCGATGAGTAACTTCACCGTGGGACAAGTATGTAAGCTCACCGCCCACTATTTTTGAGCCACTGCCTCAATTGCGCTAGCTGCGCCGGGTTCAAGAATTCGCGTTGAATACCCGTCAGTTCCGTGCCTGGGCGATCCAGGTCGGGAATGTATTGGATATCGTTGGGAGACTGAAGCCAACGCGCCAGAAACTCGTCATGCGATGAGAACTTGGCGCCAAAGTGCAGCAGACGGCCATTGTCCATGTCGATGATATAGTATTTTGTGTCGGCCACGAAGGCTAGAAAAACGTCAAAGGCATCGGGCCAGTACGCCAGGGGGAAGACGTCTCCGGGGACACGTAGAATATGCTTCAGCACCCACTCGGCGCTGCTGACGTCGTCCATCTGGTTATCGAAGAACGTGTTGAATTCCCATTTGGCCCAGTCGCAGCTGAGCCCACCGGCCATTCGACTGGAGGTACGGTAGAACGTGTTGTAGATACGCTGCTCTTCAGGCGCTGATCCGTCGCCCAGCGGCACGGAACCGCCTGGTGGATTAACAAGGGGACCCTGGGCGTCAAGGTCGATGCGCTGCAGTGAACAGAAAGGCAGCAAGTACCATAGTCACAGGCGAGTCGGGCGGGTTTTCATAGGTGGGTGTCTGCGGAAGAAAGTGCTTCAGTGCTAGCAAAATCTGGGACGAAGGCTCAGTGTACCGTACCCGCAACCGTTCTCCGAGCTCGACGATTGACGGTGTCATCCAAGGCAGCTCCGTGAGAGGAGGGGAGGAGGCATGAAGGCTTTGGGTACGAATAAGG
This sequence comes from Mycena polygramma, assembly GCA_029449255.1. Lineage (NCBI taxonomy): Eukaryota > Fungi > Basidiomycota > Agaricomycetes > Agaricales > Mycenaceae > Mycena > Mycena polygramma. The sequence continues at coordinate 295,058 of JARKID010000025.1, forward strand.
AGCCGTCTTTCAACCGCGTATGCAGACAGGAGACGCATGGAATTGCGAAACATGGTGGTCGTTGTTCAAGAGGGATTGATGCGCTGATCTTGATTGACAAGTCGGTGATCGGTCCGAACCATCCGCTTGAACCGCGGAAAGACAGAAAGTAAAAAGAGGGCTTATCGGAGCCTGTATACGGTTGAAAGGGACATACCTTAAAGCCTTGGTAAAGCCCTTGGTCTGGTATAGTAAAATGGAGCGATGGCAATCCGTACACGTCGAAACGATTTTGGGCTTTCTTATCGCAGTTGAGGGGCGGTGCCCCGGTATTTGACGCTCGTTGCCTTACGACGAGGCCGATGAACGTCTTCAAGGATGGGGCGAAAGATGCAGGAATCCATTTGAAAAATATCGACAATACCATCTTTCAAGCGCGATTAATAAACCGAATGCTATATCGGCTGCCAGAGGATCTGGCGACGAAAGCAACAATGGAGCTAACCATTTTGTTTTGACTGGAATGCCAACTCCGCGTTCTAAAAGCTGAAAATTCCAGGAGCCTCACAAGAACCCGGAGGAGCAAGCAGCCAACGCGCCGGGAGCGGCCCATTCCAGCGGAATAACGTCCATGAGGGCTGGTGATGCCTCCAGCTTCTCTATGGGTTTTTGTTCCATGAAAGTCTGGTGACCCAGTGGTGGGACGCCGGCCCTCGACTAAATGTGGACCCCAGCAAGACATGAGCGGTCAGACTAGTGCTCTATGAGTGGAAACACATGTTTACTTACCGGTATCGCAATCCGGGAATGCCAATACTACCAGTCTCACCCAAGAACCAGTTCATATGGTCCCAGAGTTCTGCTGGGGGCGCCAGGGACCGGGGTTGTCCAGGTGGGTCCGCTGAACATTTATTTTCCTAAAGGCAGGTTGTGAATACGGTGCTCGAGCTATTTCGACTGACGCGGTCCAGACTCTCAAGAGAGGGCAGAACAATTGGTGCAGAATACTTATCGGGAAAGGTTGTTGGGTATGTTTGTCGCTGTCCCCGTGGACGGCACAGGTAGAGTCGAGAACATATGGCGTCTGGTCTATGAAGGCCGGACGCGACAGACGGTGCAGGCATCGGTGTCTCTGGATTCGACGGAGATGGTGGTGGAGAGCAACAGTGTCGGCATCAGTGATCCGCTTGTCGGCGATTCGCGATTTTCTCATGATTTCTCTCTTGCGCTTTCATGGACCATGGTATCTCCGCGACAATATGGACATGGACCGTGGTCGGCATCGCCAGACTCACAGCATTGTGAGCACGCTGAAGACTTGGCTTATGGGAAGCCAGCGGAGCGCTCGACGATGGCATGCTCGCGGGGAGAAGGAGCGAGACGCCAGGAGACAGCCTACGAGACGCGCTGCGAGCGCATGTTTTTCCGGCCAGGGCGATCCACATGGCCCTCAATTTGGTGATAGTTACGACTTGTGCTGCTGGCAAAAAACCATGCGACTACTATGCGACGTAGCGGCGACCCGTTCCTGAACCTGTTGTCGTTATAAGTGCGAGAGCTTTGCTTGATTCCTACCACCATTCCCTCTGGACGCATTCCCCACCGTCGTTTTCCTGTTCAATTTCTTGCTGGGTTGCGCTCCACTTCCGGTCTTTACCATGCTTTTCCAACTCCCTGCCACCTCTGCTCTCCTTCTCGCCCTCGCCATCCTCGCCGAGGCCACCCCGTTCGTCAAGGTAGCCACCACCCCTTCTATGACGACGAGGGGTCCTAAAGACAAAGTTGCCGCGCGCGACTTTACCGCTACCAAGCCCTCGGACTGGCCTACTGCGACTCAGGCGGCCGCTACGCCGACCTCGACTGTTGCCAGTGCCAGTGATCCCTACCTCGAGGAGCTCTCCAAGGCAATCGACAACTCAGGCAACGCGTTCTTCACCGAGTCCCACACCGGAGATATGACCTACTAGTAAGCCTCTTTGTTCCATTCTTCCATCGCTTTTTTTCTCTATCCCATGCATCTCGATCGTACGCTCTTGCCAAGACCCTGCGAGTGTCCAGGCCCAGCTTTCATCCTTGCACTCCGCGTCTCCACTCTCTTCCCCGTTTCTTTATGCCCTTCGCAGATGAACTCACCGATTGCTTTTTAGCGACCAAGGCCTTGGTGCTTGCGGAGACTATTACGACGATAACTCTTTCACCGCTGCTGTCTCGCAGATCATGTACGACAGGTGAGGATTTGTCTCAATCTCAAACGATCTGTATCCTAACGAGATCTCAACAGCTGGCCAGGCAACACGCCGAACCACAATCGGTACGACACTCATCTCTCTCTGGCCCGTTCGCTACTAACACCCCAACTCCAGCAACCCCATCTGCGGGCCCTTCGTCCCCGGGCGCGAAGCCATCAACAACAACGGCGCCCTGTTCACCGCCGTCGCCTCGACCATCCCCGGATACGCCGTGATCGGCGGCGACGGGCTCATCAACTGCGTCGGCAGCACCAGCCCGACGGTGCAGTGTCACGTCCCGCTCACCGCAACCGTCATGCACGGGAACAACAGCATTCAGGTGCAGATTGTTGACCGGTGCACCGCGTGCGCGGTGGACGATATCGACCTCACGCCTGCGGCGTTTGCGGCCCTCGCTGACACCGCGCTGGGGCGTACGAGCGTTACGTGGAAGTTCGATAACTGGTAGATTCGTCGTGGGGAGCTTCCGAATGGGATGAGATCCGCTCCCGAGCGCTGACGCGCTCCTGCAGTCCCGGTAGTGCGCGCGCCTTCTAGACTCCTAATCCTTATCTCTTATTTATTCTAATTTATGCTTTCACCCCGGTCGTTGTCGCATACACCGTTCAAGCGCGGATCTAAAGAAGAAGAAGAAAGTTTCCATTCACGATTTTGGAAAGCGTAATTCTTGGCACTTGGGTGTTGCGGTGATTACTCAGGTGGTGCCGTCAGGAATCGGGCCCAAGAAAGGGCGAGTGCGCGATATTCTAGGCATCAGTAGTGTTCAAGTTTCGTCTGTCAATTGATGGCCAGGAGCCAGATTTGTGAGTATATACCCAAAATACACCACCGGAGTATCGGGCTTGCCCGAGCGATTCAGGAATGCGGAGGGAGATTTCGTATCGCGGAGGGAGTTCGATGATGATATTGAATGTCCGACTGCGAGTGCGCATCACAACGGCAGGCAGCTAACCTGACTTGAACCGGACGGTGTAGATTTGGGCTCTGTACACGAGCTCGCACCAACTGCAAGTGCAAGAGTACTAGACAGTACTACTTTAATGCCATCTTGTTCCACTTAAGATCACTTGGGCACATTGTCAAAACTGCTACCCGCGCTGAATCGATTGGTCTACGCAACGTTCGATCGTACGGTGGGCCTCCGAAGATGCGGAATTTGACCCGCGCCAAGCAGGGGCTTTTTCACTATGGCTGGTCGTAAGGAATGACCTTGATCTTCAGTCAAAGCGGATTCCCAAGTTCTCCCCAGCACGTCCGAACACAAGGGTACTAGGAGACCAAATTGGCTACGCCGTCCCGAGTCCCGATGTTGTCTTGATCCAAAATCCAATACAACGAGCCTGTGAACACGCGTGAGCGGGGATCAACGACGACAAAAAATGACAAGCACGAGAGATCCGACCGGCACGCTTCGCGGCAATGAAGGTCTCTGCAAGTACCCAGTAATCGTTCCCGCCGGTCGCACCGCGAATCCAGTCCAAGCGGAAATCAGTCCGCCCAATACCCACAAATCGCTCGTCTTCCAAGTCGGGCTTCACACCCTCCTCGGTGAAAAACACGATGCACTGAAGGTGTGCGTTCGTTCTGACGATCGCGTGCAACCCGGGGACAGCCTCTGCAACGGCGTTGAACGCAGCGTGTGTGACATGTGGTAGGAGAGAAAGCCCAATGCCGAGATCGGCAGGCAAATCGGAGTCATTGTAGCTCCTTTTTTTTTTTTTTTTTTTTTTTGGAGCGTTGAATGTAACAAAGCAAAGTCTGCAGATGCATTCCAAGTTTGTCCGCTTGTGTTGCTGGATTTTAGCCAGTCATGCCGGTGAGTTTGTCCAGGAGGAAATGCCGTTACGCACGTTTTTACCAGTGTGGGACTCTGGCCTGGTGGGTTATCCTACACCATTCATAGGCCACATACCCACTAAAACCCCCTCTGTGAGTGTCCAGTCGTCCGGCAATGCATCCTCATTCATAAGTAATCCACTCCAGGTGTTCAACACCTTTTGCTTTCTGAGCGCGAGTGGGCCAAATTTGACTTTGTTTGTGAGAAGTCGGTCGCGTCGCAACGCTGAGTTCACCGATTTCAACCAGAGGTTGTGGACATTTTCTATGGTATATGTTACCCCGGGATTTGTTATGACCCGGTTTACTCGAAGGTTCCAAATGCATTGCCAAGCGACTGAGACCAGAATCGCAAATAATCTTCCTTTCTCGGGTCGGGGTTTCCTCGTTGTGTCTAACCGTAACAGATTACAGCCTAGAATCAAACCCCAATTGAGTGATGGCCAAGAGGTGTATTTTTTCGACCACAGTTGTCTTGTGAGAGACCATATGATTCCTTGCTCTGGTGAGTAGCATTCCAGAGCGATGTGTTCTAAAGATTCGGTTACATTGCAAATATGACATCTGCCGTTTATACTGAGATTCTTCGTGTGGAGCCAGAAATCACCTACACGGAAGGTATCGTGTATACACTTCCACAGCAATTCACGTGTACGACGTTGTATCGTGGATGATCGAATGGATGACCATATCATTGTATCAGATGGTGTGTACCCCGACACTTCCTCAACGGCGCAGCGAATGCGGTCTAAATTTGTAAAGGTTGATTTCCGGTGTGGCGTCCGGCATAATGAGCGGATGATTTTTGTGAATACTCTCTGAGAGCCTTGTGACAAGAGCATTCCTGGCGTGAGGAACATGATGTCAGGTTCAGTGTCTACTGTCACGGTCCGGCTTAGTCCGTCAGTGAAAAACTTGGCGGGGTTATGTTCGACTTTTTTGAATTGTGTTCGGCCAACCCTCTCGTTCAACATCGCAATCACTGCCTTGATCAGTGGCGAGCATGGATTGAGTAGGTTATTTTCTGAGTTTATTCTGTCTTTAATTAGAACCCGTAGCAGGATGTCAGAGGAGGCACAGATCACTGGTGGGGTGTCTCGTTGGGTGTTTTGAAGAATTATTAACAGTCCTCCTAACAGTGCGGAGGAAAAAGTCATTGGGATATCGGTCTTATCAAAGGTCAGGGAAAGAGCCATGTTATCTTGAACTAAGTCAACTTCTCGCGTAAATTTAAGTTTGATCTCGGGTTCAAACTCGCCGGCACGTAGAACCTGTGCATGCAAGAAGTAGGTGATTTCAGCCGGGACTTCTTGTTGCCTATATCTCTTTGCAGGGATCTCATTCAGTGAATCTTCGGAGGCAAAGATGCGGAATCCGGATTCAAAATCTGTTAGGGTAAAGTCTGGATCAAACACCATGGGTTGATCTGGCTGTATTGCGACTTGGTTTGCATCCAGCTCTTCATTTGTCAGAGCGAGGTTCTCGCATTCGTCTCCATTAGCCACGGTCGGATTCCATTTCTGGGTAAGGCAATCTATAAGCATTTTGGCCGTCTCAATGCATTCGCCAGGATGATTACAATCCATTTCATTTCTATCTCGTCGGCACAAGGGACAGCCGCAGTTCTTGCGGCCAATGCCTGAGGGATTCAATGTATGAGGTTCCTTGCCACGGTAGTTCCCTAGGAGTTCGAGATGCGTGACATTGCGCAGGAACGGTCGGTCAAAATTGATTGGGCTGGGACTGAAAGGAAACTCTAGGTCCGCGGCCAGACGGTGGAGGGTTTCAAGTTTGTCAAGAGACGGTAACGATTCGGCCGGGACGCTACAGTGCACAAACAGACTGGAAATAGAGGAGCAGGACGCAAGGATGATTTCCAGCTTCCCCCGCAGTAGCGGTCGTCTGCCGTTTTGGAGGAAAATGTGTTTCACTGCAGACGCAAAGAAAGAGGGTCGTTTTGCTATGATTGCAAGCAAGATATCGAGCGGAATTGGAGGGAAGCCATCCATTTGGCGCTGGGGAGGCGAGCCGAGCAGCACTACAACCCGATACAAGATGGGTTCCACCCTGAAGATGATGGCTCAGTATGCCCTCATTCACGGCCAAAAAAGGAAAAAGGAATGCGTACCATTGCTTAACTCTGCGAGCGATACGCACAAGTGTCGGAATAATGCTCGGACGCGAGAGCGCGGCTAATTCGAAGATAGCGCATTCTAGCTCTGGTGGAAGCCGAGGTTCGGTGTCCCAGCTAGAGGATTCATTCGGATTTGGAGATGGAACGTGGGGGTCCATGCCGCACGAGAACTGCGGTGGAGCTAAGTTGGACAGTGGACACGTCATCTGCGGTGTGTGAAATTGATGCGGTTCCGGCAGCCGGCGCCTTTGTGTGATTCAACCAGAACAATTTAGATGGGAGATGTATGTGTGCTGATTGACTTTCGGAAAAGCACGGTGAAGCTACGGTGTTGGTTGTCTCAATTCATTGACAACAATAGCGCTTCAAAGAATTTAGAAGCCTTGAGTGCTTCAACTGGTCGCGTCGGGCCACACCCACTACTAACTTTCATGAGATGACAACGGTTCTGGGAATCCCGTGTCGCCACAAGTTCAGGGTTCAGATCGCCACACCCACCCTGTCACTGTATAAAGTTATACACATTCTCGGAAGTTTTGATCGACTAACCAAAGGGCGGAAGATGTGTGGCATATACCCCGGTGTATCCGCAGAGCGTCACACTCTCCTGTCCTCCCTCTTAGCTCAGCTGGTAGAGCGCGTCACTAGTATAATTCCATCCACACAAAGAGTTTATGACGAGGTCAGTCGTTCAAATCGGCTAGCGGGAATGTTGTTTTTGGCTTCCGGGGACCTGCTAACTGGGAGCTGCATACGGAAGCCTGAACCCTCTGTTCTTACCAACTCTGGGGCGGCTAGGTTGGTTGAATACACCTAACATGTTCTCACCAATTGCAAGTCTTCACTCATGAGTAGGCCCCCTTTTCTCGGCAAGTTTTTGTCTGACGTCGAATCGGCCGAAATCAAGCGGGCCCCACCGCTACATAGTAACAGGGAGAAGTCCAATCAGTACTGAAGAAAATGAAGGATCAGAACTACACATTTGCTTTGGCAAGCTCGGTTGGGATGACTCTTCGTCGTTGGTTGAACTTAGTCACGAAACCTTTTTGTTTAGCTTAGACTTCAACTCGTCCTCCGTCGTGACGCCCACCATGAGCCTGTTGACATTCGCCCTCTTAGCTCAGTTGGTAGAGCGCATCACTCGTATTCCTGAGTCCATGATGAGGTCAGTCGTTCGACTCGGCTAGCGGGCAGCTTTTTCGTCCACCGTTACGTGGTATCCAACTTCGTCCTTTTTTTTCTCACACAACCTTCACCCATTTTTCACTATTTTTTTTCCCTTTTGTCCCTGCTAAGCTCTTCCCATCTCAGTTTGCGCCGCAAGTGCGGCCGCCATGTATGAAACGAACTCCAGAGTCAGGCGTTCTCCGGGCAAGTCTCCGGAAACTTGATGTCCGATCACATGATTCCGGAATTGGTTTTAACTTTGCTTTGAAAGCAGCTTTCGTCCCCCACTATCGTCCGTGCTGAACGAGGTCAAGACGTCGTGCCATGGACATCGTCCTCCTCAGAGGATGAGTGCATCACACCAATGGCCATGGATCGTACACAGTCCAGCCGCTTCGCACTGATGATTATCTTACGCACCGGGCAGGACGGGGTGGAGCGTCCAACGAGCGGTTTGTCGCACATATGATGATTCGCAAGATAACTGATTCTGTCTGTAGCCAAGAGAACACGGCGCTAGCCAACCCGGTCGTATTTCCTGACTCTGAATCCAATGCTCGCTTCGTGGGTGACTCGACGATTACGCGGCCCCGAACCTTCGTATAAGACCTCCGGTTCAGGTCTGTTCATCTCAGTCAATCATGTCGGCCCCTACACCCACTCAAACGCCCTCTGTACCCGAAGACCCAACGAAGGGCCTGGCTGACTTGTTCACCGTCGAATCTGCCGAGTTACGCGCTGAAATTTCGGCACACACACCTATTTTATTCAGTTCTGTGGGCGAACCGTACCTGGCGCTGCCCGCGCCGCACGACCGTTTCTACCTCAGTCCCGAGCGCGTCTCTGACATCCCCGCCGATATCGCTATGCTGGTGCGTTCTCTCTATCTTTACATGCCTTGAGAAATTTACGATAGTCTCGGCAGAGCGACATCCGCGTCGCGCGCACACTCGTCGGGCCGCCCTTCCCCGTCGCACCCATTGGGTCCCACCGCTGGCTTGTCCGCGAGCGCCGCGACACCACCGCGCTCTTCGACGCCTACGCCGCCGGGACCTTCCTCCCCGCCGCGTACTTCCCGTTCACCGTTCTGCGCGAGCGCCTCCCGGGCGGGGGCGAGGAGTATGTAGGGCAGGTGACGCTCATGTACTCGGGCGACCGCGAGAAGCGGCTCACGCCCGTGAACGACGCGTGGGAGGAGTGGCGCACGCGCACCAAGGTGTTTGAGATCGGTGGTGCGTTTCATTCTCTTTCTTGCTTCCTCCTTGTGTTTGGGGATTTTGCTTAACATGTTTCAGCCGCCTTCCGCGCCGAATGGCACAACAAAGGCCTTGGTACCGCCGTCATCAGCGTTGTCCTCCCGCAATGGGCCGTCAAGCAGATGGGCTGCACCGAGCTGCGCGCGCAGTGTTTCCTTTCGAATCTCGGGAGCGTGAAGCTGTGGCAGAAGCATGGCTTTGTTGAGCATGAGACGTTGAGGAGTGAGTGCCTTTTAATTTGTTCTTGTTCTTGTCTCGTGGTTCCTCTTTGCGGCGCTCTCGCGTGGCCCTCTCCCTTTGGGTTGCATATCTTTCGTATCTATCGTTCTTTTCTTCACGTCGTCCGCTCGTTCATCGCGTCCTTTGCTTACTTTTTTTCGATCCTCTTGTTTTATTTCTCCCCACACTCATCCCTTTCTATTTCCCTCTCTCTTCCGTCTTCCTCCCACGTCTCCCGCGCGCCCATTTTCTCCACCCCTCTCCTCCTCGCCGCGACTCCGCACACAACATACTTACCCCATCTTTTTTCCTCTCCCAGCCGAACTAAAGGTCGATGAAGCCAAAGGCGGCGGAATGGAGGAGTCGTGCGTGTTGGTCTGGCATTTGGAGTGAGTATTATATTACAGATGAACGGAATGTTTGATATGGCTCTTCTCGTGGCAATTCTATCTGGTGAATGATCTAAAGGCCCGACGCTTATCGGTTGCTACTTTCTTCTTGGGGCCGTTCTTGAATCGCGCCTGGGTTTTATCGCGATTCAAGTGCGACCTGTGAGCGGATACTGGCCATCACTTGACGTATCACTGCCAACTGGATCATCCGGTTCCTGCGGCGGACAAGGCAATTGAAAGGCGCATATTCCGTTACTCCCTATCTTGTGCCGGATTGGCGTGGGGCTAGCCTTATTCACAGTCCTGCTTTATCTGGCCTCGCACGTTGTTCTGCGGCCACCGTGGCTCGACTTTTTTTGGGCGCGTTGATCACTTCCCTCCTGTTTCACGCGGGCATGCTGATCCTCTCAGCACTGCACGAAGAAATTTAAATCGCCTATGCCTCAACGTATACAGTCGAACCGAATTAAGGTTGCATTTCTAAACAAGTGCTGCGATCGATGTCTGCGCCTCAGCCGGGGCTCGACCACAGTCTTCTCGGAGTCAATTGGTTTAACGAGTACGCTGGAAGGCCTGGTGATCCTCTTGGTGTGTTCTATCTACTTTCGAATCCGTTGACCTGTCCCTCGAATGATCGACGAACTAATTGCTGCAGCTTATGTTCGACCGTTGATTCAATACAATCTCATTCCGGCGCTTTTGATACAAGTCCTCGTTTCCCATCCGTCTGAATTTGGTCGAATAGTCGCCTTTATTGTACTCAGGCCTTCTTTCTTTAGGAAACCAAGAGCTGGCTGGAGCGTGAATATTTTAAGTCGTTATCATTTCGCATTTCACAACGGCAGTTCTCGTATTGACGCTCGTGCGTAGTACTCAGCGGCTTATTTTGCGCGGATAAAGACGGCACCGCTCATCCCGCTCATCCAAAGGCGAGAGGGCCCACCTCTAAACTCAAGCTCTTTTTGACTGCTTCTCTCGGAAACTTCAGGCTTGCCTGAGCCAAGGAAAACTGGGTTTTGCTAGCTGATTCTCCTGAGCCTTGGTTCCGGGAAATTAGCTCCTGGCTGCCGCTGAGCACCAGAAGGATATTTCGTCCACAAATTGTCGTGTTACCCTCGTGTAGCTGAACATCATCGCAATGTCGTCTTGAGGGTGACAACACGTCTCCTCACGAACGAGGAGCGTGGATTGAACCCAGATTGAACTTCGGGGCAGCGGTCCGGGTGAGCTTTCGCCTAGCCATTTGGCATGGGAATATCTTGTTCCCGATCGCATCCGGAGGTGTTTGGCCTGTAAACAAGCGCCCACGGACGCCCACGAGGCTCTCCTACCACTCGCTGCCACTCGCCCTCATCCCGTCCGAGCGACTGGGCATCTTACTGCACGCAGTATTCTCCTCCCGCGAGTCCGAACTTCGATAAAGTCCAACGCGACCTTTTGGGATCTTGTTTTCGATCTTTCTGCCTCCGGCTTTACACCCGGGATCCATCGACTTTTGACACTACTTGCACTGTAGTTCGTCCCTGCTTCAGTTATTCCACATATATTTAATGGTCTAATGAACCTGCAGACCTGATATCCGCGTTGTTTCGGATGCCTTCCTACGCATTACGCGGTACGAAGGCATGCAGCGTGCCTTTGGCTCATGCTAATCTAGTTACAGTCCACTCCTGTGAAGAAGTCGTTTGGAGCCGTCGCAAGGCACCCAATCTTTATGCTGTGGTTTACCAGGATGGCCGAGTCGTGCATCGCACAAATGCCGTCAAGCGGAGCCGCACACCTGAATGGGATGATCTTTGTAACTTGTGAGTTCGTGAATATTCGACCACTAGCTTGTCCCACTTCGGATCCAGGACTTCAGATTCCACCATCACTCTGCGACTTTGGCATGATTGCCTGCTTCGGTGCAGAGACATTTGTCTTGGGGCTGTTGATACCGAAATATCAGCATTGCTGGATCTGGCGAGCTCGGATGCGCAATGTGTGTGGCCTCAGTTTTATTCGGTCTTGATCCTAATTCTTGTAAGCAGACACTAGACTTGAGTTGACCAGTGAAGATCGGGGCTCGGGAAAGCACACAGGAACAGTCCTAGTGCGGCTCATCTCAGATAGTGCTACTGGTGACATGGCCATCCAGCAGGCCCAGCAAGATATTGGAAAGTCCGCTGTCATGCCAAGCGCATCCGCGCTTGTGGAGGCTGCTGGAACATTTGAGAATTCTCAACCCATAAAGACAGTGGAGGCGGGGCTCAGTGTAATTATTGCCAAGCTCGATATGATTGTTCGTATCGGAGATGAGGTTGCAAAGGTGTGCATTACCCTCCTCCACATTTAGCACTGACAACCCTCCAAGATCCATCCATACGCAAACATGGCTTGGAAGGTTTTAACCTCGGTTTACCAGGTAAGCCATATAATCCACATTTTTTTGTGTCTGACTGGACATCAGGCTGTCAAGGCCGAGCAGGCTACACAAGAGAAGCTCAAGAAGCTTGTGGATACCATGGTGTCTGTCTATTCTTTCACAGAGGAAACAGATGCTTTGCCTCAAAAAATCAAAAGTCTTGAGACTCAAGTCCTTGCCATTGTAAAGCAGACAGTCGAATGTGCTGTATTTATTCGGGAATATAGTGGTCATGGCTTCACCAGTATGTCTGCTGGAACATAGTATTTCTACTCTCTAATTTTATACAGCTCGTGTCTTGCGCAAAACGTGGGAGAATGCAGACAAGACAATAGATGACCTCTCGGAAACTTTGTTGAAACTGAAGAATTCACTTGAGGGTACCTTGACTGTCCAGGGCCTATTTCTATCCACTCAAGTGCTTCAAAAAGTTGACCGTTTGTGTACGTGGATTTTGTTCCTTGGTACATGTTCCCAGCTATAATCAATATTGGCAGTGCAATCAGACATACTCAAAACCCTAGACCCGGTACCAATGAAGGCCACATCACGTCCAACATGCTTGGAGGGGACCCAGGTTCAGTTGCTGGACGAAATCTCGAACTGGCTTATGGCCCCTAATGAGACTAGCAATGTTCTTTGGCTATCTGGGGTTGCAGGCTCAGGAAAAAGCACAATTGCTACAACAATCTCAGTCTCTTTCGATGAACTACAACGTCTGGGTGCTTTTCTTTTCTTTGACAGAAACAATGGACCACATAGTCTTCCTGACCGTGTCATATGTACCTTGGCTCATTCACTGGCACGTTTTAACCCACACATTGCTACTGCCATCTCTGCAGCGGTTGAACACAACACTGCTGTTGTGGACTCACCTCTGCAGACACAGTTTGAACGATTATTGCTAAAGCCACTGTCAGATGTGGAGCACTTGCTACAAGGCCCAATCCTTATTATTCTTGATGCTCTTGATGAGTGTGGTGAACCATCCTCTAGGAGAAATCTCCTATCAGTGATTTCAAATGGGCTTCCCAGACTCCCCAAGCTCTTTCGTTTTGTCATCACCAGTCGCCGCCAAGCTGATATCAGTGATGTGTTTGCCAGTTGTTTTGTGGAGAAGTCCATTGCAACAGCTGCTAGTAGTAGGGATGTTCAACACTTCATCTACCATGAACTGGAGCGCATTCGGCAAACCCGTAAATTGGGGCTGACAGCATGGCCAAGTGAAGCTCAGATCCACACCATGGTTAGTCTTGCTGGTGGTCTTTTCATCTGGGCGGCAACGGCTATTAAATTTATTGATGGATACCGTCCAAATGATAAAATAAAAACCCTGATTGCCAGCCATTCAACCACTCTTGATGCACTCTATGATACCACACTTCGTGATTCAGCACCATGGGATGATGCAGCATTTGCAATGGATGCCAATGCTGTTCTAGGATGCATTGTCCTTGGCAACTTGCCAATGACCGCTGCCACAATAGATGCACTCCTTGGTTCAGAGGGTCACAGCTCGGAAGTGTTGACACATTTGGGATGTGTTGTGCAATGGCAGCCTGGTTGTGTTGCCCGAATCCTCCACGCCTCTTTTGCAGATTATCTTACGGATGATGCACGTAATAAGAGCCAGCCATGGGCTATTGACGCAAGGGTTGCACACCATCGCTTGGGATCGGGGTGTATACAAATCCTGAATAGCCAACTCCAGTTCAACATCTGCAACCTGGAGGACTCACATATCCTAAATGTGGATGTGCCTGATATATCAGGTCGAGTGGCTATATGTATTTCCCCAGAGCTGTCATACTCCTGCCGCTTTTGGGGCAGTCATATAGCCGAGTCTTCATTTGATAAGGCATTTCTTAGAGACATCAAGACTTTCTTTCACATACATTTTCTGTTTTGGGTTGAAGTTCTCAGTCTTCTCAATGAAGTTGCTGGTGCATCAGGGACATTGAGTGCTGCTCTCAGATATGTTAAGGTGTGTCTGGTAAATATCTTCTCTATAGTATGACTCAATCGGAGAGTAGGGTTACCATGATGACCTCGAGGATCTGATCATTGACACAACTAAATTTGTATCCGTGTTTGCACAGTTGATAACCCAGAGTGTCCCCCACATCTATCTCTCAGCTGTCCCTTTTACACCACAAAAGACTCGCATTGCGGGCCATTTCAATAGATGGTTTCCGAACACATTATGCTTCAAAGGCCAGTTGGGTCTCAAGTGGCCTGCAATTCAGAAGGTTTTGCACCACAAAGATTATGTCCAATCTGTGACCTTCTCCTCGAATGGAAGATGGCTAGCATCTGGGGCTTTCTCTCCAGATGGGAGATGGATGGCTTCTGGATCTCGCGACCACACATTGTGTGTCTGGGACACCCAAACGGGACAACTTACTTGTACTACCTCCAAAGTGGCCTGGTATCAGCAGGTCACAGCTGGTCATGGACCTAATGATAGAACAATGCAAATCTGGGATGCTCAAACTGGTGCCCTTATTGCTGGCCCACTCGCAGCCCATTATCATTGGATTGAAGCTGTTGATTTCTCCTCTGACAGCACAAAAATTGCATCAGGATCGCATGATTGGACAATCCGTGTCTGGGATGTCAAAACCGGGGCACAGATTGCTGGTCCATTCACAGAGCATACCAGACCTGTTTTTTCTGTGAGTTTCTCTCCTGATGGCACTCAAATTGCATCAGGATCAGAGGACAAGACAGTTCGAGTCTGGAATGCTCAATCTGGAGCCCCCATTACAGCCCCATTCACAGGTCACACTGACAAGGTCAGATCCGTCCATTTCGGACCCGATGGCACACAGATTGCCTCTGGATCTGATGACAAGACAGTTCGAGTGTGGGATGCTCAGACTGGTGCTCTTGTTGCAGACCCATTCACCGGTCACACTGACAGTGTCAGATCTGTCCATTTTGCACCCGATGGTAAACAGATTGCATCTGGATCTGATGACAAGACAGTTCGAGTGTGGGATGCTCAAACTGGTGCTCTGGTTGCTGGTCCATTCACAGGTCACACCAGTGGGGTCTCGTCTGTTCGTTTCTCACCTGATGGAACACAAATTGCATCAGCATCAGACAAGACAGTTCACATCTGGGATGTTGAAAGTGACACTGTTGTCACTGGTCCGTTCACCGGTCCATTCACTGGTCACATGGACAGTGTGAACTCTGTTCAGTTCTCACCCAATGGCATGCAAATTGCATCAGGATCATCTGATGGGACAATACGGATCTGGGATGCCAAAACTGGTGCACTTACTGCTGGCCCATTTACAGGTCACAATGCTATCTGTTTCTCACCAGATGGCACGCAACTTGCTTCTGCGTCTAGTGAAACAGTTTGTGTCTGGGACACCCAAACTGGAACTCTTATTGCTGGCCCATTTATAGGCCATACTCGTTATGTCAAATCTGTCAAATTCTCATCCAACGGTACACAGATAGCATCAGGGTCATACGACCAGACAATCCGGGTCTGGAATGCTAAAACCGGAGTGCTTGTTGTTAGCCCATTCACAGGCCACATCAACTTTGTTAATGCTGTTGATTTCTCCCCAGATGACACAAAAATTGCATCTGGCTCTGAAGATGGCACTGTTCGGGTCTGGGACACTCACACTGGTGCCCTCCTTGCTGGCCCACTTATTGGCCACAACTTTGCTCCTTGGAGTTTTGGTGTTCAATCTGTTAATTTCTCGCCTGACGGCACATATCTTGCATCAGGATCCTATGGTGGACTGATCAATGTCTGGAATGCTCAAACCGGTGCACTTGTTACAGGCAAGTTTACACGCCACCCTGGCCATTCCACAGTTAGATCTGTCCATTTCTCACCTGACAGCACACACATTGTGTCTGCATCAGACAATACCGTTCGAGTTTGTGATGCTGAATCTGGTGCCCTTGTTGCCGGTCCATTTACTGACCATCGGGATGACATCATGTGCGTTGATTTCTCACCAGATGGCACGCAATTTGTATCATCTTCCCGGGACCACACCATTCGTGTCTGCAAGGTTGGCTGTTGTAGTATTGACCTCGCGTCCAATCCGGCTGAGGACGCGTCGGGTTGTTTGGTTCGTGGGGGCTATGTATTTATCCAAGCCTGTAGCCGATCTCTTCAGTCTGAAGAGAACGGTTACAGGTGCGTAGTATTCTATATCTAATACATTAGTCTGAAGAGAACGGTTACAGCGTGACCTTGAACTCTTGACCTACGACAGGTTATGGGCACCCAGGACGTTTCCAGCGCTACGCGCTATGCCTTTAATTTGCTCGACAGCAAGAACTGGAAGACGTTCTCGTTCAAGGCTCAGAACAAGCTTGAAGATGAAGATCGCTTGAAGTATATAGTGAAGCCTGCAGTTCCGCCGACCATCGTTGTTCAGCGCCCTGCGGTGTCGCCCGCGACGGGCTCGGTGGACACCACGATTGTTAATCCCGACTACGCAGACTGGGAAAAGGGGAATGCAAAGACAATGCGTCGAATTACCGAGATGGTCAGCGACGACCAGGTGGCGTACATCCGGGACGCCACGACAGCAGCGGAGATGTGGAATAACCTCCGCGCCATCTACGAACCCACAGGAATGTTGTCGATGATCGCGATTTCCGAGAAGCTGGCGAACATCAAGTACAACGGTATCGAGAGCGGACCCCTCCAGGATCACATCGACATCATCCTAGGGTACTCCAACGATCTGAAGCGAGGGAACGACCCGGTCAGCGATTACAAACTCATCCAGCTCACCCTGCAAAGCCTTCCAGAGGACTTCACCGGCATTGTGCAGACTTTGTCAATCATCGGTGCGACCATGATGTTTGCTGCGGTTACTCCGATCTTGCTCGTGGAGGAAAAGCGGCAGCGTAACCTACTCGAGAAGAAGCAGCGCGACGAACACGCACTTAAAGCGCAGACGGAGCATGCCGCGCTTGCGAAGGCACATGACGACGAGGTCGCTGCGAATGCGATCAAGGCGTACTTCACCTCTGCCGGAGGAAGTCAGCGCGGTGGAGGTGGCGGCGGACGAGGCGGACGAGGAGGTCGTGGCGGCGGCAGCGGCGGCGGCGGTGATTGGAAGCGAGATGTGACGTGCTATGGATGTGGGAACAAGGGCCACATCAAGCGCGACTGTCCATTGACGGGGAAGGAGCAGCTGAAGGAAAAGCTGCGCCTTGCGCAAGTTGCGTACGATGGCGCTGGTGGCGACGAGCATCCCAAGGTGCTCCTCACCAAGAAGGCCACCCATAGCCTCCGCCCTGATGCGCTCTTCGTCGACTCGGGCTCGTCGCGCAACCTCACCTCCGAGCGTGCGTCCTTCATCACGTACACCATCCTCGACAAGCCCATCCCTATCCAATTGGGCGACAACAGCGAGATCCACGCAGTTGGAACCGGAACAAGTGCACGGCGCATCAAGAGTCCGACCGGCGTTCAGACGGTCCACTTCACGCGCACGCTGCACGTTCCGAAGCTGGCAGGCTCACTCCTTTCTGTTGGACAGCTGACGGCCATCCCAGGCGTGAAGCTGGAGTTCGAGGGCAAGATCTGCTTTATCAAGCTCCATGGGATTACGCTCTGCGAGGCTGTTTTCAAGGACGGCCTGTACACTCTGGAACTGGCCGACGTACCTGAATCCACTGCGCTCCCGACCGGTGCCACATCCTTGCTCAAGGCGAAAACCCCTGCGCCTGCTGGTAAGCGCCTCGACATCCTCACGCTGCACCGGCGCCTCGGCCATCTGAATATTTCCGATCTTAGGAAACTCATCTCGACAAAGATGGTCGACGGGCTGGAACTGGGGATTGCGGGGGAAGATTTCTCATGTGAAGCGTGTCTGCGTGGAAAGACTTCGCGCAAGTCGTTTCCAAAAGGTGGCCGACGGCGGGCTACTCGTGTTTTAGAAATCGTACACTCAGATGTATGCGGGCCGCTCCCGAATTCCATCGGCAAAATGTGCTACTTCATCACATTCACGGATGACTCTTCTGGTCATGTCGATGTCGATTTCATGAAGAGGAAGAGTGATGCGCTGGCACGCTTCCGTGCATGGAAGACCCGGGTGGAGAAAGCGACGGGGCGGAAGATAGGGCTCATCCGCACAGACAACGGTGGTGAATTTACGTCGGACGAATACAAGGCATACCTCGAAGCCGAGGGCATCGTTCATCAGACCACGGCACCCCACAGCTCGCAGCAGGGCGGTGTAGCTGAGCGCATCAATCGCACGCTGGAGGAGAGTGCCCGAGCGAATTTACGCGAGGCAGACTTGTCCATTGGCTTTTGGGCTGACGCCGTCGCGTATGGTGCCTACACTCGCAATTTCTGCCCAACACGGTCCTCGTTGGACGGACGCATCCCTGAGGAGGTGTGGACAGGCCGACGACAAGACGTGAGCCACTTGCGGCCATTTGGCTGTGAAGTGTGGGTCTCGGTTCTCCCATTGAAAGGACGTCCAAAACTGGCGGACACGGCAGTCAAATGCATTCTACTTGGGTATTACAGTCTCCCAGGAACGGAGTCCAAGGCATACAAGTGTTACGATCGCGTCAATCACAAGGTGTATAAATCCAGGGATGTGACTTTCTTTGAGCGTGGACGAAGCTCGGGCTGGACTGAAGTGATAACAGACCTTCGGAATCTGCTCCCCATCGTGCCTAATCCTCCTGATCCTGCTGAGGTACTCTCTACCCCCGATAACGTGTCGAAAGACGGTGCCGACATTGCAAACTTCGAGTCCGAGACAGAGGAGGGTGTGGAAGAGGATGTAGGCACGGAGGTGGATGTCGACGAGGAGGAGCACGCCGAGGTCGTTGTCGAGGTCCCGCTGGGGCCGAGGACGCGCAGGCTGCCGCCTCGTTTCGAGGGTATGGCGGACGAGCGCAGCAAGCTTCCGAAAGGTCGTTACAAGCACAAAGAGGCAGCAAAAATCCAAGACGTACCTGAGCTTGAGGAGGAGGAGGAGCAGTTCCAAGCTCAGGCTCGTCCTGCACATATCTCGGAGCCAATCGTCGTCCCGTTGACGTTCAAGCAGGCGATGTCGGGTGCTCATTCGGAGGATTGGGCCAACGCGATGATGGCGGAGTTTGGATCCCTCATTGAGACGGGGACTTTTGAGTACGTCGATGCGCCAGAGGGGAGGAAGATCGTGACGTGCAAGTGGGTTTTCAGCGTGAAATACGACCAGTGGAATGAGTTCGAGAGATTCAAAGCTCGACTCGTCGCACGTGGGTTCACACAAATTTACGGCATTGATTACAAGGAAACATTCGCTCCAGTCGTGAAATTCACCTCCCTCCGTGTTATGTTCGCTGTAGCGGCCCACTTCGGTCTCACAATATATCAAATGGACGTCGTCACCGCTTTTCTCAACGCCGAACTCGACGAGGAAATTTATATGTCGCAACCACCTGGGCTTCCTCCGAAACTTGACGCCAACGGAAAAGAAATGGTCTTGAGGCTTCATAAATCTATCTACGGCCTCAAACAGGCGTCGCGGCAATGGTACCAGCTCATCAATTCCATATTCAAAGATCTCGGCTTCACGCGCCTTCAATCCGACCACAGCATCTACCTTTGCCGACGCGGCGATATCATCGTCGTTATTGCTCTGTACGTCGATGATCTGCAGGGAGCGACAAATGACAAGCCTACGTGGAACGCTGTGAAAGCGAAGCTGTCTGCCCGTCTGAAGATGAAAGACCTTGGTATTGCGTCGTATTGCCTCGGCTTAGAAATCTACCAGGACCTGGAGGCCGGGACCGTCCGTATCTCCCAGAAGAAATATTTCCAGGGCGTTCTCGAGCGCTTTGGGATGGCTGACTGTCGCCCTGTGTCAACTCCGTTCCCAGTCGGCACAAAATTAACGAAGGATATGTCGCCAACGACTGCCGAGGAACGTCAGCTCATGGTCGGGAAGGACTATCTCGGGGCGCTCGGATCTGTCATGTACGGTATGCTCGGCACTCGTGCCGACCTAGCTTTTGCAGTGGGAGTTTCGAGCCGTTTCAGCTCCAATCCGGGCATCGACCACTGGAATGCGTTGATGCATGTCTTCAGATACATCAAGGGCACACTCGACCTGGGGATCACGTACCGGCGCGAGCCTCGCCGTATGGCAACACCCATATCCGAGAGATTGCTCTCCTACACGGACGCGGACTGGGCAGGGGACAAGGACAAACTGCGCTCCACATCTGGTACCATCATTATGCTTGCTGGCGGCGCCGTCTCGTGGATCAGTCGCCTACAAAGTGTAGCGGCTCAATCAACAATGGAGGCCGAGTACATTGCAGGAAGTCATTCAGGTCGCGAACTCATGTTCGTACGCAATTTACTCGGTGAACTGATGGGTGCTCCGCTGGATCATCCTTCTCCGATGCACTGCGACAATCAGTCCGCCATATCCGTTGCCGAGAATCCGGCGATGCACGACAAGGCGAAACATATTGCATTGAAGTACCACTACATCCGTGATCTCGTCGAGAGCAAGGACGTTCTCATGCACTATTGTCCATCTAATGCAAACCCGGCAGACCTACTCACAAAAATCCTCCCGCGCGACGCGACCCTCCGATACCGTCGTATGATTGGTTTGGAATAATTGGACTGCGAGGTCAGTGGGAGTGTTGTAGTATTGACCTCGCGTCCAATCCGGCTGAGGACGCGTCGGGTTGTTTGGTTCGTGGGGGCTATGTATTTATCCAAGCCTGTAGCCGATCTCTTCAGTCTGAAGAGAACGGTTACAGGTGCGTAGTATTCTATATCTAATACATTAGTCTGAAGAGAACGGTTACAGCGTGACCTTGAACTCTTGACCTACGACATTGGCCACTTGACCCCAACTGCAACATCTACCATTATGGATCAAGAGGAACACTTCACATTGGACTATGACTCTGGTTGGACCAAAAACAGAGCAGGGGAACTGATGTTTTGGGTCCCCCCGTGGTTGCGCGAGAACCTATATCTTCCCCAGCATACGCTGATCATATCAGCAAAGGGCACAACAAAGCTTGACCTCCGCCGCTTCGCCCATGGCAGGGAATGGGCTAAATGCTTCGATCCGAAATTCATGAATACGCCGACAAGTTGAACCTGGTGAGTCAATTTCCCTCCTATACCAGCTTTTTTCGAATCTCATTCTGCAGTGCTACGCCTCAGGAAGCACGTCATCTGTGATGTGTGGTAACAAGAGAATTTAAGGTGAAGTTTTGTGCCCATGGACTGTCGAATCTTCATGTAAATGTAAAGAGATTGACGGCCGAGCGATGATCGTTCGAACGGAAGATGTAGTCCGTGCTGGCTTCGCTGCCTAAAGTATACATGTTTTTTCTAAGTAGCCAGACCCCGCTTTCAATTTCGTTGGTTGGGGGGTATCACCACGCCAGCAAACACGATTTAAATCCAACGGTTGGTTTGTTGGGGTCATTTATTATTTCTCTGCTGGCAGACCCAGTCATCGAGTATATGGCCCGATCCTTCGTTAAATAAAGATGGCAAACACTCATGCTTTGGTATGTACAATGAGTAATCTGGTCCGTTCCTCTAGAGCAAAGATTTTGAAACAAAATCCATTCCGAGTCCATGTTGATAGCGAGACAGCGGGAATATTCGGGTTTATTGCCTTTACGGCCTCGCCACTTTACACGGACCACCCTTGAAAATTGAACAATTGAACGGTATTTAGACGTAGCAGACGAGGCCAAAATTAAACACTTGTGGCGCAAAAGGAGAGAGAGGTAATGGCGCGCGCCCATAGTTACAGCTGTAACCCAACATAGACGCACTTTCCAGCTCATCTCAGCTACCCGTTTGAAAAGATGGCTTCGAAGGTCGCGCGGGGCGAGCGGACTCCCTAAAGAAGAATGGTAGTCGCGGTCGAAACGTTTTCTCTAGATCATTATTGCTCGCTAAGATTCAGTGGTGAATAAGGACGGGATATGACCATTGGATCGCGGAGAGCGTGTGCACTGCCAGCAGTAAATCGTCACGGTCTAGCCGAGACTGGCACCCAGGCGCTCCGCGAGCAAGACACACACGGACGGACATAAGTAAAGGCAACATCGAGATTTCCGCCTACCAGCAGGCGCGTCCTCCTCTGCGACGCTCTACCAATTATCAAACTTCCACGTAACGCTCGTCCTCCCCAGCGCCGTATCCGCCAGCGCCGCAAACGCCGCCGGCGTCAAATCAATATCGTCCACCGCGCACCCCGTGCACCGGTCGACGATCTGCACTTGGATGCTCACGTCGCCGTGCGTGACGGTCGCGGTGAGCGGGACGTGGCATTGGACTGCGGGGGAGGTGGTGCCGACGCAGTTGAGGAGGCCGTCGCCGCCGAGGGAGGCGTAGCCCGCGATTGAGGAGGTGACGGCGGAGACGAGGGTGCCGGCGGAGTTGAGGGCCATGCGGGCGGGGACGAAAGGGCCGCAGATTGGGTTGCTGGACGGCGGACGGGGGAAGGGTTAGTTGCGAAAATGAAAAAGAGAAAGAGATGAGCTGCGTACCGGTTCTGCGCGGCGGTGCTTGCTCCTGGCCAACTGTAAATCTAGTTAGAATACGAATGTTTTACGAGTGAACGAAGGTTCTTACTTGTCGAACATGAGCTCAGAGACGGCAGCGGTGAATGAGCTATCGTCGTAGACATCTCCGCAAGCCCCGAGGCCTTGTCCGCTAAAAATAATGGGTGAGTTCTATCTGCGGTGAGCGTGAAGGACGAGAAAGGCGAGAGAAAGGCGAGAGAAAGGAGTACAAAGGTGCCGATGACGGGGGAACTGCGTAAAGGATGAAATGCTGGGCCCAGACGTTGGTGCGCATGGACCGACATGACGAGACCGCACGGCTGCACGGACCAGGCACGAACACATGCACCAGACAAAAAACGAGAACCCGTCGCAAAAAGAACAATGGAACAAAGAGACTCACTAGTATGTCATTTCTCCGGTGTGGGTCTCGGCGAAGAACGTGTTTCCGGAGTTGTCGAGAGCCTTCGAGAGTTCCTCGAGGTAGGGATCGCTGGTACTGGCAACGGTGGAGGTCGGTGTCGCCCCGGCCTGAGTGGCGGTAGGCCAGTCCGAGGGTTTCGTAGCGGTGAAATCGCCAGCGGCGACTCCGTCCGATGAGGAAGTCGTGGTGGTAGCCTTAGTCGATGTGGTGGTGGTGGTGGGAGACTTCGTCGATGCGGTCGTGGTACTGGTGGTAGTAGAGTCCTCCGTCGCCGTCGCGAGGTCTCCGGCCGCGATTTTAACTGACGAGGAGGTCGAGGTAGACTTGGAAGAAACGGTCGTGAATTTGGACGATACGGGCGTGCTACTAGTAGTGGTGGTAGCGGCAGCCTTCGTCGTCGTGGAAGAGGTGGCGGCCACCTTCGCAATGGCGGCAGATGTCGAGGACGCGGAAAGTGCGCTGCCAGACTTTGTCTTGCACGATCTGCGACCGAGCGACGCCCGGGGAACGTGTTCCACAGTCTTGGGGCCGCGGGCGTGCGCGTGGGCGTGTCGGCGGTGTAGGTGGCCGACATTGCCGTGTGGTGAGGCCTCTGCTAGAACGGCTAGAGCCAGAAGGAGGGCAGAGGTGGGGAGTTGGAAGAGCATGGTAGCAGGTAACGATCGGATGGGTGCAGCTCAGGCAAACCAGAGACAGAAGAGACGGGAATGGTGGCAAGCAGAAAACTGGGCTCGCCCTTATATAAGTTATAATTATCACAGACCTATTATAGGAGCAGGTTGGCCGTTGCGTCGCATCGGTTAAAATTAGGGTCCGCAGCACAAGTCGCCAGAACGAGCTCGGAGTAAGGTCCAGCCATGACTGCGGTGATGACCGGAGACGCGTGGCGCGCCTAAACACGCGCACACAGCGCGTCTCGAACCCCTGTCTCTTTTTCGTTCGATTTTGCAAGTCAACGCGATCTCTTCCCGCGAGGGTATTGCAAGTTACCATGTATGTCTATCGTCGTGGCCTGATTGTCGCGAGGGGGGCGATAGATCCCAAAAGAAAACGAGCAAAGAAAACCGCAGTAGCTTGCTGACCTCCGGAGTCACTGCATCACCATCGTACAACCGATGGGATTCAGATGTGTTAAGATTGTCAGCGTAATTCCGCGTCGAAAGTGCACATAGGTACGCATTCGTCTTGAATATTCTCCTGAGCTGAGCGATAAAAAGAAAAACTCAACATCTGGCACTACAAGTTGTAGTACAACACAAAGAGCTGGATAATACGCTGATGGTATCAAACAATCGTCAAGTACGAAGTCGTAGTCATAGTCGTCCACATTATTTCTTTCTTTCTCGTGTACTAAGTCCGTTTCAAGAATCGCATTCATGCGCGCCTTCAACACTCCACTCCCCACTTTCGATTCGCATTTCAAAAACACCGCTCACAAAAGCCACGCCCCCACCACCGCGCCCGCCGCCACCACGCCCGCAACACCCCCGTGCCCTCCCAGCGCCTGCGCCGCACCACTCGGCACCGTCGACGGCGCGCTGCTGCTCGCGGCCGACAATGGCGCCGTCAGCGACGCACCCGGGAGCGTCGCACCAGAAGCCGGGAGGGAGCCGGAAGCGGAGCCGCTGGGCACGCTAATGGGCGGCGGCACGACGCTGGCGCTGGGGCTGACGGGGACGAGCGAGGTGAAGGTCGTGGTGCGCGGGGGGGAGACGGAGGTGACGGTGGAGGTTACGACGGTGGTGGAGACAGAGACGGGGCCGGGGCCGGAGGGCGGGAGGGAGAGGGAGCTGGTGCCGCTGAGCGGGGGGACGATGGGACTGAGGCTGGCGGAGGCTATGGGGAGGTGAGTTGAGGATTTCACGAGGGGATGCGAGAAATGGGACTTGAGACGTACCGGAAGCCGACGCGGCGGAGGCAGAAGCAGAAGCAGAGGCTGCGAACCATGCAGGTTAGCGGGATTCGGGAGTATCAGGTCCTGCGCACGCACCACTCGCCCCCTGCGCCGCGACCGAAGAAACAAGCAGCAAAGCCGCACTGAGCGACATTAACATCGAGCGCATCATCGCAGTCGTTTTTGGTTCAATTAATGTAGTTCTCGTTGGGCAAGTCGAGCAAATCGCAATTCGGCTTGTGACGGATGAGGGGAAGTTGCGGTTCGCCAGAATGATGCTCGCAGGCGGTTTAAATACGTGTGGAGAAGGCAGTGCCCTCCGCGGCGATTTAACTCCACTTCCGCCCAATTAAGCCCCACCGAGCCCCACAAATGGGCCTCGTGACCGTATTATCA
This sequence comes from Mycena polygramma, assembly GCA_029449255.1. Classification (NCBI taxonomy): domain Eukaryota; kingdom Fungi; phylum Basidiomycota; class Agaricomycetes; order Agaricales; family Mycenaceae; genus Mycena; species Mycena polygramma. Next base: position 319,962 of record JARKID010000025.1, read on the forward strand.
CTTGCGAAAGAATTTGAGAAGCCGTGCGCACGTCAACGCTAGGGAATAGAAGGAGATGGAGGTCGAGGATCTGAAGCGGTAGCGACGCGAACGGAGGCAATTAAGGGTGGAATTGAAGGTGTGCGGTACAGAATCTGAATTATGAGCAAATTGTTAGTAGGTTGAACACGAATTTATTCGGAGATACGTTTGACGACCAGGACCAGGATGGGGTCCTCGATTGAGGCTTCCAGTGAGAAAAAAACACGGCATCTACCCGCACGAAAAAGAAAACTGGCCCTGCCCCCAATTCGGATCCTCAGCGGCGTTACGCGGCGTGTTCCAACGCACGATGCCAGTTGACCTCGCCGCAAAAGCGCCTTTCAAGGCACGAGGTACGCTCAGCAGCTCAACCGAAACGCGGAGCCTGGAGTAGCTTAGTCCATACAGCCAAAATGTGGAATCCAGAGCGGCTCAGCGGATATTGACAGAGCGGCGTGTTACACCCGGTGAGAGGGTGAAGCGAGAAAACAACGGGACGGAAGCTCGCTTCTCGAACGACGACAGGCAGCGGGACGCCATTCAGACGCCATCGAACGAATGACGGGCCTGACCGCGCCAATTTATCCATCCGTCCGCGACGATTGAAGGTTCTTCTGCAGGATGCTCAGTCCGGGGCACTGTGGATGGCAATGAGATACATCGACCAGGATCCGCCGTAGGCAGCAGGCTGCTGCAGGACAGCGGCTCGACGAGGTCGTGGAAGAGAAGAGTAAAGAAAAACGTGGCGGGATTCGGCTCCTCTCGGCTCCGATAGGAAGCTTTGTCCCACGATCTTCGGCCGAAAGTCAATTTGAACCAATCACTCCGGAAATTAAGAAATTTCGGCGCCTTGGAGTAAAAGCGGGTTCCAAGGGTAAGGAGCTTTTTCGGAGGCCTCTGCGCTCGACGAACCTTTTTCCTTCGGATTTCGGCCCCGCCGATCCGACTCCCCTTGCCCACTGCTCCCGAGCTTCGCTCGCCATCGCACGTGAGCTCCGCTCATTGGCAACGCCCCTCCGGCAGCTCGGCACCAAGGTCTTGACTCGGTGCTACGGTTGTAGCGGAGGCCGAGTCAGGACATGACACTTGGTGACAGGTTGTCGGCGTCGAGCCTCGCTCTTCCGCCCACCACGAGCTTCGCTCCCTCTTCGAGCCCCGCTCGCATTTTCTTCGCACCCACCCGCCACTCCCTTTTATTTTTATGGTTTTAAATGGACATTTAGCAGATACAACTTACTCTATATTGTATGTAGTTGGGAGCTCAGCCCACGCGCTACGAAAGGCGAGAAGTCCCCGGTTCGATTTCAATTGAACGGCCGGTCGAGAGTTCAATCCCGTCTATAGTCATTCTTTACGACCTCTTTGCGATCCTTTGTAGCACCTTTTTACTGCCAATAAACCCAGTGTAGAGTCTGCCTGAAGGATTATAGAGTCTTTCATTCGCCGTCTGGCTGAATATATTATATAGGTTGGTACATATGTGTATGTGTAAATACTAGATGCCTGTACTACAAGTCTATGCATCGTTGAATGATATATGGAGTCCCGGACAGAGGGGGAGCAAGGGGGAGGGATGCACCTTGGCTTGGCCTTGACGGTGGCCTGTTGCGGGGAGTCACGGTGGTGCGATCTGATATCTAATATCAGTGCGGCAACGTCAAGGTCAAAGAGAGGACGGACACATAGCGGAGAGCGTGTGGTAGGCTACTGAGCGGTATACAGGGCGGCTGGTACACCGGAAAACAGTGGAGAACAGCAGATAGGAGCCCTTGATGCATCCTAGCAGCGCTCAAGGGTTTCCGAGAGCTGCAGGAAAGCCATGTGTTGGAGCTCGTGACTGTAGCGTGGCTGCCAAGCTACAGCACGGTAGAGGGGCACAGATTGACCCAAAAACAAGGAGCGCGATAGAAGCAAGATATGCAACACCACTCCTGGCTGCGATAAGCACCAGCTAATGCTGGAGAATGAGGAAAAGCAGCGAGGAGCCCTGGATTTGGAACACTGTAGCAGACGAGATAAGCCTCGTGGTGCGCTGGAAAGGCTGCCAGGTGAAAGAGCGACCCAAGAATAGTAGCTCCACTGGCTGGATAGGCCTGCAGGTCAGCCAGAGGGCAGCAGTGGTTCAGATAGCGGAAGGGGGAAGACAAAGATATGGGTTCATAACATGTATAAACACTCCCGACGCATCACGATTTCTTGCTCCACTCCCATTAATATTAGAAACCTGGCTAAACCTGACTATGACTGCAATAAATGGCCCATGGTACAAGCAATTCTGCACAGTGTTTTCATTAAAACTCATAATCTAATCCTAAGCTGACGTCTCCAGCCAACCTAAGCTCTTCAATCTTGTCGACCATCATCTTGAAAACAACCCACCCATTGGCTAGAGTGGGTTGAGGCGCACCCAAGTTAGCATGAATCAGATCAGCGGTGAACTTGAACTCCTCGGATACAAAGCGGTAGGCCTTGTCTCTCGCCTCGTCCCCTCCGTATGCCTCTCTCAACTCCGCCACTGTCTCTGGATTGACCTTGATCTGGCAGTCCCTGGCTAATGCGCGTACAGAGGTGGGGTTCAAGAACATGTTGTTGGGGCAGGAACGGCTCGGATTTTTCTTGTTCTTGGAGCCGGTGATGGTGTGATTGTTCCAGTACTCCCTGAAGGTGTCCAAGCCTGCTTGGACAATCGGTACCCATAGCCAGTAGAAAACATTACTGCGGGGAATGCTTCAGAATATACTGGAGCAAAAATAACTAAATCTTACCGGTGAACGATATCATTAGGTATGAGATAGCCGTCAGCGCTGCCTTGCTGCAGCACTTGTTTGACTGATATACCCTCCCCCGTACGCAGCCACCGCCAGAAACCCTCTATAGGCGTGTTCTTGGTGCTCGCTTGCTTGACTCCGGGTGGGAACTCTGGGAGAGTATATTCAGGTGCGGCTTCGGTGCTGAGCACATAAAATGAATGAGGACTTGATAGGCAGGCAGGCAGTCAGGCATACCGTAGAGCGTCGTGAACTTTGTGGACTTCATTGACCTCGCTGCCCATATCCGTTGTGATCTGAATAGAAATCCGATCTTGGTTTATGTTAGGATAGCGTGTCGATACTGGATAAGAGAGACTCACACCCGCGATCTTCGACAAGATCCAAGTAGTAGTGCACGATAGCATTGCTGTTCCGGACGTTTGGCATGAGAATCAGTGAATGGAGGTATCCCGCAAACTGGTCTTTCGAGGCGTAGATTGGGAGATGAATCCCCTCGCCCATACGCAAACCTTGCTGCGCTAATTTCTCGTGGCCGTCGGAATGCTCTTGATGCCATGGGCCGAATGCCTGCAAAGGAGTACGATGTTGCTCTTTGCGTTTGCGTCCCACCAGTCGATTGTCAAATTCTTCATCATAGTGGTCGTGAAGAATCTCTCGCAAGTCATCCCTTGACGTTTAAGTACTGAGGAGAAAGAGAAGCCGTGATATGAGAAGTACCTTGGAACAAGAACACCCTGATTGGCCAGTCGCCCTTTCACTTGAGTCACGCCCCACCCCCCTGCAACGTCGCCTTCCTTGAGGTCTATAACGAGTTGTGCTGTTTCATTCCGAGTGCGTGTCTTCTTTGCCTTCCGCACTGAATCTGCTCCGACTTGGCGGCGCAGTTTATACAGCTTGTTTTTTCTGTCGATGGAGTCGATATGTGTAGAAGGTAGATTGAAGCAGCTCACCCGATCGAGAGATTGAATTCAAGTTCAAGGCGGCTCCTCTGATCTTCTTGATTCAGTCCAGCGCCGCTGTTTTCACGCCCATACTTTGTGAAGGCGGCGAGAAGAATGTCGTCCGGCGGATCTAATGGCATAGGATTAGCGTGGGGTAGCGCAATTGTGTGAGAGCTCTGAGACATTCTTTGCTGCCTGAGCCATTCTTTCCCGAAAGATTAGGCATTCGAAGGGGGGAAATGAGGTAGTGGTGGTTGGCGGCCAAGCTTCATGATCGTATAGGCACTCAAATTTAATCTGCACAAACAAAGAGTCAGAATCTGAGACGGACGCAATGATAATTCATCCCCTCATCATGACCAGAAGCGGTGAATGATATACACCTTTCAAAGGTAATGGTCAACACGTTGAATTCGACACACGAAGAAAATCGTAAAGAAAATCGTAAAGAGTCGTTAGTCCTAAAGAGTCGGTAAAGAGTCGTAAGAAGATCGTAAAGAGTCGTATGTAAAAATCATCGTAAAAAGAGGCTAGAGGTACGTCATAAACCGAAGGGAGTCAAGATTCACGCCGCCGCATAATCCCTCTTCTGTTTAGCGAGTGTGTCTTCCAGCACACCCTTCGTGCAAAGTCCAAGGGCTCGACAGAACAGATTGCACTCGTGATTGTCAATGGCGTCTGTGATCCCGATAAATCCAAAGTCACCGACACCACTGTCTCTGAGAGTTGGAGGCTGAGCGCCGTGGAAAACATGGGCAAGGAATAACTCACTCCGACGCCGTATGACTCATGGGATCAAAGAGAACCATGGTACGCAGAGTGCCGGGAACAGCATGCAAGGAGCCTGATAAGTATCCGTTATTTTCTTTCTTGACATATGTTTTCAAAACGCACCTTGTAAATCCACCATGGCCATAGTGCAAGCGGTGTGTTCCAAGACAAAGTGGGCAAAGGACAGCATGGTATTGGCTAACTTGTCTGTATCTGCTGTCGATCCCAGGGTACCACTGAATTTTCGGACCACACTGGATGAGCGAAAGGGTTCGACGAGATAGGTCGAGTTTGCGAAGCTGCCGGCCTCGTCATCCGAAGAACCCGTATCTGAATTGAATGTCAGTACAAGGCCTGCGAAGCGCACAGAAACTCACCTTTTATAGCTTCCGCAGCCTGTACGGAAATCAAGAACGCGTCCGAGACCTCGAAATCTAAAGTCAAAGCTCTCATTTAGGATGCGAGGAGCTTGAGATGAAATCACACGTACTGGCAATCTCCATGAAGTTCTTGATCGCCGCAAGCTCCATGTATTTCTCGCGAAACATGGCCAAGCGCTTGAGACGAGCAAGGTCCTTGGCAAGAGCGATGTCGTTGTCCTGCTTGGACACCACGGGAGTACCACCAACAGGTTCGTTGCCAGTATCGAAGAACTTCTTAGCGACGTAGACAGTGTCATCACCGTCGATGTAGCACTAAGTATGAAATCAGCGGAGCTCTCGCAACAATAGTATAGCATATACACCTCACCTTGTAGACGTTCTTGGACTTGCCGCGATCAGAAGGCGACAGAATCAATGTTCTGACTTCCATCTTCCCGTTTTGCATCTCAGCGGCTGGAATCAAGTTAGCGCTCTCCTCTGTAACTACAGCGTTCAGTCTCCTGAACGCGATGTTCAGCATAGGGACCTGGTCAGGCTGCGGGATGGTGTAGCCAAGAGCGTTCAAATTGTTGTTCAGCCGTACAGACGAGGCAAGAACTTGGAAACATACAAATCAGCCATTGCATTGGGATGAGATGAGATGCGCAAATGACTGACCACCGCTTTTACGCCTCTTTGGAGCTCCAGACAGCCCTTCAGCCCGTCGCTTGCGACCGTCGGAAACCAATGAGTCTGAACATTCATTGTCCTCGTCTTCGGGATAGAGGCGTTGGAGACGATCTACACGAGTGGTGTACTGCACGCCGCCGCATGGGAGCATTAGCCGATTGAAAGTACATCTGTAACTAGGGCGCACCTTCTTGAGGTCGATTACGGTCTCGAATTTAAGATACTGGCCTTTTGCCAATCCCATGGTGTTCTTCGCCAGAACAAGCGCTTTATCCAGGCGCAAGACGTAAAAATTGTAGAGGCCTTTCAACGTAAGAGTGGAAGCCTGATCGTCGATGGAAATGTTCCCTGGGAACCGAAGGACACAGTCCTCTCTGTTTCCGTGTTAGCTAGCCAATAAGATCACAAAGTATAATGCGTCTCACATTTTGAGACTGAGAGGATGTGCGGCATCAGCGATCCAACCGATATCGGCATGAGCAACTGCATCAGCAAGAACCTCTAACAATCAGGAATGAGTATCTGAAGAACGTAGCAGGAAGAAGATACTGACTCTCCAGCGGTGTTTCCATCGCAAAGCTGAAGGTATGGCTGCCGATGCTCTTGTCAATGACACCCTTGACGCGATAGAACATGTGAACAGAGACAGCCGTTGACGACTTCATGGTAGTACGTATCATTTCCAAGTCAGCGACTGTCGTGGTAGGCCCCATCACATGGTTTGTGAGAGCCTGGAGCGGCCCAGGAGGATTGGGATTACCCAGACGCTTGCGCATAAGCTCAGCACGAGCAGCCGCGCCAGTGTCTTGGGCACTCGGTAGGCCACTCCCCTTTGCGTCTACCAAAATGTAATGCAAAGCAAAAAAAAGCCAGGTCACCACATACCTTCGCGTTTGCATGCGCCGCACTTTGGTGGCTCAAGCTGGGTACTACACAGTCCGCAGCCCTCGCATTTGATGAGTGTCTGTGAAAGAGTGAATAGAAGAATGAGATTAACAACAAAAACTTACATCTCTCAATGTCGCTTTTTCCTCCGCTGAAGTGGCCGCACCCACTTTCTTGCACTTCATGCAAAGATCCCCAGGCACACCATCGAAGCGTGGGAATATCTCAAGGCAACCATTCTCGGTGCCTGGCAAAGTCCCACAACGTGCGGTGTTGAGTCCGTTTTCCGACATAGTGAAGCGTATGAAGGCATCAAATGACTCTGCCTTTTATACCAGCGCCGAGAGGACGTGCACGCATGCAGCACGTGCGAATTGGTGCGAATTGAGATTCGGAACCAAGGAGGAGTGGTTACCGGGCATTACCGCGAAGGCTCCACAGGTCGCAAATCTCTGAAACTGGGACGAAAGCGGTAACACCATGAGGAGGTCGTGAGAGAATATAAAGGCAAGCTTGACAAGAAAAATAATGTTAGTATAGACAATGAGCTGGACAGTATATCAGAAGGATGTATACCCATTTTTTGAGGAGGCAGAAGTCAATTGTGCTGAAAAACCAAAACACTTGATTTCGACGCGTGGTGTCACACATGTCACGGCGTGTCACGCTGGCCGTCACGATGCTCGCCAAAACATGGGGGGTCCCATGAAATTTTCTGGAGAAAATCTGATAAATCTGGATAAAATCCAAACAGTTCCTACCTACGGGGACTTGTCAAAAGGTGAAGAGCCCATTATTCTCCATGTTTTGTGTCCATTTCCGAATGCAGATTCATCACGTTTGATGCGACTTCCCGATTGAGAGCTGGGCAATCTCGACGAAGTCTTCATTCATCCAGACACTTTGTAGCATAATCAATGAATTCAGCCAGTTCTACCTACACAGATCTTGGCTTGGATACCCCTGGAAGGTGAGAGACATCAGTCACAGTGCTTAAAGAGCGTTACTTTATGTACTTGCCTGTACCTGTACTCTACTATGCATCGCGCAACACATCTGGCATCTGGGGGGAGGAGAGAGCAATGGGAGGCCAAGGAGAGTATGGTGTGTTGGATGGATACTGGGATTAGAGTTGAGCCAACTCCATAGTCGTCAATGTCGAGGGCAAGAGCAAGTGTGATATGGAATCAACAGGTGCAAACAAGCTCCTATCTGGTCCGAAATCTCGATACTTGCACCGTTTTATTGGATGGTTAAAGCCTTGAGTTTTATGCAATGGTTAAAGGCTTGATCAAATCTCAGTGGCTATATTTCCTTGACTTTGGTACAATGGTAGAATATATGGCTGATCTGCGCTCTTTCGGGCCATCCGACTTGAAATGATCGCACATTTCAAGTGCTGCATCCAGCAAGCTCCGTCCCTTTGCAAGCAATCCTTGCCTTTCTTTGGCCCTTCTGAGCCGTATCTGAACCCTGATTTGTGCTTCTGTTAGGTGAGTGTTTGCTTGTCGTATACTTGTTCGTCGACTTGTTCGCCATTGTTTCTCCGCTCCCAGAGAGGCATGTTCTAAATGCCTCATCCCAGAGGGATATTCGCTACGTGCAGTCCAGTTGGCTTTCATGAGAAGCTTCTGCTTGTCCGGCATATCCTGATGCCAGAAGCAAAGGCCTTTGGATCTGAACACATTAAATATGAATTTAGTTCAACGTACACAGACTGAGGCGCTAAGACTTACCGTCCTCGAATCCCCTGGCCGATAACATGAGCATGTCCGCAGAAGTCGGCTGGCCCTACAGTCCAGCCCAAGCTGCGTTTCTTGACATGCTCCATCAGGTACTTTGACTTGTCAACATGCTTCCATTGTCGCTGACCCGTACCAATCATCTTGTTTTTGTTTCCGACCTTTACCCTGGAATACATAAATTTGAGAATGAATCACCGTGGTAGAACGAGACCTTACTTTTTAAGGACCTCGATCCAAGGGGGCTCTAATACCGTCCAAACCTTGCCTCTCTTCTCGTTTTTGACACGCAGTAGGATCACTGGCAATCGACTAGGGCGCTCACTCTCAGGAAGCAGGGAGAGGGAGTCTGGGTCAAATTGGAATGGCAATTTCGGCTTGGTGCTCTCTGACCGCTTTGCGCCTGTTGGATGTTAAAGTTAGATACAGTGGCGGCTCAACCAGGGCAACATACCTTTCATGTTCTTCAAAATATCATGCCTCAACTCCTGGAAGTATTTTGTGATCGGGTTGACTGTTCCAAACTGAGCTTCAAGTAATTGAATTTCGTCCGCGGACAGACACGGAGTAGGAGTCAATGCAAGTCGCTGAAAAGGGGAGAGGCTATCGGGAAGTGTCTTCATAAACTGGTCGAGTGTCTGGCGTAATTTTTTCTGCGGCTTGGATAGGAATTTTGGTGAAACAGTCATGATGTTTTCGGGGATCTCATTGGCCAATAGGTTTGCCCACCGCTTTTTTTCGACCAGGGATCGGCCTCTGTATGAATCCAGGATTCGATCTCCAAGGTGGCCGAATTGGAGAAGAGCAGGAGCGATGTTTGACAGATCGAAGGGATGGATCACTGTCGTGATGTCCGTTTTTTGAATGAAAATATTGGCGCGTGACAAATCTTGGGCTTCTTTTCGGGTGTTTATTGCAAGTTGCTGTACAAGCTATCAGAAAAAGGAGGAAGGTGCTTCAATCTGATCGCACATTGTATTCGCGAACCAGATTTGCGAGTCGTGGATTCACGTGCCACTCCTTCTGAGCATGGACGCGCAGATGTTTTCCATAACTTGAGGGATGTTAGATTTCAATGCAGTAACTCCAATTCTGAGAACCTACTCTAGCTGGTCCTTGACATTTGCACCCAGGGAAAAGTCGTCAGGTGCATTTCCCGCTAGCATTTTGTCGATCATGTCGCTGTAGTAGATACTAGGAATGAGCTCCGAGTCCGCAAGCTTGTAAGTTCAAATACACTCACTCAATAAGAAACCAGCGCTCCGAATGGAACTGGAAATCAGCCTCCGTTAAAATACAGTACGCAGTCTCGTTCATGAGCACGTCGTAGACTGGAACCCAAGGTGGTATTCCCGCAAGAGCTAGAACTTCGGCTGAGCAGTAACGGCCGTTCCCTTGAAACGGATGTGGACCAGATGAAATCATCCACTGGTATATGGTAGTAGTTGTGCGAAACTTGGGGGCATATTTGCGTAGATAATTTGCATGGAATTCACACCATCCATGAAAGTCGAGGACAGAATCTGGGTTTGTGGTTCAAACACTTTCGGTCTCGCAGTAATGAGAAAAAGATACCAGGCACTCGGTCTCGTTGTAAGTCCAAAAACTCAACCGATGATCGCCAAAACACCTAGAATCATGGAAGACGAATGTAAGATCTTGAAATCAATGGCTCACCCCCCACAGGTTGTCATGAGACAGCAGAGCTAGAACATGTGTTACCATCTTGAAAGCAATAGCGATTTTATATCCGCGTTCCTGGTTCAAAATGAGAAACGAGTGTTGACGTCAAGAAGTCAAAGGGACCTACCTCCTTTGGAACTTGACAAACACCTTCCCACTGAACGATAGTGAATATTTGTGGAGATGAATGAAGCAAGGGCTCCAACTGTTAGCGTGTCAACAAATGGGAAAAATATCGAGAGGTAAGTATACTTCAACATGACAGGTCGTCAGATCGAGAACAAGCATGCGAGGATGATATGAGACCCCTTTTAACTGAAGTCCGGACGTCTTGAATGCTTCTGTGACGGTAGTCTTGGGATTAGAGAGGGCAGTTGAAATTTTGCGAGGATGTTGCGGCCAGAGATATCTGTTTCGGTCTGGAGTAGCGTCCGAGTTATCTGGACCAGCGTCGTCCGCATCTGGGGCATCTGGGTCTAGGTCCAAGTCTCCTCGGTAAATGGGAGGCATTTGACGTGTTAATCTGACAGCCAACCCAGATTTTGAGGGTGAACTTCCAATCTTGAACGGAAGTATAGAAGTCTCGTCAGCATCTTGAGAGCGATGCCAGGGCATAGAGACTGGGAATAAATGAGATGGCTGAGAGCTTGAAAAAAGCGAAGAGATACTTGGATCAGCGTCGGCATATTCACCAACTTCCAAGCAAGAGATTGCATCACAAAAGTGATCCCAGTCAACGTGATTCTCGGATATCTGGCTACGAATGTTGAGGGGCAGCTTCAACCATACCTATTCAAGCAATGGATGGGAGTGATTCTGCAAAGACGGACACCCAAAAAGACATACGTCGTGAATCAGTAAGCCATGTGTATCGGGGATAGCAGCAGCCAAATTGCGCATAGTCTCGGCCCAAGCTCTATGAGTACCTTTCTCAAGGCTCTCAAAGTGCAGTGAGCACGAAAATTTGAGCAACTGGTCTTCTCTGGACTGCATTGAGGCAGCTTCATCCTCTATCATGTCGGCCCAAATCCCTTCAATCTTGGTGCAGTCGGGGTGGTCCTGGACCCACTGGGAGTCAAGATAGCGTTGAACATACTGGGAGAAGAATCTCCCAGCTTCAGGACGCTCAGGCATGGTACTAGTCAAGCCAGGCTGTCGATAGGAGTGGAAGCTCGAGACAAAGAAGCTGATGATGTCATACCATCAACTATCGGAACATCGGGACCATCGGGACGTTGGATTCTAAATCCGCCATTAGCTGCAGAACGAGATAAATGTGCCTATTAGAGGTCCTACATGCGATACCGGTGCTACAAATACCTAAAACAAGGTGGAAAAGAAGGTGGAAAAGAATGACTATTGACCGGATTGAACGCTCGACCGGCCGTCCAACTTAAATCGAACCGGGGACTTCTCGCCTTTCGTACCACGCGCTCCTCACTAAATATATTGGGGGCCGCTTTTGCGGCTTGCCGTTGCGCTACACATCTTGGTTCGGCCAACGCAGCAGAGGCCCGAAGATGTTACCGAAACTTAAAGTTTCAGGGTCGGATCAACGGGCCGGGGCCGGGCCGGCCTTCCGGCCCAGAAACTTAAAGTTTCGGTTTCATCTTCGGGAGCGCCAAAATTTCTTATTTTCCGGAGTGAATCCCGTTCTGCGCTTCGACCGGACAAAAAAAATAGGTATAAAGGCTGGAGCTTGAGATCCGGACTCCGCCGGTGCAATGAGTTTACACGACTCGCAAGGTTGATTATGGCATACAAACGCTCGGGGACAACCTGAACCAATGTGCACTAATATAGTTTCGAGGCAGGTGCAGTAATTCATGAATCCGTAGTTCTACGACTCGAATCCAGATAGGAAATCCGCTATGATAACGGCGTATATATAAGCTTTGTCTTCGGTCTCCAACAAATCGAAACTGTTGATCCCCGAATTCTCCGTCATAGGCCGAAACAGTTTATCGTCAGGGTTCCCCTCTGCGAACCGCCAGACGATGCACTTATTGTCTATCATGACTGATCTTCTCGTGCGATGGGCCTGTAAATTGTTCTAGCTGAAACCCCGCCACACATTCGGGATGATTTAAACGATTTACCTCCGCCTCCACCGGTGTGTCCTCCCGAAAAGAAAACTTGTCGTGCAACTGAATCCAGCCCGCCGTCTCATCGGAATATTGGGTTTCCTTTGGTATGTGAACGGGGGTGAGCTCATGCCGCCCAGCCTTCAGCTGGATGCCACTTGCAAGCTGACAGAACTCGAATATGTGTGTGCGAAGTATGGCAACCCGTAGCGTCTTCTCCTTTGCCCATCCGGCCCAGTCCTTGCTACCAATGAAGACGCGCTCTCCTCCGTGCCACAGCGAGATTTTACGGGTGGCCCAGGACACCTGAATGGCTGGATAATCCCGGAGGCAACGCCACACGATCACCCCCAGTGCGAATTCTATCCAAGTCCATGCTATCTCTTCTGGGAAGTATTGTGCTTGTCGCGACGTCACCTTCATCTCGTCGGTGTCTGCTCCCTCAACGTCGAAGAGAACGCGCGGATCAATGGATTTGGGATTCTTGTTTATGTCCTTGAACTGCGATGATGATGTTGGCATAACGAAAGAGCGATGACTGACGCAGTACGCACCTGCCAAACCCCATCGGAATCCGTTTTGCGCACCAAAGTATAGTTCTTCATGTTGTACGCATTACTGTCAACGCGTATCGATACATGAGGCATCTGATAATCCAATCTAGCGCTCACTATATGGGCCGCCCCAGGGCGATCTTGAAGTTAGCCGGAGTGTACCAACATTCGACTTTGCCTTCCGGTGGGTTCTTCAGGGGCGTGAAAGTAATCACATGGTCATCGGTGCCAGGGAGTTGAACTTGAACCTTATGACCATCTAGCCAGATCGGTATAGCGATCTCTATCCGGTTCACGTAGTTTGTCACCACCCACTTCCACTTGTCTGAACCGGCTTCTCTGAATCTTTTGATTGTGGTGGCCTGGTCTACATAACGTATGAGGGGTGTCGTAGACATTGGTGGGAAGTGTGGGTGGAGTGGATAGAGTGAAGGACTTGGTCGACACGGAGACCTTTATATTCCACAGAGATGCACAGCTTCAAGGCTTGTGGCAAACATCAAATCCTAAGCGAAGGTGGGTCCTCGTTTGTGTTCGTGTTCATGCTGTTGTTTTGCCACACAGATGACTCGAATAAGATGCTGATGTTATGGGTGGCGCAACTCGAATGAGTCGTGAGAGGAGTCAAGTCCATCAAATACCTGCCGATTGTTAGCGCTGGCCCGTCCACATACCTTTTCTTGCCGTACTGAGTCCTAGTCCTAAGACCGAGTGAGTGAAAAAGCGATCGCCACGAAAAAAGTGCTGGCACTGCGTTCCGTCAACTAAATACAGAGGTGGATGAGGGCGGATATGTGGCGCACTACGGATTTAGACGAATTAACTATTACAGTGAGGAAAGAACCAAGATATATCCAGAAAAAATCATTCCGATCCAGAAACACACCACTGCAGATCATGGAGGAAAAATTCACCGCTAGTGGAACTGGGTAGTCCTTTCTTGGTCATCACCGCCTATGTTTGTTTGGCCGTCTACTGTCCCACGGTTGAGGTTGAAGTCCATCAATCCGGATCAACAGGGCAAACAACTCTTAGTCATTGACACTCGACCCAATATTGCGGCCTACATCCCGCACGGTGCTGTGAATCAGGACAACGCCAAGGCTTTAGGAGCTTGTATATGACTTTCCGTCAGTCATATATGATACAGGCCCAGAATGTCCCTGAGGTGAGTTGATCTTCAACAAGCGAGGAACGAGCTGATATTGTTGAAGCGTCTGTCTAGGAGAGACCAGAGTTGATCTGGAGAGGGCAATCCATGATCGGAGCTACGACCGGATCCCAATTCCAAGCTTCTCCGTCCACGTTGGAGCTTGTGTAACAAGAGATTCCGTGAGCTTCGTTTCATGCTCTTCTCTCCCCATAGCCGTTAGAACGATAGAAGCGTAAGGCACAAAGAAATAGCACCCCGGACTTATCCAACGAATTCTTGAAGGACTTGAACACCCGCCTCGCGAGTTTTGCAAAATTGGGTTGCGTATTCTCTGTGGTCGCCGGTGGTGCAGGTCCCGATGTTGTCAACATCTCATCGGTCGTTGGTACCCTTTGTACACCACGCTCTATAGGTGTCTCAGCTGGCTTGTTGGCGTTCGACACAACAAAAGGTTCCTAAGAGAGCGTTCCAGCAAACCGCGGGCTTCGGAGATTTCACTACTACGCTGATTTTCGGGAACGTCATAGACTTTCGATATGAACTGTTCTGAACGTATGTACGGACCGATTCTCAGTCCACAGGTGTGATACCAGACTTCTCAGAAATCCACGTCTTCCCCTCTGGGTTTGATCTGTAGCACGGATACTTGCGAATGTGCCCTGTTCAGTACCTGCCGAACCGGGAGGCGTAAAGTGTGCTGGCACGCAGAGCTGCCAGCTGAGTTTTCGCAACCCAGCCCTACTCGCACAAGAATGATGGTCGGCGCTATGTCCTGCGGAAGCGAATGAGTAGTTGTCGGCACTTGATTGAGGGGTTGGACTCACAACCAAGTGCATCGCAGCGGCCTGTGCCATAAGGAATGCCGTTCCGGGGAGGAAATAGGTGATGGCTAGTAGGATTGTGGTGGCGCAATACAGTGCCCCGGACTCTACTCTGTTTAACCAGGTGAGTATGTGATGATCTTTGTTGGCTGACATACATCATCGCGATGACACTGCTATAACGACTTCGGATTGTGTCGTCAGCTCCCACATTCAACGCCTCTCGCCGTATCCACCAGATGCGACCGGCTGAGATTTATTAGCGACAGACGCAGCCTCGGAGGGAAGGAATTGGTTACCGGGAAGAATTATGAGAAGTATGTTCGTGGTAGTCGCGATTATATACGGAACGACTTCAAACGGTGACGTCCAAGAATCAGGGGCCGTGACTGCGACTCCGCCTATCACTGGCAGAAGAGAATCATCACACTCCGGTTTCATCCATGAGCGGAATATTCGCGCACCAAAAGTTGACACCGTAAGAAAGCCGGGGATGACGAGATTTTTTTTTTCGGGATCCCCATATTATATAGCAGCGATACAACTGCAAAGCACGGGTTCAGTTTAGTGCAGTAGAAATGAATATAAATAAACTCAACGAAAAGTGAGTCGGCTACAATGCTATCCTGAATCAGTTGAGAGCAGAAACATAGGAGTTCGAGTACGAACTTGTTTATTCCAAAAATCACAAGGTGGGCAATACGCAACGGTTTCGGTGCCGGCCCAGGATTATCGCTTTGCATTTCTTCGATAAACTGCGGCAGGCTGCGGGCAGCCATCGTGATCAGAGCGAGACGCACAACCATTTGTGCTGTGCCCAAAAGTGCCATCGTGCAGGTGAAGCCCATGTCTTGCGATGGATGAGGGTGTAGAGCGATAAGATGAAGAGGTTGAGGTAAAATGCTTCGGTCCAGATCTTTCAGAGTTTGGAATGAGAAGTAGACTCGCCTACCGTAAAAGAAACTTGCTACCTGCCCCCGCGGCGGAGTGTTAGCCATTGCACGGTAGACTTCGTGGGCCGCTTACCCAGGTTGCGGTCATGTCGGCCACCATGTCAGCCCAGTACTCGCTGAGGGCGGTGGAGTCTACTGCGCATTGGGTTTGCATACTGAGGGTAGAAGGGAAGAAGAAGATGGGCTCTACGGGTTGAGGAGATGTTTAAATCAGTGCGAAACGGATGCCTGCACAAGTAACTTATGTAATTTAACTTGGCCTGCCAGAACTAACTTTACGGAACTTATGGCAGGCTAAGTTAAATTCCCAAGTAAAGTTCCGCATAAGTACAAGTTAAGTACAAACAAGTTACTTCAAGTTCCCCAACGTTAGACTAAGTTAGTTGCATGTTAACTGTACCGTGGCCTTGGGACCTGTCGGATGTGTCCCTAACCAATAATATCATCTTTTGCATGAACCCTGGCCAACTGAAACAATGATCCAGGCCCCCTTGGTGAATGCCGGTGGATTATTACCTCGAGCCCCCGTTAAATGCAAGTTCAACGCCAAAAATGGCTTGCATGCGCAATATAGAAGTTTAGAACAGACTCAGCACGTCGACATCATTCAATGGTTCTCATACTGTCTTTGTTCGCACATTCCATTGAAAGCCGTAGGTTTCGACGGCAGCAAGAACTGAATTCACGGCTTGTTGTTTGTGTGTTCAATGGTCACTGCTGTATTTTAATTTTTGAGTGAGCAACTTTGAGTGCATGACACAGGAGAAAGAGGCTAAATAATTCAAGCATTGTGTTCGCAATACAGGACTTCTCGCTCGCCACTGTTAACGAATACGGATGGTTAGCAGCATGTCCAACTTGTGGGTTGAGCCTTTGTGCGATCCGCCAGCCTCACTGAAAGAAGCTGAAACCAGGTTGAACTGGTGTATGTTCCCCATGTCGGTGCCGGAGAAAAGGGGAATTAAATAACGCAGGAAGAGCCTTCCGGCCCGTAGTGATCTGTTACACACCACGACAAAGCCCCTAGTCCCCGCATCGATAAAAAATGGGCGAGGACACAAACCCAGAGCAATTGCGAACTGAATCAGAAGGGCTTATTTGAACCTGTCGAGTCGTAGAGGTTCCCTGCGAAAGGTATATCCACTCTCTAGGTGTTTACATTGGGTATGAGGGGCACTTAAATAAACTGAGGACTCCGACGGCTATGGTGACGGTCAAATGATGGTCCTACCACTCAGGTCGAACTCAGGTAATTACTGCGTGCCGACATGAACAAAGGTTTGAAGGGCTATTTCATGAAGGGAACACATCAGACATACCATTGAGAGGTATAAATGGGTTCCCAATGCTCTACTGACTTCGTACGGCCCCGCAACGCGTTAACTTGGTTCAATTGATCGCATAAGTTAGCTTTGGCGGGGGATTGATGGCATCTGATGGTATAAGTTACTTTGGTCGTGTTTACTTGATCTAACTTGGCGGGCAAGTTAGCGTACAGTTAACTTAAGTTCCGCACGATCAACACCAGGAACTCATACTCCCTGGTTGTTTGACATTAATGCAGGCTGCATAAGCCCTATTATGCCTTCTGCACCAACTATATTAAGGAGTTCAACCCAAGTTCAACCTTCCATGCCCGCCTGCGAGCCAAGTCGCCGTAACTCAATTACTCGATCCCCAAGGTATGGAACGTAAGTTGAATTGGATTGTGGTGTAGAGTGTGAAGTATCCATCTCCAAGCAGATTCTTCATGCTCATGCCGTTCATGCAGTTGAGATGACCACTTCAACCGAAGGTTGTTGCTGCAAGGAAAACACTTGTGATTGCCAAGTAAGTATATCGCAAAAGAGTCCGTGTGCATAACATGGTCAGTAAATCATGTCCAATATACTCAGGAGATCAATCAGCACAGCTACTACATTGCTCAAACTCACGAGATTATGCAAACTTGTGGATGTTCCGCATACCGGATAGGATGGATTGTGATTATCTTGCCACTCAAACAGAGACACCTCAGTGAGCTTGCATGGCAAGTTCATGCCAATGTACAGTAGGTGATGCTCCAAGTCGAAAGATTGCGGAACTTACGATGATTTCCGGCCCAAGTTCACTCGGAGTTGACGATATAGGTCAATCAAGTAGCGGACAAGGTAGCAGAGGTTCCCTGGATGCAGTTAGAGCACAAAGTAGAGGGCAATGAATACATATATGAACAGTAGTACGGCCAAAACAGCTTAGAATGTGCTGCGGCACATTGGCCAGTTGACTGTACCCGCCAAGTAAGCCCAAGTTGATTTCGACGCGCGTGGGAAAACTTAAGTTAACTTGCGGCACGCGTGCCGAAAGGAGCAAGTAAAGTACAAGTTAGTTCTCATAAGTTACTTTTTACGGACTCTGCGAAACGCAACATGAGACGATCACATAACTGAGATGAGGGATGACAGATAGAGATGGACCATTTGATTATTCAACATCGCGGAAATAGGTCGCCCATTGTAGAGCTTCAAGCTTGAGAAAGATGCTATAGGAATCCGACGTCGTAGCCACCCCAGAGATCATGAATGTCAAGTATTAGCTGATGGCTGCCTTTCGGGAATAGTCAGTCGAATCCGAGAACCAATGAAAGATGTAGTCTGGGCTGCGTTGGTCGTATAGACATGCTGAAGGTGATTTGCAAACCGTTTCGGGTCTGAATCCACATGAAATGAGTGTAAGATAAAATCGACAGAGAATATGTCCCCAGAAACGCATGCTAAGATTGCACTCCATCAAACGAATATAGAGAGCAATCCTCATCGACAGGTAGCCGCACTCCGGACGAGAATATTAGTTAGTCCAAGAAGTCGCACGACTCCATTCGCCACACAAGTCCTGAGGAGACAGTAATCAAGCCGTCAATAATTCAGACAAATAAGATAACTGCTGAACGCACTCAGCAGGATGAGAGTCATTGGACCTTCCCTACGCAATCCCATCTGCGTCCTCAATCCAGCAGCGCGAACCTGGTGGATTCACATGAGAATGACCGTATGCGAAAAAATCAATTTGACATAAAAACTAACCGGGCACAATCTCTCCCCGTTGCCTCTTTGCAATGAAAGCGTCGGCGCGCGCCCAAAAATCCAAGCCACCTCGCGTACCAATGACCCAGTCTTCCTCATACTGGTCGCTAGGAAGACGCATGTACACAACTCGAGCATCGTCAACGGACCGGGGTCCATCGGCGATGCTAGTGTAGTTCATGTCAATCAAAGCCTCGAGCTTTGGGCATCTTGCAAGCACGTCGGTCGGCGAGGCACTGCCATGCCAAATGGACAGGTGCGTGAGGACGGGGAGCAAGGACAGATGATCGGTCATCTCGAGAGTGAGAAACCCATCAAACAGGCCGAGATGAGTAACAAAAGTGAACATCGGATGCGGTGGACGCGGAATTTCAATGCCGTGGAGTAGATCCCCCAGGAAAAGATTCAGTCGACGCGGCCGTATAGCAGCAAGATGAGGGTTTAGTTGGATTCCTTGCGCTAGCGTGAGAGAATGTATTCCGCTGCACACCGAAAGAAATTCTTCCAAGTCACCGTCATATAAATCCTCGAGCCACATATGCTTAACCAGGTCGCGGAAGAAATACGGGGGTTTTGCGTTGGACTGGATGAGCCGCTGAAGAAGGAGCAGGCCACACGTGAAGAGCGTCCCTTTTGGAGTGACAACTTTGTATCTAACTCTCTCCATCCTATTCCATCCAAAATTGGGTTGGATGAGCGTAAGTATGGCAGAAGCATTTGAGGAGCATGCAATGGGCGAAGAAGCTTACCAACCGCAGGCTCGATGTGACACGAGGAAGAGGTTTGAAATAGATTCTGGGTACCGTGCTGCAGTGGTTTCTATGATCTCCCTCTCGAGCTCCGCAGGAAGGAAGGGGGAAAAATTCGCCGCCATGCTGGCAAGAGACAAGGGCCAATTGATTAGCGGGCGCATCAATCGCTGATGTGCGTCGGCACCTCGGCTGGAATTCGCCGTTCCACTGATGTTCTCATGAGGCGTACATGAGGCGGCATTTTCCGCAATGGCTGCTGCACCTGGAATACGCTGGGTTTTATTTAGTATCTCGTTCGAAGAGACAACTTGAGAGGTGCAGTCTCTGCAGAGGAGAGCAATATCAGCCTGAGCCAATTTCTTTGGAATGGAATTTTTGGCGTCGGAGACGTCAGGCCGTCCAAGATTTGGTCCTGAGGCTTCGGGGCGAACGATGCAAGGGCCAGATTGAAGCAAGTCCGTATTTTTGAAAATCATGAATCCTCACGAACTTAGGGTCGTCTTCAACTCCGGCTCTCCTCTGCTCTCTGTGTCCCAGTCAAATTACAGATTTCTTGGACAGTAAGACTCCGATTTAAACTCAACTCAAATGGGCTTCGCCACCATGTGCTGCACCAACGATCCCTGAGGCCGATGCACCTCTTCAATCTCCCATCCTGCCTCCTTGAGGAAACTGTAGTAGTGTGGGAAGGTGCGCTCGCACCCGCGAAGGAGCGCCATCATCTGCACAAATGAATTCAACACGCAATAACGGTAAATGGAACGAAGGAAGTAAACAACGAAACGGACCTGCATGTCCCCAAGATACGGCATCATGCCCACGATGCCCAAGTTCGGGAGCAGCGGTGCGGGCGGTGCATCCGGTACCGCGCCGGGGATGTGCTTGTATGCCTCGTCCTCGCCACACACCAGCGGCACGAGTACCTCTAGCAAGAGGAGCTTTGTGGAGGGCTGCGCGGAGGCGCGTAGGCGCTGAAGAATTCTGCGGCGCGATTTTTGTGAATGATAAGTACGGCAGGGGACGCAGCAAGGGATACACACTTTAGGGCGTACGCATCGGACCAGTCGTGCGTGATGAAGCGCATCAGGAAGATATCCGCGTTCTTCACAGGCTGAGGGCTGAAGAAGTCGTGTTCTAGATGAATTCATCCTCAATCAACCAACTGGATGTCGAAAAAGAAAATGCGCTGACCGGCGAAGGAAACACGCCCAGCAGCTTCAGCACCGGGGAGTTCGGTTTCCCAATACTGGATGACATAGATCCCGGTCATCGTGGATGTATAGATGACAGGAGACCAACCTGCTTGCCCTCGCCGAGCACGGCGTTCTTATCCTGGATGAGGAAGCGCAAATGCGGATTCGCCTTCGCAATCTCGAGTGAGACGGAGCCTACACCGCCGCCCACGTCCACAATGAGTGTCTTCTCCGGCAGTCCAGACCACGGGAACCCTGAAAATTCGTGACCTTTCGTCCATGTAAAGGAAGTTGGAAAAGGAAACAACGTACCGTTCAAAATCGCGCCCGGAGGCGACATCTTCCGCGCCACGTCCATTGCCATGCCGAACCTCTTGAATCGTTTGCGGTTGTCCGGCTTCTCGTACCACGAGAACAAGTCAGTGTGCGTGCCGAAGGCTTTGTTTAGAGGCGTGTTGGACTCGTCGGGGGACGCCTCGGACTCCTTGTCGAGGACGACGTCCGTGATGTAGGCGGCGGCTTTGAAGGTCTCGTCTGTGCTTTGTTCCGGGATAACCAGTTAGTTGAAGTTCAAAGGTGTCTAAAGGTCAGCAAAATTCGGGCTAGGGACTCACTTGAGCAGTACAAGCGCGGCGTAACCTTCCGCATTGTCGAATTTCTCCTCAGGACTACAGACAAAATTCAACAGATCATCGATAGTTGTTTTGGAAAACAAGCTCACGCGGCCTGGATGGCAGCGAAACTCTTGCCCGTGTCCAAACACATGGAAATGCGGTTATGCGCAAACACGTTCGGCGAAAGCTCGCGGAAGATGTGGTTGGACGCCAAGGGACGCAAAATGCGAGCTGAATTTAAAACACTTCATTATACAGTCACGAATGGAATCGGCGGCGAAGGCTTACCGATTTTTATCGGCTGCATTCCGTTCTTCTTCGCAATATCGTTGATGTGCGCTCCCTGTGGACCAGCTTCACGGATAATCTCTGCGGTCGAAGATTCCGCGACCACTCCCATTGCCGCCGAGACAAGGAACTGAATGATTGGCGTTCAGTAAACGGCGCGTGCCTCGAAGATAACGCAATTACCCCGACTGACGCGTCCATAACCGATTTACCTGGAAATTGCATGCTCGCGATGAGCTGATGGGCTGCAGCTAGGGCAATCGAGGTCGCTTTTGCGATCTCATTATCATTCAGCAAAGCTTCGCTCTCCTTGGTGTTGGCGGGATTATTGAGATCGGGGTACGTGCTGTTGAGCGCCTTGCACCGGGCATCGACGGCGGTAACGGAGGAGGATATGAGGCTGAGCAGGTCTATCAAGGGGGACGCCATTGCAATGGGCTGAGTCTGAACGCAATCGGATGGTTATATAGTGCCGTGGCGTCGGACAACAAAAGTGCCACGATGCAACTGCGATGACCAGTCGGACCCCCGGAACCCCGCGGTGGTCACCGAGAAACGACGCGTCGTGTCGCACGGGTAGGCACGGGTTCTTCTGTTTGCAGAACTTCAAGGACTTCATCCCGGCACAATCAACGAGTACGCGGTGTGCATGAATTATTTTTTGAGCCGGGGACGAGTATCTTGAGGTTTGACGCTCTGCTGTGGTTCAACTACCCGCGTTCGACCTCCTCTGTGGATGGGCATTGGGATGACAGAGAACGGACTCCAATAGATAGTCGACCCTGGATTAACAAAATTAAACAAACCCACACGAAAAGCCGTCGGTGATCAGTGTGGGGCCTTTGTCAGAGCTGTTCACATTGAAATTTTTTCTCTCAAAGAAAGGCGAAAGGAAGGCGACTCGGAGACCAGTCAAGTTTGAGTTAAGTACTTATTCATTGACTCGATGACTTGAGGAAGCCGACCCTTGCTGTCAGTGAAGCTTTTCCTGTGAACAGACTGTGAGAGTTCAATTGTGATGTGACGACGTATACACACTTCTGGCTCTGCGGAATCCAGCGAATTGCATGGTTGAACTTTGTTTAATAGTAGACGCGGTCAGGGAGTAGCATATAGTAATAGAGATGTGGGCGGTTCGTTTCGCTCAGTGAATGAGACTCATCTCCCGCTCGAGCTCCGGAAGAACACCAGCAAGAACTGCATTGACATCGGGCAGAACCTGCCCAACCGTCATCCCTGGCGGCACCTTCCGCACCGCGCGCAACCTCGCCAAGTGCAGTGTAGCCGTCGCCGCACGCATGGGAAATACCAGTGGGCGCACCTGCGCACCCTGATACAGGAACACAACATGCACCTCCATGCGTTTTCCACTCTCCCTCGAACGCACGAAGTGTGCAATGACCGTGCGGGTGTACGTGTTGACTGCGTTCATCGCGCGCTGGGGGCAGACTTCGATTTTGGGCTCGTGGGCGTCGCTGTAGGTTAGGACGGTGTAGAAGGGCTCCCGGGGCCAGGAGTGCATGAATATGACCTGGCGGACGAAAATGCTGGGCAGCAGGCGGAGGTGTTCCGACGTCAGCAATGCACGTATGAAGCCTTTCTCGCGGATGCTCAGGATTTCTGGGTGTTCTGTGCGTGCAGGTAGTGATTAAAGCGTGTGCATATGGGGACGATGTCAATTACCGATTTTGTACCGTTCGAAGGTCCCACAGATCGCTTTGTGATTTGTCTTCCAATCGGCCGACTGACACTTGGCAGAGCAGTAGTCGGCGGTTCGGCACCCACCGCAACACTGGAAGTTCTGTCGCGGGCCGATTTTACCACACTGGTACAGAGGTTCAGCATCGCGATAGAGGCGAGGTGATCGCAAACACACCTTGAGGTTATCGCACGCTTTGAAGTACGGCCTGGACCGCTCCCAGCTATGCAGCAGTTGAAGACGTGCCTCCGCGAGGGAAACAAAATCCTTCCACTCTGCCCGGAATGCGGACTTGTCGATATCCGATGCAGACGCAAACGCTTTGGCGTCCTGGAAGGAACCGCTGAGTTGCAATAAGACAGGGTAGTGCATGAGAGCACGAGGCAGAATTTCCGTCAATAGCAACTTTATGCTGAGGAGTATAGGGTCGGTACTTGCATCTCCACTACCCGCTTTCATCGACGCCGCGAGACGGACGACAACCCGCAACACGCCTGCATCGATGGCCTGCGCAACATGTGTGTATCCAGGAGGCCATCCCAACGTGTCGCATAAGTATGTCAAACAAAACGCGAGCGCTTGGACCGACGGGGTACCGTGAAGTGCTGAGATCGTAGTCAGGACTGTTGGGAGCATAGGGTGTGCACGAAGGGCGTCCCGGAACGGGGCCGGGTCTGGAGTTCCAACGACAAATATCCCGGCCGACATTAGGTATTGTCCCGTGAACTCGGAGTTGGGACTCGCGGCTGCTAGGGAGAAGTGTTGGACAAAGGTCGCGGCCAGATCTTGGAGAGTACCGCCAACACCATCCACGACTTCGTCGAATTGGGCCGAGTTACGGTTTTCGATAGGCATGACCAATGTGAGGTTATAAACTTCTCGCATTAATCGTTCAGGTTGTGTGCGGGGAGCATCAACCACCGCCTTCCAAGCCATGGCAAGAATACGCAGCACCCCAGGTGTAGTGCAGACGTTATCCGCCGTCCCCGGATGATTGCAATGGGACACAATGCAGGATGCATTGAGGCGAGAGAGCTCTTCGTGCGGAAAGGTAGGCACAACTGATATGAGCGAGCCCCAGTATTGGTCAAAGAAATACGCCCACTTCCAGAAGCGCGGCCAAACGTCCGGGCAGGCATCCACCGGAATGAGCGACGCTCTGGCAAAAAATACCAGTGCGGTCATCGCGGACAGTGCAAGTTCCACGGTGGGTATGGCGGCACCAGTGGTCAACAGAGTATCAAGCTCCGAGGGGGAAGGGATGCCTGAGGTGTCGATATTTGCGAAGACGCATGGTAGTGTGTGGGACGCTTCAGGTTTGGGAAGTATTGGAAGCAGCGTGCACAGTTGGTGGACCGCTTTCAGAGAGCCCTTGAGCGCATTCTCTGCGATCGACTGAGAGTAAAGCAGTAAGTATCAGAGTGGGGAATTGCGGGACACCTTACCCGCACCGGTGGGGGCAATTTCGCAATGTTTTCTGGGCGCAAAGAGGGGTGCATGGAAACCGACGGAACCGATCACTGGTCGTAATTCGAAATGATGGCGGCAGTTCGGCAATCTCACGGTTGCGGGTGGCTGTGAAGGATTGTTAGCATTAGATGCTGTAGGGCTCATCACTTCTTGGCTCTTGCCGCGATCAGCCTTCCGCCCGACCTCCTGCTGAGCCCAAGCCGAGCTTCCCTCGACGAGCCGGAGATGAAGCTCGAGGAACAGAACGAGCATATCGTGCTCGCATTGCGAAAACTGGGCATCTATATGGCACGTAACGAGGAGCTCGCGGCGTTGCCAAGCGCCGCAGAAAAAAACGAATACCTGCAAAATGCACTCGATGCGGCGGTCGAAACATGCTGCATCTTCCCTCTCCTGTTTGAAAAGCGCGAGATTGCTCCGGGAAAGCTTGTTGTATCGAAGAAGCCTCAGTGGACGGGGTGGACGGTCGACCACACGGTACAGCTTCGGAACCGGATGATGGAGCTAAAGAAGCAACCTGAGACGGCCAAGCTGGCCCTACTACAAGCGATGGTAGAAATCCACGGAGGTGCGTGCGCTGATAATGCAGGACTCGCCACCCAATTTTGTTTGACAGATCACACCCTTTGGGCACCATTTCGTATGGGCCGGTACAGCGTTACAGTAATTCTAGTCCATTGCCATGCCGGATTCGAAACTGACCCAATATATAGGCCAGCGCAAAATTCCAGGGATCATCGATCAGGATCGCCAAGGACGTGCCCGAGCTCGAGACTCTCATCATGCGTCTTCTTATCCTCACATCGGGGCTGGATAGCCGTGGAGTGCGCTTCCCAGGCCTGATGTGGGCTTTGACCCACATTCCCGCATATAACAATGCCGACAATATGCATATGCCAGCCCCGCTACAGGCCGCCGCGATCATGGCGATCCAACCCTTAGACGTTCTCCAGATAGATCTTTCGGATGATATCGACAAACCTCAAGATGAGTCCGGCGAGCCGGAGATGAAGTCCTTTGGGTATGTTGGCAACAAAAACAGGCGGGCTGTACCCATAATCGTCTGTCGTTATGCAACGACATACACAGGGTTGGACGTACCACCGGTATGCCAGTATCATACGCAGATTCCGTCACAAGCTCACGATGACTTACAGGGTGTGCAAGAGCTGGTTCGTTACGCACGTATTCCGCCAATGCACGATCCCCCCAACGCGTACCTAACTGCGACTCAACATAACCTACTTTCTCGTATGCTGTCAGTACCTTTTCGCCCCTCCCGAGAAATTCACCTTGATACCGTCGCAGAGAGTCCAATAGTAGACGACTCTCCAAGGCCGAGAAGAGAAAGTATCAAGCCTCGGTGCCCCCAGCGCTTCGTGCGGTCACTGGGATCTCGTTCCTCAGTCCCATTTACTGTCCATCCACAATTGCGGCGGACGCAATCGAACTCGGCCGACGTCCGCGCCTCGCGTGTTCGGTGTGTTTGCAAACCGAAAGCGAAACGAAACTCTTTTTTTGTACTGGCTGTTCCGGTACGTATCTTCATTCATTGAACGCGCAACCCAGTCAATTTTGGCTATCATTACAGGCTCAGCGTACTGCAGGTACGTACTTTGCCTCAAATTTCCGCTCGTTCGCGTTGATCAATTGCGCTCAGCCCGGCGCATCAATCGCAGGACTGGGCGCGACACAAGCCCGAATGCCGGAGCACGAAGAACGTCGACCGGGACGGTGTCCCCTGGAAATCTCCCCGGGCGGTCCGCGTCGACGCCAGCAATCCCCGGTCACCCTTCGCCAAAGTGTTCCTGCAGCTCGCGTATTTTCACCGGGAACCCGACGCCGGCAACTTGTGCTCGTGGTCCAATCCCGTGGACCGGCTGAAGCCCTACAGCAAATCGTCCGCGAATTCGCGATGTGACAAGACAATTCACGGGCCTGGCGAGCGGTTCATGGTACGCATCCGGTGGGGTGGGTTCGCCGACGTTACGGAGGAGCAAAGGCGCCGAGGGACCTGGGATAATGCCGCCGCCATGAACATGATGGTCATGGGCGTCTTGCAGATCCTCGGTATGCATATTCCGGCATTCTCTATACGACATCGCTGACATGGATTTTTCTAGACAGGGCACATAGCTGCAGCATCTTCTTCCAGCGCCAGACGGGAAATATCGTGTCGAGTCCGTCCGGACCTACGAGTTTAACCAAAGAATCGCAGCTTTCAGCTTCGCGGAGCCTCATTGTTCCGAATCCTGGGTCTCTCAGTGAACCGATGGATCAGGATAATTCGACGGTGTTTGACGCTATCGTGGACGTTGTGCGGAAGTGGAGCGTGGATAAGGTATGGGAAGCTTTCCGTTGGTTTCCGATAATGCTCACTGTGCGCAGTGCGAGTGTGTGTTCCTTTGGGCTGTGCGTCGCGGGGACTGCTTGGAGATCGATCTGGTGGACGTCCCGGACCAAAAGCTGGGCTGGTAAGGACGGGTTTGGCTGGTTGAAACAGATCTATATGTGCGTGTATATGCCGCTAATTTATACAGAATCACTATGTAGTCGCAATCCGGTGTGACTGGAAGCAAACTCAACTCGCAGACGGCCCACCGGTGTCTTGGCCCTTGGGTTGTGGCAGTTCGTACCACGTCGTCTGGGACCGAGTCCGCGTCAACCGAGCGACATCGTAGAACGCCATTTTACGCGTGCTGATTATGGCACTCAGCTTTTGGGCAAACGAATAGACAAGGAAAAATATTCGGCGCATCCCCTCGAGCCCGAGAAAGAACGACAAACGATCAGTCCGCCGTAACCGCCGTAGCCCCAATGCACTTTCCGAAGATCGTCAACCTTTGGCGCGAAACCGAATCCCGGTTCTTCTCGTTGTACTTACTTGAATTCCAATGCTGGTTCGAGACACGAAGTCGGGCCGCCCGTGAATTGCCGGTGGCTGTACACCGAATCCTGTCGTCTTCCTCAAGTCTTCCGGCCGTCGTCGGGCAGTTAGCGTCGAGCGAGCACCTGCACCCGCTAACATCCAGCACGTCATCCCCCTCATCCAAGCTGCCTATGCCCCATCTGCCGCCACCGACCTGGGGTGGACTGTCGGTGCCAGGTGGCGGCGTGGACGGTGGCCAGTTTGTAATGATTTCGATTCAGAGCCCGTCTGCATACTGAAATGCGGAACGGCTTTCGACCACCTACCCCAGACGGCGCACGTTTACGGTCTTGCGCTCGCCGCTCCTCCACCTCTCATTTTTCGTCTCGTCTCGTCTCGTGGGATTGTCTCGCTAACTCGTCGTCCCCAGTGTTTCCCTGTAGATTGACTGGAGCTCTTTGCGACACATCGGCTGGAAGGCGATTGCCGACTGGCGCTACTGCGTGCATCTTTTTCTCCCTTCTCCAGTCCAAGGCGCTTTCTGCGTCCTACCGTTTGTTCCGCACCGTCCCTTTTGCCGTACTCCGCCTCATCCCTTTGTCTTCGTCGTTCCTTGTCCCGCACCTGCTCAACATCTGCTCTGCAGGCCCCATTGAAACCTCTGAGGGCCGTGCCTCCGCGCCGTAGATGCACTCGACCTTGGCTTGACGAGCACGTCCACGTTCATCTCCACTTCGCCCTCCAGGCGCGCTTTTTCGCGGGCGTGGCGTTGTGGCGGCATCTGCAGTGCTTCGCTTTCCGGATTGGCGACGCCGGCAAAAGGCAAAGGCTTGATGGTACGTTTCTCGTTTCTCTTTACCTGGTCCCTCCTCCAAATACACTCCTCCTTTTTGCGATACTTGCTCCACTTTCCGCTTTTCTGCATTCCTGTTTACTTTGAATCTTCGTTACCGTGACCGCTCACTGACGCTTCCCTAAATACTTACACGCACGTCGCTGCCGTTGTTTCTTGGCAGGCTCGCAGCTGCGGATCCGCTCGCAGGCGCAGTGCTGTGCGTTTCGTTTGTTTCCAGCCCGTCCGTCCGGTGACCGGCTTTGCGCCTAGTACGTCCCAGGTGGCGATTTTCTGTTTTGGACACCGTTTTAACTTTTGGGAGATCTTGGATTTGGTACGTTTGGCTTGGCTTGGCGAGCGGCGAGGGCGTGACGGTGACGGTGACTGGCAGCCCTCTCCGAACTCCTCGCGCGTCCGCCCTCAGGCTGTTCCGCCGCCATCCTCCTCGACCCTTTAATTGTGTGGGCGTATACTGCTTTCCCCGAATTCGCCTTCCCTTTTTCTGCGTCCTTCTCTGCTGCATCCCCGTTCAGCGCTGCAGCCGGATACCAGCCGAATTACCCTTCCCCTCTTCTTTCTCCAATCTCGCCTCAAGCTCATATTCGTCCCCGACAAACTGGCTGAGGGCTCCCGCCGAATTACTCCCTCCCCCCATTGACCCTATCGGACAGCGCTGGCGGAGGGTGGAGTTAACCACTTACTAGAGTCTACTCGTAGATCGGATTCTTGTATCTCATACTATATGCTCACTCACCAAGTTTCCGTGTACTAATGCGCAACCTCGTCTAACTTGTATCGTTGAAACGTTGATCTCGGGTCAGGTGCCGATAAACAAAATAATTGGACATAAATTGACCGAATGCCTTTCTTGGTCCGCCTTCTGCAATTTTTTTATTCCAATGACGTTCCAATGTGAGCATCCATAAGTTCAACTTGGCTTCCACCCGAATTTGAACTTCAAGCAATGAACTTAATTTGAAGCTCACGTGCCATGCCGTGGGAATAACTCGCGGTTCCGAGCCCCCCTTCTTCTTTCATGGCCACGTCGGTTACTATCGAGCTTCACCGCACCGGCCTAAGCCAGCTATGCTCTGTCTTGCCGTTCGATACCTCTAACTTGTGTCGTGCGTTGGAGCCCCTTCCATTGTGGTGCGCAACTGGACCATATCCGTTTGTTTCGCAACGAGCTTTGCCACTGCTGCGGGAACTTTCTGAGACAGTGCCAACCTCACCATCCGTTGGCGTACACCGCGAAGGGCCATTGCCCTGTCTCACTGACATCTTCAACTTGACGCTTTCAACGGTTGTCGATCTCCGCTCTCTCTACAAATGCAACGAATCACCCCACTCCGCGCTTCCATTCGTGCTCGGTTTGATCCGAGTCTTGGCTCGGATCTGTGTTGCAGACGCCGCTGTCCTGTAATTTCGTTTCTCTCTATACTTAATCTGGGCTGAATCACCGTCTTGACAGGGCCGATGTCCCATTCGCGCGACCGCGCGTCGCGCCTTCGCAATGTGGTCTCGATAGACTCCATGGCGTCGCCATCATGCTCGCATGCCATGTCGTTGAAGGTTGCGCGAAAGAACCTGTTCCGGGCGCTTCTTCTTCAAGTAGAGCGAGCGCGAGTTCGAAATCGTCGCTGTTCTATTCCTTGGACGAAGACAGCGAGTGCGATGCCTCCAACGCAGACATCCGGTCCCTCGATGTCCCATTAGAAGCTCACATTTTGCCGGGCTTTGGGAGAATGCATAAAAGCGCCCACCTTCCGTTTCTTTGTGTCGCCGACAGCGACAATATCATTGATCTCATGGCGAGCGTGGCGTGCCAGCGGTATGTTTGGGGATTCGATCAGCCCGCTGTGGGTTTCGCGATGTCGGCGGCGGGGCTGCGAGCGAGTCTTGTGCTCTCATGGGTCGACCCTACTACTGTCAGTCATCGAGAACCAGCTAATCATGACTCACTCCCGATCTTCAGAATATCGTTCATGTAGCCCACCCCGCCTCAGATACCAAAGGTGGCATCTCAGGAATTTTTGAATTCACTGATGCCGCATCTACGCTCGCCTTCGCTCACTTTGTGCTTGATTTCTCGTCCACGTTCTGTACTACAACGTCCTGCAAGGGCCGCAACTTCAATTGGCGTTCCGATATGGCCGCCATCTTATCGAGAAACTTCTCCGATTCCTGGGACCGTGTGGAGCAATGGGTCCGCGATGTCAAGTGAGTTACGTTTCTTTTTATGTGTCGCTAAACGACTTGCAGAGCTTCTAGTTCCGAAGCAGACAACATATCAAGGTGGCGTGAGCTTTTGCTACGCTGTCCGAATTCGTAGTTGATGCCCGACTTTACCACAACAGGGCACACGTCAAGAATGGCACCAACGTGGAGGAGAATTCAGCGCCGTATCCTCGTGACGGAGAGGAAGCAGTGACCTCCGCTCGGGATAGTGCCGAGTATGTTTTGAATCGTGAACCTATGCTTTCGACGGCTGATCCCCTCAGCTACCCCACAGAACCCCCGTCCCACATGTCAGAACGTGAACATGAACGTGATTATCATCCGTGGCCATGGGCTTTTGACCGCCGGGTCCAGTTCTTGGCAGCCTGCACCTCCCTCGAATTACCGAATACGATGAAGGAAAGCCCGCGCGCCGAAGTCCTTGAGATCAACAGAATGGTCCAGGTCTATGACAGGATGTGCGAATTCAGGTGGTGCGTGACATGGGAGTCGGTAAGTGCTTTCAGCCTCGAATCTTTCAAATTCACAATACCTCACATAGAACCGTCGACCCCCCGTAGACGCTGCCATGTTGGGGGCCAGGGATCGAATGATTGGACTGGCGATACAGGCGCGGCGCTCCTTGACCGCGGATCGACCTTCGTTGGAGCCGCACCACCGACATTTTTTGGAACACCGCATGCCAGCCGTGCTGCTGCCTCCCGTCAGTCTCCCACCGCTTAAAACAGTCAGCCGTACACATACGGCCAGTCGGTATGACTGGAACCGGTTCCTGTACCTATTTTACCTCCAGTCGGACGAGCGTATTTCCTCTTGTGTTCTGTGAGTGATTGCTGCCAAGATAATTACAGACCCGCTGATAGCAACTGATGCAGGCACGAGCCCACAGTCCACCTCGCTCGGAATGAACTGGCAGATAAACTCTCAGAGGAATCCACGTACGCCTATACTGTGAAGGAGTACATCGACGCCACGATAACTCTGGCGTTTAATTCCATGAATGCGGCCTCAGAAGAATCGTATCGACAAGAGGCCGATGTGGTGGACGACACGATCGCGTTCAAATCGCAGTTTCGGGAAGAATTAGAATGCGGCAATGGCCCCCAGTACTATCAATCCCTCGTTAGAAATCGGTCGCACGAGGAACCACTGATTGCGAAGTGCGACGCCATACTCCTCGCCGATCCTATCTTGGTGCCTTCGGAGCTTGTCGCGGACGTGGAGTTCTTACTTCAACGACACCCGTCGGTGGTAACTCAAAGACTAAACAACGATTCTCAGGGGAGCCCGCCATTAACTCCGCCCCCTCCCTCGGCTTCCTCGTTGCAGGCTCCCCTTCTTATTCCGCATGCCGTGGTGCATTACAACACATCTGCTCAGTCTGTTAAGGCTGCGATACACGGTGGACATATGACCCTCGTGTCCGTTGTCGCCTTCCACTCTGCTCTCGGAATCGACGATCATCCATTTTATTCACTTGTAACGACGGACACGAGTTGCCTGACCTTCATGGCCTGGAAGTCGTCTTCGCAGCAGGTATGTGGGGAGTCTGTCCATTCAAAAGCGACGCCAGACTAAGATGTCTATAGAAAATCTACCTGATTGACCGAAATATACGCGAATTCGACCTCACCTCGCCGATGGAGGCGCTGCAGTTTGCGGCATTCCTTTTGCGGCTTCGGGACGATCGCGAGGCTTTCAGTGTACGTGTCGCGCAGAGGCTGAAAGAGGGAATAGATTACGAGCGACTTCAGAGGTGGAAAAAAATCGCACAGGCCCACTTACATGGTTAGTTTAAATGGTTAGTTCATACTTCTGGCACAATGGCTTGTTCTCCCTGTACATCTTTATAACCCATGCCTTGTCCCAACCAATCCGCGCTGTGGCACTTGAAAAGCTCGAGGATCTTATCCATGGCGGCACAACTCCTCTCGGCTGCTCTTCAACGACGCACCATACACGCGCTCAAATGGTATGTGGCTTATCGAGCAACTCCTTTGAACAATTCGAATTCGGCCCAGACCTTACCAATTTTTCTGTTCTTCAGATTTTGGAATGAACAAACTGTTGTCCGGCCGGGGTTCCAGATAACGATCCTATCATTGCTGTCTTTCGCAGTGCGGAAGTGTTTGTCGCGCTATGTGCAACAATACGCGGCCGCAGCTCGTTTCCGTTTCAAGAAACGGGCCTTCTACTACTCAACGTGACGAAGGGCATGACCTGGCGTGCGTGGTGTGCCTGGGCGTTACTGCTTCTTTTCAAGACGTAAATTTTCTGACTCTTCCTCGCACTTTTTCTTTCGCTACCTGAATGTCCCCCAGGTACTGGGATTTAGCTCTCAGCACTTCATTTACTAACGATTGGCATCAGGGCGCCAGACGACATACACAAGTCCAGTTCCAAGTGGGTGAACGTGGTGGGTGTAGCGAGATCATTATTGATGCGCTCTTTAGTTTCGCCGCCGTCACGGCTGTGGATCCAAGGCTAATATATCCACCTGGGCGACGGACCGAAAAATCCATTTCGGTGCCCGGATACCAGTGGCTGAGCGAGGGCCGGCCAATGTCAGGGCGATTCAGCAGGAGGTCAACCAGATGATAGGGAGATACAATGAGCTCACGGGCTTCAGCTGGCCTCAGGATTGGAGGACGGTATGTGTACAGTCAAGTTTTATCTGCTCGTCCCGCTAATCATTCTGGCAAAGACTACTCCTGTCGTGGAGGACGGACTGGCTGCCGCCCTTGACCTTCTCATCCAGCAAGGCAATGAGCTCCGTGCCGGCTCACCGCTCACTCCCGTGCCGGCGGTTGAGGAAGAGGACTTCCTATCCAAGAATATCTCTACGGCGCTGCTCGCCTCTTCCAGAGCGTTCACTCTCGCAGCCCGTCGACTGGGGCTGAGGGTCAACGAGGCTGAGTGGAGGCTGGATTATGACAACATGCACTACGCGTACTACCGGGGCGATCACGACGGCGACACTTCGCCTTGGGTCTTGTGGGTTTATGTTCCGTTATATTGAACACGCGAACGCTTATGCATTTTCTACAGACTGGAAAAAATTATCGCGTTTCCGCGCAATTCCGATGCCGATGTCAAGACGTCGTAGAAGCCGGCCCTCAAGCTGTTCCAGGCCGTGGAGAAGGAGCTGAAAGTTGACGGGGACTTGACGAGGGCTTGGTGTGAGGCGACGACACCAGCCACAGCTAATAATGGGCCTGCGAATCGCCAAGCGTTGGAGGCATCAAAGTATGTGAGCGACGCAAGAGACCGCCACGCCAAATCGTCAGCTAGCGACTATATCAAGGCGGTGAAGCAGCGCTCTCGGGAAGAACCGCGGGAAGGCAAGGCGGACGTCGTCCTTGTCGGCATCATCCACGATGTTCCGGATGACATCCTCACCGCTGCGTCGACTATACGTGATTCAATGGAGACTTCCCCCTCAAAAATCGACGAGCCGGCTGGAAACACCAAGGCTACAGAGACAGAGGAAAAGATGCTACAAGTCGATATCGGCGACAGCGACGCTGTGAAGCACTGGCTTCACAACGCGTTCGCTGTGACGTCGACGGAGACTGAAAGCGTCCAGCGGTTGGAGGCTGAGGCCACCATCGTGTTTACGAATGCTCTGCACTTCCCTCACTCCTTCGCGGAGTATAAAAAGTTCGACGAGGGGGTCGGGAAAGCCCTTAACCAAGGGCGCATGTATCTTGCGTCCGCCCTGGCTTTCTACGCGGTGCTCGGCATAGTGGGGTATCCGCTGTATACTACGGTGACGTCGGGGCCGGTATCGGTTGTGATATTCGGGTGGAAATCCGCGACCGAGGATGTATGTGTTTACTATAATCTCCAAATTCGGCATTTGTTAACGTTGAGTTAAACAGCGGACATTCATTCTTGACCGGAATTGCCGGTAGTGATGCTCAGGGCCCGGCCCGGCCTGAAAGCCGCGGCTTGGGCCCGGCTTCAGCGGGCTTGGGCTTGAGATTCTTGAAGCCCAAGCCCGAGCCCGCGACCAAGGCTTGAAGCCCTAGGCCCGGGCTTTCCCGGGCTTGGAATATTTTGGCGTCGAAATTTTCCCTGGTGCACCTGTAGGTCTTCAAAATGTTCCCAGTATGCGCTGCAGTGATGGCGAACACTGTTCTCTTTGATAGCAAGCCAGAACGCAGCCTTGAAAGAAAGTTAAACGGCCGGGCTTCAAAGCCCAAGCCCAGGGCCTGACATTTCTCAAGCCCAAGCCCTGGGCCCGCTCAAGCCCTGCGTCGGGCCCGGCCCGGCTTACTCAAGCCCGGGCCCGGCTTGGTCGGGCTTAGGGCTTGAGGCCGGGCCCTGAACTTCCGGCAATTTGCCGGAAGTTCGATTTATCGATACCAATTCAGGCGTACCATTTTGCCCTCTTCCTCGTACGGTTGAGGGCTGATCGGGATCGGCTCGAGAATCTCCTTCGAGACGCTTTGCGTACCTTGCCGAACGACCTTCCCCGCCTTAAACGGCTCCAGCGGTGGAAAAAAAAGTACACAGAATTGACTTGTCATGTCGACAGTTAACTTATAGATTTGGTATGAACATGAACAGAACTGTGATAGGACCCAGTAGGATGTCCATGTTCGACTGGGGTGGCCGTGGCAGACTCAGAGCGAAAGGTAAAGCGTCGGGGACAACTCAGTCGCGGTCCCGCGGAAAGCGTCAAATTCCAGTCGACCGGCCAGCGCCAGTTTGAGACAGCCTGCGATTGTCATTTTGTGGGGATATGACGAACGTAAAATCAAGGCAACCAACCCAAATGCTTCATGCACTACGAATGCGGCATTCATCCCATCACTGCGCCATCCTGGTATATCTTCCGCGCCCAAAGATGCTGGTGCAAAGTACACAACGCAGAATATCGCGCCAAGGTTACTCACCGTCTAATATCTTTCTATCTGTCAAGTGCAAGATGAGTCGAGTAAGGGACGGCGACAGAAGGAGAGTGAAATATGTAGCGCCCCATTCATCCCTTCATCAAGTTGTCGTCTGCAAGGGCGTGGCAAACTTGATGTTTTCGAAACAAACGTTACCACGAGTGCAGAGGGGTTAGAAACCTGCATGCGTACATTGAGATGGAGATTTGTGGTGGCCCACAACTTGGTCTGAGCCTGGGGAGGAGCGAGCTGATATGGAGAAAAGGAAGGGGTCCTTGTTGCTGTGGATCGTCAACGCAATACCAAGCAGGTTTACAAGCCGGCTGTCATAGATTAGGTCGAATGAAAGTTGGCCCAGGAGAGATGCATTGGGGAAAAAAAAATCAGCCGATGGGTCCTGAGTAAATTGAACTCCGCCTAGTGTATTCATTACGGTCATCATGTTGTGAACAATTTCCGGCGTCGGTTGGCGGAGTAGTGCCAGTGACACTTGATGAAGAGGACCGACCCGTCGGGCTCGCACGGCGATTGTTTGGGGGTCGGATATTACACCCGGAGGAGACAAAGATGCAGGGCACTTTGGAAGGCCCGTCAAGTCCGATCTGC
The DNA here is from genome assembly GCA_029449255.1 of Mycena polygramma. Lineage (NCBI taxonomy): Eukaryota > Fungi > Basidiomycota > Agaricomycetes > Agaricales > Mycenaceae > Mycena > Mycena polygramma. The sequence continues at coordinate 355,917 of JARKID010000025.1, forward strand.
AGAGGTCGCTGAAGCACAGCGGGGATGGAAGAGCACGAAAAGCTGAACTCTAGAGTCTGTCTGATTTCAGGCAGTCGAACAATCACCGAGCACGTCGGTAACCGATTATTGTCTTCAGAAATGGTGATTGCATTACCCGCAGTTCTTCTTTTCCCACCGTCAGCTTCTACCTGAGAGCAGGGTGCTTGGATGAGACGCGGTGGTTCGAGGAGCTCGGCGAGCGAATCGGCGAAAATTGTCCAAAGAGTGGTGGACCGTGGAAACAGTCACCGCCGCTAGAAAAAACCAATCGGGTCCAGAAGGGAATGTAACAGCGCTCGCTGCTCTCGCATAAGACGTGAAGAAGGAGAACCCTCGCCGGGCACGGAAGTCTCGAAGAAAGCGGAAAAGATAACTTGAAGATGATGGTTCGAGAGAAGAAGCCGGCCCGTCTTTCCCCGGTGGCTGTACACCAAACCCTCATGTCGTCCTCCTCGTCGGGCAGCACCAACGGCAATGGCGAGCAGCAGCAACCCATCCCGGTGCTCGCCCCCGCCGACGTCCAGCACGCCATCTCCCTCATCCAATCCGCCTACGCACCCTCCGCCGCCACCGACCTCCCCCAATTGCAATCTCTTCAATCGGCGCTTTTGACGATGCAGCGCACGCCCGCAGCTTGGGGCCTCGTTGTACCTCTACTAGCGCACGAGGACGCAAATGTACAGTTCTTCGGCGCGAAGATCGCGCGGGGGGATTTGGCGGGATTGCCACCGCAGGAGCGATTAGCGCTGCGAGACGCGCTGGTGGGGCTTGCGGGCGTGCCGCGCGCGCGGGTGGTAAGGCGGAAGCTATATGGGGCTTTGACGGCGTTGGCGATACGTCTTGTGCCGGGGCCAGGTGGAAGTGGAAGCGGGCAATGGGAGGGATGGGTAGAGGGGACTGTGGCGAGTTTGGCTGGTGCGGGGGCGCCGAGTGCGCATATACATGAGTTTTTGGCGGGGGCGGCGGAGGATGTGGGGAGTGCGAATATGTTGCCGCAGCCAAAGTGAGTCATTTCTTTTTCTTTACTTGCTTTTTTATACGTTCTTTGTCCCTACGATTTTTTTGTGACTTTCTACGATTTACTGACTACTTTGCCTAGGATCCAACTAGAAGCCTCACTACGCGCCGCTGCGCCGCTCGTCCTCCAATCAATAACTGCCGTACTCACCGACACTCCTTCATCTACCACCGACTCAGACGCGCTCCCTGCGGCGCTCTCCTGCCTAGTGGCATGGCTGCCTAACCGCCTACTCCCCGACGCGGACGTCGCGCGGCTCGTACCCTTGCTTATTGCTTTACTCGGGGCTCCTTCTGCTGCTGCAAATGGGTATTCGTCAAATCCGTCTTCTCAATCGTCGCAAAATAGCGGTTCTTCCCAATCTCACGACGGGAATGAAGCAGCGAATGAAAGTGCCGCTCAAGCAGCCTCCACCGCCCTCTCCGAGCTCCTCGCCCGCCCGCCCTCAGGCTGGTCCCCCGCCCTCCTCCTCGAGCCGCTCGTCTGAGTCCCGAGCTCGGGACGAGAGGAAAGCATCTTGTCAATATCCGTACCGCGGATCGGGCGTAGTGATCGGCACGGGTCGGGTCACCCGTGGCGGGTCGCGGGTACGGGTGACTGCGGGTACGGGTACGGGTGCGACTCGGTCAACCCGTGCCAACCCGCTCGACCCGTAGCATGCCCGTGGGACTGTTTTTGCCCTGTTTTTGGCATGCACAAGGCTTCAAAAGCCGATGTTGGTTGTCCCAGAAGTGTTTACAACACGATTGGTTGGCAAACCACAGATTGTTCGTGTCCCCGCCAGTTCATTGATGATAAATTTGGCCGATATAGGTGACGTGTTATGGTGGGGTTACGGGTACCCGCCGACCCGCCCCCAATCGACGGGTACCCGCACCCGCGCCCACGGGTCGGGTCAAGTGGCGGGTACGGGTACGGGTTGAGCAAACCTTACCCGCGGGACACCCGTGCCTTATGTGGTTCGTGAGGATTTAGCGGGCGAAGCCCGTTTGTGAACGGAGGTGCTGACAGGTGAGTCCATTCTTCATATTTCCCCCTTGCGCGCTTTCTTTGGGTGGGGATAGCGGAACGCGTTCGTTGCTTGCGCTGAGACTTCTATCCACACGGCGCGTGCACGACCTGCGTTCTTCATCCACCTCCCCTTCCTCTGTCCTTCTTTCCCTCGTCGTCTGCATCCGGCGATTGTTTTGCTAACGAGTCGTTCTTGTCCTGCATTAGATCGACCGGTACATTTCGCGCTATATCGGCCGGAGCGCGGTCGTCGACCGCCGCTGGTTATTGCGTGAGTCTTCTTTCCTCTTTTTGTTACTTCCCGTGCGGTGGAACTGGTATGCGCGGTATGGGGCATCTTCCATGTGATGCTGCAGTCCGCGATCTGCTCTTTCCCTCTCCTTTTCCCGCCCTCGCCCAGATCTACGTACTGACTTGGTGTTTATTGCAGGTACGACGTCTTGCCGGACGGGCTGCTACCGGGACGGCGCACGCAGAGAGACATGTGTCGAAGTCTGGGGGATCTCGGGCTTCCAGGGTGCTTCTTGCGCCTTGTCCATCCGCCATCCCTTTCTACTTTCTCCCTCCTTCTTCTCCATCCATCCCTCATCCCTTATCGCGCTCGCGCTTACCCTCCAGGTCCCTCCTCTCTGCAGCCGATCGAATCCTCCCAGAGTCACCATGCCTCCGTGCCGTGCACGATGTGCTCGTGCTCGTCTTCGACTTCACGACCACGACCACGACCACCTACACACCTCCCTCCCGACGGCGGGCACGGCGTCGCGGCCGCCGCAGTGCCGCCCGGGCTGGGAAGAGCGGCGGGAGCTGATGATGCTGGCAAGGATGCGGACGGATTCAAGGCTTGATGGTGCGTTCCCGTTTCTCTCCTTCCTCGGTCTCTCCTCCCCAAATACACTCCCCTTTTTTGCAATACCGCTCCACCTTTCCACTTTTCTTGTATTCTTTGAATCTTCGCCGCCGTGACCGCTCGCTGACGCTTCCCCAGACACCTACATACACCCACGCCGCATGGCGCTGCAGTCATTCTTTGGCAGGCTCGCGGACGGGGATCCGCTTGCAGGCACGAGGATCCGCTTGCAGGCGCGGCGCCGAGCGTTTCGTTCCCTTCCAGCCCGTCCGTCTGGTGGACAGTCTTTGCGTCTCGTATCGTACAAGCCCAGACCGCGATTTCCTTTTTGGGACAGTCATTTTGGGGGACTCAGACTTCGTCCGTTTGGCCATGCGCGCGCGAGCGGCGCGGGCGTTCATCCACGTTCCTTCCCCTCGCCTGGCGCCGTCCTCCGTTCCCGTTTGCGCCAGGAACTGACCACCTGTCTCGATGCTAGCCGCTCGCTGTCTGCACGATGGAAATGAGGCTTAAACGATGTGAATCGGCGCGTGCTCATAGCAGCGCGCGGGATGGGTGTGTTTGTGGGGGTGCATGTGGCGCTTAGGCATCGCAGGTGCGCCTTCTCTTTCTACATAGTTTCCACGACGCTGCGCTGATTGGCTTCAAGCTTGGCTCCTCGCTCTCTCGACGCTCCTCTCCATAGACTCGGCCTTGCGCGAGCAGCCCGCGGCGACGCGTAAGGCCTGGAGCATCGCGAGCAATGGGTGCGCTGCCGCCTGCGCCTGCGGCGGGTATCACGCTCGCGGACGTGCTGATGCGGCAGAAATTGCACCCTCGGGGACTGGGGCGGTGAGCGTTTTCTCCACTTTTCGATGCACGGCACTGACGTATCTTCAGCACCGGGAAGCGCTGTGATACTGGAACTCGGTGTCCTCGTCTTCGCCGTTGTCAAGGGCTTGACGCGCACGGCAGACTTGAGCAGTCTTGACGAAGACGACAGGGGTGCGTCCGCGAAGGATCCGCTGACCGACGACATGCGCGAGGTCCGCTTCGGTGCGATTGCTCAGCTGTGGAGACCGGATGGAGAGGTCAGGCCGTTACGTTTTATCCTCCTTCCGATTTCCATTGTCGTTCATTGACGTGCAGACGCTTAGCAAACTCTGCGATCATGGGGGCGGCGCTTTCCGGATACCCGCCGGCGTCGTCTGCCGCGCGGCGCGGGCCCTCGCCGCTCTCCCGAAGAGTTTGAATCTGACATCCTTGTAGTGATATCAAGCGCGTGCGAAGATGCGGAGCACTGCGTGAGGCGTTCGGCTGGCTTGGTGCTGCGACACTGTGTCTGGCGTGTCTTTGGTGTGCACGTGTCGGCGTAACATCTACTATCTGCAGGTGTTTGTGAACAACTTGATGCTCGCTGACAATACTCTTACCTCCACAGCAGGGCATACAATGGTGGTCGGCAACGCCTGCCAATTTCAAACTCCGACACAAGCAGTGAGAGTGGTCATGGATAATTGCTCTTCGTACAGTCACTTTGAGCCTTAGGTTACAAGGTAAAAGTTCACTGGAATAGCCATCTCCATAGTGTCTACTTTTCCAAATTTTGAAAGTCCCCTCGGAAGTAGGAAATATCGTCAATTCCAACCCAAGAATCCCACATATAACTTGTTTGAAAGTTGAGATCAAAAATCGGAAAAGTAGTCGTTGTTCCAGGAGGCAAACGGGATCTACAGTAATATTTTCAGGCTTTTCGGTCCACTACCTGGGCCAAAAGTACTGGTGCAATTCTGGGTGAGCATTCCCAAAAACTGTTGGGAGTGTGTATTCCGGGTGCCTATTTTTGTGCTCAGATTACATAGGACAAAATTAGAATAGTGCCTGTGGGTATTCCTAACCTCCACGGCCTTCGTCTCGCACAGAATGAATGAACGAGCTCGGGGAGGACTCAGATAGGGGCTCAAATTCCCTAATGCAGTAATACCACATTCTCCATCACTGATTTCCGGCAGGGTTGCCGACCACCACATACAACGGTCTGTCGGACACCGAGCACGGGGAATCCATGTGCTCCCGGGGATTCGAGTCCCCCGAGACCCATCCGTACTCCGACTTTCCCCGCCTCGGATTTATCTCCGTTTTACACGGCTACGGAAATTTACTCACTTACCCTCTCCAGTATATGTGGTTTGTATAAACTCTGTTGGTTGTCGAGCAAAACAGCTCATCTGTTTTCGATTCCATTGCATTTGCAGCTCTTCCGAAAACGAGACGCGTGGATTTCGTTCCGGTTGTGAACTTTTTGTTCCTATTGAACTGGATCGGACCGATGCCGGCCAAGCCTTCTTTCGCGTAGTTTGTGGCATGGGAATTTACTCCACGTCCGCATCGCGTGTTCTGGTTCTGGTTGCCGGTGTTGTTTGCCATGTAAACAAGCGCCCACGGACGCCCACGAGCATCTCCCGCCTCTTACACTCATCGCGTAGGAGCGACTGAGCCTCATACTGAACGTAGTATCGTTCTCTCGTGATCCCCGACTTCGATATCGCCCACCGCGACCTTCTGGGATCTTGTTGTCATCCGTTCTCCCCTCGCTCTCCACGCCAGATTCATCGACTTCTGACGCTGCTTACATTGTGGTGCGTCACCATTCCGGCCATTCCACATATATCTAACCATTCGGTGAACCTTCAGACCGGATCTCCGCAGTGTTTCGGATGCCGTCCTACGCATTGCGTGGTACGAACACATACATCCCGGCCTCCCCTCATGCTAAACTGCCTGTAGTTCACTCCTGTGAAGAAGTCGTTTGGAGCCGCCGCAAGGCACCCAACCTGTATATTGTGGTATACCAGGATGGCCGAGCCATACATCGAACAAATGCCGTCAAACGGAACCGCACGCCCGAGTGGAATGATATTTGTAACTTGTGAGCTTGTAAATAATTGACCGCTGGGTTTCTCACCTCTGTCTGTTCGGATCTAGGTCTTCAGATTCTCCCATCACTCTGCGACTTTGGCATGATTGCCTGCTCCGGTGCAGAGACGTCTGTCTTGGCGCTGTCGATACTGAAATATCAGCATTGCTGGATCTGTTGAGCTCGGATACGGAATGTATGTGGTCTGACTTATGTTGTGTTCCTACTCTCATATCTGTTGATAGATGTTAGACTTCGGTTGACCAGCGAAGACCGTGGCTCAGGACAGCATACAGGAACAGTCCTAGTGTGCCTCATGTCAGATGGTGCTGCTGCTGCTGCTATAGCTATTGAGCAGGCCCAGCATGATATTGGACAGCTTGTTCACGTGGCTGCTCTCATGGAGGCCGCCGGAATGGTTGACAGTTCCCAGCCAGCTGTAAAGACATTCGAGGCCGGTCTAGGTATAATCATCACCAAGCTCGACATGATCATCCAAATCGGAACTGAAGTTGCAAAGGTGAGGATTCTCCTCCTCGACCGATTCTATTCCTGACGACCCACCAAGATTCACCTGTATGCACACATGGCTTGGACGGTTTTGACCTCGGTTTACCAGGTAAGCCAAATGATTTGTGGTCTTCATTTCTGACTGGGGTGTCAGGCTGTCAAAGCGGAGCAGGCCACACAGGAGAAGCTCAAGAAGCTTGTGGATACTATGGTCTCTGTCTACTCCTTCACAGAGGAAACAGATCCTTTGCCTCAAAAAATCAAAAGTCTTGAGGATAAGGTTCTTGCCATAGTCAAGCAGACAGTTGAATGTGCCTTGTTTATTCGCGAATATAGTGGACATGGTTTCACCAGTATGTGGCATTCACATGTGATTTTTTGACATCTGATATCCGTACAGCTCGTGCCATCCGGACCACATGGGACAATGCTGACAAGACAATTGATGATTTGTCAGATACATTGGTGAAACTGAAGGCTTCACTTGAAAGCAGCTTAACTGTGGAGGGAATATTCTTATCCATGCAAGGCATATCATTATCTACCCAGATTCTCCAAAAGGTCAATAACTTGGGTCAGTGGTATTGTTTCCTCTTTCACATGTAATCCATACTAAAATTCCTAGTGCAATCTGATGCTCTCAAAACACTCAATGCAGCAGAAATGAATGCTGCATCCCGTCTGCCATGTTTACAGGGAACCCGTGTGCATCTATTGGATGAAATCACGGAGTGGCTCACAGTCTCGAATGCAGCTGGCAGCATCCTGTGGCTCTCTGGTGTTGCAGGCTCAGGCAAAAGCACAATCACAACATCCATCTCATTATCTTTCCGTGGACTGCATCGTCTGGGTGCTTTTCTATTCTTTGACAGGAATAACCCCTCGCAGAGCCATCCGAATGGTGTCATCCGTACCCTGGCTTATTTGCTGTCACGTACCAACCCACACATTGCCTCTGCAATCTCTGCTGTGATTCAGGCTGATCCTGAAATCATCAACTCCCCTCTCCAGACACAATTCGAAACACTGCTTCTGAAACTGCTGTCATCTGTGGTAAATCTGATACAGGGCCCAATTCTTATCATCCTTGATGCTCTGGATGAATGTGGTGACCCGGCCTTGCGGAGAAGCCTTCTTTCTGTGATCTCCACCGAGTTCCCCAAGCTTCCCCCTTCCTTTCGTTTTCTCATAACCAGTCGGCGTGAAGCCGACATCAGCAAGTCATTTGCCTCTCGTTTTGTCGAGAAGTTTGTGGGAACAGCTACCAGTACTGAGGATGTTCAGCGCTTTATCTCGCATGAACTTGATCGTATCCAGCGAGATAATAAATTGGCAACAGCATGGCCAAATGCCACCCAGAAGCAGACTATAATAGATCTTGCTGGTGGTCTATTTATCTGGGCAGCAACTGCTATCAAATACATTGATGGATACAGGCCAAATGACAGAATAGAAACCCTAATCGCCAACAATTCAACATCTCTGGATGATCTATATAGCTTCACCCTCCGCAGCTCAGCACCATGGGATGACAAAATATTTGCAAAAGATGCTTGCGCTGTTCTGGCATGCATTGTTTTCGGGAAATTGCCAATGACCAATACAACAATTGATGCCCTCCTGGGTGCAGGCTGTTTTAGTGCTGATGTACTAAAATACCTGGGATGTGTTGTGCAATGGCGGCCTGGCTGTGTTGCCCGAATACTTCATGCCTCTTTTGCGGACTATCTCACAGATAACTCCCGTAGCAAGGGAGAGCCATGGTCAATCACCTTGAGGACTGCACATCAGACCTTGAGTCTGGGATGTTTACGAATCCTGAATACCCAGCTCCGGTTCAACATCTGCAACCTAGAGGACTCATGTATTTTGAATACAGATGTGCCAGATATATCAAATCAAGTGGTCACTCATATCTCTCCACAGCTCTCATATTCTACCTGCTTCTGGGGACATCACATCGCTAACTGTCCATCTGATGAGATGATACTTGAACAGATTGACAATTTCGTCTACACACATTTTCTATTCTGGGTTGAAGTTCTCAGTCTGCTTGGGGAAGTTGCTGTTGCATCACGATCCTTGGATGCTGCAGCCAATTATGTTAAGGTTTGTGTCCTGTTTGTGTTCCCTGTGATCCCCTCATTGATTTGTCATCAGGGCCACAATGATCACCTGGAAGATCTTGTTAGTGATGCAACCAAATTTGTGTCAGCTTTTGCACCAGTGATAGCTCAAGCTGCACCCCACATTTACCTTTCTGCTGTTGCTTTCACACCAAACCAGTCCAAGACAGCAAGACTGTTCAGTAAATGGTTTCCAAACACTTTGGGCTTTGACAGCCAGCTGGGCGTTGAGTGGCCAGCAATCCAAAAGGTTTTGCAGGGTCATAAGAGTGTTATTATCTCAGTAACTTTCTCTCCTGATGGAACACTGTTGGCATCTGGATCTGTGGACAAGACGGCATGCATCTGGGACACGCAAACAGGGCAGCTTACTTGCCCTCCACTACATCATGATGATGGGGTCTCATGTGTCAGGTTTTCTCCTGACAGTAGGTGGATCACAACTGGATCTGGGGACGCAACAATTCGAATCTGGGATGCCCAAACTGGGGATCTTGCTTCTAAATTCTTCACAGGCCATCCTGGCGGTATTGACTGTGTACAGTTCTCACCAGATGGTCTGCAAATCATATGTGGATCCTACGAAAACACAGTCTGTGTCTGGGATGTCTGGGATGCTCAGACTGGTGCTCTTGTTGCTGGTCCCTTCAACTTCAGAGGTCACACTCAGTCTATCTACTCTATTCAGTTCTCTTCAGATGGTACACAAATTGTATCCGGATCTTGGTGCAACACAATTCAGGTCTGGGATGCTCAAACTGGTGACCTGATTGCCGGTCCCTTCACAGTCCACAAGCACCCAGTGCTATCTTTTGATTTCTCACCAGATGGCACCCAAATTGCATCTGCATCAGGGGACGAGACAATTCAGGTCTGGGATGCTCAAACAGGTGCACTGGTTGCTGGCTCATTTCAAGGCCATACTGGAGTTGTTCACTCCATCTGTTTTTCACGGGATGGTACTCGAATTGCATCCGGATCTTGGGACAAGAGTGTCTGCATCTGGGATGCTCAGACTGGTACACTCATTGCAGGACCACTCACTGGCCACACTTCATTCGTGACCTCTGTTCAGTTCTCACCCAATGGAAGACAACTTGCATCCGGATCTGGAGACAACACAGTCCGAGTGTGGGATACTCGACCCGGTGCCCTTGATTCCAACAGTAAAGTACATCTTTGGGATGCCCAACGCCAAGGGGTGGGCATGTCAAGTTCACCAATAGTTGTATCTGTCACCTTCTCCCCCGATGAAACAAAATTAGCCTTACTGTATGAGGATGGTGAAGTAAACATTTGGAATGCTCATACTAGGCAACTTAAATGTGTTTCAAAACATAATGGTGCATTGGAGGTGGATGTGGTCTTGTGTGTCAACTTCTCTCCGGACAGCATGGGGATTGCAGCTGGACATGAGGATTCAAAAATCTGCATCTGGAAAGCTCAAACTGGGGCCCTTGTCGTTGGCCCATTCAACGGCCACACTGATTCTGTTTTAGTTGTTCAATTCTCATCAGATGGCACACAAATTGCATCAGGAGCCAAGGATGGCACAGTCCGGGTCTGGGATGCTCATACAGGTGCTCTTGTCACTGGCCCATTGATAGGTCATGGGAGCTATGTTTGGTCTGTCAATTTCTCCCGGGATGGCATGAAAATTGCATCAGGAGGAGAAACAGCAGTTAACATCTGGGATACTCAAACCGGTGCTCTTGTTGCTGGACCATTAAGAGGTCATTCTGACCGTGTTGTTGCAGTCAATTTCTCACCTGATGGCACACATATTGTATCAGGATCCCAAGACCACACAATTCAGGTCTGGAATGCTCAGACTGGTGTTCTTGTTGCTGGCCCACTTACAGGTCACACTGCAGCCATCAACTCGATCCAATTCTCACCGGATGGCATGCAAATGGCATCGGGATCTAACGACAAAACAGTTCGCATCTGGGATGCTCAAAGTGGTCTCCTGGCTGCTGGGCCATTCACTGGCCATACAGATTGTGTACAGTCTGTTCGCTTCTCGTCTGATGGGACAGAGCTTATATCATATTCCAGCGACCTCACTATCCGTGTTTCCAAGGTGAAGCGGTTGGGCCAGTTGGATCCTTCAAAAAATAACAGCCTTCTTATATTTGACTCTGGGAGTGGGTGGATCAAAAACGTAGCAGGAGGACTGATGTTTTGGGTGCCGCCTTGGTTGCGTGAGGGCTTGTACCTCCCTCATAATCCGCTGGTCATACGTGCCAAAGGCACAACAAAACTTGACCTCACTCGCTTTGTTCATGGCACTGAATGGACCAAATGCTTCGATCCGAAGGTCATGGATACCAAATAAATTCATGGAGGTGAGTTGAGTTGATCTTTCGTTCGAGCCGCTGTTCAATAAATTTGTCCAGTCATATCTTAGGGAGTACATACTGCATTGTCACTACAAGTCTCGAAATATTGTCCTGGTTTTGAACCTGATTGAGAGCGAGATCGGAACAGAAAGGCGGAACACCTTGTCTGGTCCAAACCTGTGAATATTATAGCTTACTCTGTCGAATCACTGAGAGTGAGTCGATATATTGAATGTAGATAAATGTTCCTGTGATATATGAGCGTGATCGGGTGATAGCGTAAGGAAAGCAGAGAAGATGCATCTGAGTGTCATGGTCATGGAGAAACATCCAAGAGCAAAAAGCGGTGGTGATGGACGAACGGGAAAAGAAGATAAGGTATACCCCATCCATCCTCGACGAACGTCACGTGTTATCTCCTTTTTTGGACGACGTCTCGAAAACATTTAATATCGGGACAACAGAAGTAGTAGGACAAAATCCCCTCGAGCAAAAGTTCCTGATTTGTCTAAGGTAGCCTTAGAAAAAAACATGGGCTTATTTGGTCCATATTGGGTGAGGAGATGCAAAATTCAGCACGGCTGCCCGCTCTCGTCAATTCCCATCAATTTCTGATCTAACTGAAGGTCGTCGACGAAATTTGGATCTCCTCATGCAGTTTGAACCGGGGTAGCCCACGCTTTTTTTAGGAGGTACACTAGATAGATTCGCAACTTTTGCTCGAGGGGATTTTGCATGTCTAGCCTAGTACTTCCAATATTAAATATTTTCGAGGGCTCCTCCAAATTAGGAAATTACACGTGACGTTCGTCGAGGATGGATGGGGCATACCTTACACTAATTGAAATAAAGGCCCTCACGGGTTGTCGAGAAATGCGGGAGTCAATCCTCCGCTAAATGACCAGATGAGCAAGCACCAAACGCGAAAGAACTCAGGGATGGTCTTGGCAGGCGCCGGTCCTGACGTCCAAAAAGAGGAAACCAAAACTCGCAGGATGGGTCGTGAGGGAATCGAACCCTCGCCTGGCACGTACGAGTCACGTACAGAGTACATACTGAGGAGAATGACGGGTTACGCGCAGTGTCCCATCGACCCGTTCCCAGTTCTTCATGGGAGGCTGAGCAGGTGTGAAAATTATTGAGGCGAAAGAACTGCAGAGGTGGTGCAACAAGCGGCGCCGTAGCCTGTGATTTGTCAAACGCGGACATATGGGTTAGATGGATGGACTCGAGATACGACACCTTTGAATATTCTCCCTTGCGACATGTCATGGTTGCCTCTGAAAGACGAGACGGCGGGGCCAAAAAAAATTGTCGGCTCATATGGAGTGGCCCACGGGTTTTGGGGGAGTCGAACCCAGGTCGAGCAAGTGAGTCAACGAAGATTTCCGCGGATGTACGGTGCGCGGTGACCGACGAACCTATTTTCGTACTGAGTTTGAGCCGGATCAAGTACCAGGGAGATGCAATGAGTGGAGAAGTGGACTGACTTCGGTGGCCTTTGGACCCGTTTATGTTTTTTGTGTGTGTGAAAGGCTGATCCAGTGTCGATACTGCCGGGAGTCTACATCGAAAGCGCTCACACGATAGTCCGCCAGTTGAATGATAATATATTGCACCCTATGAGCCCTGGAAGTAGTTGAATAAGAAAAAAAAAACCCCTCACCTTCATGGATAGCCGCGCGCTTCCACTCTGGCTGGCCATCAGGTTGGAAAGAAAGGCGGCGACTGAAATAGATGTAAACGGTAGTAGCTGAGGACCAGAGTGACGATTGTGGATGGATGGGTGCACCTTGCGGCTCCCTGAAAAATAAACGACATCCGCTGTCAGGCCATGGGTCTTAAGGGAATCGAACCCGGGCCGAAGACATACGTTACATACCAAGAACAAATTTATGAGCGGTCTCGGTGGCCTACGGACCCGTTTCTGTGCTGTTCATGAGCCCGGGTGATAATCAGCGGTATTGCGAGGGATTAACATCGAACGAACCTGTGGCGCAATTCTGTTCTCTTCGTTGAATCGTACTGGGGTGGGTGTACTGAGTCCTTAACCTCCGGTCGTCACAGAGGTGGGATAGCCAAAGAAAAATATGGAACCGGCGACAAGAGCGAATGAGTCCTGAAGGAGTCGAACCCTCCCCAAGCACGGCGTTAATCGATGCGAGATCCCGACTGATTGTGTGTGCTTGGTTGCCCATAGACCAATGTCATAGACCCTTTCCTTGCAAACCTCTAGGCTCGAAGAAACCTTAGCAGTTCATTCGCTCTGGGACCGAGCCTGAGTGAGCGCCAAGCGATCGTCATTGCAAAGCAGCGCAGGCAAAATAATCTACGCCCTGAATATTACACTCGGTTAATGGGATCACGATTGGATGAGGAAGGATATATAGCGCACCTGTCGAGCCAAATTCTGGAGGAGAGAACCTGAAGCAAGAAACTTGAAGAACGAACGACCAAAGACTGTCGTCAGCCTTGAAATGGTCGAATCCTGCCTGGTAAGGTGATTTGCTGGCACATCTGTGTCCCCCAAGTATCCGGTACCAAGTTCACAGACCGTTCCAATTATCCTGCAGCTGAGCATGAATTTGCGGGATTTGCGAGATGATTGTTCGAGACAAGCAGCCGGCCCGCCTTTTAGCCGGTGGCTGTACACCAAACCCTCATGTCGTCTTCCTCGTCGGGCACCAGCACTTCCAATGGCGAGCAGCACCAACAACCCATCCCAGTGCTCGCCCCCGCCGACGTCCAGCACGCCATCTCCCTCATCCAAGCCGCCTACGCCCCCTCCGCCGCCACCGACCTCCCCCAATTGCAATCCCTGCAATCGGCGCTTTTGACGATGCAGCGCACCCCCGCAGCTTGGGGCCTCGTCGTGCCCCTGCTAGCGCACGAGGACGCAAACGTACAGTTCTTCGGCGCGCACACGGCGCACGCCAAGATCGCACGGGGGGATTTGGCGGGATTGCCACCGCAGGAACGATTAGCGTTAAGGGACGCGCTGGTGGGACTTGCGGGCGTGCCGCGCGCGCGGGTGGTAAGGAGGAAGCTGTATGGGGCTTTGACGGCGTTGGCGATACGGCTGGTGCCTGGGCCAGGTGGGAGTGGAAGCGGACAATGGGAGGGGTGGGTGGAAGGGACGGTAGCGAGCTTAGTTGGGGCGGGGGCGCCGAGTGCGCATATTCATGAGTTTTTGGCGGGGGCGGCGGAGGATGTGGGCAGTGCGAATATGTTGCCGCAGCCAAAGTACGTTTGTCTTTCTTTCTTTCTTTCCGTTACCTGGGTTATATTCCTATCCGAATTCGTTCTGACTTTCGTCGTGGACGGGTTCTGACTTGCTTTGTTTTACCGGCTCGTCTTTTTAATCGTTCTTTCGAGTTCGGCTTTCTTCACCTTCCCGTACCCACATTTTATTCGTTCAAATCCTTCTCACTTTCTTCTTTTTTCCGTACGAATCGCGACTTTTCGTCTGGCCTTCTTCAACCTGGTCACTTGAATTTGTCTTTCTTCACTTCCCTTGACCGGCATCGATTCCTACGATTTGATTCCTCTAATTTGATTCCGGCCTTCTTCTTTTTTTTTTTGTGGCTTCCCTGTACGCATTCTGACTTCCTTGTTTTTGTCATAGAATCCAACTGGAAGCATCCCTGCGCGCCGCCGCTCCGCTAGTCCTGCAATCCATAACCGCCGTGCTCACCGCCTCTCCATCATCTTCATCTACGGCAACAGACACCGACGCGCTCCCCGCCGCTCTATCGTGCCTCGTCGCCTGGCTACCCAACCGCCTCCTCCCAGATGCGGACGTCGCGCGACTCGTTCCTCTGCTCATTGATTTACTGGGGTCCCCTTCTTCGTCCACTACGCCGTATTCGTCAAATCCGTCGTCGCAGTCGTCGCAAAATAGTGCATCGCAAGAAAGCACGAACGAAGCCGCCGCTCAAGCAGCCTCCACAGCCCTCTCCGAACTCCTCGCCCGCCCCCCATCCGGTTGGTCCCCCGCCGTCCTCCTCGAGCCGCTCCTCGTCTGGGCGTACACAGCCTTCCCGGAATTCTCTTCTCTTTCTCCCTCTAGCTGTTCTACGCCCAATTTCGCGTCAAGCTCAGCATCACCATGGGCATCCGCATCGGCTTCGTACCCTCCTAGCTGGCTAACGCCAAACTACACCCTCCCCCCGCTGACGCCCGACCGAAACGCGACGTTAAAGAGGCACGCGAAGCTGCTGGTGGCGCTCGCGGAGGCTGGGGTGGAGTGGGTTGCCGGCTCCATTGTGGACCCTACCACTGTACCGTCTTCAAGCTCTTCTGCGTCCTCCGCTTATTCGGGCGGCGCTTCGTCCTCACAAGGCTCACAAGGGCAAGGCTCGGGTTGGGGTCAAGGACAAGCAGGCCAAGGACAGAGTGGGGAAGGAGGCATTGCGCGTGCCGTCCTCGCACAGACGCTCCTTCGGCTTGTGCTCGCCCTGACTGCGGGGGATGTGGGCGGGGCGCGCGTCCGTTTGTCTCAAGGGGCTTCCACCGCTCCATCTCAAACGGGGCTAGGATTCGGCAGCGCGAGTGGGAGTGGGAGTGGGGAATACGTGGTCGTCTCCGGCGAAGAAGGAGCGGACGGGGAAGGGGAAGACGATGAGGAGGAAGAAGACGATGAGAACGGCGCAGGCGCAGGCGCGCCGCTGGGGTTCTGGTTTTTGTTGCAGGAGGCGTTGTGGGAGGTTAAGGTGATTTTCTTCTTCTTTCGTTCCTCTTGCGGTTTTCGCCCTTTGTTGTTCCCCGTCATACTTTTCACTTTCCACTCCTCCGCTTGTATCTACTCCCCCCCTCCTCGCCCTTCCCCTCCCCTTTGCTACCGCTTGGTACTGCCGCCCATCATTCTTTGTCCCGTATCTTCTGCATATCTTGTATCTGCTTCCGACTTTGTTCCTTTCCCGTCTTATCACGCACACGCCGCCCTTCATTCACTGTCTTTCTGCTTCTCCATCAATAGCTTTCTCCCTCTCCCTCCTCCTTTTGATGTGTACGACCCCTCCCGATACACGAGGTCATGCATTCGTACCGCACCCTCCTCCCCGCACTTTTTCCGACCTCTTCGCCTCTTCGCCTCTCTTCCCCGTCTTATCGTACATTCGCTGATCTCCCTCGCGTCGCGTACTTCCTTCCCTTGCTTTGTGCTTGTTTTTCATTTCTCGTTTCATTCCCTTCGTCTCTATGCTTATCTCGTCACCTCGCGCTAACGCCCCTTCCTCCACAGGCCGCAAACCCACACCTCTTCCCCACCCCTTCCTCCACCACCCAATCCCAATCGCAATCCCAAACATACCCCCTCGGAAGCTTCCCCCCCGGCACCCCGCAAGCCCTCTCCCCCTCCTTCCCCGGCACCCCGCAATACGACATGGACGACGACGACCCCGAGAGCGTGCGCGGGCGCGGCGGCGCGGGGGGGACGCCGTGGACGCCCGGCGTCGTAAGGACGGGGAGCTATGCGTTCGCTTCTGGGTCGGGCGGGGCGTCGCCGGCGATGTCGCCTACATTCGCGCTCGGGGGAAGTGGAGGAGGGGGTGGGATGGCGAGTCCACCGGCCTTCCGCTCCGCCTCGTCGTTTGGGTTCCCGTCGGGGAATCCGTTCGCGCCTGAGGCGGCACCATACCAAGGAGACCGAAATGGAGGCGACGGAGAGGACGACGAAGGGGACGATGGGGAAGGAGGAGGGGGAGGGGGAGGGGCGGCGGAGAAGGCGCGGATGGTGCATGCGCGGGCGGCATATGTGGCGCTTGTGAGGATTTTGAGGGCGAAGGTGGGTTGTGGAAGGGGGTGGGGGAGGGGTGAGTCGATTCATCTCTTTTTAGTTTTAGTTTTGGGCCGTTTGCGCCGAGGGATGGCCAATCGATCCGGATTGCGAGCCTGGGCGCACCAGCAGCCTCCGCGCTCTTGCTTATCTTCTCAGCTGTCGAGACCGCTCGCTGACCTGATTTTCGTTTCAGATCGGCTGGAGCGTTTTGCGGTGTATCGGCGCGATGTCGGAGATACGTTGGTGAATGCGTGCGTGTCGTTTCTTCCTCCCTTTGTTTTCCTCCCGCTCGTGCGTTGGAGTGTGCGCGACCTCGCTGCTTTTGAGAGCGTGTGCCCCTTTCCGCCCTTCTGCCTTTCCCGATTGCGGATGCTCGAGCAGCAACGGCGGCGCGGACTCATCCTTCATCACTCCTTCTCGCTCCCGAACACGAAACGCCGCTAACCCTCCTTTGCGCACACAGGTACTACATCCTGCGGGACGATCTGCTGGTGTATCTCGTGGGCGAGGCGGCGGTGGGGTTGGAGGACGGACGGGCGTGGGAGGTGAGTTTTTCGTCGAATACAGGATTTCCATGTGCGGTCGGAGGGAGTGGGATCGGGGAGACTAGGTCGACTGGGTCGACGGGAGAGCGACTAAGCGAGGGGGCGCATAGTAGGATGCAGCAGGACCTGCTCCTTCCGCTTGCACCGCTGCCTTGCCTTCCCGGTCTCCTCCATTCGTTCCCTCCCCTCCTTTCCTTACACTCTCCCATACCTTTCCCCTCCTTTCCCCACGCTTCCCTCCGCCCTCCTTCCCATTCTCCCCACTCCTTCGTCTTTGCCCGTTGGCCGTCCTCTCATCTATTCCTCGTTCCTCACGCTTGCGCTCTCTGCACGCTCTCCTTTCCCTCCATCGCCCCCATTTCCTTCCGTCTCTCTTTCTCCGCAAAGGCCGCCTATCTGACTCCTCCTCCCACAGACAATCGAAGCCCCCCTCCACTGCCTCCGCGCCATCCACGAGGCGCTCGACCTCGAATCCACCTCCACCTCCACGTCCCCCGACGCGGACGCCGGCGTGCGCGCGCTGGGACGGCTGTTTGGCGCGGGCGTGTGGGGACGGTTGCCGAGTGGTGCTGGTGGGCAGGGAGGGAAAGGGGAGGCGTTGGCGGTCGCAAGGCTAAGGCGGACGGCGTTGGGGCTTGTTGGTGGGTTTTCTGCTCGCCCGTCCCTTTCGTGACTGCTCGCTGACGCCACTCGCAGATACGTACGCGGCATACTTCACGACACGCTCGCCCGACGCACTGCTCGCGCCGCTGCAATACGTGCTCGGCGCACTGGCGGATCCGGACCCGGGGATCTGTTTGCAGGTGCGTTTCCGCTTCTCGTCTCTATGCGTTCGCTGCGCGTGAAGCTGGCGGGGAGGAAGATCTTGATCTTTGCGTTCATGCGCAGAGCGGGACGGAGATTTCCTTTTTTGTTTCTGGATTTCGTGCTTCTAAGGCGAGCGGGGAGGCTGCTTCCTCTGCGTTTCCTCATGTCTTCGTCTTCCGTTTTTGCTCTTCGTGCACCACGTACTAACGCTTTTTTCCTCTTTCGCAGGCGGCACTCGCGCTGCGCAGTCTGTGCGATGCAAATCGACGGGCACTCGCAAGCAGGATCGGAGCGTTTGCGGAGGTGCATGCGGGGCTCGGAGGCATACCGGTGCGTTTTCCTTATCCCACTCGTGACGGCTTTGAGAGCTTACGAAAGTTTTTCGCCGTTCTCAGGACTCGGAGAAGGGCAAGGTGCTGCAGAGCATCGCCAGCGTGATCCAGGCTCTGCCACCGGCGGAGGGGATTGCGCCTATAGAGGCGATGGTGGGGCCGATTTTGCAGAGACTAAGCGCGGCGCTCGGCGCGGTAGGGGCGGTGAGTGTTTATCCCTTCACTTCCATACGTGGCACTTACGCACCCGCAGCAGCCGGAGGCGGCGCGTCTCGCTGCGATTCTGCAGCTCGAGATCCTAGCGGGCGTCGCCAAGGGCCTGACACGCACGGCGGACCCGAGTGCGTTCGACGAGGACGACAACGGGGGCGCGGAGGCAGAGGCGGTACGCGCGGCGAGAGAGGATCCGCGTACGGGTGCCATGCGCGCGGCGCTCTTCGATGCGATTGCGCAGGTGGCGGAGCTTTGGAGTGCCGATGCGGAGGTCGGGCAGGTTCGTCTTCTTCTTCTCATTACCGTCGCCGCTGATGGGGTTTCCAGGCGCTGAGCGAGCTCTTCAAGGCGATAACGGCGCTGCCGGCGGACGTGACCCTACTCTCGCTACCCGCGGCACCGCTGCTGGGTGTCGTCTGCGGCGCCGCGGGGAGGCAGCTGACGGGCGTGTGGCTCGCGCTCGCGACAATCCTGATTGCTCAGCTGAATCCGCCGCCGCTCATCCTCACGCTCAAGTCGGGTCCGACCGAGGAGGCGGAGGCGGCTGTGCGGCAGGCGGTTGGCGGGCTCGTCACTTCCGCGCTGAGCGTGCTCGGCGCGCCTGGAGGAATGGTCGAGGTGCGCCCCTCTGAGGTTTTGTCTGGACTGGAAGGGCATCAGGCTGATTTGGCGCAGAACCCGGACATCGTGCAAGAGTTCTTCGCATGCATGGACCGTGTGGCGCAGGACTTTACGGCGGCATTCTGTGCGCTGCCCGACGGCGCCTTTGACGCGCTGATGCAGTGCGCGATCAGTGCGCTCGCGCTGCAGGAGCGGTATTCTCTCGTCGCGGCGTGTACATTCTTGGTGTGTGCCCTGGTTTCTTTATTCTTTTGCTTGGTCGTGTCGCTCACATTCCCCACAGGGCACCCTCGTCCACCGTACGGCGCTGTACGCACCAATCTCACCGGAACAGCTGCAGCTGCTCCAGGCGCACACAATCCGCACGCACGGGCGCGCGATCATGCGCGCGGTGCTATGCGGGTTCGCAGGCGGCGCGCCGCGCAGCGTGGTGGCGAATCTACTCGAACTTCTCGGCGCGCTCGTGAGCCGGTGGGACGAGCGCGCGGTCGCTGAGGCGGAGGGCGACATGCGCCAGGGCGAGGGGCGGCAGTTGGGCAGCGGCGCACGCGGGTGGGTCGCGGGGGTGGTGTTTGCGGACGACTTTTTCCCGTCCAAGGCGGGGCAGGAGGCGAAGGAGCGGTTTGTCAAGACTGTCGTTAGGTGCGTGGTACCTTTTCTGTGGTACGGAGTGAACGGGAGGGCTCATGTGTTTTGGGGTACAGCTCGCGGTCGGTGAAGAAGACGAAGGAGGCGGCGAATCAGTTTACGCTAATCGCGTGGGGGCTTGAGGGGTCGACGTTTGGATATTCGAGCGTTTAGGAGTGTGCGAGTACATGTATGGCGCCGCGCGCGCGGAACCGCTGGGATGGTATTGTATTTGCTAGCATTCCGTTTTCTGGGAGGGAGATTGTCAAAATAGAATGCGCTCAGCGCTGTATTTTCCTTTTCTTCAATTTTATTGGGAGGAGGACGCTTTTCCCTCCAGTGAGGATCCGCGATCGAGTGTTGCTGCCATTGGCGTCTTAGCGCGTGCCAATGCTTCGATTTCGAGACCTGGGCCGTTTTTGATGGGAAGAAGAGTGTGCACGTGACCTCGAATCTCTTTGTTCTTGATATCGAAGCCGCCGCCAACTGATATTACAACGGAATAGGTCGCGCAAGCTACTGACAGTGCAGACAGTAATAGAGGTCACCTACAGATCCTCCGTGAAATGTTTCCTACCCTCAACATTGCGCCGGAAGGTTGTCCGAGGCACAACTTGAATTTGAAGTCAAAGTCGGTGGACAAGGATTTGGGAGAAATGGAGCCGGTGGAGGTGGATATAAAGTCGGAGCGAAATTGAGGGGATCGTGGCTAGCAGACCCCGTTCCAGTACAATTCAGCTTGGAAACAAATGCATCAGTCCGTTGCATGCGCGATCGGTGATGGGGAAAAAATTACTTTGTCATCAGACCCCGTCTTCCACCCGAAACTCATCCCGCACAATGGCTACCCAGCCTCCAGCCGCAGACTCGAGCTGGCGCAAAAATGGGCATCAGTACAAAGACGTTCCAGCAAGCGTCCAAGCTCACGTTCGCCAAAAATTGAAGATGTCGCAGCTTTTTCGTGGCATTTATCTTCCCCACGAAAAGCTGTCGGTGGTCAAACTCGCCGAATTCACACTTCCCCCGATGTCGACAAGCCCCGACGATTACAAAATCCCTGCTGGCCACAACTTCTTCACGGAAGACGGGAACGAAGAGACGGACCTTGAGCTTCTCATGGAGATTCAAGTGCCGCCTGTAGCCGTATTAACGAAACTCGCAGCTCAGGCACGTCAGCAGTATCTGGATGGCGCCGAGTCGATACGCGTCCCGGGGACAAGACAGCCGCTTCCCCTATGGGTGTTGGACCTGTTCATCGAGCTTCAGCTCACCGTGAAGCCGGCAGTCGACGCATGGGCAAAAGGGATCAAATGGCTGCAGCGGCCAGCAAAAATCCACGGGATTACGATCCGAACGGGGATCGATTCTTGCAGTGCTTTGGAAAAAGCCTCAAGGACCACTCGGAGTTTGCAGGCATGTTCCATGTCCGGACCAACCATTGGGTCGGCGCCGCGGTCGATCTTCTCGGCCAGTCGATTGAGTACGGGGACCCAGGAGGAGATGAGATAGAGGATGTTGATGTTTGCAACTAGTGATGTCCCGGGCCAGGGCTTAGGCCCAAGCCGCACCCAAGCCCGACCCGACCCTACCCGACCCAGGCCCGACCCGACCCTACTTCAAGTCGGGCCCAGGGTCGGGCCTGAAATTTTTCAAGGCCCACGACCCGGGCTTGAGCCCGGGTCGGTTTGTGTACCCTATCCACCGAACTTTCGCTGATCAAAAAACTGTTTCAATCGTGATTTTCAAGTTTACAATGTGGGATTTACTGAGGTGCTCAACTGACATCTATTTTGCCAGCATATCTGAGGCCAGATAGCAAGAAAAAACTTGTCAATGATTTTGATGGGGGTTGAATCTGTCCTGCAACCTTGTTTCAGACTGCAGACTGAGGGAAAAGGGTACCCAGGGTGAGGACTATGCTATACAACATATTTATGGTTGAAAAAACTCACTGAATTGAATCTCTGAAAAGCATACTCAAGCCCAGGCTCAGGCCCAAGCCCGACCCGACCCGACCCTACCTGGGGCCTAGGGTCGGGCTCAGGATATTTTCCAGGCCCGACCCTACCCCGACCCGACCCAAGCCCGGGCTTTCAGGCCCGACCCGACCCGAACAACACTATTTGCCACGCGTTGCAATGGTTTGTGGATCAACATCGCAGTAACTCCGCCGACCTCGCGCAAGCCGAACTCCCATGCACCAAACAGGAAGACAGCCATAACTGTGGCCTTTATGGCCCGAACGCCATTGCCCACCGATTTCTGCCGGACGAACACCCATTGTACAGCGCGGACCTTGTTCTCGGGGACCTTGGCCGACTGGATATTCTCCAGCGGCTAATCGCAAAATTCCACGACAGCCATGTATGTCTTTCTCCGTTCTGGGTATGCACAAGCTCACAATTGTTTACAGGGACCAGCCGTCAAGGCAGCTCCTCATATCATCGCGCAACGCTTACATGAGTACATGAATCCATCTACGTCGCATCACCGCAGCCGCTCGCTGAGCACTACACCCCCATCCACACCGCCGCCCCAGGACGATGTGCTATCCAATGCTCTCCGCCAGCTATCTGTGTCGCCCAAGAAGCGCCCAAATAAGCGTCGCAAAACGGAGGGCTCTCAGCAGCGTCCACCAATTGCCCCTATTTTTAAGCTCCAACCAAAACCAGCTGCCAAGAAGAGCGTCAATAAGGTGGTGAAGAGGGAGAGCCAATCTTCGAAGAAGCCTCTCGCCGCCGGGCAGGCCAAGAAGGAGGCGAGGGTTGCAGCCCTGAAATCGGTATGTTCTTGAAATGTCTACATTGCACGTACTCACTGCCGGCCCCTGAACAGCACCAGGACGCCGCTCGAGCCGCCATGCCAGCCGATTTACCTGTCGAGGATCAGCCGACATATGGTCGACCTCGCTCCGAGGAGATGGACAATCTGACGGTCGAGGTCGAATCGAAATTTAAAACGGGCACACGCGCCTATCGTTGTGCGGGCACCGGCTGCATCAAAATCTTCAATCCGCGGACGCTGGCCCGGGTCCTTGCGCACGGCAAACGGTGCACCTTCTTGACAGCAACTCAACGTCAATATGCGTCTAAACACAGTGCTGACACCTCCCCAGGAGCGCGTGCTGAACAGCTTGCGCAAGGGTTGTCGGCGGAGCAACTGGAGCCTCCAGCGCTGCCCGTCACTGAGTTCTTCGGTTCGGCGGGAGCGGCGCAGGTGCGCGAGCATCTCAAGGCCAAGCTCGATCTAGCTATAGTCAAGCTCTTCTGCGCTGCTGGCCTCCCTCCCCGGCTTGCTGACTACCCCGAGTACAAAGAGGTACTCCGACTTGCCGCGCTCGCTGGGCCAAGATATACCCCTGCCGGGCGTACCATCCTGATGGATAATCACATCATGAGCGAGCAGGAGCGCGTTCGTGAGCTGCAACTCGCCGTTCTCAGATCGAAAACACGGCTTACCGTCTCGTTCGATGGCGGTGACACACGCTTGGGGGAGAACTTCTACACTGTCCACGCATCCATGCACGATGGGCGGTCTTTCCTGCTGGAAGGTAAGGAGTGTACGTCAGTCTCCCATACAGCCGAATGGATGGCCGCCATGGTGATGGAGGTAAGTTCCGGAGATTTCTCGTCCGCAGTGTCGCTAATACTCGATTTGCGCAGGTTATGGAGACTGTCGGCATACAGCGGTTCATTGGTGCCTTGTCGGATAATACAGGCAATACCCGTGGCTGTCGCCGTATCCTCTGCGACAAGATCCCCACTATGCTGAACCTACCGGACCCAAATCATCATCTCAACAACATGATCAAGGACATCCTGAAGATCCCGTACTTCAAATTGGTGCGTGTTCTCAATTTATATTGTGACAAAGGCTCAATGTCCGTAGACAATCAAAATCTTGCGCACGACTATCAAGACCTTCAATCAATCCAAGCAGTCGAAGGCGATGCTCAAGCAGCTGAGACTACAACATTCAAGCGGGCCTGGGCTCGAAACCATTGGCAAGACACGTTTCGCCACCGTTACCTTGGCCGCTATTTCGCTCAAGCGCAACATGCGTCATATCCGCACCCTCTGCACCAACGGACAAGTCGAGATTAAAGTAAGTGTGAACGGGTCCTCGTATCGACAAGCTGCTAAATCCTTTACAGAAATATAACAGCTATTTCGTTCAAGGCACCCCAAAAAGCCTTGACTTCGAAATCAAGCTGAGCCAAGTCATCGCAGTTACGGAGGGAGCTGCAAAGGCGATTACATGCCTCGAGTCAGCGTCGTGTACTCCCGCAGATGTGTATCTGCTGTGGCTGGCGGTTACGGCTCACCTCAGAGACGCCCTAGCCGACTCTCTCCTCCCGCAAGGTGTATGCGACGAGATTCGCGGGATCGTCAACCAGAGATGGAAAGAGTTTTTTGTAACCAATCCCGGACATGGTGCCTACGAGGCCGCCTTCTATCTGAACCCCAGTAAGCCCAGCCACAGATACCGATGGTACAAGGATGCAGGTGTCCCGTCGCGGTGGCCGAACGGTGCAGCTACCATCCAGCGACAGCCAGCCCGAGACCGGGAGACCGATTCTGGCGGCTCTTCCCATAGAAGATGATACGACCCATATCACACCACATGAGAGACGAATGCTGGAATCTATGACCACCGCCGGCTCAGACCAATTTCAAACCATTCGACAGCGTACGTTGTACTTTTTGACTTCTCAGACATCGATCACAACCGCTGTTTAGTGGCAAAGAGATTTGAAGACGCCGTCACTACAGGCGACGTTGCCGGTCAGCGAGAAATTCGTCTCTCTGTCGGCGCTGTTGTAGGCTTTCTGAGCCTTGACATTATTTTCTACCTTATTGACAAATTCTCTGTCCAGTGCTCGTATGTGAAGTGCGGCAAGCCGTGCATGAGTGCCGACAATGCCAAATGGACGGTAGCATCGCTTCTTTGGATGACGAAAATGGGCGTTGACATTTGTGTGTTATAGCCCAAGCGATGCATGGGATGTCTGGTACCTCCTTCAATCTCTGCTTCTGAATCGTCACTTGAATCATCAATCAACAGGGAAACCACTACTGCAGCAAAGAGGTAAAGTCTCCCGCGCTGAGTCCCCAATCACACAAATTGATTTCTGAATTCAGTGCCAAAACGCAGACTGGAAGCCCATTCCCGGAAAAGCGAAGCAACCGGGCGTATATCACAAGGACTGGTGTAAAATAATCAGGGTGCGTTATCTCTTCAATGCCCAAACTTTATTATAATCAGGCTGCTGTATAGGACGAATATATGCCGATGCTCCCTCACTTTCAAGCACAGCTCACCCAATTCCCCCCTGTAGGCGTACAACATGCTTTTCCTTCCCATGGGATGTCTCAAACCATTGCCTAAGGGATGAGGGGATATACTAAGGGTGTTTAATGTAACAATTGGCATAAAAACAACTGTGTACAGCATGATCGTGGATACTGAGAACCAGAAATACCACAAACTCAGCTGAAACCATGATGTCTGGAGTATGCTATACAGTGCTGATGTAATTTATTAGGAGATATACACGATACAATGATAAAGGAGATTGTGCCGCATCCCTAGCATTGTGCATATAGGCCTGATATGACAAAACATGGGTTTCCTCCATAGTCAGATTATGATGCTATCTCTGCTAGCAATGAAATATGACATCTACGGAGTGTCTTGCAGACAAAACCCGATGTTTTGGCCTGGATAAAATGCTTTATGTTCCCTGAAATCCCCAGATATCACACTCATAAACTTTCAATGATATTCACCGGACTTTTGGTGTATTCATGCCTTTTCATAGACCACCATGTGTTGTCAGATGCAACAGGCAACATTAGGCAACACTTCAATGCAATTTACCGGCTGGTTACACACAAAATATGAGCCAGAGACGCTCTGATGTCAAGAATTCCCTTTTTTGGCCGAAAGCGTTAGTGTTCCGAAAGGGGAATTTGCCCTTTGGCGCTAAAGCTCCCGAAAACAATGTGTCGTGCCTCACGCAAAAATTGGAATCCCTCCTGCACCTTCAGTTTTGTGCTGCCTAGGTTTCAAAAAGGCAATGGCATATTGCTGAGCTACGCCCTAGCGGGTAGGCTAGTTAATATTTTGTAGCTGAGCCCTGAACAGGTGGCAGAATAATATTATTTGTGTCACTCATTAGCCACAATATCGCAACAACTCGCACTGAGATGGCCTTACCAATGTTCATATTCGGCCAAAAAGACAAAATCATGTAACCATTTCTTTGCCGAAGCATCTAGGTAAAATAATATTACTGCCACACAGCTGGCACAGAGGATGTGTTGCAGCTGTTGGATGACAATTGTGATCCCCTGCTACTGGTGAGATGGCTCAGCTGGTTCACTGCACCTCTGCACCTCTGCACTACGCCAGAGGTTTCTGGTTCAACCCCCAATGTAATGGCTTTTTTTTTGGTTCTTACACCGAGCATGAGCTTGTTCCTGCCTTTTAGGTGAGATAATATTCTGCGGCCGATAAGCTGAAGCCAGCCGTGCTCAGCAGAATAATATTCTGCAAGCGATCAGCTGAGCCAAAGCTACCAGGGGGTGAAAATATTATACCCTATCACACTCTCGGTCAGCTGCTACCTGCTATCTAGGAAGCACAATATTGTGATCAGGAGCAGCTACACCCAATCTTGCTCGTTGGGATAATATTGTGCAAAGGATCAGCTCCCTCCAGGTGACTAGGCTGTTGAAATATTATAGGCTATCAGAACAGCGATGAGCTATAACCTGCTATACAGGTTGTGTAATATTACACTTATGAGCAGCTGAACCTAACCAGGTCCACTGCAATAATATTGCTTGAGTGATCAGCTAAACCCTGATAACCAGGCTCCAAAAATATTATGGCCTCTCAAAATGTCCATCAGCTATGCCCTGCGGTCCAGGTAGAACAATATTATCGCTACAAGCAGCTGAGCCCCAGCTTGTTCAGGGAACAATATTCCGTCCTGGATCAGCTGAACCGAACCTACCAGGGTAGAAAAATATTATGGGTGGTCGAGATTCCGATCAGCTGTGACCTGCCCTCCAGGTTGTATGATATTATGGACATGAGCAGCTGAGCCCAGATGTGCTCACTGCAATAATATTGTTCTACCGACAAGCTGAACCCTGGCGACCAGGCTCACAAAATATTACAACCTATCAGAACATCGATCAGCTCTGTCCAGGGGTCCAGGTAAACAAATATTATAGCCATGAGCAGCTGAGCCTCAGCCTGTTCGTAGAATAATATTTTGCTGTGGATCAGCTGCATGGAACCTACCTGGGTGCAAAAATATTATAGCTGGTCAAGATATCGATGAGCTGTAACCTACTACCTTGGGGCAACAATATTCTGGCCCTGCGCAGCTGACTCCTATGCTCCTCAGGCAGAAATATTGTGCCATTGGTGAGCTGAACCTAGGTCATCCGGTGCAGGTAATATTATAGCAGTGATCAGCTATCACCTGGCATCTAGGTAATGTAATATTCTTGTTGCGAGCAGCTCACCCCAGCCCTCCTCGTGAAATAATATACCTGCACAAGGTAGTGATCAGCTGAAGCCTACTAAGCTCAGGGAATAATATTGTATTCAGCCCCACCGTAGCGTATAGGCCTATAATGTTTCCATTTTGGCCTGTTTCTTTTGGTTTAAAACACTGTACAGCTGATCCCTGTGAACTCCGCAGAATAATATTATATCTGGCTCTCAGAAATATTATTATAGCCCTACAGAGTAGGGTTCAGCTCAGTAATCCGGCGGAAAAAGCTGGACCCTAGCGAGTAGGGATTAATCAAACGTAGGGGCCCTAGCTTCTAGGGCATTGTGGACTGCAGCCACTGGGTATTGGTTCCTACCTCAAGTGATCTGGGCGGACCGGATTACAGCCAGGAGAGGACTAGGGTGTACCCCGTACTTTGCAGTAACAGGTGCGCATCCAGTCATCCCGCTGGACATCGAAGAATCGACGTGGCTAGTAGATTATCCTGATACGATAATATCCACGGCGGAGCTTGTAGGTCTGAGGGCTAGAGCTTTAGCTAAACACTCTCAACACATTGAAGAAATGCGCAAGAGAGTGTCAGCTGAGAAACTAGCTGCGGTCAGAAGATATGAGCTGGTCCATAAAGACACAATTGAGAATTTCAATTTTCAACCTGGGGAATTAGTGCTTGTTCGCAATACCTCGGTTGAGAAATCACTCAACACCAAGATGGAACCAAGGTATTTGGGTCCAATGGTGGTGGTCAGGAGGACAAAAGGTGGCTCTTATTTGTGTTGCGAGATGAACGGGGCCATGTACCACAGTAAAATCGCACAATTTAGAGTGATACCTTTCGAAGCGCGGAAACATCTACGACTCTCGGATAAAATTGAGAATCTGATAGACATGTTGGTGGAAAAACTGGACGAACTGGTGGAAGACCATGAAGTGCCAGACGAGTACGATGGCAAGGATATGCAGTTTCACAAAATAAAATTGGTGCCAGACTGGGCTGATGAAAATCCTGATGAATTGTCCGACGGATATGAGAGTGACGAGGAACCGGAAGAAGTTTCTTTGGAACCTGGCCCTAGCTATGGCTCTGGCAATCCCAGAAGGTCCAAAAGGGCGCAAAAGTAAGAACTCGCGCATCGGACAAAAGTTGAAAATTGAAACTCCGGATGGACTATTTTTAACATGGGACTAAGCAGGGGATTAAGGCAAACGGCAAATATATTCATGGAGACAGTTGGTTGAACAACAGACCAGACAGAGACACGGGACGACAAGTAAAGACTGGATGCGGATAAAACCACTCTGGTACAATGGAAACTAGTCAAGGAACGTGGGGATGTTGAGGGATGAAAGATTGACCGAATCGGGAGTTGGATTGACAGGGCACGAAACGGTGTGGTGGGGGAGATGCGACGATGTGTGCGAATGAGCATACGGGCACGGGGTATCGCCGCTAACGTTGAGTTCTCTGAGAAACCCTTGAAATCAGCGTCGCAAGTTGAAAATTGGGGGAGAGGACTCACCTACTCATCCTCGGGGAGTTCCTTGAGAGGCGAAAGGCCGCGGTTCTTCATGAGAAGGATAATCTCGTTATGCTTGGCAACGAGCGTTTCGTGGGATCCCAAATCAGCGGAGAGGCGGGCGATGATAGCGACCAGGCTGCTGCGAGTCTCGTACTCAGCGCGCAAGAGGCCTTTGTTAGGCACGTCGACTCCAATGGTGTTCTGGATAGCGCGCGCTGCGAGGTCGGTGACTTGATTGGACGCAGGAGCGGGACGTTTAGCTTAAAAATAAAAGGGAATAAGCGAAAAGTCTTATGTTGAAAATAAGAAAAATAGCGCACCCTGAAGATAATGAAAGCGTCCGTGCTCCCAGTCAATATAGTCGTTGGCACGACCGCGTTTCTGCGAAGGAGGTTCGGTAAAAGACGCTACCTTGGCGGCTTCATCGGGGACGGTCCGAGCAATGACGTTCATAGCCTGAACATACATGTACGACGGCGACCGGCGATCAATACGGTTGAGGTGAACATAAGGGAAAAGGATGACCTCAGCACGCTGCTTCTTCTTCGCGGCCTTGCCCTGATAAGGGGAAAGGAAGTTAGAAAGAAGAAGTAAAAACGTAAAAATACGAAGCGCACCGTGGACTTCTTGTCCTCCACAGCCTTATTATCTTCCACAACCTTGTTGACGATAGTGTGGATAGCCTTCTCATGGCCAGGGCGAGGAACAACCTTGCCACCAGAGACAACGACCTGGGCGCCTTGATCAAAGTCGATGGGGTCATCAATAATCTGAACTTCGGGAGACGAACGGCGTTCCTGACAATGTTGAAAATAGACGTCAGAAATGGCGGATATTTGAGATTGAGTGAGAAAGAGCACCTGAGAATCGATATCCTCCATAGGGACGTCGTCATCGGGAATAGAAACAGCCTCTCCCTCCTCGTCAGAAGTAGGAACTTCCTCGGGAGACGTTTTAGTCTTGGGTTTCTTGCGGGGCTGAAGGTTGAAATTAGCGTTGAAAAATGTTCGAATAATAAACGCACGCGTTTCCCCTCCTCCTTCGCAGCCTCCTTGGCAGCTTCCTTCTCCTCGCGATTCTTCTCCATGGCAACAGCGGTAGCCTTCTCTTGAGCAAGGCGGGCGCGCTTGCGAAGCTTCTGCATATCATCGCACATAGCCATCAGTTTGGCGACGCTAGCGGTGTGCATGGAAGAGTCGGGGTGTGTCTGCTTGATTTTGGAAGCAACGTTCTGGTAGCCGGTATAGATCTCGGGCGTAGTAGCGATGAGCTGAGCGTAGGGAGAAAGAGACACCTGTACGAAAGTTGAAACTAAGTGGACGCTTGGGACAAATGGACTGAGACGCACCATGTATGAAGCACTTTCATCGTACATCTTGAGCTGGCGCTCAAGCCTGGAGTAATTCGTATGGATGACGGTCTCGAAGTGATCGGAGAGCTCGGGGTATATCTCCTTGAGCGCCTCAGGCGGGACAAGCGGAGGCGGATGAAGAGCGTTCTGAGAGAGATGCTGGGGACTGAGAGGGACAGGCGGCATATTGGGCAGAAGGAGTGTAAAGTGTTGGAACAGTTTGACGTACGGGATGAAAGTCTCGAGCGCTTTAAACATGTTGAAAATACAGTCGGATCGTATCGGCAGGCAACTGAGGGCAGTTGGTATTTAAAATTGGGGGAGGAGACAGTTGATTTTGCGGTTTTTCGCATCTATCAGTCATCCCACTCTATTAGAAAACAGCCCCTCTCAGTCGCAGTCGCTCCAAAGGAGTAGAAATGGGACGGGACGTCAAGTTGAAAATAGGCATGGGCCGAAATTGAATTGAGCCAAGACCTGCATGTGAATGTTGAAAATAACCAAGCGGTTCCTAGTAGCGGATAAGGATAAGGACAGGAGTCCCCTGGGCCTGAACCAATCTTGCGAATCACGGGAAGCTAGGAAAAACCAACCAAGTCCATGACGAGTTCGAAGCAAAAATGTACCTCCCACCACGAGAATCGAACTCGTTGTAACGGCGCACTGGAAAGTAGCCGTGTGATCAAAGACTCAAGATTTCAAGATGCGAAGCGATGAAATCACAACACAACACAAAACCCTAAGATCTAATTTATATTTATCACAACTCAAGCTTCAATTGTTATCCTTTCAGCGTGCGTATGTGAGTTCGGGGAAGTAAGACCAGTATAGTCTGTCCGAAACAATGTACTTCAGTCTAAGAGTGGGCGGACACTTTCTTTATGAAAAGCTAGCGGGCGGCGCGTCTAGTTGCTACTACCGGCCGGAGCGAGTAGAGACTTTGCTTTTCGGGCGGACGAGAGACTTGAACTTCTGAAATGAGGGAGAGCGGCACCGGCGGTCAGTCTAAACCGTGCCAGGGAATTAGCGACGGCCGGACGATTGACGAGGCGTCTTCAACTCAGACCCGGGCGGGCGACTCTTTCACTGAAAAGCCGGCGGCTCGAATTCGAAGGCTAGGCTGGCAGACGGTCTAGTCTGGCGGACTTCCTCTTACTCTGACAACGGACACTACTTCGCGTTGGCTGCTTCTCACTTCAATGCTTCTGTCTATCAAATCGTCTATTCAAATCCTCTTAGTCTACTATATGACCCGTAAAGTGGGGGGGGGATAGTCTACTGGCTAATTACAGGGTATACCGAGTCTTTTTATACAAACCGCTGGGTCACAAAAGGAGATATAAGGAAACTGTCCGGAACACAGTGTGGGTAAAGATCAGTAGTGTGGCCAATGGCGGCCGGGGTATTCTCATCCGTGGGTATAATCGTCTCAGTCAGCAGGCGGTCCATGTGGGCCGGCTGTGCGCCAAGAAGGTTGTCAGGCCGCCCGGACGAAGCTCCGCCCGGTCGCAACCTTCCCGCCTGCTCTTTTTTGGTGTGGGGACTTGTGTGTCCGCCCGCTCAAGCCCTCCGGCCGGTATCGTCTAGCTCATCTTGTGCCTCGTTCGTGTTTCCTAGGTGCGCGCCGCCCGTCTCATCTTGGAGCCAGCGGCCGGATCGAACCATCTTCTGTCAGCCGCCAGGAACAACGATCCTTGATCGTGGATCCTCATGCGTGTGGGCGGCTGATGAAGGTTCTTAGATCCCAGCCGGCCGGTTGCGTCTTCTCGGATTTATCGGACGGCCGAATGAACCGTCCGCCCGAATCTTATCTTCTAAGATTGTCCCGCCCGTAGCTAGCACTCCGCCCGGTAGTGGGCGGCTCGCTCTAAGATAGTAGTTCCTCTTGTGGTTAGCCGCCCCTCTGAGCCGGCCGGTTAGGTACATTGGAGGCCCCACTGAGCTAGGGGCTCAGTGTTGAGTCCTTTGAACACGTGATTGCCCGCCCGCTTTCGACTGTCAACAGCAAGTATACCGTTCCGAGGAGAACGTATACTCTACAACTTAGCCTTACATTCCCGCAAATAGGTGTTTCAAAGGATGCGAAAACCAATGATTTTCACCGGTGGCTCGTCACCCACCATATCATCGTAACCTCCAGATCCGATATCTGACGCTCTGTCCGGTTGAGCTAGATGGGTCGGACATGAATATATTCAGGACAGGAGTTCCTCGACGCTTATTTTCAATATGCGGAAAACGCGGATGAGATCACTAAAGTCGATTGGAACCAGTCTAAGAATATTACATGGACACAGGGTAAACTAAGGGCCAGTAAGAGCGGAGCCCGCGTGGAAGCGCAGATAACCGCGCTGGTCTGCAAGGATGTCCAAAGCCTCTTTAGAATAACCAGCAGCCTCCCATTGCCTTCCCAACAAGAGGAGTTCCACGAAAGAGTTGACAAAACGAACGCGAGTGTGGAGCAGGTCGACAGTACGGCTGTGACGGAGTTGGTTGCACTTGAGGAGTATGGGAACGTGCTTGGCCATGTCAGCAACTGGGAATAGGTCCAGTCCCCACCTCATCTCTGAGTAAACGAAAGTTGAAAATAGTGAGGGAAATCGAAAATAAAGGGGCTCACTATTGTCGGCGAACTCAGGCCTGGTCATGAAGTCCTCCCAGCCATAGTTGAAGCGGAAAATACAGTGGCCCTCGAAGCGTTCTTCGCAAGCATCGCACCCACGGTCCCAACCATTAAAAGAACATTCGCGGTTGTTGGTTTCGCAGATTTGGCAACGATAAGTCAGCTGCAGGAATGCTTATATGTCAGAAAGGACTGTAAGGGATTACTGACATGCACTTTAAAGTCCTCTAGCATGAATGACACATGTTCTGCCTCCACAGATCCAAAATTGAGATGCCAGTAGATGGTCATAGTAGAGAGGAGGGCTTGACTGGATAAAATGTCTCAAATGCTGACATGTTTATTAAGGGGAATGATGGGAGCGCATCGCCACCATCACAAGAAGAGTGTCATTCCCAATAATCAGACGCCAACTCACGGCTAGATTATCGGGACTGATATCTAATCTCTACCTTATCGCTATCTTCAAGTTTGGACTTGGACGAAAATCTTCTAAGTCTTAAAAACACACAAGTGTAAGGCACAAGAAATTGCTCGTATTCCAAAATATACAAACGAGATACGCGTATGGAGATTCGACAATGTATCTAAAAACTATCTGAAGTCCGTATCATAAGTGGGGCGATAGTAAATTAGTACAAGGTCAAAAGTAGAAAATAGAAGAAGACGTTTGAGGAGAAATATAGTTCAGGAAGTGGCCTTGGCCTTGTTCTTGCCCTTACTCTTCTTCGACGGTCCAGCTTTTGGTGAAGGCGGTGGCGACCTAGCGACTACGAAGTTGTCCAACGCAGAGGAAAAGATAGGGAGCTCCGACGGGGGTCCGATAAAACCACCATTGGTGAAATTGCTCCAGTCCCTGGCTGGTTGGTGCTCGTCGGGCGTATACGAGGTGCCACGACACATCGCGTTGTATGTATCAACCTGCGAATTGAAGTGGTCGATGATGAGGTCGGGCTGATCATCATTGGCAAAGTGTTTGAGGAACGCGTTGGGGCCGAGGGCGTCAATAATCGAGTAGTTGAGCGAGAAAAGGTGCTGGTAGCGGTGGGCCGCCTCGAGCGACGCCTTGCGTGCAAGCTCTTGGAGCTCGATGGCTCGACGTTGGGCAGCAAGGGCCTCGCGAAACGAAACCTCGTATACTAGAAAAGTTGAAAATAGTCAGCAAAATAAAATTTGTTGGTTAAAGTCAGCTTACAGTCGGACGAGATAGCATACAAAGAACTGAGACGACGGTGCGCAAAGAGGATCTCCTCCGCCGACATGTGGTCGGAGCAGCGAGTAATACCGTGCGACTGGCAAAAGGAGCAGACAGCCCCGAAGCCAACCACACGACACTCCTCGCCGGCGAGCGCGCAGTTGGCGCAGCGGAACTTGGGCTAGTAAGATGGAAATAAAGTCAGAAAGGGATGGAGAATGAAATAGAGAGGAACGCACCGCGATGGCATCCTCAACGTTCAACTCCAGCACCTCCTCGAGCGAGATTGTCGGGATCTCCCGCTCGTCGGTGTCATCCGGAACCCCACGCAGGATGTTCTTGGGTGCCAACGTGGAGTAAATCACGCGCGAACCGGTTGTGGGCTGACGGACGAGTGTGACGAAGGGCGTGGAGGCACCGGTATTGACGGTGAGTTGAATGGCTAAAGAAATAAAAAGTCGGATCAAAGGTTGAAAATAAGAAAATGTGACGCACATTTGTCCTTCGCCTTACGATTCTTGACCTTACGGGCTGCCAACTGCTCCGCGAGAGCGCCGACCTCCCTCCCAAACGCACGAGTATCCATGTTCTTGACTTTGGTACGCTGCAGGAAGAAAACGAGAATAAGAAGTGGAAAAAGGCAAAAAGTCGAAAATAAGGGACTTACGCCGACTCTCACTTTCTTACCCTTCGCGTTTTTACGCGTCTTCTTGGGAGGTTGCACCTCCTCATCCTCGTCCTGAAAAAGAAACAAGAGATGTAAGTATACGCTGGCGTGTGTAAAAAGGGCAAAGAACGCGACTTACCTCGGTTCCCTGCACTCCACCGTCTTCTACATCGCTCGTCTCCGGCGCAGGCGAGGGTTCGGGCGTTTTGTCCTGATTAGAATTGTCAAACGTAGGCATTAGAAAGAGGGAGAAGAATAAAAGAAACAAACCTTCTTCTTCTTCCCCTTTGGCGTTGCCCGCTTTCGCTTCAAACCTTCCTGCCTAGGATGAAAATAAACCTAAGGTGGAAAGAATTGAGGTTATGTATTATACGCACTCGGCTTGATCTAGAAAATAGGCAAGTTAGTAAGAGTGCGAAGAGAAATCAAAATAGAAGGAACGAGGTAGGAGAGACTCACCAGTCTGCTCTGCACCCGACTTCTGGGAGGAGCGAAGGTTGCGCTTGAGGCCGATATAGAACGGCTGAGACGCGGGGCCGGAAGCTGGCGTTGTGCCCTGCTTTTTACCCTTCGGCTGTTTTTGAACGGTAGGCGCTGGAGGGGCCAAGGCGACGTTGGCGTCGACAGTGTCCGACTCATCGACAGGTGCTTGACAGAGGCGGCGGTCGATGATCGGCGGAAGCGCGGTGGGTAGCTTGAATCCGGGCGCAGGGTATTCCTGGGCGGGTTTAAACTTGAAAATAAGAAAAATAAAAACAAAGACGCACGGGTTTGTCATCGGCGTCCTCAACAGGGAGCGTGACGGCGGTCCAGGCGACGGGGACTTCTCCAAGAGAGCGCAGGAGGACGGTATACTGGTGGTAGAAACAGCGGAACTCCTCAGGCTGGCGCACCCTCTGAGATTCGCGACGCAAGTAGCACTTTTCAAAGGTTGAAAATAAGTCAGTAAAAGGGAAAACCCGAGAAGATGGAGACGTACCAGGACAGGAAGAGTGTTACGAATAGCAGTGTGGATGACGGGGATGTCCTCCTCGTCGATGGCCTCGGCCATCTTAAGGAAGGGAACAAGCTCCGTCATCAACGGGCTGTTGAAGTATGCAAGAAGTTCGTCCGACGTCTCGGGAGGCGAAGGCGCGCGATCAGCGTCAGAGGCAGTTGGAGAAGGGCGGGCTGGCTTCTTGGTAGAAACCTCGTCCGCGTCCTCCTCCTCCTCAACGTCATCATCTCGCGGCGGCTCCGAATCCGGGGCGGGAGACTGAACAACGACCTTCTTCGGGGTAGACTTGCTGGTCGGCTTGGGTTTCGACGCCACAATGGTGGACTTGGGCTTCTCCTGGGCCTTCTTGGACGGCGGCTTGGAGGCGGCCTTCGAGACGGGCTTGGAAGCGCTCGACGTCGGTCTGGGCGGCATGTCGGGTGGAGGCGAAGACGACCCGAAGTTGAAAATAGCAGATGGTGGGGCAGAAAAGAGGGAAAGAGGGAGCGTGGAAGCCATGACTCGCCCTTATATATGGGCAGGAGACGGCACCGACGACCCTGGGCACGGCGCTGCGCAATAACAATGGAGATGGAGACTGTATTCACATTCAGGGCGGTCAATTCAGTCGCAGAGCCTATTTGGAACCAAAATATACCTATTTTGAACTTTGGTGGCCTTGGACGATGCGTGGTGAAAAGAGAGAACCTTGAAAATGGGTGTCGCCAGAGAGCAAATCAAGAGGAGAATCTCGCCATAATAGGGGGACGGTGTCTTAGAGATTTGCGTCCGCGGGGCATGCTGAATCAGGATCCCCGATCAATGACTTGATGAAATGCCGTAACAATGGGCTGTGTGGACGGGAACTAGAAAATAAGCTGCGACCATGATATCATGATCCAGACTATTGAAAATAGGCCCTGGACCGGGTCCACGCGAGTCGGTTGAAAATAGGTATTGAGAATACCGCGTATTTTCAACTTCTGTTTATCAACGACGCGTCGACGCGTTTGTGGGTGAAAAATATAAAACCCCACAAGGTGCTCAAGAGAGATGGATAAAGAATGAACTAAGAGTTAACAAGTTGACCGGGGACGGTCAAAATTAAAAGATTGGGGGAGATGATAAGCCGGGTTTCAGGTTATGTCCTGTTTCTAGGGTTTTTCGCGTTTTATGATCTTTAAGACGCGCATCTCGAGTGGATATAATAAGCTTTGAGTCAGACTATACAGGAGCATTAATACGCTCACCCGCAGTCACTGGCCAGAACACTTCATACTGGTCTGGGGCTGTTGTACGGTGTGAGGCTGGTGTTGGTGCTACGCCCTGCACACCGCCTCATGGCCCCTCCAAGCGAAGCTGAAGAAGACGCTCACCGGGACACGCCCAAATAGGAAACACAGTTACCGCATTCAATCGAATGGCGCAGAGACTCTTCAGACACCGAAACCCAGCGCAAGACGTTCCCGGAAACAATTTCCAGACACTCTCCACCCATAAACGACGCTCTCCCCCTACTTTCCACCAACATGACCTGACGGGACGATACTTCCAGACACATACGAAGATCGAATCCTCGCCTACCGAACTCTAACGTAACAAAGCTCTCTGGACGAACTTGCCACCACCTCTGGCGCACGACAAAAACATGTTTTCTCCCATGAACGACACCTCCACGCGGCTCCGCAGTGCCTCACCCCGCCCTCTCACCGAATTATATCGTAATAACTCACCGGACAAAATGTACGGACAGTGCTCCACATGGCGGACACTCGGCAAACCAAGGAAAATATCAAATACCGTCTTCGGACGAACCCTCCAGCTACCAAATCACCTAATAACCTTCCGACCAAACCGTTCAGGCAGCTACTTTGTTCCCAGAGACGCCCGGCGCCGCGTGCTACAGGGTGTTTCCAGGCACAAGAAGGCGCCTCGAGGCAAAGAGATATAAAAGGAGAGGCGAAAGTAGGAGGTAGTCAGTCAATTACTGGGCTTTGTTCCCTCCCCACTTGTACCCCCACAAGCAATTCAGTCCTCGTTCACGCATTTGACCACAACTCCCCTCACTTGTCCCACACCAGGGCCACTTTACTCTCATACCTCCTTCTGCAAGGTGCCCCCATCACAGGCATCCCAAGTCTACACTCCAGCTAGTCATCGTAATCGACACTACCTTCGCAGGCACCATGCCGTGTAGAAGACAAGACGAGGGCGACTAGCACCAGAATCATCACGGATAAACCGCCGTCCGTATTATCGAACAATCGAGTATCCGGCGTCGTCATAACCAATCGCGGTACCTCCTACGGGTTTTACCAAGCTATCGAATTAGCGCACGTTCAAAGGGGAGGAGCGCAGAAGAGATAGCAAGCGAGAGCTACGGGATCCAGGAGACTAGAAACCCCCAACAGGAATTCTAGGACGAGGAGACAGTATTTTCATTCTTACCTTTCTTTAGCTAACTTAGGCCGTCATAAGAACGACGAAGCCAGGACACGGATATAATTTCCAGGAACGCCCCGCGCCACAAGCAACGGACAATCACCCGGAATTAACGATATAAAGCTCTCCGGAAACATTATCCAGGAAGCTTTCCACACGCACGCACACACTTTCCAGCCATCCTTGGCATCCCACACACACACACACACATTCCCCAAAAGGCATTAGTCTAAACCAGAATTCCCTACTATAATCACATCATATAAAATCCCCAGAGGCCGAGCACGTCGTTATTAAGAGGACAGTCACACAACCCTCCAATAGCTACACCGCGGTCTGCATTACAACGGGTTGCAATTCAAACTGGGTCCTATTTTCAAGATTCAGGTTGCACTAGTTGGACTCCTCCAAGGTTGAAAATAACAAATGTTGACTCAGGGGATTTTATTTGAAGTCAGAACGAGGCACTACAAAGAGGATACAACTTTGTTGTCTACTCTTTGTATCAAATCAGGAGACACGTCTGAACACGTGACCGGCTCGGCATTTGGCCGAGAACATGATTCGGGTAAGACCGACTCGGGATTATTCGGAACATGCTCCAAATCAAATCGCGATTGAACCAAAAAGGGATCGATCTTGTTCCTTCTAGGAACAAGATCTTCCAAACCCTTCTACAAGGAGTGTGGGGTATCAGGGGAAAGCTACAGACTAGTAGAATCCAACCCCGCTTACCTTGAATGCGGGCAAAGGCCTATTCTCAACATATCACTTATTCTCTACTTCGGCACCCTTGAAGTCCGAGATAAGTTCCAGGGCGACCGATGGACACAGAGGGGGTCCTATTCTTGATACCCATTTCAACTGTGACCACTTAATCATTTTATTCCTCACTCATTCTATTTAGTTTTAACACATGTATACCTTGGCTCGTCACAGATCATTTTCCGTTTAACCGTTATCGTTTTCCGTTTATCCGTAGCACAGTAATTCTCAAGTTGTAAGCATATATTGTACAGTATAAATAGGGTACAGAACTGGCATGAACGGTACAGAAGCCTTCCCGGTTATTGAGGTGCCACCCCTGCACGGCCCTCCTTAACGTACGGATTGAGTCTGGACTTGACACCCAGGACTACTCTATTCAGATAGTTCCGTTCCGAGTTGAAAATACATTTGCACGCCCCTGTGGTGATTCCCTGACTCCTGACTCTACCAGCGTGATTGTGAACCTGACTGAACCGATAAGGTGTGTATAAGGTGTGTATAAGGCGTGGCATTTGGGACTTGGCATTTGGGATTTGGCTATAGCTTGGACGCTTTAAAATCCAATCTTGAGAATAAGCACGATAACTTCGGTTAGAGTCCTCGTTCGCTAGAAAAACACACAAGCTTCAAAGCAACTATAAACTACCTGCTTCTCTCAGACACATTACTCTCTTGAGGACGAACCCCTGGGTGTTTTGTAGCTTAGAAACAAGGGCTTTTGCATTGGAATAAGGTTGTTTGTTGTGGTTGTTGTAAAAGATCCAACTTTGTTGTATCTTTTGTTACCTCTGCATTCAAACCGTCGAGTTTTGGTGTCTCAGAAGTTCAAGCTATAATCCCTGAGCAACCCGTTCACCGCCAGAGAGAGCTTGAGGGAGGGCAGGCCAGACACTTCCAAGCGCGGCGGTTGGAAGGAAAAGAGAGCGGGAAGAATGCTCGGATAAGTAGACAGCCGTCGGTAGCCTCCAGACCCGCGTATTAGGATGTTTCAAGCTTATTTCGAAGACTGAGACTGATCGAGTGCCAGTGATCCTGCAAGGAGCCCACATCGAAACGGCTCGCACAACATTAATGATTCACTAGTTGAGTATTGTACCCTATCGTGTTTGTAAGCGCAACCTCGAGGCCCGAGAATACTCAAGAGTTCTGACGAGGGGAATCCAAAGATCAATAAACGGTAGCTACTGATACAAGGTAACACACCTGACGAGGGGAATCCAAAGAGAAGAAACTCTGAGGATCCACACGCCAGGCCATGAGTATATATAGCTACTGTACAGAGACATGTGAGAACTGCGTCAACTTCCCATTCCGGAGCGTCTCCGGGAGCATCTGGAAGGACCGGATCAGGCTCGTCATACCTTGGACGACCCGGGAACGTGTCCTTTTCTGCAAGCTCCAGCTTTACGACGGGGAACACCGGGTGAAACTTGGAGTAGTGGGGTGGTAGCTCCAGCTTGAACGTGCCG
This sequence comes from Mycena polygramma, assembly GCA_029449255.1. Classification (NCBI taxonomy): domain Eukaryota; kingdom Fungi; phylum Basidiomycota; class Agaricomycetes; order Agaricales; family Mycenaceae; genus Mycena; species Mycena polygramma. The sequence goes on from JARKID010000025.1 coordinate 396,157, forward strand.
GCTTCAAGGCGGTACATCCGGGTCTCATCCGGCAGGATGAGAACCGGATTGGAGGTTACCGCGTCGTTGAGTGCGTGGAACGCGCCGGCCTCTTTCTCAGTCCAAAACCAAACCTGGCCCTCCCAGTCAGATCGAAGAGCGGACGAGCGAGGTCAGAGAAGTCCCGGATGAAGCGCCAGTAGAAGTTAGTGAAGCCTACAAACTGCTGCACATCCTTCGGATGTCGAGTTTCGTGAAGAACCGGGCTCCCTTCAATCAGTTAATGAGGTTGTTGATCAAGGGGAGGGGGCACCGGTTTTTCATGGTCATTGCTGAGCGCCTGATAGTCCTGGACGAACCGAAGTGCCCCATCCTTCTTCTTGACAAAGAATACTGGAGAAACCATCGGGGACTTAGAGTGTGTCGCGGCCTTCTTGTTGGATATCCGCGATACTCAAGCAATAAAGAAGGCCTACGATAGTGAAGGTCTTGTGGTTCCATTGTATCTGTCATCTCAGATTAGAGAAGAGGAACTGTTGTTGCCGGAAGAGAGGTTCAAATTCGATCCAGATGCTAAGGAAGACTATGATGAGGATCATAGGTCAGATTCAGCAAAAGAGCTGGATGAAAGAGTGCTACAAGTTGGGGAATGGTTGAAAAACCCTTCAGATAGGCCAAAAGAATTTGAAGACCCGAACGCACCAGGCTACTCGCACTCAAAGTACCTCAAATTTATGCGGTATGCTGCAAAGTTCTTTATTGACAAGAAGAACGGGTGGTTGTATAGGCGAGAAGACGAAGGGGTGCACAAGTTGGTGGTCGAACATAGGATGTACATGATGAAAGCTTCACATGACAGCCTTGGCCATAAAGGTGCATATTCAACCAAGAGCATGATTGAGTTGCGTTTCTGGTGGCCCGATCTGTCTCAAGACGTGGACTGGTATGTGAAAACCTGTCACTTGTGTCAAGTGAGGCAGAAGACCCTGCTGAGAATCCCTCCGAAAGCGACAAAGATGCCTAGTATATTCCAAAAGATACACACCGATGTAATGATCATGGGTGTTCCGTCAAATGGTTATCGAATGGTGGTCGTGGCAAGGGATTCCTTGACAAGATGGGTTGAAGCGCGGGCCTTGAGAGCGAATAACAGAGAGGCATTAGGAAAATTCCTTCTAGAAGGCATTATATGTCAATGGGGTTGTCCGCAGGAGTTAGTCACCGACAACGCGGGACAGTTTATTGCTGCTCTCAAGTGGTTGGCCTCCAAATACAGGATAATGGGCATTAGGATTTCTCCGTATAACTCTCAAGCTAATGGACCAGTAGAACGTGGTCATTGGGATATGCGCCAGTCGATGTTTAAGGCAACTGGCGGGGATACGCGGAAATGGTTCTGGTTCTTGCACCAGGTGATTTGGGCGGACAGAATAATGACCAGGCATGGACTTGGGTGTTCTCCTTACTTTGCCATGTGCGGGGCACATCCGATTATACCACTCGACATAGAAGAAGCAACCTGGTTAGTTGAATTTCCCAGCGAAATCATCTCGACTGCTGAATTGATTGGGTTGACGGCTAAGGCCTTGGCTAAACATGTCCAGCATGTAGAGGAAATGAGAGAACAAGTCTCAGCTGAGAAGTTGACTGCTGTGCGCCGGTACGAGAAAGAACATGAGCATACCATCAAGAACTATAACTTCTGGCCCGGTGATCTAGTTCTTGTCCGGAATACAACCGTGGAAAAGTCGCTTAATACCAACATGGCATCACACTATCTCGGTCCCATGGTTGTGGTTCGCCAAACAAAAGGAGGATCCTACTTGTGTTGCGAAATGAACGGAGCAATGTTACATGGAAAGATAGCCCAGTTCAGAGTAGTACCATACATGGCGCGGAAGAGACTAGATTTGCCTGGGAAGATTCTGGATCTCATTGACTTGGGTAAAGAGAGCCTAGACAATCTGGCTGCAGCAGAAGATGTTCATGATGAATATCTGGGGAATGACTTGCAATTTCATCGGGTGAATCTACGTCCAGACTGGAAAGAAATGGACCCAGATGACCTGTCAGATGAATACCTAAGCGAGGATGATTTGCCTGAAGAAGACCTGTCACCGACACCCGTGTATGACGAATTAAACCCGAGACGGTCCAAGAGAGCGAAGAACAAGTAACATTGGGCTACGCTACTAACAAGGGCAGACTCGGACGGTTAAGGAGTGTAATACGAGATGGGCGGTGAGATGAGGTACAAGGCGCAGGGGTATTAACGAATGAAGTGTGCGCCGTTTTGCTCGAGTAAGGACTGTGATGCAGTGACTATGCCACGATACGGGTATGGGAGCGAAATGCGAGCACCAGCATCGTAGTAGATGTCGGGGACAGAACTAGAGAGGTGTCAAGAAGGGTCAAGTAAGTAAGGTATGGGACTTGCCTACTTGTGAAAGACCGCTTCAACGAGAGGGGACAACTTGCGCTCCTCCATGATCTTGAGGACGTTAATATGCTCCGACTTGAGAGCCTCGAAGCAGCGGAGCTCGAAGGAAATGTTATGACCACAGATGTCCAGGTTGGTGCGGACTTGGCGCTCGATGCGCAGAATAGTGTCGTTGTCGTACGAGTACGGTCAATTCAGTTTACCACTCACGGACCTAGAACGAGATTCTACCGCCCGGAGAAGAGTGAAAGCACGTCATGGTCGTTGCAGAGGTAAAAATTGACTTCCCGCCCGACCATGTTTCGCTCGGAAAATCTTTCGCTGTTCTCGGGTTGCAAGCAGATCGATCTGGGGCCCTGTTCAAACCCACCAAGTACGCCCTGCCATTTGTGTCCAGCTTATCTTACCCTTTTTTCAGTTTGGACGCCGGGTTTAATCCACCGAACAAAACCTTGAAATATGTCTCGGGACAGAGCCTTCAGGCCGGGGTTGGCCTGAACGTCGGTGTCGCTCCTTGCGCCATCTTGAATGCTTCCTACACTATCTCAAAAACACTCGAGGCACAGGACGACAGGGTAAGCTTTATCATTCCGCTGAACCGCGGTACACTGGTTTTGTGCAGCCAATGCCCCCTGTGAAAGTAACATGTAAGCGCGGGAAACCACCGGCAGATGAGCCTGCAGGGACGTCATATCGGTCCTATGGCTACTCATATGAAGCGCAACGCGATTTAGTGACCCCATCTTCTCTGGTGGTGCGTTTTGCCTTCGGTACAGACTGCCATGACCACGATACAGAGGTGCGAAATACCGCACCATACTGGTTTCAGTACTGATTCTCCATAGAATAATCCAGCGGCATCTCCTCAGGTTTTATCTGTCAACTGGCACCAGATATTTGTTTGGATATATAACCCACTGGCTAAAATACAGATCCAGGGGGTTATATTGTTGCTCAGTGTCCGTGTTTATCCCCATATGAATCGTTCTGACTGACAGTCGCGTAATTGGTAGGCCATTGTCCCCGATATCCGAAATCAGAGAAAGATGGTGTGGTCCCAAACTTTGAAACTTGACCCTGGGACTCAGACGGGGCAACGTACGCACAGCATTTGAACAGTCTAGTTCAAAATTTCTAATCTATCTGCAGTTATGGCACGCCCAAGGACTGACCATGTCCGTCTACACGGAGGCTCACTCTCTTCGGCCCTGGTTACCATGCCCAATGCTGGCGGCGGGTTTCTGGAAAAATCAAAGAGGGAGCAAAGAGTGTTGCCAAGATATTCAGAACAACTCCCCCGATGAGCCTGGTTCCCCAAGAGATCGAGAGTGTGGGCTGGGACAACAGGCGAAATGATTGGAGGGACCCCATATATCCGGCACGTCGGTGTACCAAATCATTCCCGCTAACCAAACCCAACCCATTTGACGACCGAGGGATAGTCCTGCTATCCGGCAGACTGCTGGACACCTTTTTTACCTGCCGTTTTTACTTGCCGGCTTGTACCCATTACCAGTGTAAAATTGATGTATGAGAAGTGCAATATATTTCATCTGTTCACGAGGAATCAAGGGGAAATCAAGGGGACAGCGGACGAAACTGTTCCTGATGAAAAGTCATCTCATGAGACACAGCGAAAAAAAAAAAAATGGAACATTCGGACACACCCTTTTCAATACCGATTTCGACCGGGAGTCTAGACTTTCAAAGTTGATCCCCCCTTGCGAGAAATGGAAGACAAGGTCGTGGATTTTGGCCCGCTGCTCTGCTCGCTATATGCCGCGTCCAAAAACAAGGGGGATAGCATACTATGGATCGTGAAGGAGTCGAACCGACGGATGTGCGGTGTCCAGTGTCCGATCGACCCGTTCTTGCCCTTGGCGAGAGCCTGAAATAAGTGGGGACGTTATCCAGGGGAAAGATAGATAGACAAAGACTGACCAAAATGGTGTTGACACCGATGCTTGAACTCGTCAAGCGGGTAAATGCAGCAAGACTGCGAGATTCAAAAGCCCAGAAAGTGTGCTTGCTTCAAAAAGAGAAGAAGGCTGCTCAAAACTGATATTGCCGGCCTGGCATACGGGGTCCAACCCCCGCCGAGCAAATGCGTTGAAGAATAAAACCCCGAGTATGTACGGTGTTTGGTTGCCGACGAAACCATTTTTCGTACAGAGTCTGAACCGAGTGCAAGCCGAAGCCTAAACAACGATTCAGATGTCTCGGTTAGCCAGAAAGAGTTGCAAAGCCAGAAAATTGAATCTTCTTCCCGCAATCATGAGTCCTGAAGGAGTCGAACCCTCCACAAGCGCTGTGTTGATCAAAGTCCGCGCGATTATTGGGGCTTGGTGGCCTACGAACTTCCTTTCTCGAGCTTTGGTGAGAATAACGAGTGCAGTTGAGTAGGGCCCGCAATATTGGAAGGAGTTACAGTATACATCGAGCCGATAGCTGCCAATTGAATAGTGCGTCCTGTCAATGGAACCGAGGACGCACAGAGATAGTGATGTTCAGGGCCCGGCCCGGCCTGAAAGCCGCGGCTTGGGCCCGGCTTGAGCGGGCTTGGGCTTGAGAATTCCAAAGCCCAAGCCCAAGCCCGCAAGCAGGGCCTCAAAGCCGTGGGCCGGGGCCTGAGCCGGGGCTTTTTATGTGATAGCCGAGCGGCGACGAGACCGTGTTCTGAGGTCGAAAAAAATGTCAACATCGTTGCAATTGATTCCCGGATACACAGTTGAGGGTTGGGAGCGTGAAAGGGATAAAATAGCGAGTCAAAAGCATACCAGGATTTCGGATCTGACATCCATGAGACTGCCGAGGCTCGGCATTGCCCAGTGTTGAACTGTTCAAGTTGAGTATGCAGCAAAAGTGAGGACATATGAGCCATAAATGACCTTTTAGAACCAACCTATATGCCAGCGAGCATGCTCCGCGACCATAGTCGAGGGGGATTTTTTGATGTCCAGGCCGAGGCTTCGCGGCCCGGCTTGGGCTTTGAAATCTCCAAGCCCAAGCCCTGGGCCGGCTCAAGCCCTGCGCAGGGCCCGGCCCGGCTTTCGAAAGCCGCGGCTCGGCTTTGCCGGCTTAGGGCTTCAGGCCGGGCCCTGAACATCACTACACAGAGATAAAACTCACATGTGGATGGGCCCGAGCTTCTACTCTTGGCTGGCGATCGGGCTAGAAAGAAAGGTGGTGACTGGAAGAGATGTGAATACTGCAACGGGTATCCGAGTAAGCGAATAGAAGAAATAGGGCATGGCCACAACTCTGCTTCGCGAGCAATCAGAAACGCCAGACAGAGGCAGAAAAAAAGATGAACTGCCTGCTGTTCTACGGGTCTTGAAGGAGTCGAACCCTCTTCGAGCGCAGTCACTGTAGTAAACAATTCGAATGATTGGCGCTCAGTCGCCCAGAACAATGGGATGCCACCCTCGGACATGTTGCCAAAGGGCAGGGTGAAAGTGACGTTGCGTGACGTTACTGACGTTGCACTGACGTTGTGACGTTTTCGAACTGACGTTCGTACTGTCACACCGGCGCACTGTCACGCAGCCACTGGTTGAACAGTGCCGCTGCTCGCCGATGTGTGTATATTACCCACTCTGCTTTGTGTGGATGTTAATGAACACGACTCAAATACTATTGCAAGTTTGTTCTTCGTTGACTTTGTCCAACGCAAATCCAACGCGCTGTGCGCTTCAAATTTCAACCATGACTCCGATTTTCCTTTCGTTCATTGATTTGTACTAACCGCTCGTTACAACTCGCAGCTTTGTCGCAGCTTCGAGCTGGTTGAAACTCGATCCCCGGTGTAACCGTGTAACTCACCGTGAGCTGAAGTAGCCTTGAACTTTTGGCCGGCTTGTGGGACGCACGTGAGCTTATAATGGCACCCAGTTGGTTATGCTCCGGAAGAATTTCACCAAGAGCAGGAAAATAGTGATCAGGTGATGTCCGAGACATTTTCCCCTTCTTTAACCCAAATAGGTTGTGTCTTCGAGTTCAGTGGTAGCGTTGTGCGCTTTTTTGTGACTTCAATGGCTCAAGGCAGCTGAAAGCCAGCTGTGAGTATAGCTCTTCGAATATTATTGTCCAATTGGCGGTCTGTGGAACCTGGCATTGAGTCCCAACCCGGTGAGTGTTTTGTCAATAACTCATTGAAGACTTTGAATGCTATGTTTTTGTCACTCCCAGAGGGCTCGGGGTATTCCTCCGAGTCATATTCACTCATTATCTTAAAACTTGTATCCCGAACGTCAGTGAACGTTGCCGCAACACTGACGTTCGGTGGCTGTACACTGACGTTCAGACAGCGCGAGCATTGGCGTTGGCGGGCATCCGAGTCGGAGATGCATTTCCAGGACAGGCAATGGTGTATTCATGAACATATCCTCCTGGAGACACAAAATCTGGACAACAAAGGGTCAGGTAGTGTCCGTTCCAGCATCTGATGCACTTTGCTTTTCTTTCACCCAAATCAGGTAAATTCGGTGCATCTCGCAGCGCAGCAGCGGCTCTACGAGGTATTTTTTTGGCACCAATATCCTCTGATAGTCCAAGAGCAATCGTCAGTAGAATCTTGTGAGCATTGCTGCTGAACTGGAGGTGCCTGGGTCTTGGAAGAAGATCCAACCCAGTCAACCTTTTGTGAATAAGTCATTGAAGGCTCTAAATACGATATTTTTGACACTCCCAGAGGATTCGGGTTGTACCTCCAATGAGTATTTGCTGATAATCATAGAATTGATATTCAGAACGTCAGTCAATAGACAGGTTGCGCAAGAGCCATATCGGCCACGTAATGGCATTTTGGCTGTGCGCACCCGAATGGCTCCACCGCCAAAATATGACGCAAATGGCTTCCATATGGGTTTTGGAGCCATTCGCCTGCCATTTTTGCGCACGGCCCGGAAGCCACGAGATGGCTCCAATGGCTTTTGCGCAACCTGTCTAATGTTCGCTGCACAGCTGACGTTTGGTGGCTGTGCACTGACATTCAAACTGGCGCGACTGACGTTGGCCATTATCCTGCTGTCCGGATAAATTGCCAGAGGTCACTGAGTCTCATGCAAGCTGTGATCCATTGCTAGTAAGTTTTGCAGTGGGTTGGATGTCACTGTTACCCTCGGGGTTGGATGAAGGCTAGACCGGAATCCGAGCGAGTCTTTTGTGAATAACTTGTTAACGGCTTCAGACACTGTCTTGCTGCCACTTAGACATGATATTGGGCATACCTGCGAATCATATTCACGAATAATCCCAGAAGTATTGCTTGGAACGTCAGTCGACATACTGACGTTCAGTGGCTGTACACTGACGTTCAGACCAGAACAGCCTTGTAAGTAACTCGTTAACGACTTCAGAGAGTAGCCTGCTGTTGCTGAGATGACATATTAGACATATCCCCGAGATATTCCCCCCAATAATCTCAGAGCTGATGCTCGGAACGTCAGTCAACACTGCTCAACTGACATTTGGTGACCGTACACTGACGTTAAGGCCCAACCAGCGACATTTGCCGGCGAATCTGGAGGTTGTGGAGGCATCTTCAGGCTACCTACAATGTCTCGGGTGAAGATTGGGACTCATCTGGGCTGCAATGAAGTAGCATTCAACCAGATACAACCAGTGGCAGCAAGAGGAAGCCTGTGGTTGAACTCAATCCCGAGCCTTGCGAGTACGTTGCGTGGGTAGAACATGGGCAACATGTTACGAGACACGGAAGTGAGGCACTTGGTGGCATTGGTGGTGCTGCAGTTGCAGGTGAAGAGAAGACCACGTCGAGCGCGGCGACATGGACGGAAAGTGCCGCATTGACGTCGGGAAGACAATCGACGTTGACGTTGAATTGAAGCAGGTAGACTCGTTACCAGTCTGCCACGGCAATTCTTTAGTGCAAGCACTATGCCGCAGGCAGTCTGTTACATCTCGGGCCACGCCAAAAGGGCTGCGCCCGGAGTTTGAATTCTTAAGCGGTGCCGATCCGCAGCATCAAACGGTGGCTGCGCAGAGCCATCATTTCCCTTGTAAATCGGGTGTTCGGTACTCAACGCCCATGGCACCCGGTGGGATTCTGAACCAGCCAAATGAAAGAGTAGGGTCCTTCAATCCGACCCTGTCTTTGGCCCTTGTGAATCCAACTTAAATTGGTTGAACCTAGCCAAGAGGAAAATCTTTCAAACTCCGGGCTCAGCCCTTTCGCTTAGCCCGAGTTGTACCAGTCTGCCTACGGCATAGTGCTTCCACTACAGATTTGCCGTAAAATGCAGACTGGTTACGAGTCTATGAAGCAGGTATGTCACACTGACGTTCTGTCACGGCGCAGATTGACGTTAACTGCAGGAGCAATTGACGTTCGACGGTGTAGGATTGACGTCGGCCGGCGTTGCAGTGACGTTCAAATTCGTTGGTGTGACATGCGTGATGTTCGCACATTGACGTTCGCTGATGTTCAACTGACGTTGCACGAAGATTTTTTGGGACTTTTCCAAGCCCTTAACACCGAATATTTCATGGCATTTCTATGCTAAATGTCGTGTGCAACGCCACCGAACGTGCCTGTGAAAGGTTGGAGCTCTACCATGGCGGATAAGGTGAGTTCCGTTTTCGGGCCATCCGCTCAATGGAATATCGGCCTCCCATGGGTATTCCGTATTCCAGATGGCGATTTATGGAATATTACCTTCTCCCAACTCGGGAGAGCCCCAAAAGCGATTCCATATGACAATTATTCCATACGACAATATTCCATGCGAGCAACTCTACTGTACATGTACTCCGGGAGTTGCAAAGGACGGCGCAAAAAGATTCTCGCGATTGTGTGTAATTGAACTTCACTTAATTCTGGACGAGCAGGGGGCTTTTAGCACTGCTTCGGAAAACGAAAATTTCTACTTCACTGTACTGAAAACGATGTGTCGAGTTGAGTAAAGGAAGGCCGTTGGACGAAATGAGATGACACCAAATCAATGTTAACCATAGCCCTCGGACGTCCGACTATGAAATGATGAGCGTGAACAAATGCAAAGCAAAGGCCGGGGACAAATACACGGTCAGCACCGACGAAAGCAAGGGTGAAATCCGGAAAACGTAAGTAGGTACGAGGGTGGACGACTGAAAAAACCATGGTGATGCGCACACTGGACACAAGTCTGAGCCCGTCAGTAAAGTCACACAGATAGTTTATACGAGACTCAGCATGATAATGTGCCAAAGAAACTTCACGATTCAACTAACCAGTCAAATGTTTACCTTGCGCCGTGATCGTGGAATATCTGAGAGTATCTAGGAATGGAATGAAGCCCTCACATTGACAGGGATGAAAGTGTTCAACGAAGGAGCCCGAGGACTATATAGGAGTGGAAACAGAACTAGTCAATAAAGGTCCGGCTGAGTGAATTTTAGACTCACCGAGGCTCACAGCTTGCCTGCTCGAACTGTCAGTATCAATATGTACGTCGATTAGGAAGCTAGATTTGAGACCATAGATAGCTACACGAACCCGAGTGAGCTAAACTTGGTCTCAGATCATAAATGTGACGATGGCTACGCACCTTCTTCAGGTGTGAGCAAGACAGATCCCACCATACACCACAGTCGCCCAATCGCAAGTCAGTCAACATGAAGTTATCTAGTACGTCAGAATTAGCGACGTACCCTTCGACTGTGGACAGAATAACGAAGTGAGGACTAACCCAGGGTTCTCTTCCTGTCCTCACTTCCTGCTGGCTTGATCTCGAAACCTGCGGTCTGAATTTTGGCTCTGGAACAGGAACACGATGCGGACGGTCAGTGTCGTGGGCATTTCACACAGTACGAACTTTGTCCCCACGCCCAACCGGATCTGTGCAGCGGCGCGAGAAAGAGTTGAAAGAGACATACTTACTCTAGAAGAATCGATGAACTTGAAGTCCAGTACTGGAGCACTCAGCTAGTGATGTCCCGGGCCAGGGCTTAGGCCCAAGCCTGACCCAAGCCCAACCCGACCCTACCCGACCCAGGCCCGACCCAACCCTAGTTTGAGTCAGGCCTAGGGTCAGGCCTGAGATTTTTCAAGGCCCGCGACCTGAGCTTGAGCCCGGGTCGGTTCGGTTGACTCTAACCACCCGACTTTGGGTGAGGAAAAAATGTGTCAGCAGTGACTTCGGGATGTGCAATGTAGATCTCGCTGTAGTCTTCACATTTTTACAGTATATCACAGCCTATCTGAGGTCAGTTAGTAAAATACCACTTGCCGATGGATTTAATGGCGGTTCAAATCTTTGTTGAAAGCCTATTTCAAACTACTATGCAAGGGAAAGGATACACGAGTACAACAGGCGGTAAGGAATGATTGTAGAACATGTTTATGATTGAAAAAACTCACTGAATCAAGTCGCCGAAAAATACACCCAAGCCCGGGCTCAGGCCCGAGCCCGACCCAACCCAACCCTACCTGGGGCCTAGGGTCGGGCTCAGCATATTTTGCAGGCCCGACCCTACCCCGACCCGACCCAGGCCCAGGCTTTCAGGCCCGACCCGACCCGAACAACACTACACTCAGCACGGCGAGTGCATCAGGCAGTGGGCACTATGAATGCATCCGTAGGGATCCCCACCGTATCCGTAATTACGGTGTACGGTTACGATTTTACGACCACCATAACCGTACCGTAAGGGCCTCGGACGAGCAGATTACGGTTACGGTTACGGCTGGATATACCACCGTAATAACCGTAAATATACGGCCGTATACGGTCCTCTTACGACCGTAAATGGGGGCCATCCGGATCGTTCTGAGGATGGCTGTCGGGGAGCCCGGATGTCCGAGTGGGCTGCTAAGTGTCCGACAGCTGCCAAGTAATGAAAGTTACACGAAGTTGGGAAGCTAGGTCTGACTTACTGCCAGCGAGAAAGGTATGTATTGGCGAGGGAAAATCAACTAATCCTGAAAGTGAGTACGCAAATGTTGATTTACATGACAGAAGTCTCAAACCAATCTTCAGTGAACAGAGGATTAGCCTTCAAGATACCTCGTCGACAAAATCAATTCCGATTCGGGTTGCAAGTTGAACTTGACCTCGACTCCGAGGTGAGCTCGCACCTAAATTCAAATACACGACCACCAACTCCGATGGGCCCTTGAGACGAGAACACAAGCGCAAAATCCTGCATAAGGGAGAGAGTACCGTTGGTTTAAGAGGTATGGCCGAGATGCCCGAAATCGCGAAAAACTCGACAAAAGTGGGCAGCTCCCGCGATGACGGCTCCTGGGCAACCCAGGTATTAAACGGATAATCAAAATAGCTTAGCTTCCCAGTGTGCGTGTTGTTCTGAATTTATTCGGGTTTTTACGGTCGTAATGACCGTAAAGTACCGTAAAATTAACCGTACCATACCGTAAGGCCCTCTGGAAGAGAGTTTACGGTTACGGTTACGGCCAAAATACCGCCGTAAAGACCGTAATTCTTACGGTCGTAACCGTATACAGTACGGTGGGGATCCCTATGCATCCGGCGCAAGACTGACCGCCACTTTGATTTATCCCAGCCATGTAACACCTGTTAGACGATGCCGTGGTGTGTCAATCCGCCCGAGGATAATCGTCTCAAGATGGTGCCAGTGATGGAAGTTGCGACAGCCCTTGCAAAACATGAACAATCTTCCTGTCATCAACATTTGATCAACATCCTTGCGACATCCCTCACCCAACCCTCACCAAGGAATCTTTTGCCCGGCCCCGTTACGCCACTTTTTGTCGGAATACACGGTTCACATCTTGTCCACGTTGATTCTGGTCTCCGCCACGCAACGGATCCACCCAGGCTGCTTCACAACGGTTTTCTGTCACTGTACTCTGCTATACGCCGACTCGCAGAACACAGATGTTTCTGATCAAATGTGTGGTCCACCACGGTGGTGCAGGTCGCGCTGGTCAAATGTTGCAGGTAAATAGCATGAATCTCTGCGCGTTAATGACCGCTTAATCGCTCGAGTCTATAACACCACAGATAGTGATGTTCAGGGCCCGGCCCGGCCTGAAAGCCGCGGCTTGGGCCCGGCTTCAGCGGGCTTGGGCTTGAGATTCTTGAAGCCCAAGCCCAAGCCCGCGACCAAGGCTTGAAGCCCTAGGCCCGGGCTTTCCCGGGCCAGTGGCTGCAGTCCACAATGCCCTAGAAGCTAGGGCCCCTACGTTTGATTAATCCCTACTCGCTAGGGTCCAGCTTTTTCCGCCGGATTACTGAGCTGAACCCTACTCTGTAGGGCTATAATAATATTTCTGAGAGCCAGATATAATATTATTCTGCGGAGTTCACAGGGATCAGCTGTACAGTGTTTTAAACCAAAAGAAACAGGCCAAAATGGAAACATTATAGGCCTATACGCTACGGTGGGGCTGAATACAATATTATTCCCTGAGCTTAGTAGGCTTCAGCTGATCACTACCTTGTGCAGGTATATTATTTCACGAGGAGGGCTGGGGTGAGCTGCTCGCAACAAGAATATTACATTACCTAGATGCCAGGTGATAGCTGATCACTGCTATAATATTACCTGCACCGGATGACCTAGGTTCAGCTCACCAATGGCACAATATTTCTGCCTGAGGAGCATAGGAGTCAGCTGCGCAGGGCCAGAATATTGTTGCCCCAAGGTAGTAGGTTACAGCTCATCGATATCTTGACCAGCTATAATATTTTTGCACCCAGGTAGGTTCCATGCAGCTGATCCACAGCAAAATATTATTCTACGAACAGGCTGAGGCTCAGCTGCTCATGGCTATAATATTTGTTTACCTGGACCCCTGGACAGAGCTGATCGATGTTCTGATAGGTTGTAATATTTTGTGAGCCTGGTCGCCAGGGTTCAGCTTGTCGGTAGAACAATATTATTGCAGTGAGCACATCTGGGCTCAGCTGCTCATGTCCATAATATCATACAACCTGGAGGGCAGGTCACAGCTGATCGGAATCTCGACCACCCATAATATTTTTCTACCCTGGTAGGTTCGGTTCAGCTGATCCAGGACGGAATATTGTTCCCTGAACAAGCTGGGGCTCAGCTGCTTGTAGCGATAATATTGTTCTACCTGGACCGCAGGGCATAGCTGATGGACATTTTGAGAGGCCATAATATTTTTGGAGCCTGGTTATCAGGGTTTAGCTGATCACTCAAGCAATATTATTGCAGTGAACATGGTTAGGTTCAGCTGCTCATAAGTGTAATATTACACAACCTGTATAGCAGGTTATAGCTCATCGCTGTTCTGATAGCCTATAATATTTCAACAGCCTAGTCACCTGGAGGGAGCTGATCCTTTGCACAATATTATCCCAATGAGGAAGATTGGATGTAGCTGCTCCTGATCACAATATTGTGCTTCCTAGATGGCAGGTAGCAGCTGACCGAGATTGTGATAGGGTATAATATTTTCACCCCCTGGTAGCTTTGGCTCAGCTGATCGCTTGCAGAATATTATTCTGCTGAGCACGGCTGGCTTCAGCTTATCGGCCGCAAAATATTATCTCACCTAAAAGGCAGGAACAAGCTCATGCTCGGTGTAAGAACCAAAAAAAAGCCATTACATTGGGGGTTGAACCAGAAACCTCTGGCATAGTGCAGAGGTGCAGAGGTGCAGTGAACAAGCTGAGCCATCTCACCAGTAGCAGGGGATCACAATTGTCATCCAACAGCTGCAACACATCCTCTGTGCCAGCTGTGTGGCAGTAATATTATTTTACCTAGATGCTTCGGCAAAGAAATGGTTACATGATTTTGTCTTTTTGGCCGAATATGAACATTGGTAAGGCCATCTCAGTGCTAGTTGTTGCGATATTGTGGCTACTGAGTGACACAAATAATATTATTCTGCCACCTGTTCAGGGCTCAGCTACAAAATATTAACTAGCCTACCCGCTAGGGCGTAGCTCAGCAATATGCCATTGCCTTTTTGAAACCTCAGAAGTGCAACTAATTAAAAGCAAAGTTCCCAGAGGATCTTAATTTTCTCATGACGCATGAGGCATTGTTTTCAAGACAGAAAAGAAAAGAAAAAAAAAGAACTCACACCAGGATTCGAACTCGAGACTATGAACCCTTTTGGGAACACTAACACCTGCTACCCAAAAAAGGAGATTTTCGACATCAGAGCTTCCTTTGCCAAGAATCTGGCTAATTTGAGTGAGGAAACCATCCACTTTCGTTGTTCAGAACCCCTCAAGACTAACTACGACAAAAACAGATTCCAACTCATGCAGGGATATGATACAAAATACCAAAAATTGGTCAATTGGCTCCTCCTTGCAATATGTTAGTGATATGGTCCGTGAAACCCCAGACAATTAGTCCACAATGGTCCTCGTGGTCACAGAAACAATTCCCGGTCCATTTTATCTGATATCTGGATCCAAATCACTACAATTGAGCAAAGCTAGGAAATCACCCTGTAGGCCTACAACATGCTTTTCCTTCCCATGGGATGTCTCAAACCATTGCCTAAGGGATGAGGGAATATACTAAGGGTGTTTAATGTAACAATTGGCATAAAAACAACTGTGTACAGCATGATTTGAGACACTTTCCATGCACATGTATATTCTCTATGTTTAGCATGTTCTAGGTTCATCATTCATGGTCTAAGTACTGAATTCATCAATTACAAGTGTCCCAAAGTTTTTAGGATCACAAATTCGGACCTTAAGCAATGTTAAAGCGGACAAATGTGAAAAGGGCCTTTTTGCTTGTTCTGTTAATAGACCAGCAAGGAGCCCATATAGCCTGGGGGAAATAGCCAGGATGTCAAAAGGCACTTTAAATGAGTCCAAATCAACTTTATTTTGAGTGTTTTGGCCAACTTTTGGCTGAGTTCTGTTTTCGAGCATCTGTCTTAAACTTGAAGTTTTTGTCCATATGCTTCGTCCGGTCTCAGACACCATCTGGCCAGTTCTGGGGCAAAACACTTGGGAAAAGACTTAATTGGATGCATTTCAACTGTCTAATTACATTCCCATCCATTATCTTGGTCTGAATGGACTCTTTGGTCCCCTATTTGGCCAATAAGCAGAATGTGACATTTGATATTTTCGAGTTCTGACACTGCTCATTGTGCTTTCTTTTGGTCAAAAAGTGTTTATATAGTGGGTGGGACTTGTTGTTGATGTTCAGATAAGCTATGATCACCATGTGGCAGCGTGGATACTGAGAACCAGAAATACCACAAACTCAGCTGAAACCATGATGTCTGGAGTATGCTATACAGTGCTGATGTAATTTATTAGGAGATATACACGATACAATGATAAAGGAGATTGTGCCGCATCCCTAGCATTGTGCATATAGGCCTGATATGACAAAACATGGGTTTCCTCCATAGCCAGATTATGATGCTATCCCTGTTAGCAATGAAATATGACATGCACGGAGGGTCTCGCAGACAGAAACCGATGGTTTGGGATGGATAAAATGCTTTATGTTCCCTGAAATCCCCAGATATCACACTCATAAACTTTCAATGATATTCACCGGACTTTTGGTGTATTCATGCCTTTTCATAGACCACCATGTGTTGTCAGATGCAACAGGCAACATTAGGCAACATTTCAATGCAATTTACCGGCTGGTTATGCACAAAATATGAGCCAGAGACGCTCTGATGTCAAGAATTCCCTTTTTTGGCTGAAAGTGTTAGTGTTCCGAAAAGGGAATTTGCCCTTTGGGGCTAAAGCTCCCGAAAACAATGTGTCGTGCCTCACGCAAAAATTGGAATCCCTCCTGCACCTTCAGTTTTGTGCTGCCTAGGTTTCAAAAAGGCAATGGCATATTGCTGAGCTACGCCCTAGCGGGTAGGCTAGTTAATATTTTGTAGCTGAGCCCTGAACAGGTGGCAGAATAATATTATTTGTGTCACTCAGTAGCCACAATATCGCAACAACTAGCACTGAGATGGCCTTACCAATGTTCATATTCGGCCAAAAAGACAAAATCATGTAACCATTTCTTTGCCGAAGCATCTAGGTAAAATAATATTACTGCCACACAGCTGGCACAGAGGATGTGTTGCAGCTGTTGGATGACAATTGTGATCCCCTGCTACTGGTGAGATGGCTCAGCTTGTTCACTGCACCTCTGCACCTCTGCACTATGCCAGAGGTTTCTGGTTCAACCCCCAATGTAATGGCTTTTTTTTGGTTCTTACACCGAGCATGAGCTTGTTCCTGCCTTTTAGGTGAGATAATATTTTGCGGCCGATAAGCTGAAGCCAGCCGTGCTCAGCAGAATAATATTCTGCAAGCGATCAGCTGAGCCAAAGCTACCAGGGGGTGAAAATATTATACCCTATCACAATCTCGGTCAGCTGCTACCTGCCATCTAGGAAGCACAATATTGTGATCAGGAGCAGCTACATCCAATCTTCCTCATTGGGATAATATTGTGCAAAGGATCAGCTCCCTCCAGGTGACTAGGCTGTTGAAATATTATAGGCTATCAGAACAGCGATGAGCTATAACCTGCTATACAGGTTGTGTAATATTACACTTATGAGCAGCTGAACCTAACCATGTTCACTGCAATAATATTGCTTGAGTGATCAGCTAAACCCTGATAACCAGGCTCCAAAAATATTATGGCCTCTCAAAATGTCCATCAGCTATGCCCTGCGGTCCAGGTAGAACAATATTATCGCTACAAGCAGCTGAGCCCCAGCTTGTTCAGGGAACAATATTCCGTCCTGGATCAGCTGAACCGAACCTACCAGGGTAGAAAAATATTATGGGTGGTCGAGATTCCGATCAGCTGTGACCTGCCCTCCAGGTTGTATGATATTATGGACATGAGCAGCTGAGCCCAGATGTGCTCACTGCAATAATATTGTTCTACCGACAAGCTGAACCCTGGCGACCAGGCTCACAAAATATTACAACCTATCAGAACATCGATCAGCTCTGTCCAGGGGTCCAGGTAAACAAATATTATAGCCATGAGCAGCTGAGCCTCAGCCTGTTCGTAGAATAATATTTTGCTGTGGATCAGCTGCATGGAACCTACCTGGGTGCAAAAATATTATAGCTGGTCAAGATATCGATGAGCTGTAACCTACTACCTTGGGGCAACAATATTCTGGCCCTGCGCAGCTGACTCCTATGCTCCTCAGGCAGAAATATTGTGCCATTGGTGAGCTGAACCTAGGTCATCCGGTGCAGGTAATATTATAGCAGTGATCAGCTATCACCTGGCATCTAGGTAATGTAATATTCTTGTTGCGAGCAGCTCACCCCAGCCCTCCTCGTGAAATAATATACCTGCACAAGGTAGTGATCAGCTGAAGCCTACTAAGCTCAGGGAATAATATTGTATTCAGCCCCACCGTAGCGTATAGGCCTATAATGTTTCCATTTTGGCCTGTTTCTTTTGGTTTAAAACACTGTACAGCTGATCCCTGTGAACTCCGCAGAATAATATTATATCTGGCTCTCAGAAATATTATTATAGCCCTACAGAGTAGGGTTCAGCTCAGTAATCCGGCGGAAAAAGCTGGACCCTAGCGAGTAGGGATTAATCAAACGTAGGGGCCCTAGCTTCTAGGGCATTGTGGACTGCAGCCACTGGCCCGGGAAAGCCCGGGCCTAGGGCTTCAAGCCTTGGTCGCGGGCTTGGGCTTGGGCTTCACGGTGGAGGGTTTTCATCATAACCTTCCTCCGGATTAGCATATACTGGATCGCCAGGTTGAATCCTTCTTCTAGATAAGCCGTCAGGCGAGAATGTAAGTCCCCGGACATGCTTAAGTTGAAAATGGAACATCAAGATTTGTTCAATCCACCTGTTAATGGTAGTGTTGGGTCCCATCCCTGGATTAGCCAGCATGCCTTTGATATACATGGCATCCGTCTCAATCACAAGTCTACGACACCCCAGTAACCAATACTGCATATGCAACAGCGCTCGCAGAAGTCCATACAATTCCCGCTTTGGTTGAGAGAATCTTGCCTCTCTTTCATTTAAAGGAATTGAGTCGAACTTCGCATAATACTTCTTCTTGGGGTCATTAGGGTCCACCTGGTATATTTCAAGCCCTACGGCCATCCAGGATGTATCTACGGCCATAACTACGTCTGAAAGCCAATCATAGTTGATAGGTTTCAAAGCTATGCAATTTTCAACCGCGTGTTTGATCGCATCCATACAAGCTTCTTGCTTATCCGACCATTCCCATTCTACGTCTCCTCGAAGGAGTTTCGCAATAGGCCTAGCCATAACCGTGTAGTCCTTAATGAACATCCTCATAGTCCCAACAACTCCAAGGAATTGTCTGACTTCAGAGATATTTTCAAGCGCCGGCCATCTCAAGATTACTCCAATTCTGTCTTCCGACGGCCGTCTTCCCTCAAACGAGCACATATGCCCGACTATGGCGAAGATTGCCATACATAAGAAAGCCTTGAGTCCAGAGAACGTTCCTTTACAATATTTGACCCGTTGAACTACGCGGTTCAAATTTTGAAAATGCTCCCATACAAATCTGCGTATTCCTGGGTTGAATGGATGGGTTTCGTAAGTGCCATCCGCATTTTGATACCTCGATCCAGGGCCCCTGTCGGGTACGTCGTCAATGTAGGGAATAGTGACGTGTGGAATTTCATCCCTCAGTATGTAAGTCACATCGTCATGGAATATTGGAACCGAGTTCGTCCAACCTTGAGGCAGCTTTACTAGCCTCAATGCCCCAAACGGAGTCTGAAAGGTCGTAAAGTCTCTTGAATTTTCATCAAGGTCCCTATGATCATATCCAGAATACAAATCCAAAACCGCGCCGCATGCACAGCCAGCAAATGATTCGCAAGTTCTTCCGTTGCCGGAGGTATTCCTGAATGAGCAATTGTTACAGCATTGAGAGGCTCCAAAGCGTGGACAAGACGGACACTTTTGCCGTCCTTCTTGACTACTCCAAAGAACTTTGTGCGATAGGAAGCATTCGAAGGTTCATAGACACCAGCGTCTATTTTGTTCTTTATGATCTTGCACACCTCCTCTAACTGCCCACGTGGAATGGGGATGCTCTTTTCAACCCAGACCTTGTGTTCGACTACCGGCATTTCAACCGGTGGGAAGAAATCATGTCTAAAGCTTCCCCGCTCGGCATCATTCCAGGCGAAAGCGTCTTCATGTACCATCATAAAGTGATGCATCAGTTTCTTTTCCTCCGACTGCATGAAATCTCCTGCGTGGATTTTATCTATAATTTCCTTCCTTTCTTGGGTGTACCTTCCAGTTGGGCAGAAGTCTCCAGGATTCGGCGACAGCTCTGGCATATCTTTCAAAGGGTCACCAGTAATTTCCCGCTTTATACGGAACCGTTCTGGTAACTCCCCATAGACAGGCCTTGTCTTTAGAGCCACTGGTTTATACTTCTTGGTTGCAAATACTGATGCTACTGGTTCACCAGGCCCAGCTGTCGCTGTTCCTTGTGCACAAGGCTCATCTTTATCTATGCGCCAACTGGGGCCGCAACATTCGCATGGTCCCGGAGGAATCTCGCCAGTGTATTCTTCGTCAGTTGTGTTCAAGAAAACATTTTCAACTTTAGAACCCTTATTTTCAAGTTCTTCAGGTTCAGGATGTATCCAGTCCACACTTGCGCAACAATAACACCGTACATCCGGATCATTCGTGTGTTTCCCACGGTTCGATTTCCCAGCCTTTTCCTTACCCTTTGGAGGCTTTACCGGCCGAACACCACAATGTTCGGGCAACCTCTCGTCAAAGGTGAAGACCTGGTAAGATCTCTCCCCATCCTTGTGTTCCTGCTTTGGCTTCGGAGTTACAAACTCTTGTAACAGAGTAGTAGCCTTTTTGTCTTCCTTCAGTGTTCTACTGTTGGTAGACGCCTGCAAGTACGCCGTGTTTAATTCGTCCGTTGAGAAGTTTTTCCCGTTACGAGGTTCCAAATATCCTTCGATTTGGAGTTCACCATTGTCGTTAAAACCGAATTTCAGTGCGAGATCTCCTTGAGGGCGGTCAATCCCTAAATCCTTGAAGACGTCCGAAAATCCTGCTTTTGCTCATATGATGCCATTTCAACCGGAGCGGCCTGAGGGGCCGTGTCAGGGGACGCCCTCGCGGCCCGGTGTTTCCACCTGGTTTGGCTCGCCTCAACCCTCCAGCCCGTTGCGGATTGCTTCGCCTTCGCCTCACCACTAACAGCCCAGTTGTCCGACCTTCACGCCCCCGCTTGGTCGTACTCCTGACTCTGGCTACCATCCTCTTCCGGTATCCCTGTTCCCAAGTCGTCTCTGACGCTGCTCTGGTTTCATCCCTCGTCTTCGGCATCCTGGCCTCAGTCCGGCTCAGCTAAGCTTCGGCTCCAGCTCTCCCTCTCTCCTTCCGCCTCCGCCCGTCATGGTCTCCGAGAGCGAACCCTCCGGAGAAGCCTTCCAGCTTCTCTGTGTTCCGCAGACCAGAGCTCTGCCCCCTGTGGATGTGGCCTACTGCCGTATAGGCTCGTGCCCGCTATCGTGACTCTGGGAGTCCCGATACATCCACACCCCTCCCCCTCTCCTGTGTCTGGCTCCGGCAACCAGCGCCTCTCCTCCCCCTCGGGTCTTGCCGACACCCTCGGGCGTGGCCTACTGCCGTATAGGCTCGTGCCAGATACTGCAGCCTTTGTGCAGTACGTCCGCATCTCTCTATTCCCCTCCTCTCTCTTCTCTCCGACTCCGCCCTCCGTCCTCCGCCTTTCCGCTATGGACTGGGTTCTCGGTCCGATGGCTCGGCCCGTAGCATCCCCCTCTTGGTGCCGGTCGCTGTCAGACGCTTGGTTTGTAGAACTGCGGATCTCCTCGCCAACCTCGGTCGATCCTCCGAAGTCTTGCCCTCTGGGCTTTGGTCTTTCTTCTATGCTCTACGTGTGCCTGGATGGTGTGTCTCGTCCAGCCTCGGACCTTGGCCCATGCCTGGACCTTGCCCTTGGTCCGGCTTTGGTCCATTCCTTCCAGTCCGAGCTCAGCTCGATTCCCTCCAACAGTCTCCGACATCCCTCTTCCCTTCCCTTGTGTTCCTGGGCTTGTCCGACGCTCCGTTCCTTCGGTCGGACTTCTCCTTCTTCCGTGCATCACCGGATCACATGCAGCTGCATAGTCACATGCTTTAGACAGTCACCCGTCACGCATTAGTATATAAGATGTGACACCTGGGCAGACGATCCTTAGCTTCTTCTCTAAGGATCCTCCTTCTGCCCAGGTGAGTAGCCACTCCGCCTCATGTATCTAGTAGTGTCTAAGGATCCTCCTTCTGCCCAGACTCTTGAGACCTGTGTGTGTGTGTTGGTCGCCGCTCCAGTGATCGGGCTGTGGCGGTTGTTGCCCTTACACCGAATCCAAACCGAATCTTAGCGAATATTTCCGTCTGGAGTCACCTACTTCTTAGAGCTCTGCTAGCAATCTGCTAGACTTAGATAAAGATACTTCTGGCATGTCTGTGAAGGCCCCGAATACAGTAGCAATATCTCCCTCAGTCCTCGGGCACACTCCCTGTTCAAAGTTCAACGTTCTTGTCCAATTTTGGCCCGACTTTGTCCTCCTTCGACTTCGCCGGTCTTTCCCTCGGGTTGAGCGTACGAGATAACCCTGGCCACTTTACTATCCTATGATTCGATGACTGTGTCTCTGCTACTTTGGTTCTCCACCGTCTTCATTTTCCTTGCCTCGAATTCCATCATCCTTCGACGGTTAGCTTATTCTTCCTTCCCCAGTGTCCCCAATCATCTCGGCTTCTAACTTTGTCCTTTACTCAGTCCCATTGTGTGTCATTTTGACGAGCTCATTGCTTCGATGCATGCTGGGCAATCTTATCATCGGTTCAGTGAGTGAGCTCTCACTTGTGATTCATGGTGTTGAACTTTTAGTGACTTGCTTTTGAACGCGCAGAGTTCTTTAAAACCTACTACTTCCTCAAACTCGAATATGTGTCATTGTTCCAGAGTTGCACTCGAGAGTCGGAAGCCGTTGCGGCCGCCGGCGCCATTCAGATCAACCTCGGACATCTCGGTGCTTTATGTTCTCTGAAAAAACCTCAATGCCTGTGCAACTATCCTCCGAACCACAATGCACACCGCTTGAAGTCTTCATGAACGGTATCACAATTTCTCTGACTGACGTTATTGGCAAGGAGTACGACCCGATGCGCACAATCGAGACATCGGCCCACCTGGCCGACCGTCTTGATGCTTGCAAAAGCATCTTCCCTGGTACGGGCACACGTCGTCAGTGCCGAGAATCTGCTCACTTGGTTTGCTCTAGACTGACGATCCATCGGATGTTTTCAGGTTCAACTGTGGGATTGGTCTCGCTGAGGCTCATCAATCCCCAGGATCCTTGTCCTGGGGTCCAGTTCTGTTCTGGATTGGCTGCGCAGTCTGTCGATTTGTAGACTACATATGTATTGATATTCTTCACAAAACTATATTCTGCTCTTGATACCCGCGAGATGGATTGTAAAAACCTCGTCTCCAATTTAATGGTCCTTACTCGAGTCTCGAATGCCTGGTATTACTGTCTGAGAGTTCCTTTCGATAGGTATGGTCATTGTTCAAGCTCTTGTACTGTAGTATTTCGACCAAATGTTCACGGGGTGTCACCCGTCACCCAAGGTGTTCATTTTCTTGGGTGTTCATTTCTCGGCAATCACATCAAATTCCCATAAATGGATGCCCGGCGACTGCCGGGCCGATTTTTTTACGTTTTTACCCCTATTTGGGCCAGAAAAGTGCAATGTCACCGTCACCCCACCGAATTGGTTCAGTTCACGAGCCTCTGTCACCCGTCACCTGAACATTTGGTCGAAATAGTACAGTATACGTACTCACTCGTGCCCTTGGTTGCGAGCTGGGCATGTATGTTTGGATGATCAGTGGACACGGCCCTCAGGCGCGTACACTTCATAGAAATATCTACCTAGGAGCGCTTGGAACTGTACCGGAATCGTATCTCAGCTTGGCTCTTTTTCCACCCAGGATCAATTGCGTATGCGTCCGATTCCACTGAACTATTGCCCAGATTTGGTACCACGTAAACCTGACTCGAATCGTTCATGTTACAGTGTTGACCAACTTCTAGGAATGAAATCCAGGCCACTCGGTAACTTTTACTCGAAGTCAGGACCTGTGTTAGCTATCCACGCCGGACCAAGGTACCGTTGCGCGTCAACTTCTCTTGACCCCCAATCCCGGTCGAACACCACTTCTACAGACGAGATCACAAACTACAGTTGGCGCAATTGCGCAGTAACGTTACCTCATTTAACACACGGCAAGCTGCCCAATCCGACGAAGATCCTCAGTTTAAAAGTCAAACTTGGCATCTGACGAGCTGCTTTCCATGCCGATGAAGATCCTCATTATAGCCTCTCTTAAGACGTGATGAAGTCTCCGGGCTTGGTCCGATTCAAGTCGCTGGCAGAGTCGCATCGATTTCGGCCTACCCATGTTCCAAACGGTGCCCATACCCGTGCAAAGAAGCCAACTGGACGCTGGCACCGGGGCCCCTGTGCTTAAAAACGGTCCCGAACTACCGTTGAAGGTTGGCTGAAGGTGAGGATCCGGTAACAGGACGGTTTCTACACTTCTGTCAGTACTACGCCCAGAAAGCATAGAGGAAAGTGGCCGCACCCTAAGACATTGGGCAACCGAACTTGCGAGCAGCAGAATACGCGCTGCAGGAAGTTCCGTGAAGGTGGATGGTAATGAATAATAACTAATGTAACTCCGAAAATGAACAATCCAACTTGCCTGAGAAGCCCAGGCTATAAGGTTACGAGTTGTCGATTGGAACTAAGGGTCAGAATTTTTAAACCCTGAACTGGGATTACAACTCGGTATATCGTCTGAGCTGCTGGTCTGAAGAAAACGTACGGAGTTCTGAGCCAAGATCTGATTGTGGAACTATATAGTCGGTCGGGTCGCAGCTGAAGAGGTGCAATAGGTTCAACAAGATCTCTCCATGTCTCCGGGCTGATTGACTGGAGGGAGGAAGACACGCGCGTGCGGTTCAACCCCAGATTGAAGGGGATTTCAGAAGCTCAGCGTCATAGCCACCATAGTCGATCGATCGACTGAGAGATAAGTTCAGGTAAGTTCGAAACAAAACGGAGGTGAATCAAGCTGATGCGCGTGTTCGGGACCAAGGCGAGCACAAAACTCAGATCAAGACTGTAAAATGAAGAGAAGCTAAGCGTACCTGAAGAAAGGTGAACTGAGCGCCGGAGCATAACGTCCGTCCAAGAGAAGAACAAAGTGTTTCTTTGAGGTAATTGTATATGGAGCAAGTTTACGCAAAATGACAGCCTTGGAGATGGCTTAGAGCATGAGCCACGGACCGACATACCAAGATAAAGCCAAAGACCACCCCGTATGCTCAACCCGAGGGAAAGACCGGCGAAGTCGAAGGAGGACAAAGTCGGGCCAAATTGGACGAGAACGTTGAACTTTGAACAGGGAGTGTGCCCGAGGACTGAGGGAGATATTGCTACTGTATTCGGGGCCTTCACAGACATGCCAGAAGTATCTTTATCTAAGTCTAGCAGATTGCTAGCAGAGCTCTAAGAAGTAGGTGACTCCAGACGGAAATATTCGCTAAGATTCGGTTTGGATTCGGTCCTCATCGGACAGAGGAGTAATCCAGTGATTTCATGCACGTTGACTATGCACCGTTAACTTTCGGACATTCGACAGCGGGGACGCGATCGTCGATAGGGCCTTGTATATTAATCCGGTTTGTAAACCGGTTTATAAACTGGTGTTTATAAACCAGTTTTTAAATTGCCCGGCCAAAGGGCCGGTTTTTAAATCGTGGAGAGTGCTCTGAGGGTCGATTTTGACTGGTTTTCCTGGACTTTCTCTCATCTTTTTTCCACTTATCTTGCTGCTTTCACCTATTGACTACATTTGGGATGGGTCCCGTTGATTTCCAGGGCAACTGCACAACTCAAATGTGCATTCAAGTGTTGCAAATTATCAGTGGAGGAGAGTTCTCATCTTCGGAACCCATGTTGCGATGTCTGCTTGGGTGTCCTACATCCAGTGTCCGTCCAAAATACTCGCGGAGCACGAAAAAATGCCCCCTTGGACACCACAGACTTTTTCCAGGGCGGGTTTGTAAACCGGTTTATAAACACCCGGTTTTGAATACCGGTTTGTAAACCGGTTTTTAACTCCCCAGGAATTATATACAAGGCCCTAATCGTCGATGACCGAGCTTGATGGAGAAAGAAAGAAAGATGTCCGATCATTCGGATCAATACTGAGACAATGACACGAGCACGTGCCCATCGCCTCTTGTCTCTTGAATCTTCCTCCATCGTCGTGTCGCTGCGCTGCCGCAGGCTGCGCTGCTGGATGTGCGCTGCGTGAAAATGGTGCATCTTCCCAAATCTTCCCTTTATTCAACCAGCCACCTGTGTCATCTCCGCGACGGTGGCATTTGTTGGGCCTTTGGGAATTGTGGGTGGCACTGTGGCAGTTTATGATTTGCCACCGCAAAGTGGTATGCCGTGTGCCATGAAGATCAGCCCGTTCTTCGCTTACTGGGATCTTCTGGATACTTTCATGTCACCTATGACTGGATCGGCACTCGAGTTACAGGGCACGGTGTTTAATCGAGTGCGTGAAACAACTACATTGTTTCAACGTTCGACTCACCTTTGTCTTCTTGGCGCGTCTGATTCTGGATGCGTCTCCCCTGGACCCTGTCTCCCAATCGTTGGATTTTCAGATTTCATTTTCGCAGTATTTTCTCGTAAGCTTTATCTATTCATTTTTTGTGTTGACTTCCATTTATGACCCTGTGAACTGAAGCTGGCTCAAGTTCGACTTCAGCTGAAGCTGGCTTAAACTTGACTTCAGCTGAACCTGGCTTAAGCTCGACTTCAGCTGAACCTGGCTCAAGCTCGACTTGAGCCGGGGCTGGCTGCCGGCGGAGGGCAAGTACTATAATGGAACAGACACTCTCGTATGTAGCTCGAACACAAGATGAAGAATCCCGTGTCTAGTGCGTGTGCCGGGTGTAGTTTTAATCTGAGCTCAACTGAACTCCAACTTAAGCCGACTTAAGTCGGGGTCACGTCGATACGGCTGGAGTTTAATCGGAGTAGGTCGGATGACAGTGCGATTCCATCAAGCCATGGTTGCTTTCCTCCCACCACGTAGTCTTGTGCGCCGTTAGGTGGCTTCTCGTTACGCTTGCCGCCAGTAATGGCGTTGACACCTGGGAAAACACTATAGCAACAATTCAGATGATAAAGCGACGGCCTCACCACCGACCGAGATCTTGATAGCACAATGGTCTGCTGAAGATTAAGACAGCAAATACATGTAAGGAAACAACTTAGATTCACCTCCACTGATACCGATCCAAAGTGCTTCCCGCTGAAATAAAGGCTGTACGAGACTCAGCCATAGAGAATCAAGGCAAAATGTAATTATACCATGATATAACCCCCGCGCTTCTTGACGTGGTCCGGAAGAATTGCCGCGTAGTCTTGAGCTTTTGCGATCGGGAATGTTCCCAAGCCCTGCAGATTGTCAGCTTCGAGGGACATGCAACGAGTTTCAGCATACAGGCGGGAGGGCGTAGTCAACGGTATCGTCTGGCACACGCAAAGTACGGTTGAAGCTGAACTGGACGGGTCCCACGGTGATGGTGGACTCGACACATCCAGGTCCATCGTATCCTGATCTTTTAGTCGTCTTCAAGGTCGTTTCGCACGATGACTTCATTGCTGGGGCAAGTCCATGATGGCGACAATAGTCTTTGAAATATTGCACCAGCAGTTCGTCACTACGAACACATGGTAAGCCCGTCGATAAGTGAATGGATGGCCGGCTCGCAGATTGATCTTCAAACCTCCATCGTATGTCGAGGCCCCCGACGTGACGTTCAGAGAAATGGGACTTCCAGGAGTAACAAGGTATTTTTCTACCCGATAGTGGGGGTTAGAAATGTAAGAGATACAGATTCGTTGGGATAGATACCGGGAGCGAAATTCAGATCAACCAGCGGCCGGATGATTGACGCCAGTTTTTCGAGAGGGGTATCAAGTGGGAGGTCGACTTTGATTGTGGTCTTGATCATTGAAAGGTCAGGCGTAGCGCGGGTAACGTTGAGACTGGTCGATATAGTGTCCATTTTGGATATGGGGGCGGGGTATGTAGCTTGCTTCGTCCGCGCCATAGCTAGGTGAGCCATTGGCTATGTCCTAGTCCCTTAGACTGGTCCTTGCTCTGAAGCTGTGGTGGTTAAGAGGAAAGGTTCATGCAGAACGTCAAGCTGAAATATGGCCGAAGTGCGGAGTTTCAATACCTTCTCACACATGCTTCCTCACTCGCCGTCTTACCTCCCTGAATCCTCCGTCCGCCGTGTTCTTCCTTCGCGTACGTACAGCATGCTTGTCCATGATGGCGACAATGTCTTTGAAATATCGCACCAGCGATTTGTCCCTACGAACACATAATAAGCTCGTGGTACATGAAAATGGCCGAAAAATGCTCACAGATTGATCTTCAAAACTCCATCGTATGTCGAGGCCCCCGACGCGGCATCGAGAGGAACGAAGCTTCCAGGGGTAACGCGGTATTTTTCTACGCGTCGATTGGGGTTAGGGGATCTAAAGATACTGTTCAAGTTTATTGGGACAGGGATATTCAGGTCAACGAGCGGCTGAATTATTGGGGTTAGTCTCTCGAGAGGCGTATCTAGTGGGAGGTCGACTTTGATTGTGGTCTTGATCGTTGAATCGTAAGGCGTCGCGCGAGTAAGGTTGAGAGTAGTCGATATAGTGTCCATCATGAGTGATACGGGACTCGGAGCAAACTCGGAGCAGGGGCTGGCTGTTGACCATGCATATTTTGCTTCGTACACGCCATAGCTATCACCGTGCACGCGAATGCGATGTGTCTTAGTTTAGACTGGTCCTTGCTCTAGAGTTGTTCGTGGTCAAGAGGAAAGGTTCATTGGATATTGGAAATAAACGGCCCGGGATGCAGAAGCCCGGACGGCGAAGGCTGATCATGAAGTGATGGCCGAGTGTTCGGAGTTTCAATACGTTCTGACCTTTTGTTCAACTTCTCTTTTGCTTCTCTTCCTCACTCGCCGTCTTACCTCTCAACTTTTGCCTCCCTCTCCCGTGCCTTTGCTCCTGCCGTCTCTTCTTCCGCGTACACACAGCATGCTTCGAGTCTCAGTAGGCTGCCGAGGCCTGGGACATGCAAATTCTTCACCCTGCCGATCCTCAAGTGAAGAGTAGACATCCCTAAACGTCCCGCTGGGCACCGCCGTATTGGAAGATACGGACGGTGTCGCTGACTTTCGGGGCATCGTTTGATCGGACGCTTGGGACGCTTATCTTGAGTATCCACTGGCAATGCAACCGAAGCTGGATTTAATTCGCTCGTGAGATTCCGGAAAATTTGCAAAGGCATCGTCGTGGTTCCCAGTATGCACAAAATCATATATCATCATGTTTCCGAGTGTGAGCATTACACCATGGTAGGATGAATTCAAATCAGCGAAGGTCCCTTAAAATAAAACGACCCTGGACCTGGAAAATCCCCCTAGGGCCTCGATGGCTTTTTTTTACGCGAGCCGGAGATTCACACGACAAACTTCCAAGGAACGCGACCCCGGAACGCGACATTGACGCGGCCGCGTAACGCCACGTGATCGTTCGAACCTTCAAAACGAACCACCATGTCGGCAGTAAAACCGAGTGCTCTCAGGCGCCTTTCCACCGCCTTGAAGCTGGGTAAAACCCCCAGTGCACCCGTTCCCGACCCATCTTCACTGGCCAATTTCCTTTCGACAACCAAAGAAAAATATCTGAGCGACATCCGCGCCACGCCAAGCAAAGGCGACGAATGGACGGTGGTTATGGGAAACGAGGCCGGAGGTGCGTTCCAGTTTCTCCTTGACTGTGCTATATGTCGTGACTGTACTACTTCCAGATCTCGACTCTGTAGCGAGTGCAGTCGCGTACGCTTGGGAACAATCGCAAATACAGAATAAGCCCGCCATCCCATTGATTCAGACAGCCGAGACGATTTTCTTCTGCGCGCCGAAAATCTGTACGCGCTTCAACTAGCGGGCATAAATAATCCCCAAGAGCAGTTGTTGAGCATCTCCGACATCCCGGACGTCAGACCATTCCCATCCACCACGTTTGCCCTTGTGGACCACAATCGCCTCGGCAATTCGTTCACTGCGGAAAACCCCAACGCCAATGTCACCGCTGTTATAGATCACCACGAAGATGAAGGTTTCTACGCCGACTCTGCCAACCCTCGCAAAGTCGCGTCGGCGGGTAGCTGCTCTTCCCATGTCGCGAATTTCTATCCGAAAGACGCAGAGATACCGAAAGAGCTCGCGACCCTTCTTTTATCGGCAATCCTGATAGATACAGGCGGTCTCGTCGCAGGTGGAAAAGCGCTCGACGTTGACCACCAGGCTGCCTCGTATCTCCTCCCTCGATCCACTTTGACCACCTCCATCTCACCTAGCACGCTGTCTTCCATATCGCAAGAACCCCCGACGAATGTCTCCGACATTCCAGAAGTCAAACGCTTGTCTGACGATCTCGCGTACAGAAAGATGGACGTCTCTCATCTGGGGGCATGGGATCTCCTGCGCCGGGATTACAAGGAGTACACGTATACTCTCAACTGGCATCCCTCTACACCTTCTGTGAAAGCAGGGCTAGCGACTGTTCCCGTCAAACTTCGCTCCTGGGGCAGTGATGGCAAGCTCGAGGAAGAGGCGCAGCGGTGGATGGAGCACCGAGGACTCTCGCTCCTGGGCGTCCTCACCTCATTCCGAGACACCAAGAAATTCGGGAAAAGCGGCAAGGGAAAACACCGCAGAGAGATGGCGTGGTTCATCCGAGACGGTTCAGACTCGCGCACACTTCAATTGGACGATGTCGCGTCGAGATTGTGGATGGGCTTACAGGGGAATGACGAGATCAAAGTGACGAAACACAAGAAGATGAACATGGGCAAATCAAAGCATCTTCCTCCGACCGTCAGGGCCATGGCATACAAGCAAGGGAATGCGAACGCCACGCGCAAGACAACGGCGCCGCTGCTTAAGAACATATTGGAAAGTGCGGAGTAATCCTGAAAGCTTCTAAGATAGTCTGGGAGACTGGCATACCTTTCATCGTCCCTCCGGTCAGTCTTGCACACGCTTGTCTCGAGAAACACGCTTTAAATATTGATAATGATAATAGTTGTGAATACATTCGTGCGTTATTGGTACACCGACACCGACCGAATCGGCGGACGTCGTATTTATCGTGGGTATGGCCGACGTGAAGCGAATGGGATGAGCTATAAAGCTGGATGTTTGTCCAGCGAATCCGAATCCGGCAATAACCAATTCGGCCAGGTGTATGTCCTGTCGACCAGCGGCCGGGCAGATGCATGAAAGCGCGGTTTCTTTCGCAGTTTGGGGCATTTATCGCATAGACTGGAGTTTGTTCTTCTGACTCGGCGTCGTTTCGTCCCATTAAACTTGGGGAGATTCTGCCAGCTCCAGGGATCCTCGACAATGGATGAAAGAGACGGTTCAAAGGGCTGCGAGCGGCCAGTGGCTACGCTGTTACCTGTTAAGGGTCAGCACAAATAAGACTCGCGCGAGGGCTCTGACACACAGTCAAGGTCGACACGGCTTTGGTAGTATTGTCGATAACCCCCGAATACTACTCGCGGAAAGGTGTCGAAAAGGTTGGTCGAGCCCAGAAGTGGAGGCTCTTCGGCATGCCAGCGTGGCGGGCCGGTGCAGACCTCGAAATCCAAGGCAGAGCTTGAATCATCTCGTGAAGAAAAACAGGTAAAGCAGAAGAGGGGCATATTGAGCTTGGCAGAATTGGCAAGATAAGAGAACTATATACGGGAGTCCGTAGCGAGGGAACATCATCCATGGCTACCCATGGTCAAGCACCGGCTGACTGGACCTTGTGTCCCGACAAATAACTTCGATGACGCCCTTCCCGTAACATCAGAAAACCATGTACGTAACATTCACTTTCCTCTTTGGGACTTGCGATTTCATTTAAATTACAGTCTTCACAAGTTCCACGTGCTTGCCACTTCAGTCCAAAATCTCGTTTCCATGCCACGATACTAGTTGTGTCACTGTGGGATAGGGGTCGGCGGAAGCCATGACATCAATTCAAATTCTGGCCCAACTTGCACTTTTTCGGTGCCTGGCGCCTGCAGAAAATCCGTGACTGAGGAAGTGCACCGAAAATGGTTAATCTGGTGAACCTGGTGAACTCGGTGAACTGGCTTCATAAGCAGTCCACCGGCCCTCGCCGGGCACTTTGATGTATTTGGTCAAGCATCTTTCGGCCTTGACACGTGCTTATCAAGAATTTTCATGACGCGTCACGCCAGTCGCGCTCATTTATCTCACTCTCTTTTGCCCGAATACGCGTCCGCCGACGTCCTTCCCCAATCATGTCTACCATGGATGAAGTTCTGGCCTTTCTGAGTCAAGTCCCAGGGCTAAAAGAATCAATCGGAATGGACAAGGCTACGGCCTTCGTACGGCTAGCATCCCGCCTCAAGGACGAGATCGTTTTAGCCCAACCTTCGACCTACGACCCATCGACTGCGCCGTCTGAGCTTCCCGAACACGTCCGGTCATTTCTAGGCGAAGCAACGGATATGCCAGATGAGTTCGTGTCTGGTTGTTGGTCTGCCTTCAGCCAGACCATTTGGACGCACGAGGAGGACGGGTCAAGCTCTGGGAAAGACGCAAAAATGTTCCGAGAGTTCGGGCTTGACCATCTTCTCTGTACGCTCTTTTATACTGAGCTTTGTGCGAGGACTCATACCTTTCACAGCGGCGCGTATGCTTTTTCCGCCATCCAAATGCTGCACGACCCCTGGCTGTATGAATACGAATTTACTCCGAGACAAAGACGGCCTGAAGAAGGTTGTACTATTCACTCTGAGTGACGGAGCATGCGCCACTTATGCCGGGAATCTACGCTGCTCCTGTGAGTGCATTGAGACATCTTCGCCAAACTATGTTTAACACTTACCGCGGCGATAGCATGCCGGACAAACTACTACAACAATTACT
This sequence comes from Mycena polygramma, assembly GCA_029449255.1. Taxonomy (NCBI): domain Eukaryota; kingdom Fungi; phylum Basidiomycota; class Agaricomycetes; order Agaricales; family Mycenaceae; genus Mycena; species Mycena polygramma. Next base: position 428,677 of record JARKID010000025.1, read on the forward strand.
CTGTCTGCGACGGTATCCGAACGTACTATCCAGGTGTACCCGACGCGATTCAGGTCGCCGAGCACCACTACGTAGAACGCGAGGTCCTCAGTCTGTTCATCGGCCTCATGCTGATATCTTGGACGTCTGCTACAAACGCTGCGCGCGTATACGACACCTGCCTTTCGAAACCAGAGACCCGTCCAGACCATCCGGACTGGCCGCCGGAGCGTAGCTTCAAGCTGCGCACGGAGCACGTCTGGGACGGATTTCTTCTGAAGAGAACAGTCGAGGGACGACGAGAACGCACAACTTGGTACTCAAGATCCGCATTGTGTGGATTGAATTGTCCGGAGCAGACGAGGACGGCCGGTATACGCTCAGGACAATTGGGTGTCGGGCAATCTATAAATTGGTGGTAGACCACCTCGGAGGCGCGCCGGTGAGCTAAAATTGTGCATTGTAAGTAAGATTGTCGGAGGAATGTCTAAGTAGTGGTTTGAAGGTCAGCATATATCAATTGCAGCGTAGGCGGGGACTCACAGGGAGAGCTATGAGGGATACATACCGATGGCGGGAAGAGGGTGACGCTGTAACGCAGTGTGACGCCGGACGATTGTTGGTAAACCCAAACAAACACTGTCCACCGGCTTATCTAAGAGTTCACCAAGTTCACCAAGTTCACCGGTTAACTGCCAACCGCGGTTGACTTTCTGAATCAGATATGTTCTCGGCGCCTGCTTGAAGCAACTCAAAATGTATCAGGGGCTTTAATAGGGGGCGGTAGTTTTTTTTGACGGGTGACCTGAATCACGATCGGAAACCCTTCGCTAGTCGCCGGAGCGATTCTCATCAGATCTCACAACATATAGGGGTCAGGACCTCTTTCTTATAAGGATGGGAGCGGCGAAAAAAAACGCAGGAAACCATGTCCGACGCGGCCCAACGACACGAAGCTATCTTCCTATTAGGACCTTGGGTCGGTTCCCTGTTACCCATCTCTCCCCTCTTTCGTCTAATTTCAAATTCCAAGCTGGTTGGAAGCTGCCTGGATATATTTCTGCAGGGCGTGCTGACCTGCCAAGTATGTGTTTTTTTTCACGACAACGGTGTCTGGCATACTTAACATCTTGCAGTTGTTCAACTACTTCAGTTGGTACAAGGAAGACACGAAGACCCTCCGGTACTATGTCGCCGGCCTCGCACTTATATCGGTCCTCAAAAGTGCACAATCCTTGTACGTGATATTGTCCGCTCACTTTACTGGCCGTCTCTTACGTCGCCAATAAAACCTGAAGTGGTATCATATGGATGCAAGGCATCATCTTCATAAATGATCTTGACGGCGCAATTCTCCTCAACTACACGACCTGGTGGCAAAGCGGAAATCCTATGATGGTTCGTATCATCATGTAGCTCTGCTCCGCGCCGTCCTCATTCATATTTAGGTTGCAGCTTTCGACATATACGTTCAGTCGTACTTTTGCTACCGCCTTTGGGTAATTTCCAGAAAATGGCCGATCGTGGTGCCAATCGTCGTTATCTACATCTTCGCTTTCCTGGCCATGATCCTAGCGGTAAGCATAATATCTCACAATTTTCGACCTCGTTTTACCAGCGTTCTCGCAGACATATTATATCACTCTGGGAGTTGATGCGTCGACCAATATTGCTGCTTGGTGTACGTGATGATACACTTACTGTTTCTTCCCTTTCGACTAACTCAATGTTCCTCAAGTCGCGGCGCATCTGAGTTCGGTATTCGGTTAGTCTGGTCCATCCATTATCGTCTGCCTCAATTAATCACTGCTGGACTCAGCTGGGGACGTGCTCTTGTCGTGCACCACCGCCTACTTCCTCATCAAGTCTAAAAAGAACGTGCTCCCGCAAACCGTCGGGCTCATCTCCGCGCTAGTGCGCCTCACGTTTCAGACCGCTGCCCCCGCCGCCGTCTTGTGCGTATCCTCATTGATCATGACACCGCGATTGGCTCACCTCGCCTCATGACCAGCGCGATGTTCAACCTGGTATTCTCGCAGGTGTACCGAGGGAGCGATAACCTCGTGAGCACGGCGTTCAACATGGCGCTGCCGAAGCTCTACGCGGTCTCGATGATGTGGACGCTCAATGCGCGGCACACCATCCGCGCTACGCACAGCAACCGCAACGGGCTGTCGTCGAGCAACGAGATCTCCGGCGGGAGAGCCCGCCGCTCAGGGCGCACCCCTGGTCCTGGCGTGCGTATCATCCGTCATTTATTGTTTCCTACATGTATTGACGGCCTTGGGACGTGTAGCGCCAGACCGACCTGGAGCTTGGCAGCTTTGGCGGGATCCACGTACAGCAGGAGACGGTCCAGACCATAGATGTGCGTCCATTCTTCCCCCTTCAACGTCCCGCTGATTATCAAAGTCTCAGGTCCGAAATATGTTTGCGCACGACAACGAACTCAAGTCCGGCGCCGAGTCTGTTGGGGAATACAAGTAGCAATGCTGGCCCTGGTCCGATTATCATTATTTCTAATTGCGCCCCCCGCTGGGCCCGCTGTGCTCTCCGTTCACGTTCTTTGGGCTCTCCGAGCTTCTCCGAGTTGTTGTTCTTGGACTCTGCAAGTTGTTCTTGTTCTTTGGGCTCTCCGAGCCATGGATTTTGCTTTGCTTTTGTGCTGTGTATAGTACGTTCACATTGTATAGGGTACAGGATGTGGGATTAGGCTAAATAAAATGATATAGTTGTTGATTCTTGATCATGAACAGACTGCGTTCAAGTCTTCTCCGGCGATCGTTTCAAATCGCGTCCGCAAATCCCAGCCGTTTATCACTTGTTTATCACTACCCGTAAGTAGTCGGACGATCGACAGCCTGTCAATTAAATTAGCCGGTAGTTCTGCTATCGACAACCGAGGCCCCTGCAGATTATTCCCCTAGTTTTCGGGATGCTCGGGTATGTGGCGTTAAATCGAGCGGCCTAGGAGCTGTGGGAGCTGTAGTGCATGGTAAGGCACCGTTCAGGGAATCCGATGAACGGCAGAACGAAGACCCTGCATGCTGTTTCGTTGCTTCCCTCGCCCCCTGGGACTATGACAAATCTCCGAACCCAGTCACCCTCCATGCACAAGAAACAAACAAACAGATAAAAAAAACGACCCTCCACCGCGCTCTATACGATTGCAGATACGTTACAGATATACATACAGTTGCAATAAAGATAAGGGGGGTACGGGATGATGCGGGATGCGGGATGCGAGTGACAGTGCGCCGATGCCGCGGCGCAGGTATAGATACAGTACAGTTACACCAAGAGGAGACCGAGGGAGTGTGTGCGAGGGAGGGAGTGTGGGCGTACGCCCTAGGGCGTGCGGGTGCGTAGGGCGTGTGGGTAGAAGGAGGAGGTAGGAGTTTGCAGGGCGCGGGACATCTAGAGGAGCTGCGGGTTGTTGTGTTAAAGTGCGGGGCCGCTCGTGGATGGTTATACGAGGTTCGATGTGACCAGGTTCTCGCGCAGTACGCGATCCCGGACTGGAAGAACGGAGGAAAAAATAAGCGTGGATTCATAAGGGGAGGAACGAAAACCGTACTGGAGTGCAGCGTCTTCGCCGTCGCTGTCGTATCCTACGCCGCCGTCAGCCTCGTACGAAAACAGATGAAGCCGCGCGCACCGTAACAGTCGTCGTATAGATGTACGCGACCCGCGGCTCGGGCGAGTGCTGTTTCTGTATCTCCTTGTACTTCTCCCGCAGGTCTAAAGTACATCAAGTCGTCAGCGCTCCGTTTTCCTCGCCTACGGAGGGAGATGAAAGTAACGAGGTAAACTGAAGACTGACATTTGACAACGGGCATGACCTCGTTTGGGCGGTCGCCGTAGCTTGGCAGGTACGTCTTCACCTTGATGCCGCGCTTGAGCTTGCGTTTCAGCAGGTCGCATTTGTTCTGCGGGCCAAGGTAGATCAATGAAAGTTGAGTTGTGGATGGAGAAGGACGCACGAGGAAGAGGATGAGCTGCGTCTTGGTGAGCAGCTTGGAGGAGCAGATTGAGCGCCAGAGGAGCGTCGAGTCCTCGAGGCGGTTTACACGCGAGTCCTCGTCCAGCCGCTCGTCGAAGCACGAGACCGGGCATAGAAAGATAATCACGTCGGTGTTTTCGAAAAATGGGAGCCAAGCGGATCGCTGGAGCAGTTGTCGTATGTAAGGCAGGAAAGAACAAGAAAAGAGAAGCACGGACCATCGTACGGCACCCGCCGACATCGTACAGCTTCCATACCCAATGGTTATCGGCGCCTACTACGGCTACGTGAGCTTAAACGACATGAAATGAAAAAGAGAGGCAACCGCGCACTTCGGAGGGAAAAGCCGTCATTGATGCGGAGGAGGTACTCTTGTATGCCCACCGTCCGTAGCCGGGCGCGCACAATGTCGTCGTCCGTCGCGGTGTACGCGCGCGTCGCGATGCGGTCGAGGTCGTTCAGAAAAAAGCCCGCGGTATCTGCGAGTCGCACCTTCCGCCGGTCGAGTGCAAGCTGCACGGCGGGGTCGCTCCAGAGCGCCTGCATGTCGTCCTTGCACGTCATAAGGGTGATCGTGGACGAGTCCAGATCAGCGTGCGAGGGCGCGCCGGCGGCGTGTGAGTGCGTCGGGTCGATCGCGTCGGTCCAGCTTCGCACGAAGAACTCGGGCGCGCGCTTTGCGAGGGGGATCGGCGCGGGGTCGTCAAAGGGTGTTGCGGCCATCGGCGCGGACGGGTGCACGGGCTCTGCGCCGGCACCGAGCCGCCGCTTGAGCTCGGCCTCGACGCCGCGGAGGGGCGCAAGGCGGATCAAGAGCATGCGGTGCTTGTCGGTAAAGACGTCCGCCGCCGAGTCGGAGAAGCGGCGCGGCGGCTCGTCGTCCTCGAGCGGCACGTTCCCGCTCATCTCCTGCTCCATGACCTCGAGAATGAGGATAATCGAGCGGATGACGTTCAGCTGCACCACCGCGCGCCAGCCGATGCGCTCCTGCTCCCAGGCCTCACGGGCGTACTGCATGCGGAAATCTGGACCCTAGATATCAGCGCCAGAAACACGATGATGAACGCTACAGACTCTTGAGGGTGGTGGACTTTCCTGCAGACGCATGAATAGACCGCGGGGGAAGACGGAGGGGTGCGCACCGCTCTCTCCCTGGCCCAGCAGCAAGATACGCAGCTCCTTGCGGGCCTTGCGCTGTGCGGCGCGATCGCGTTTGATGTCCTCGTCGATGCTGTCGCTGATACGCTGTGCGTCGGCCTCGCGCTTGAGGCGTGCAGTCATCTGTGCGGGTGTTTCGTCGGGTGGAGGCCGCATTATCTCGTAGAAGGGGTCGCTCTCGGTGGGCGAGAAAGCAGACATCCTGGTCAGACGGCAGCAGCGCTCACGAGTGGTGGTGAAAGATCATCAATGTCCTTCAAAGTCGTGCGAAGCAACGTCGCAAAAGATGGATGAATAAGTCTTGTTGTCATTCTACTCCTTGGTACTAGTACTACTGCTCTACGCCGGCAGACACTCGCAGTCCAGTCTCGACTAGCCGCGGCCGTCCAACATGGGGATTCCACCGACCTCTCGAGAGTCCATTGTGTCTCACCAGGATGAAACACACCCGGACTTCCGCAACGTCCGCATCAGGCATCTCCCTACACGAGGCTTGCTGTCACCAACGAAGTAGCGGACCAGCGGAAAGAACTCTAGCTTTCAAAATTTGGCCACGCGGGAGATGGTTGAGGCGGATCCTTTTCATCTGGTTCTTGGTTGATGTACACCATGCTGTCCGAAGAGCGCACGTTTGTATCCGGGACAGGCAAGAGACAAGAAGAACGGCGCAGGATACAGATCTCGAGAATTTTTCCGAAGATTTTCTGGATTGCCGTTGTGGTTCCCGCAGAGATTCGCACGCCATCAGTGGCGGTGAGAGCTGTGTATCTTCTTTCTCTTTGACACGCGTCAGTCGAGCTGGCATCTCACCTCCACCAAAATATTCAGCAAAGCCCAGGATTAAATCGGAATCATAAGGTACGAATCTTTCTTTGGACGTCGGAGGAATCACCGCGAACATCATTGATTTACTCTTCATTTCTCATCATTCATCATCGAATCTTGTTCCCCGAGCCCAAAAGCCCATCTTGTGGCGTCCCGAGTTTCTCAAGACACTGTAGCCGTTACAACTGCGAAGGGCCACTATGCCCTGGCCTCTCGCGCTTGTCCAACTTCATCCGATCGCGTCACACCGATATGTACTTCCCTCATGATCACTCGCCAAAGGCCAAAGGCGTTCACAGCCGTATGGGTTGATCAACCCGCTGGATGACGGTGCACCATTCTGGGCGCCGAGTGGGTCTTTTTCGACGCCGCGGATCGTCGACGGGGTGCCGTGCTGTCTGGACTCATGATTTCGAAAAGACGGTTTTCTGACACTGCAGCGAACGAAAAAATCAATAATATTAATACCAATTCAGCGCATACCGTAACATCCCATGCATCAGCTTCGTCTGAAGCAAGGCGTCACTGCGGTGATCCGATTGTAATAGTGGGACTAAAACGGCTGTCTATTAAGTATTTGCGGTAGTGTGAGTTTTAGTGCGCGTTTTAACTGCTGCTAAAATTTTCGTTTATTTTACCTTTGTTAAAATGAGGCCTCTTTGTCTCGCTAAAACAGTCCGCCTCCTATGCCTTTGGTGAGAGAATTGTAATACCAGAACAAAGAGTGATTGTTTTAAGGACACTAAAATTATCGCTAGTTTTAGACGCAGCTAAAACACGCCCTAAAACTCACGCTACCGCAAATACTTAATAGATAGCCGTTTTAGTGGCACTATTACAATCGGATCACCGCAGTGCGTATCTCCTGTAGAGATACGCCTTGCTTGATTATTTTCTTCGTCCTCCGCCCCGGCCACAGGCTCGTCGTCCTTGCCATTTCGAGGCTCAAGTAGTCGGTCGCCCGCAAGAGGTGCGGCATGAATCGTTTAGGCTTTGCCTCCGAGCATCTTGATGATTTGCCATATGTGTGCCGGATGGTTGATCCAAAGAAAAATAAGACCACGACTATTGGAGCATTGAGGGATTTGACGGGTTGAGAAAGACAGGAAGGATGTGAACACAGTTGGTATACCCGCCGATTTAGTCTTAGAGCTTTTTGGTGATTTGCCGGCACGGTGGCTTGCTGGAAGACATTATCAACGACGCATTTGAGCACGTCCCTGCACGTCCCTAACCAACGCGCACAGCATACAGTTCCGTATGGATTTCGACTATGAACAGGTTCAGATGCCCTGTCGCGGAAATCCGGGCTCACTGGGCTGAGATAAGTTTGAGCTCAGCACCAAAGCATTACCTTGCTTGTCAAGGTCTCTCCGAGTCCACCCTCATAATGGCACCACTTTTCGTGTAACCCGATGATCCTAATTGTTCCGAGCCATCACTTCATCAATCACTTCATCAATCAATATACACAATTCTATACTTGGCCGGCAAAGCACTAAACGCTAAGCACTCGTCATATACCGCCACCGTCCTTTCGGAAATATATATTTAAGTTCCCTAAGGATCCAAATTTCAACACAGTGCAAGCAACCTAAGCACTCGTCATATACCGCCACCGTCCTTTCGGAAATATATATTTAAGTTCCCTAAGGATCCAAATTTCAACGCAGCGCAAGCAACCAAAGCACTGAGCAGCATTCCTAAAGCTTCCTAATGATTCAAATTTCAACGCAGCGCAAGCAGGAGCTAACCAAAGCACTGAGCAGCACTTTTCCTAAAGCTTCCTAATGATTCAAATTTCAAATTTCAACGCAGCGCAAGCAGGAGCTAACCAAAGCACTGAGCAGCACTTTTCCTACCAACACTTCTAGCAAGCAAGGTCTCTGCCGATGCAGTCGGCACTTCCTAGTTATTGATGTCGCCCGAATTCAAGTTTGGCCCGGATGGTTCCTTTCTTTCGACAGCATCCTTCTCCGCGGGAAAAAGGATATGGGTGGAGATAGCTCGTCGCAGTTGGTAAGGATTGGTTATGTATGGCGAACAGAATTTGTCTGCGCCTGTTGCTGCCTGTTGCGGCGTTGCCGCTGCCTGGAATGATCGGAGAAAAGTTTTGATGCCAAAGTATCCTCGCTGGACGCAGCTGGACGCCCACGGTGACAACGCTGGTACCTCGCGGTTGCCGGCCGGTCCAAGTTCATACGCTTTGGTGCTTTCCGAAGCCGATTTCAGAGGCGGGCCCATTGACCAGCAACGTCAAGGACTGCATGCAGTTTCCCGCTCTTGGAGCGCTCTCTGGAACCTCGGACCCTCGGACAGGCCTCGGTCAAATTGGCTTATTTTGGGGTAGAATTTACTTGAGGACCGGATGGCGCGGGGGCAGTGCGCGTTCCGCTGCGTTGGCAAAAATAGTACACGCATTCAAGTATAAAGGCTCATCGCGACGCGTCACCAAGCTCTCCAGCCTTCTTCCCAGTGCTTATGTTCATGCGAGTCCAAATCCCCGGGATATGTACAGTTGCCGCAATTCTCGGCACCTGGCGCGCACAGGCTGGTGTACCTGCTCCCATTGTGGATCTAGGCTATGCGCAGTACCAGGGATCCGTTAACGCCAGCACCAATATTACCAGTTTCTTTGGTATCCGATACGCTGCAGCGCCAATCGGTCGGTGCTCAGCCCCTGGTCGCGCATGCCAGGCTAACGCGATGCGTAGGAGACTTGCGCTTCAGCGCACCCCAGCCACCAACGAGCCTTGCGGGAGTTCAAGATGCCACGACGCAGCCAAACCAATGCTTTCAAGCCGGGTCTGGAGTGGCTCCGACTAACCCTCTTCGGACACGCGCCATTGACTCGTCTGAGGATTGCTTGTTCCTGAAGTTCGTCTAAGCTCACATGAGACGGAGACACGAACGACTCATATGTAGTTCTTAGCGTTTATCACCCGAGCGATGCGGACGGTGTTCCACTCAAGGATCTCCCCGTTGTTGTTTGGATTCATGGAGGCGGGTAAGTATTGGTTCATCCATATGAAAGATGTGGTTTATACCGGGTGAAAGCTTTGTACAAGGTGCTGCGAGCATGTACCGAGGCTCAGATCTCATTGCACAAAGCAATAATGGACTCGTTGCCGTTATGATACAATACCGCCTTGGTCTTTTCGGTGAGCGAGCTGGCGTTTGGGGAAGCTACCCTGGCTTAGCGCGTCAATAACAGGGTTTCTTCCTGGCGCAGAGGTGAAGAAAAATGGAGCTTTGAACGCAGGACTCCGTAAGTCCTTTCCGGAAATGTTCAACTGTTACCCAAGATGCCCAGTGGATCAGGAATTCGCCTTACGTTGGGTTCGCAAATACGTGCGTATTTTATTCGGGTCTTCGCTTCTCCGTCCACAGCTCGTTGTTGTTAGATTTCCAAGTTCGGAGGCGATCCGTCGAAGGTCACGATCTGGGGCGAATCAGCCGGTGGGTTTCCTTCTAATAAATTCTTCCGGTTCTCATGTACAATTCCAGGCGCCGGCTCAGTTCTGCTGCAAATGGTCGCTAACAGTGGCGAAACTGAGCCACAACTGTTCAGAGGCGCGATAAGTAGCTCCACCTATCTGGGTTCGCAGTACGCATATGACGACGATATCCCCGAAGTAGGTTGACCGTTTTGCATCTGGTTATAATCCCAATCTGAACGTGATGCCAGTCGTTATACAGTCAGGTCACGGCTCAAACCAAGTACGCGCAGCCCTGGATTGCACGGGCCTTACTAAAATCAATTCGTAGCTGTACGGGGGCTGCAGATTCGATGGCTTGTTTGCGCGCAGCGGACGCGGGTACGTTGCAAACGGCCAACGTGGGTATGAACAATGCCTCATTCTCCAACACGTTTCTGTTCGTTCCTGTTGTCGACGGGACATTCATCGCACAGAGACCGCTCCTGTCCCTTGCGCAAGGAAAGGTCAACGGGGCATGTTGATTTTATCCAGCTTCCCGCAGTTGCTGATCATGTTTGGCGTTCCCAGAAATCCCTCATGGCGGTCACAAATGCTTTTGAGGGTACCCCATTTGTGGACCAGAACGCCACCATTAACGCGACCGATTACGCTTTCCAGCTATTTCCCAAGTTCACAAGACAACAGGCGCGTGAGGTAGGAGAGGTGTATGCCCCGCTGGGTACACAGTTGTTCCAGAAGGATGCTATTATGGGGGAATGTACGCCGCTTCTATTGCATTATATCCGTGCTTATGGCGTGCAGCAATTTTCATATGCTCCACTTATGCGATGCTGAATTCTTTCCGCGGCAACCTGTTCAAAGTCAGTCCCAATCCCTTGAAATTATCGCTCAATTGCGCTGATCGTGACTTTGTATAATAAGGGTGAATTTGCGGTTCCACCCGCAAGGCACGGCGCCGACGTCACCTTTTATTTTCCGTCGTTCATGATCGACGTTCCCGCGGCATCCAAACGGACATACAATAATACGCAATTTGTGGATGCATTCGCGCAGTCGTTCACGGCGTTCGTCATGTCGCAGGATCCAAATGTGAAAGTCAGCGACACCATTTTACCTAGGTGGGATAGGTGGGACCCCGTCGGCCGTACGGAGATGTTGTTCAATAGAACGGACACTGGGGTACCAGATCTTCGACAGGTCACCACCTCAGACGCGCTGTTGGAGCGTTGCAAGTACGTCGGGATCCTTGATTCCTTCCTCGGTATAATTTAATCTGTGTCACCAGTTTCTGGGCAAGTCTTGGCGAGGCGACGGGACATTAATTCAAGGGAACGACAACATCACGTCAATGTTGGTTCCTGCTCTCGTTGTTTTTGCTCTCTGTTTTTGGAATCCGCGTTCCATACGATAATCTCTCCAATCTATGATAACCATTCTAGTACTATTCTGGTGCATCTGAATTTGAATATGCTCTCTCGTCGAAGCGTTCAACTTGGAATCATAAATGATACGCCAGGACTGGTGATAATGATTCATATCGAAACTGATTCAAGGCGAAAGGCTCAATGTTGTGAGTTGAAGTTGAGCGATACGAACGCTGATCACTATCCAAATCCGCCCATCAGATGATGATCTGTGATGATTGCCTGCTTTTGCTTTGAATGATTGCGCCACCTCCCACCACGGTCTCCGAGTCCTTCGCTCCCAGCACTCGCCGGCTCATACCTTCTCCTGCTTTGTGCCTGTGCCCTGATCTCCATCTATCTAGGGTGAGAGAAGTCCCGCACGGCCTGGCTCACCACCTGAAGCCGTTGTGATTTCGAAGTTCGAACGTCGCCGCACTCTCGTCGCCGAAGTCTAGCTTGAACTGCGATCTGGCATAGGTGCTCAGCTGAGCATGATCTACATTCCGAAGAGCATGTGGGAGTAGACTCGTGCGATCGCAGAGAGAACATCTGCTTGCGTAAGAAGTGGGACTGCGCCGCATGGGCGGGGTGAAAATGAGAAAATTTGGTAAGGAAATTTGGCCAGTCCGAGTCCGAGTTCTCTCAAGTTTTCACAAAGTTATCCCTCATATCCGGTTTTTTTTTCTGCGGGTCTGAAGGCTCTCCCTTGAGAAACTCGGATTTGTCACCGCTTTGCAGAGCATCGCGGTAGATCTGTCTTTCAGGCGCCCAGAGCGCCATGTGCCTTTCATCGTTTCAATCGACTGACTCTGGGAGCGGCCGCGCCTTTGAACGCTCGTCCGGTGTGCCGACAATTCCACCTAAATACTCCCTCTGTCCAATTCGGTAAGACTCACCGTTGTAACCAATTCCGGCGGGAATTGGTTGGCGCTGATGCCGGCCTACGTGCTAAGGACTGTGGTGGTAACATGGGTTGAAATCCATTTCCCATTATCGTTCAACCAGAATCAAGAACTTTGCACAGAGGAGGCCTATTCATCACCGGAGTGCAACTTCAACTCGTCCAGCCGGTATCTCGTTGCCGACGCATGGAACCCAATATATCCAGCCACAAACGCTCGGAACGACGCTAGCGCCTCTGGATGCGGAGCAAGAACCGTGAGCACATTGTTATGCGCTTTGACTGCGTCCCCGACCAACTCGCGGAGAATGACTTGTTTCGGTTTGCCGCTTTGCGCGGCGAGGAATGAGACGCGATTCACCGACTCCCCGTCAAGCTCTTCTTTGTAGAATGAGAGTATGTCACTGAAGAATTGACCCGCGTTTAACAGGATTGGGGTTCGGAACAGCTGAAGGGCGACGCACTTTCCATTATTGATGAAGATCATGGCCTGCTGAAGGGTCTGCAAGAACGCCGGCAGCTCAAAGTTAGGTGGAAATATGAACAGCGTGTATGCTTCCGAAGCTCCGGACATGACCCGGGAGAAAGTTGGGTAGCCAATTGCGCTCGGGCTCATCTGGCGGTCTTCGTTAGGGATCGATCGACGTAACTTGAAGTCATTGGGCACGTACAGTCATTCCTTGTGTCTTGTGCCTTCATATAGCGCCGGTGGGTGAGTATAACCGCCAGATGAACAGGAGAAAGAGGACTCACTCGAGGGTCAGAGCGGTGACGGCATTCAGCGTAGAGGTCACCATGATATTCGACACCACTCTCTCAAAGTGATCACCCAATTCAAGTAAAACTTGGGCAAAGCAATCGAGAACCGGGTCTGCTTGCGCGGCGTGTTCAAAGAAACGCTGATTGAACGCACTGACAGCCTCTATGTCCTGGTGAAAAACATCGTCGAGGTATATGCCACATGCAGTATAAATGGCGATGAGGACCCGCGTGGAGCGATTGGGGAGGTGAGCGTATCCCGTCGCACCCATCACAACCCCTCCTGCGAGATGGTTCGCAATGGTTTCTGGTGGCCAACCGCGCCTAACAGCTCCAGCGTAGCATTCGGCATAAAATTCCTTGTCGAATGGGGCCACAGCAGGGAATGGCTGCGATATTCCTTCCAGGAACGCTACAATAGCGTCCCTGCTGGTCAGGCTTTGCGTTTGGCCCATAGTCCGTGCTGCCGCAGCCGGAGATGCGATCTTACGGGAAACGGAAGAAACGCAACCTTAGTAAACTCCCCGAATCCCGTACGTGAGATCTATACCCACAAACATTGGTGGAACAGGTTCAATCAGTTTCAACAGAATTCATTGCACTGTTAGAACTTCTCCGGATTGAACATATTGTTCTCGAAAATAATCACGACCTGCCAGTGTGAGGTCCAAGGGGCGGTATCAATCTGATCAGAATGGAAGCCGCCGGATGGAAGACTGAGAGCATGCTTACCTTTTGATTCGTCGGCGCTGTTGCGACCAAGTGGAAACTTCCAATGTCCGAATGTTTTGGCCTGTTTGTATTGTCGCCAACGATCTTCCAAGAAGTCGACTTGACAGTTCATCTCCCGCTGTGCTAGCTCCTTCTGACGGCAGTTCGGTGCTCAAATTGAACCCCAAGGAAACCCCCTTGACGGTCATAGGCTCATAACCAGCGAGCCGCGGCCACAATGGTTTCACTCGGAGTTTGCTCGCTGATGTGAGATGCTAGTCTAGCGTCTAATGCTGTTCCCAGGAGTTTGGGGCGAAACGTTGTGGCTAACGGTTCCCAGAGCTGTCAACGTGGCACTAGATCCAACATCCACGTATATAGGGAGGTCTTAGAATTCGGAAGCTGAGCCCGCGCCCGACATGTCTACCGCCATCCAAGGTGATCTACCCATTCCGCTCGTCGGAATTGTGTCTTTGTGGGCAACCACATTTATATATGGTGAATACGGCTGCATCTTGCATGTTCAAAGGTTTACTCATAACTTTCCTTAGGACTCAAGTGCGTGGTGTTCCTCTAGTAAAACTGAGGGAACTGCACTCACACTCTCGAATCTCAGTGTCGTAATGTTCATTATTTGTTTCGCCATTCTCGTGAAGCGGAGCAAGGGGCAGAGCACTCCCTGGTGGGTGTCCTTTAGCATATCACGGTTCATGAATAATACCATATCCAGGTATCTGCTCGCAGGCATATGCACCCAATTTGTACTCGCCACAGCACACGCTATTCTTGCATTTTCTGCTGGGATCCACGCGTTCAACACGGTCACCAGCACACCTGCCTTGCTCATCGCGACCTGGGTTTCACCCTTGGGGACGTACACTGCCATTCAACAGATCATATACGCCATAAACGTAAGAATCTCGACATTTTTTTCGGTGTTCCAGCTGATTTTTTCGTCATCTCAGAATTTCTTCGGTGACCTGATTCTGGTCATTAAGTCCCCGGCCTCCCTATTTTGTTCTGTTCTGACTGACAATAGATCTGGCGTGTCTACGTCGTGTACGGAAACAACTGGTACATCACAATATTCCCAATGCTCCTTGCTCTCGGTGCCGAAGGTTGGTTAGTCCAGCTTATCTAACTCGTACTCATTCAACACCGATCCCGATCCAGCTTGCAATCTTTATGGCTCTGTTGAAACTTTCGCTAATCCTTCCATCATTCTTCGAACCTCTGCTGATCACAGAGCGGCTACCGCTTTGACCAACGTCGTCACGGCAGGGTTTTCCATGACGGCCGCTACGCAAGTGTTGGTCACCACGCTCCTCGCAGTCAAGATCTATACTGCCACGCTTGCAATCGGGAAACTCAATAAAAGTTCTCAGAGGTACACTGGCGTGATGTGGATGCTTGTCGAGTCTGGTACGCTCAGACCGTTGCCCCTCCTTTATTCGGACCCAAATTCAACCAACTCTTCAGGTGCTGCGATGGCGACGATGGAGATTATTTTCTTGGCTGTATGGCGGAACAGTTTCTCGGGCATCGCTCAACTTTCGCTCGGTATACTGGGTCAGCTTTGTGTAAGGCTTTCGGGTTTTCTTGCCGCCTGCTTTTTAATGCTCCTTTCTACCCTGCAGGTCTTGGTTCCGTTGTCGATCATAGCCCGTGTTGGGTTTCGCCGAAATTTCAATAGTACTACCAGTCGAACCAGTCGAACCGCTGGGATTTCGAAGGCCAGTTCCCTTGGAGTCCTTCAGTTCGCTCGAGGACCGGGAAACAGCACAACGACCGACGAAGGAACCCTCAATTTGTCTGAACACAAAGCAGGTGTTTGGTCCAAAGAGAGTACTAGTGGAGCAAACGACATCGCCTCCACAGTCTAAAGGATTTTCTCACCTTTTGTTTCCATTTTACCGGGCTATCGTTCTCGATATCTACTGCCGACTGCACCTGTGTATATCTTCTTTGCCAAATTCGACTGCCTGTTGTAATTGTCGGCGGCGACCGCTACCTGAGCCAATGTACATCTGTTAAACTGAGGCCCTGGGTGGCAGCAGTTGGGATGTTCAAGTTTTGGTTATTCCCAGTCCGAGTCGGGCGCCGGCGGCGCATAATGATATAAAGTCGAACAAGGCTGAAGACGACCCCGCAACTTGAGTGTCTTGCCGAGGTCACGACTACAAATTTAAGGCGGCAAACCCATGTCCGACTCTGTCTTGAACTGGGTCTTGAGTATAGGAGCTATACGCGCCAGTTCGTAAATTGGTTTCACAGAACCGCATTTTCCTTTTGTCATGGTTGGACGTGAGAATGTAAGAAACAAGCCGTCGCCCTTCAGATAATGGACCTAGTGAGTAGGAAGCTGACCACAGATGAAGAAGAAAAACGCACCTGGGGTCGCGCACCCCGTCCGTGCTCTGCCCCAACCAGGTCATTTATTGTACGTGTCTACCTCCACGAAATCTTGTGGTCTTTGTTTGAAAACGACGATCGGGCACTCCAGCAAGGCTAACCGATATCATGCAAATTGCGACTCCAAACCAAGATATTAACATACAGAGCTATTCAGAACAGAAGTAAGAGACGAGGCGGTGCGAAGGCTATGCTAAATTGGAATTATTTAACAGTCTTTGTGTGTCCATCTAAGGCACGTATGGCCCAACACCTGGAACACTCAAGTGTCCATGCATTCAATGCTCGACCCGCTTCACGCGCATAGGAAGCTGACCCCCAGATTCGCCCGCAACCTTGGGATGCGGGCCCAGGAAAAACGCCTTTTCGAACTTCGTATCCTTCCCATCCCTCGCAGAGAACATAAACATGCGAATGAGCAGGGATAGCACAATCTACCGTTCAAAATTTTCAATCGGTCCGTGCCAAGACGATTCCAGAGGAACATACCTTCATCTCGGCGAGAGCGAAGCCCTTTCCCAGACACATTTTCGGTCCCTCAAGGAACGTCAGGGTGTGATGAAAGCCCGGATATTCCTTGGCCGAGGCGGGGACGCCCTCTAAGTTGTTCAGCCATCGTTCGGGTTTGAATTCGGCGGCGTCTTCGCCCCATATTGTTTTGGACAGATTCGTATAGTGGACCGACGTCATAAGCACAGCACCCTTGCGGATGGGAAGTCTGTCGATCAGCGCACCCGACGCCGTCCGTACCGGCTTCGCGAGAGGGAGGACGTCGTCTTGAAGGGCCTAGAATGCAATTCTCAGTATCATCCCCAACGGTCATTTGAACAACATACCACCCGGGTCGACTCTCCCAAAGCTGGGTGTAGACGGAGAGTCTCACGTATCACGGAGTCCAAGTACGGTAGCCCGTTTGTAAGCTCATCGTAGGAGGGATCCGTTGCTGAAAAAGATGCGAGCTCCGCGCGAAGGCGGTCTTGTTTCTCGATGTGCATTGATAGTTCCACTAGCGCCCACTACCGAGGAGTCAGCGTGCGTATACAGATGCCCGCGGAGATGATACCCACCTTTAGGCTGCCTAAATGAGGGTATTCCATGTTGGCTTGCGTCTTTTAGAAAATATATCAACTCACCCGCGGTGGTGGCAAAGCCTGCCAATAGTATAGATTTGGCCTATGGGTAAATTAAGCACGTTGAAGCGCCTGACAAAGATTCGACGGACGTGGACACGGATTTGGGCCTCGGTTAATTCTTTCGCGTTCACTGGGGTGCGGTGTCAGCCTCGAGCGATATTCAGGAGCTCCACGCACATAAAACACCCAACGCGGATTTCGGACCGTGTCCGTCCTCGAAGGACTTCGCAGAGTCGGTAAGACCAGCTACTACCTCATCCATCGCGTTCGAAAGGTCCGCGACGAGGGTGCTACGTGGGATGGGGAGTTTTAATAGTATAGGGTATGCTTGAGCCAGCAGCAATATCTTCATAACCTTGGGCGAGGGCTTGGAATGCCCGACAGCGGTGAGGGCATTCGCCACGGCCGACTTCTCGCCGTCGAGGGATTTGAAATCATGCGAGAAGGCGGCAAGACCTATGACGTCGAATCTAGGTCGCCAGAGTGAGCGGTCTGTACTTCGACAATTTTGGCGAGGGCGTACGACACATTGTTGATCCTGCTGGTTGTCAGAGCACTGCAGAGGGCCAGGGTGAACTTACTTGCCATTCTGAGATGTCTACGATGACTTCGTCTGCTCCACTAGCTTGCAGTTGGGACTCCCAAGCGGAAACGACCTATTGATCCCGTGGTTAGATGGGTAACATAGAGGGATAGGGACCCGCCTTATAACCCGAGTCGTACATGATGGACGAATATGTCTTGAGTGCGGCAGTGGCAAAGACCGGACTGAGAATCTTTCGTTGTCTGGATCACGAGTCAATTTAGAAGATATACTGGCGTCCAGGAGACCAACCTGCTATGTTCTTCGCCCAGAATAATAAGAAGACTTGTAGGCCCCGTCTGAGCCCCCAGTGAGAATTAGAAAACAGTTGGAGGGCACCAACCACGAACCAGGGAAGACAATTGCATCTTCGCAATTTGACTATGACTGTATTTCCACGAGTCGAGCGCATACAGATGCCCGATGGCCTTCGGGTCGCAGAGGACGATGCGCTCCGAGCCCATAGGCCCTCTCACTTGAAATACAGACCCGTACTTCTTCGCCCAGCCGTCGTATAGCTCTGCAGGGTTTGAGGCGCCCATTATTTCTTTTGTATGCCCAAAAACAAAGCTTTTGGAGGGTGGGCCCTGTAAACGAGGACCCTGTCGCAGCCACTTGACGCCATAGTACACGCCGCCGATGGTTAAGACACAGATAAAGCTTTGAAGACCAGAGTACGACATGCAGGTGGGCGTAGACAAGGAGGTGCGTCAGCCATTCGCCGTTGATCTTCCCAGCGTCAATGGTAGCGGCAGTAGAGAGCGCAGACAACCAAAAGGAGATAATGCCCAGATTCGAAGCGAAGATCTTCGTATTTTCGGCAGGTGCAGAAAAGGTGGGATAAAAAGTGGTCCTTACAAAAGGAAAGAGCCTATAACTGCACATAACTTATGGGACCGACAAGCCCAGTGACTTCAGGTAGTAATGGACAAGACAAGCGGACGTGCCAACAATCTATTGAATGATACCGATGGTGCGATGCAAAAAAGCAAGAAATACGGATTCAGCTCTACACAAGCCCGGATTCTTTTCTGAACAATGGCACCAATAATGATTTGGACTTTGCCATCGCAGTGAACCATGCGCCGAGAAGAATTCCCCACAGGACGTCGAAGTAACTTGCTCCACCTCGCTGTAGGTTCCACGTTGACTGAGGAAATGGAGAGTAAAGAGCATGCGTACCTTCCCGTTGGTCACGATGATGGCTTCGAACCCGGTGGTATAGTTCTTGAGAGGGGCACCTTTGCTATAACTTGCGACATTCTTGACGATGACCTTGGCATGAGCGTAACACTTCAGCGCTTGCTTCTGTTCCTTCCATTCGATGGCGTCACCCGCGGCGAAGATATTAGGGTAATTGAACAATTGCAACGTCGGTTTGACCTTGACGAAGCCGCTGGGTGTCAGCGCATCCGCGTCGAGCGACTTTATGAAGGCTGTATTCGGATGCGATGCTCCGGTAGTTCTGAGCTGGATGAGGCCAAGTCAGATTTGGCTTGCGAGCGACTACGATGAGGTGCGTACGATCAGGTCCGCGTTCAGATTCAGTCCCGCGCGAGTCACCGCAACGGTAGAACCGGCAGGTACATTCTCAACGATGTCGCCCAGGTACAACTTGATGCCCCGGGCTGTGAGACCCTTGGCCATCGCGATGCGGAATTTGTCAGGGTACGTGTCGTTGAAAAGCAGCGGTTTTGAATGCACGATAGCGACGTCTTTTTCCTGGAGAATAGATGAGCAAACAGCCACAGGGAAAGTAAGATGATGCGTACAGGCCATATGTCTTTCAACTCCCCAGCAAGTTCTACATGATGGCGTTCAGAACGTTTGAAAAAGAAAAAGAAAAAGTCCGGACGAACCGCAACCCACGGCCCCTCCGCCCACGAGCAGATAGCTTTGTGCCCCAGCAAACTTTTCACGGTTATTGGCGATGTAGGTCGACACGTCCTCAACCTTAGTGGGAAAGGCAAGCGGGTCCTGCCAGGAAAGCCCTGGTGCCAGAATCAGGATGTCGTACGGCAATGTCTCGCCGCTTCCGAGGGAGAGAAACCCAGTGGTTTCGCCTGTCTTCTGGTGTATACTTTCCACCGAATCTTGAATGAAAGTGCCCTTGTCTCCGTGGAAGATTTTATCGTAAGGGACGAGAGCCGTAGTTGCTAAATTGTCGACGTCCGAGACTATCATGCGGAGGGTGGCGGGGAGCACGATACGGTAGGGGAGGGGATTGACGAGGACAAGGTTGTACTGCACCGCATCGAGTTGAGCGGAAAGCGGACGCGCAATGTTCACGCCTGCTGCCCCGCCGCCGACGACAACAACTGAGTTAAGGGAGTCAGACCACACACAACTTGAGGATGCCTTGAACGTGCCTGATTTACGATCTTCGTTCTTCTTCCCAGCCATAAGTTGCACGACCAAGTGCTCGGTGGGGAAAAAGAGAATAATGAAGCTTCATCTTTGGTTCGTGGACCCACTGCGGCCCAGAAGAGGTCACTTACTCAATTACTTACATCGACGGTCGGAACTTTGATGTGATGTTGCAAACAGCAACAACCCCCTTGCCTTCTGCCATCATCTGCTATGCGGTCCGCGGCGCACCAGTATTGATTCTGTTCACAGCCTACATATCCATCTTTCTCTCTGGAATGCGCGGCACGCTGGCGTGATGTTCTAGATGAACAAGGCGCCTCGCAACGCCGCCCAACAACTTACAGATCTGGGATCGTTGCGCCAATGCGAGAAAGCAGTACATATTTGGATTGCCCAACTCCGAGCAGCGCGGTCTCCGAATTACACCAGAGATTCCCAACCCCCCACGAGTGATGACCGCCGTCACCGTCACTTCGCAGCACCTTGTGCGCGGCGCAAACGAAACGTCCTGGGCCGCACTTGATAATCCATTCCGCCTCGGCCCTTTCGACCACTTGGTGCCTCCTTTCATCCCTATCACAGCAGTTTTCATCTACAAGAAAACTCTTGCCTCGCCCGATGAACTCATCCCTGTCAATCGCTTGCAGCGCGCTCTAAGTCTGTTATTGGAGTATTATCCGCACCTTACGGGACGGCTACAGTTCAACCCAAGCGACGGAACACCAGAAATCACTCGTCCAGGTTAGTACGAACGTCAAATTGAAGGAAGCCAGTCTAAGAAAATATCGTCTAGGCACGGGTGCAGCATTCCTCGTAGCTCAATGCAGCGAAAAATTGGCGGGATTTTCTTTGGAGGGGCGCCGTGTCCTCATGGAGGATTTACCCGGTGCAGGCAATGCGCTGGTACCGCCGTTTGACCCCACCCCTGAGGGCCTTTGCCGCGACGCGTTCTTCACCGTTCAACACACGCGGTTTGCGTGCGGCAGCGTAGCCCTTGGCGTGCGGCTTCTTCATGTTGTCGGCGATGCCGACGGCTTCCTTCAGCTGGTGCGCGATTTGGCGGAGCTGTATCGCAGTCTTCAGAGCTCAACAACCGATACTCCCTCCCTTCTGCATCCACCTCACATCCGCTCCTACTTGTGGGAGCTGAGCGGCGGAAATATGACCGCAGAACAACAGCAGGCGGCCTTGATCTATGAGCCATTGCTCCACGGTATCAAGCCGAGTGCAGAAGCAGCCGCTGACACGTCCTCTTCACCCTCTCGTCCTGCGGTCCATCCTGCCCGCGTGATTGGGCGTTCTGTACGCTTCTCCCGCCGCGAGCTCGAAACGCTCAAGGCACAAGCAACGGACCCACGCGGCAGCCCAGACGACTTCATATCCACATTCGACGCGCTCACAGCGCACCTGTACCAGCGTGTTTATCGAGCACGACGACAGCTGCGCACCAACGACCCGACTCTCGACGAGCTGTCTCCACCCGATTTCCTCACCCCTGTCAACCTCCGCAGCCGTCTCGGCCTCCCGGCGCATTACTTCCCCAACGCCCTATCCACCGTGCACACCAGCCTCTCGCCGGAGGTCCTCGTCTCTGCTCCGCTGTGGCAGGTCGCGAAGGCGGTGCACGACCTCACGCGCATCGCACCTGTTGTCGGTAAGGAGGAGACGGCGCGCGTGCTGCGCTGGATCGCGGCCCAGCCGGACAAGCAGAAGATCACATCAGGCTTTCGGTACGGGAGCGGGAGCCTCACGCTGAGTCAATGGAATAAGTTTGACATGTACCACACCATGGAGTTCGATGGACCGCCGGTGTTCGCAGGACTGCCGTTCACGGCAATTACACTCCTAGACGGACTGGGGTTCCTTCTCCCAACATCGGAGCAGGCAGGCGGGGAAACAGGCGCGATCGACGTGAACTTGTCGCTGACGGAGCCGGCCTGGGAGATATTTGACCAAGACGGGCCCGTCGCGTAGATGCACCACATTGCTGTTGCTCGTGTAGTCTTTTACCTTGTTTACTGTCTTCTTTGAACTTCTCACCCCCTTCCTTTTACCAAGAGGAAGCTCGAAGGGCGGGAAATGTATCTGAAAAATGGAGACTCGTCTTTCAAAACAGCTTGCAGCGAGCTTCCTGTTGTCCCCAATAACCGGAAGCCTGCCACACAATATCATACAACTCTTGGGGATCTCACTTGTTCACACCGCATCAGAGGAAAAGCGAGTCGCGTTTGTAAATAGCTATGGATATTGTGCGAACCACTACTGGCGGTCTGCTAACATTGTTTTCACTGCCTCATGCCAATTCGACCTTCATCGGTAAATGAGGGGTCGAATCGCCGCCGACATTAGGCACCGCGGTAGAGCTCATCTTCCAGCTGATCTCCGAGTCCTTGTCGGACAGCGAGAACTTGAATTTTCCCACCATAAGAGACAGGATGACCTCTGGGCACTGCTTAGCCGCTAGCCCCGCCAAGAGACTTAGAGATACGCACTCATCTCCAACTCTGAAAATTTAAATCCACTAAACGCAAACCGAATGTGTTAGTCGTGCATTGTATATCGGGTGGGGGCTCACATGCAGGAGCGAGGACCCCCCAGGAAGGTCATCCTGTCATCAGTCAATACTAGCACCAGTGAGGGTGGATTACTCGTACAAGTTTGAGTAGACTCCCGGAATCGGCGCTTCCATGACGGATTGAGGCAGCGGAGATAACCAGCGCTCGGGCTTAAATTCCAGGCAATCTGAGCCCCAGACGGCCTCGTTACGGTTGGAGGCGAAAATCGACACGATAACGTTGATCCCAGCCGGAACCACTACTTCGGAGACAGTGGATCCAGCAACGGTGACGAGTGGGGTGGAGAGTGGGAGGACGACGTCCTTTTGAGCTCTGAACAGATACTTGAGTACCACCACTGGTCCATTGTGCCGAATCGACTTACGTTCTGGAGACAAAAGAGACTGGGGGGTGCCTGTGGGGGAGCAGTTAGCGCGCGGAGCGGGATGGTGGAGCGAAACATATTACAAGCGCAGACTCTCACGACATACGGCGTCGAGATACGGAAGTCTCGATGTCAGCTGATCGTAGGTCAGGCCCTGGTCTCCTTGATTTGCCTGGCTCTCGTCAATTTCGCGCCGCAACTTCTCTTGGACATCTGGATTGTGAGCGAGTAAATATAACGTCCGCGCGAGGGCTCCCGAGGTTGCTAGCCGCTGAATTAGAGAGCGCGCGGGTTGAAACTCAGGTGGGCCTTACTGTCGGTCGCCGCAAACACCAATAGACTGGGGTCCTTTCATCAGGAGGGAATAATGAGAAAGAGGACATTGCGTACTTCAACTGTAGAAGTATCAACTGAAAGACTGGAAGGGCAGTAGAAAACTATCAAACCTGACCCAATATCTCAGCTTCTGATAACTGATCCTCGGTAGATGCGTCGCCGTTGTCCTTCACTGAATGTCTAGGTTAGCAGCACGCAGAGCGGGGCGAGCAGCCTTTCGTACTAAGGATGCTGATGATGTCCTTTCCCTGAGCGATTTGCGTGGCCACAGCTTCATCTCCTGCGTCAAGCGCCTTCTTCTTCGCCGTGTATATGTTGACTGCACTTTGATGCAGGTCGTCGATTATGCCGCGCGCAGTGTGTAGATCGTTCCACGGCGTGAGGTTAACGATAAACCGCCGGAATTTCGGTCCGCCGATCTTGACAGCCCACGGTAATATATATCGGGACGGCAGCGCCATCCTGAATATGGTTATTCTGGAAAGCAGTGGGGTTGGCGATGTAAGATTTCTGAATTACATGCGGGACTTACTGCATGTTTTGAGCGGATGTGATATAGGCAGGGACGGCGTCGTCGACGAGTGCATCAAAACTGTGACCTAGACCAGCCTGCCCGATGAGCTCCAAGGCGGTGCGAGACATCCAGACCTGTGTATGGTCGTCAATTGCAGGACGCGGAAAATATGTGCAACGTGCCAGTATGTCAATCTGAGCAGAAATTAGTTATGGCCCGGTACGAGAAGTAAGAATCACCTCTTTCGGTCCATTCTTGACCTTGACTTCTATCGCGGCTCGGAGCTATGATACATAGCCGAATCAGCAAATTGAATCGCATCGGCGCTACCGACGTACCTTCTTACCCACGGCAAAAAATATTGGCACTGGGTGCAAGAATACGTTAGGTGTGATCGACAGCGCTCTTTGGTGCTCAGAGAGCCTGCCTACCCATATTCCGCAGGTGCGCTGAGGAAAACACCGGATTGAACATTTTCCGTTGTTTGCGATGTTGGGCGCCTTCAGTGGATGAGCAGAGATTGGCAAAAGGAGTCGGCGCAAATGATACAAACCCGTACTGGACACAAGGGCTTCTCCAAAAATCACCGATTGCATGCTAGCTGGAGCTCAGGCAGGGACGGTACACAATGATACACGTGGCCTACCGGGTGAATTCGATTGGCGCCTCGAAAGAGTCCTGGTCCTGCAGAATGGTGTGAAGTTGGACTAAACAGGGAAAGCACACTTACTTTGAGGAGGATGTGGTGCAAGGCGTTCGGGTCAAAGACGTAGAGCTGCTTTTCCTACAAAATACAGATCAGTGCTCTGACAAAACGGTGCACGACGACGACCGTACCCCGAATAGCCCATCCACGCGCACCAAGCCGCCATCTAAAAAACAATAGGCTCGTGTAAGTGAAGAAAAACCCGGGGGAGCGGGCGCACATTTATCCGCCAGTTGCTGGTGGAAGGCCCATCCATCGACGCTATAAATCTGGCCAAAATTTCCTGCGAGTCGTGGTTTCAAAAGGGCTGGGAGGTTGTCGGCAACAAATACCTATCCAAAATGAAGGAGAAGGAGGCCCAGGGATATTCTTCAGACTCCGCCGGATGGAAATTAAACTCCACAGCCAACGTGTGCAAACAACAGCAGTCAGGACGAGTGGGAGGACAAAAGAGGGCATCGGCGCCACGAGCGACCTTTGTGGTCCGTCTCATAGTCCGGGCCTTCTTAAATTAAGTATATCAGTATCAGGCGTGGGCGCGTTGGAAGAGCTATCATCAACCGCATATGGCGATCTCGTAATGGAAGTAGAACCCGTGTTTTGATAAAGACGTTTGAGTCACAGGTGACGAAAGCGTTACTATCTACTATATAAGGCAAGACCGTGACGGGGAAAGCGTCACGACTTAAAGCTGCCCAAAGACTGATCGAAAACGATCAAAGCTGATCAAAAGCTATCAAAGCTGTCCATAGAGCGATCGAAAATGATCAAAGCAGGCTGAAAGATCAAAAGCAGGCTGAAAAGCTGATCAAAGCGGCAAGCGACTGATCACAGCGAGCAGAATAAAGCCAAACCCCCTCCCCCCCCCAAAAAAAAAAAAAAAAAAAAAGCTGTCAAGCCAAGAATACGACGCAGACCAAGAATACGACGCAGAAGCAGAAAAACGACGCAGGGAAAAAAAAGAAATCAAACAATAAACAGAAACCGGAGACACCACGCAAGTCAGTGCGTCGAGCGAGTCCAGCGATCGCACTCAAGTAAGGCTTAAGCCCATTGAAGCGACTTAAAAAGCAAAGCAAAGCACATTTAGCGACTTTAAGCGACTTAAAGCAAGCGCTCAAAGCAAAGCACCTTAAAACGGTCCACGATCGTAAGGCTTAGGGATCACAAAGTAAAGACGATGACAAAAGGGGGGCTTAAGCACGTTTAAGCACGTTTAAGCACAAGCATAGTCATGCTTGAAGCGAACAAACAAAACTTCAAGCCGCGACCGCGTCCCTCCGGAACAAAATAAAAGAACCGCCAGAAGACGAAAGAAAAGAAAAGAAAAGAAGGAATGGGAATGGGAATGGGAATGGGAACGAAAAGCACGAAGAAACGAAGAAGTAAGAAATAAGGAACTTACTCGGGGGTAGTAGAGTTTTGGAAAGCAAGAGGTGCCATGAGGAGGAAGAGTTGAATGTTATGGAAGAGGGGAGATGTAAGAAGAAGCAAGAGTGCGGCCTCGACGCGTATGTCTCTTTATACATTGAGGGACATCGTCGTTATCTAATGTCCGTGGCACGAGGTCGGGTGGCGCTTTCGATTCGGCTACGATGGAAAAGCTTAGTGCAGATTGTCAAAGTAGATTTACACCCCAAACAGCGCGTGCCTCTTTCAAAGTAACGAAGCTTTTCCGGCACTGGATAAAGACGTTTCAGGGCGTCTAAAGACGAAATGAACGTCTTTAGACGCCCTGAAACGTCTTTAGGCGCGCTGTGGTTCGAAGGGTACAAGGTGGGAGCCAGTAATGCCCAAGCTAGACGAGATGGTTGAGGAAGTACTACATCGTACCAGCAAATCCTAGCATGGATCAGCTCGCATCTAATACGGGAGAAAGACAATCACCTTAAGAAAAGTCAACAGCAGGGCCGTAACCTGGGTGATGCCAAAGGTGATTCGGCGCTCGTCATAGCCTGGCGCAGAGCGGATACCATGGCGCAAATAACTCGGGTATACTAGTCGTAAGCGGAGGTTCCACAATTCTACTTCCAAGTGATATTCCGCACACATTTGCTAATCGTGCCTAACACGGGGTAGCGGATCATGCTGGTATGCACTCGGAACCGCCTTTCGAAGCTAAAGAAAGATGAGCCCTAGGTGAAAAGCAGGGAGGAAGGAGGCACCGCCAAACTGTTAATCGCGACCTTGACAGAGGCGTAATTGAAAGGATCCCTTTCCTTTGTCTTGACATCCGTTTCCAGCTCTGGGTTCGAGCTGCCTCAAGACCTCTATGCGAGGCTTGTTGCAATGCTACACCGGTGAGGCGCTCCTGAGCTAAGTCGGTGGGGCAGAGCCGTTGGTCGAAGATCGCTTGGGCAGAGTTCAAGGTTATCGAGCTCGCTGGGGGGGTAACGAAATTTTGACAAAAACGCACACATTTGCTGCATAGACTTGCGGGTAGTATGGAAGTATATCCCACGTAGCGAGCTGGATAGAATGGGATTGACGATTCACAGAATACATGGATAACGCTAGATCGACTAGGGATTGAAGTTGGGTAACACAACTTCTTCGCTTATTCTGAAGGCTGTAGTAAGCAAGGGCAGCGGTTACACCGACAGTGCCAAAGGCGCAACGCACCATCCCAAGAGTGAGAATCAGCAAGGTTGTCGAGCTATGCGTTGGGCCGTGGGATCCGCAGATTGCGGCGCAGACTCCGGCAGACTCAACCTCGCGCACGAACGGGACACGATGCCCGCGTCGTGACGGGCCTTGGCGTATTCGATGTGGGCACTTGTCCTTAGCGCACGGAATGAGCGCGTCATGTGCTTTGGGGGCGCGCGCGGGTACAGGCATTCAACGTCGCGCCACAAATGTAGACGATGATTTCCGCGTCGCATTGTCCTTGTAAATTGTTAGCAGCGTGGAAAGACGATTGATCAATCGCCCGCTCACCATTTCTTGCCAAAAGAGCCGGAATATTGACCCCCATAGGCACGGCGGCGCGGACCCGCAATATCCCAAACCGTAAACACGATCTGCGAGCTCAGTGGGAGGTCGCAGTAACTGTTATCCATTCGTTCCACGTGCAGTTGTTCTTGGAGGCCTTGAACGACGTGCGGCAAGGGATGGTCAAGGGTTTGTTGTCCGCCGTGAGCTGGAAAGTTACGTAAAGGTTTGCGAGGGTTCTTGAGCGGGGTTATTAGGTGGAGGGGGTGCTGCAAGCCGACAACTGGACGCGGCAAATCGCAACTCTGGTTTCTCGAGTAGCTTGATGGATGCACACACCCTTGAGCTGGGATTGCAGCACAAGCTCGGTGAGATGTACGTTCGCATTGACACGGGCCACAGTCAGTCGGTTCTGGACGGGTATTGGCGTACGAGGAGAGAGCAAGGGTGGTGTGGGCAGCTGCCGCGGATTGAGAAAAATGGGACTCGTATTAATGATGGCATCAGCTAAACTATATACCAAATCGGCTTGCGAGGCTACAGCTAAGCTCGGAGACTGAAAGATTCTTGAAAGATCGATATTGCAAGCCCAGTCTTGCATCCAAACACCAAACTTAGCTCTATGCGCACGATTGTGATTACAACAAGTTAATGTAAACACTTCGATTCGAATCGAGACACATGAAATTCTCTGCGACCACCATCCTCTTTCTTCGCGTTCCTATCTCTGCGGGCTACTTGAATCTCCGTGTGCGATCAGCGAAGGACTGTTGGAGAGCGGGCGTTGCGGCGACATCGGACCATCCCAGTCTAAATCGGTGTCTTACGTCGAGCCTCCGAGCATTGATATCGAGCGCAAAGTGAGCTTTGAAGATTGTCGGAAAGCAGAAGCCCAAGTCTTGCAAAGCTCCTCGTTGTTGGCCGTAGAATTCAAAGTAGCAGGGACACGCAGATGGGAGACCTCGAGACACGCGTTTTCAGAGACGACGCTTTCACCCGGATTCTTGACATCCATCGGGAGCACGTCCAATTGTAGCAGCGTTAGTTCATGTGTCGGACTATAAGCATCCGGACACCAGAATGAAGAGCAATACTATTGGATTCGTCGAGGAGCTCTGTGACGGCGAGAACTCCACCAATTCCGACGTTCTCCAATAGGGTCCAATCGTCAGACCCGTTGGACCGCGACTTAGTGGTGCCTGCGACGACTACGCAATCTGTGAAAACAAAAAACTTGTAAGTTCCCAGCTGCGTCGTTTCAGAGCGAGAATCTGTTGGGCTGCTTGAAGAGAACTGCGAGCCTTCTTGCAGCGTGGACGGCCGCGAAGATCCCAGCAGCTTCGATCGGAGTGTCGGAAGCGGGCCGCGGGAGGGGAAACGAGGGGATGACGGCGTCACGGCGGCAGATGAGGGCGTGGAATATGAGGATTGTGCTGGCGCAGGCGTTAGACCCCGACCTTTCTCGGCGCTGGTCCCATTCTTGAACGGCTTCGACAAGTTTACTCGAGCGCTTCGGGGCACCTGGGACACAGGTTAGGGCGGTCATCGAGTGAAGATTCCTCCGGAGCTTTCGCTGCATCATATGAGCCAGCTCGCACCCGAAGAAGCTGGCCCTGGAAGAGCAGTCGGCGGCCGCGTTTGGCGAGCGACACCGACGGGGGCAGGCCTTTGATGCACTGGGACATGCTCTTCACGAGGTATATATCTTCCCAGATCTTCACCTCGGTCATTACTTTGATGACCATTTCAGTCGGATGGAGGAGGGCAACCGTCGGAACGTAGTCGGTGTGCACCTTGAGAGTGAAATTGTGCATTTTCTGGAGAGCGAAGTCAAATATGCTGGGACGCGGAAGATAGCCTGTTTACCCGAAACATTGCAGGATACATCCCCAGTCTCGTCACAGAACCCACGAGGAGACTCTCAAGGCTCCAATCCTTACACTCTTCGACGTCCTGTTGTATCCTAACGAACCCCCAAAGTCGCTCGTGTTGTCAGCGACGAGGCGGGTGATTGTTCCGGCGACGATGACCAGTCGCGCGAGATACGGCTGGTAACCCTCCAGTCACTTCACAAAGCTTGCCCGCACCGTCTCTGCAACGCAGTCAACGACCGGATGCTGGGCTTCTCGCACGCGGCGCAAAGCGGAGAGAAGGTGAGTGTGGAAATTCAGTCTTCGGGCCAGTCGCATAGCCTCGCAATCTCGGCCGGGACACCAGAGATATAGCACTTCGAGTCCTGCATGCGAAGCGGCAGAATGAAGATGTTGATCGTGTTGGTGAGTCGGGCAGCGAACACCTCTTCCGTGACACAGAGGTTGTGGATAGCCTCTTGACGATGAATCTGGGGTTGGCCGTAGCGGTCTGCGATCGCTGTGCATGTCAGCGGCGAAAGAGTAGATCGCCAAGTGTCTTCCCGAGGCTCGTCCATCGGCTCTCCTCTTCATTCTCGTTCTCGTCGTTACACTCCTCTTCTCCCTCGTGGACAAACTCCACGCTTCGCTGGGTGTGTTCCGATCCATCTTCCTGCTCCTCCTCATGCATGGATGAGGCGCTGGAGCTCTGCGAGAAGGCGACGGAAGTCGGTCAAACAACGTCATCCATCGTACGATCGCGACCTTTCAAGACCTCATCCTGCCCAAACGCATATTCGGGATCCCCGCCCCAACTATCGCGTTTACCGCCTCCATCGACTATCCGCCCACTCAGCGTCCTAAAAAGCTTCGCGGCTCCAAAACTGAGATGTCCAGCCCTCCCACTCCCCCGCCTGTCTCCGTCCTCCCACGACATCCCCGCTCTCGCTAACGAGGCCCTGCTATCCATGTAGGACATCCTCTCGCCTTGCCCCGCCCCGCCCTCGCCCATTCGTCCCGCATCGGAGGCCGACGGCGGGATACCCAGCGCCTCCCTCTCCCCGCAGCGGCCAAACGGGGATGCAGCGTGAGTATGACGGTGCCCAGGTCTTCAGAATGGCGCTGGAATTGAGGGACGCGGTGATGCTTCGCGCTGCCCCCGCTGCGAAAATATGTTGGGGTGTCCTGCGGCGGCTCTTGCAGCCACTCTGCTTCCTCATGCTCCTCATCGACTCATAGAGACTTTCCGGCGACTGGGACGTAAGGTCGTCTTCCTCGGCTCCATACCCAGTTTCGGGTTTAGGCGGAGAGATCGGCCGCAGGAGGACCAGGGGAGAGCGAACGGCTCCGCTGCCAGAGCGATGTCCGCCGATCGCCCTAACCACGGTCTCAGCGAACCGGATCCCGCTTTGCTTCACCGTAGGTCCCGCTTGTAGAGGACACCATAACCCGTGGCGGTTGAGGTGTAGCACCGAAATCGACTCGCCCGCTGCCGCTAACGGCCATTCCACCGTCACAGTCGCTCCCGTCGGCTTTACGCCCTGGTGTGGGCAGCTGCCGCGGATTGAGAATGGGGAAGCGGAAAGAAGGCGAGGCATGTGTACCTCGTAGTGACGGATACACGGACGGCGGTAAACTGCAGCGTGCGGTGGGAGCGTCGGCGTACAAAGACAGAGAGCGAGTGCGTGATCGGGTAGACTTGCATCCGGCAGGGGGAACGCGCAGAAGGTACAAGTCGGTGCGGGGAATCGGTGGCCAGTTGACGTGTCATGGTCGACCTGCCGGTGTGGTAGCACGACAACACGTTTGCTGAGCTTTGCAATGGTCGGAATGGCAGGATGGGGTGGGGCGCAATGACTTGCAGCACAACGGCGCGGTCGGCTGATCTGCGTTGTGCAAATCCAAGCACGGATTATCGTTGTTGGCCAGGCTTGACGTGGGCAGGACGCAGGATGTGAGCGACGTCAGCGCAGGGGATGGCGAGACGGACGAGGGACCTCAGGTGTATTGGTTTGATATTGGCGCCAGCGCTCTGCTGAATGTTGTTGTCGATCAGGAGTGCCGGTGCGTAGGTACTCTTAATCACACAGATAGGCATGTGGATTCAGGCGGATTCGGAACTACGGGTGTACATGGGTGTTTTCGAGATTGTCTGGGCTTATGATTCATTTGTTTCTCTTCTCCAGCTTCGTCGTACAGTTATTCTTCTTTTGCTCGTCCTAAAGATGTTGAGACCGGAAAAAGATTAGTGACACAGGTACAACACACAATCGTAAACGGGAGTATCGGTGTAGTCGTTGATGTCCTCGCGAGCCACGTAGACGTACGGCGGCAGAGGGTAGACGTCTACAAATCTGCTTGTGAGGTCGAATTCCCGACGTCGACGATCAGACGACGTACCATCGCTGTGCGTATGGTACAACTCTCTGTACGTCGGCAGAATGGTCGAGGTCGCTGCCGGAACTTGAGTGGGGGTTGCGACCGCCGCTTGCGTCGACCCGCGCGAAACGACTTTCTTGAATTTCTCCAGTGCAGCTTTGGCTGCGTCGCTGAGTTTGGAGACGAATTTGTTGGGACTAAACATCTGCGAAGCATGAGTACCGCCAGACAGCACAGTGAATAAAAACCAACGGTTTTCTGGGATTTCTTGAGACGGCGCTGCTTGGCTGAGTGATGCGATTGTCACACGTCACGTCACTGACGCGCTGATAATGCGCGAGGTCACGTGTTTTCGCCCGCACGACGCAGTGCTTTGTTTTTCTCATCCTTCGAGAAAAAGTTAGTACTCAGTCTAAGCCGATGAAGAAACCGCTAACCTCCTTTGTCGTACAGGTCAACCAACCCCGCTATTTCCGGTACATTCGTGAGCCTCTCGAGTACTGTCCCGTTTAGTGTCGCGGCTCCCGCCTCCCCCCAGGGTTAGCCCAGCTGGCTCCAGCAAGACCTCCTCACTGGAACTCTCAAGAGCAGTATTCTACACGCTGCAAATTTCCAGGCTTCTCGAATCAGCAAGTTTCTTCGGCGGTGCCTTCTTCGGCTGGAGCGGCGAGGCAGACTTGATGCTCTTGAGATCTTTCACGGCAGGTTTGCTGGCGGCGCCGGACGGTCCCGCCTTGGAGAAACGAGAAGTTCATCACCGCTGGCTAGTGTTTCTTTTGGGGGCTTGTCATCACTATCGTCAAGGCTGTACCTAAACACAAACTGGTGAGCGGGAGGGCGAGACTAAACGAAGGATTGCAAGTACCTCTTGCGCTTCGGAGTACCCTTTGCTTTCCCTTTGCCTTTGTTGGCTTAGGAGGGTTCATCGTCGAAATCCGGTTTGATAGAAAGGGTTTTCGCAGGCGCATTTTTCTTTGGCAGTGCGGCGGCGTCGACATCCAGCATCGTCGTCCTTCGAAAGCTTCTCAGGCGGGGCCCGTTTCTTCGGCGGCGGCGGCGGCTCATCGTTGTCGTCGTCGTCATCCTTGGCGGCAGGCTTTGGTCGCTTGGATTTGGGCGCCTTGTGTTTCGGGGCGGGCCGGAAATCGTCCTCGGAGTCGGAGTCAGCGTGTTTACCAATGGACTTTCGGGTCTTGAGAGTGGTCTGTTTCCGCTTGATCTTCTTCCCATTAGCGTCCAAGTGCTTCTTGATCTCGAGCTCCTTCAAAACCTGCGAATGAGGTCGAGGACCGAAAGCGGAAAAAAAAACTACTTGCCTCCCACTCAGCCATGAACTTGTGGAGGTCAGTATGCCACATCTCCTTCGGTGAGATCTGGAGCAGCGCCAGTAGCTCCTGCTCCTTATCCGCCGCAGTCTGCAGCAATTTATCGATCTGGCCCAGAAGCGTCAGCGGCAGTCGTTGCACATAACTCAAGGCTGCATACCTTCTCTCTCGTCAGGCTCGAGATAGCCATGCCAAGAAGGTAATCATAGTCGTTGCCGTGCGATGTGCCAGCGTCCTCTTCCTCCTGCTCCAGGGCATCCTCCTGCTCCCCAGCCTCCTTCGCTGTGCTGATCTTGGGGAATGGCCGGGATTTGTGTCTCTTGAGGTCGACGATAATCTCGGCTTTCTTGCGACTGTTGATGATGAGCTCTTTATCGACGATCATCTTGACGAATCGAGCTTGATTCGTCAACTTCTCGAAGGCATCTTGCAGCGTGGCAGCCTAGAGGTTGCCATGTCAGCGACGTTCAAGAGAAAAAGGCACTGAGATAGTACCTTGCGCTTCTGGTAGTACGCCAAGCGGATGGGGTAAAAGTCTTCGGTGATTTCTTCGGGTGAGTTATACTTCTTGATCTTGCCGTCGAAATCAAGGCAGATCATGTTGGACGTCTGGATTTTGGAGAACTCGGTCAGCCCCTTCTCTTCCGCCTTCTCGAGTTGTTTTGCGTCCATCGTGATGACGAAGTGCACGTTCTCGTGGTGCTCTTTATACTCCTGCGTAAATGGTCAGTGAGTGCGTTGTAGTCGTGCAACACACGGAGCAAACCTTGGTCGTTCCCGCATCGTTCTCCTTGCCAGCGATCATGGACTCGAGCTCCACCTTGCAAGTCGGCGTCCGCTTGTGTATGGGCAGCTCCGTGATCTCAACGGTGGTAGCGTTGATCTTGTTGACGACACTAACAACGTCGTACTTGTTCTTGGCGGTGGCCGTAATCTCGCCTCGGTACCCAGGCCACCGAGAACGCATAGACACCATTTCCTCGCCAGCCAGCGAAGATACGCAAAGATTTCTTCGGGGTTGAAGCGCGGAATGTTTGTGCTCCATCCTGCAAACGCCAGTCAGTTACAGCCAGAAAACGCAGGGCAAGTGACAATGCTGACCGGTGCCGATACCTTCCGCTCCGTTGACGGGACGACGGGCAGGGAACGCTCTGGCTCAACGACCATTGTCATCCTTCTGTTGATTGAGAAGGGGGTCGTCGTGCGGGTGGTAGATGGCCCGCGAAATGCGGGTCAGCAGCGTGTGGATATAACGGGCAGACGCATGGTCCTTGCCTCCCTGGTCGCGAGCACCATACTGTCCGTTCGGCTCCAACAGGTTGATGTTGTTGCTGCCCACATACGTTTGCGCCAATTGATGATCGTCTGGGCCAAACTGACTTCGCCGTGGTGGTATGCGGCATGTTCACGATGTAACCAATAAGTTGAGCGACCTGGATCTGGTCAGGACAAAGCAAGTAAGAAAACAAGGCGACACTTACTTTAACTTCCTTCTTCATAATGCGTTTGAAGCAATCCCACATGACCTTCCGTTGACCAGGCTTGAGGCCGTCGGCTACGCAGGGAATGGAACGGATGTTGTCGGCCATCGAGAACAGGATCAACTCCTTGTTTATGAACTCGGAGTACGGAATCTCTTCCAGTCGATGATCTAAGTACGTTCCGGGGCTAAGTAATATCACAGCAATGAGTCCATCGCATGGTCAAAGGGGAAAGAACCATACCTTGAACTGGCGCAGCCATTCTTTGCGCTCGTCCGCCTTCTTCTTGCTGAAGGCGAGCTCAATGAGCTCCCTGTCGCCGTCTTGCGTACGGGCGAAGGGAATCATGTGCTTCTCCATGTGGCTGAAGTAGTCGCGAGCGTCCGAATCCTTGCTCGTCCCCAACCCCTGGACAGTACTCGTTAGCACGCCGTAACATCGTAAGACCTATTTCACGGACCTTGTAGTATTTGACATCCCCCTTCACCGAGTCGGGAGTTTCCTCCGCCCATTGCTCGTACTCCGGGATCGTGAAGAAATCCTTCCGCTGCCTCGCTCCTTTCGTTACCTGGCACAGCGTCAACCCAGAACATACCAGGAAAATGCAGTCACTTACTCGGACGATGGGCGTCACAAATTCGACGAGGAAGTCGTCAAGCTTGAGGAGCGAAGGATAGAAGTGGTCGAGGAAGTTGATGATCAAACCTTTGATGTGCGAACCGTCGTGATCCTGGGCAAATTGAGTAAAATATTCCGGGCGAAGAAGGGCGAGCATACCTGATCGGCCATGATCATAAGACGCCAAACCGCAAGCTGGCAGTGCTCGTGTAATCTTTCGCGTGCTGAAGACCCATAATCTTCTTGATGTTCTGCATCTCCTCGTTCTTCATGATCTGGTCGTGTCTCGCTTCACGAACATTGAGCAACTTTCCACGGAGAGGAAACACTCCGAAGTTGTCGCGCCCAACCACGCTCAAACCAACGATGGCCAGAGATTTGGGAGTCTCCTTCGGTCAGAATGGGAGTGCATTTACTGGCATGTTTCGTTCCAGCATTGTTAGCATCTGCAAGTTTGGGCAGACCAGTCAAACTAAACCGAAGTGAGGGGTTGATGACTAGCGAGGTCAAGCTAGAACTTACCGACTGCGCTTGGTGCCATCGGTCTTCTTGATCTGTTGGTCGGCCTTGAACTGCAGTTGAGGATATTATCGACGATGGGAGATTTAGAGACTGCAAAAAGATGCGTCAGAGAAGCTTGCTCTCTCGCGGGAAAGTAGACACACCTTTCTTCATCAAGTCTTCGGACAGCAAAGGCTTGGTACCGAACTTGGAAGCTTGCAAAGACAGCGTATCTTTCGTTTGGCTGTCGAATGACGGGTTTTCGATCAAGGCGTTGATGAAAATCTACAGGTGGTTTCGAATCTGCGCTGCTTTGACAATCGCTCGTCCGAATGTGGGAGAATGCTCTTCGAGATTTTGTCCGCAACAAGTTGGCGCGCGTCCTTTCGTAGTCGAGATGGAGTTGGCAAACGACACATGCTGGAACTGTCCATCGAGGACGGCGACGGCGAGACCGACCTCCCAACGATTGGGGATCCTCTCGTAAATGCCGTTCGGTTTCGCAATGGTGGCACCGCCCGCCTCCCAGGTCTGCTTGTGCTTCTGTGCTGCTTTCAGCAGTTTCGACGGTGAACTCGTGTGAGTAGATGTTGGCGAGTTTGGTGCCTTGGCTCGATTGTAAGTATATGTTCCACTCTAATTGGATTTGGCTCACATTGGGCTGCAGACGCAATCCACACGTACAGGACGGTCCCGGCTACTTCTATATCGTTCGGAGCGTTCGACGATCCCTACCGCCAGTACAAAAACCCCGAAAAAAGCCGTGCCGTCTTGCACGCCGTGTCACGCATCAAGGCGGGATACCAACGACTTCAAGTTTCGCAATCGCCAGTCGAACGGTTCGCGATAACGTGGAGCGCGATTGGTTTCGGACATGCAGCACAGCATCCTATCATCGCCTCGCACAATGATCAGCCGTTCGTCATCGTGTCGACGAACTGTGTGGGCTTTACTTCGCTGGTCGATATGGAAAATCTGCCCTGTGTTCTGGACAATCCTCTAAAGGTTCGCAGGAAGATCGAAGCCGCGATTGGGATTGAAGATGGAAGTGCGTATCAGGGGTCGATTGAGCGTATTCTTCATCAAGTTTCGCCTGTAGCTCGAGCGGGCTGTCATCGAGCCCAACCTGGAGCATGCCGCTCATGAACCCGCTCTTCTTGTCGGTGACATCGACGGGATAGTTGTAACTGAAGTCGACATTTTGTTTCTCGAGGAAAAGGTGACCATGACATCCTCCACATATACGAACTGGAAGAGATCGCCCAGAAAATTCCGGACAGTGCCGTCGTAGCAGACCATGACATCCTCCAGCGCCGCCGCTGGATGCAGCCCGTCTCGGTGGTCTTGATGGCGGTCTTGACAAGACCCTCGCGCACAGCCATGACGGGGAAGAAGCACTCCTGCGCTGTTAAGCCTCGCAGGGGGACCAATGGCTTTGCCGGTTGTGCGGAAGCGGGGCTAATGAAGAAAACATCAGCTCCCCTACCATTTGCGAGGGGGACAAAACTCACAAATGCAAGGACCAAGGACCACAGTAGTGTAGCGTAGACTCGAACCTATCCCAGCGTTGGGGATATGTTTCCCGCTTAAAACCGGAGGTTAGAACAGTCTCGCTGTCGTTGGTACATGGCCACATACCTGGGTTAGAGACAAAAGTGTGACCAGGGAGCGACTCAAGTGCCGTACTATTGAAGCGGGTATTGAACGTCCGCCGTCGGTCTTGGAGCCGTACAAGGCGATCTTGCGAGAAAGCTGGTTTTGAACTAGAACAATTCGTCAGTAGAGCCCCGCCAGCTTTCGCAAACGTACCTTTACGCCCATGAAATCCAACATAAAGCAAGCGAACCGCGACACCCCCTACGCCCATCGCCCGGCGCAGGGGAGATCAACTACTTACGCCAACATCGTCTAGCGCAAGCAGCTACACCACGACGCCGCTCCTACGCCCATCCCCGGGCGCAGGAGACATTAGCTACTTACGCCAACATCGTCTAGCGCAAGCAGCTACACCACGACGCCGCTCCTACGCCCATCCCCGGGCGCAGGAGACATCAGCTACTTACGCTACCATCGTCTAGCGCACGCAGCCGAAGCGTGACCACCGCGACGCTGCCTACACTCATCATCCAGCACAGGCAGCGCCAGCATCGTACGAAACTGCTCCACTTCGCCACACCCGACAGGTCCGTACCGTGAGCTGTTAGGCTCTCGCAGCAGCGGGGCCTGGAGCTGCCTAAGCTCCCTGGAATCCATTGCTGAGACCGCCAAGTGGAGGGTCGGGAAGAGCACTGGCGCACACGTGACCCGTAATTTCTTCTTTTCTTTTAAAAGAAAATCTGTACGGGCATTTTCCTCACTTTTGGCCAACTCAGGGCTACGATCATCCCGAAACGATTACACGGTTACAGAATACAAGTAAAAAGAAATGCGGAGAATCAATGGAAGGCCTACGTCCTAGTTCCCGTCTGCACTTTTCCTCCGGGTCTCGAAGACGCGGACTAAACGACGCCCGTGTCCCACTGAAGCGATGCGCAAGCACGGAGTTTGAGCCCACCTTCATCTCGTTTTCCGGTTTCTCTTGCGCATGCTAGGAACCGTTCGAGGATATTGATCTTGTTCAGCTGGGTAGAGACCAGGTGCATGTGAACCGGACGCTTGAGACGATTGCAAGATTTCCCGCAGTGTTGGGAGGTTCAAAAATGAGTCGGGTTTCGTAATTTGGGCACGCAAGTAGCGATCACAGAACTGCCAGGAATCATCCGCAATGGCAGTTGTCACACCCTGCTGTGCCAATAAGCTGGCAACTTGAGCGTCAGAGAGATAGTCTGGATTTGGGCCAAAGTCGCATGGGGTGAGGCGCTCCTGCGGCGCGATAATTATGTCCGTTTCATGCAACAGCTGTGCATATTTGCCGGGAACTGCGATGATCCGCAGGAGTCTGGTTAAGCAACGCCCGAAAAACAGGCGATCCATGAGTGACTGTGCCTTGTCCTTGGCTGGCGCTCTCCCCATGATTTGACGATATCCACGAACATCTCTCATATCGATCGCCCAAAGAGGTTCTCCAGAAATGGGGATCCCTTTGAAATCGGCTTCCTCGTGGAACTGGAGGAACTGTGCAATCCGAATTGGTTCATCTAGCACGGTCGGCCTAGACATAGCATGGAGGGTTTCCCAAGACGGCGTTGCCACGGGTTCTATCCGAGGGTGTTTTCTGGGGAGGTCCGAGTCTCGCCGTATCAAGTCCAACTCCGCCAAAGCAGCCGTCAACCGAGCGCTAGTCTACTGAAATGAGCATAGGCTTGATCACCGGCGATGACGAATATTACCTCTTGAAGTTGGGCGCGCTGGCTGAGAACTTGGCCATGCTCAATCTGGAGTCCCTCCACAGCAGCCGTTAACCTAGCGTTGGTCTGTCGAAGTGAGCATGGAGTTGAGTACCGCGGCGCCAAACATCACCTCTTGAAGTTGTGCTTGATCTTGGCCGCGCTGGCTGAGAACCTGCTCATGCTTGGTCTGGAGCTCGGCCAGCTGGGTTTGGATGTGGTCGCGCTCGCTGAGAACGCGACCGTGCTCGACCTGGAGCTGCGCCAGTTTCTGTTCGGCGCCCTCCTGCGCTAGCTTCGCAGCTGCGATGCCGCCAGCTTCGTAGTGTTTCATGATCCTGAGGTCAATCCACGCCATCGTGCGAAATAACCCCATCACGTCCTGAAGTCGAAAAAGGCCATCCATCTTGGATTCGCCTAGCTTCATGTCATTGTCGGTATCTTCTTCGCCCAGCCCCATGTCCTCGTCGGTATCTTCTTCACTATTGTCACTGTCTTCACTGTCTTCTCCGTTTGTTATGGGGAGAAATCCTGCATTTCGACGGCCATCCTCGAGGTGACAGATATATGGGCCGCATATCCCGCAGTTGAGGTGGTCTCGGCATTGGGGCACGTTGTATTTCGCGTTCAACGTGTACATGGATGTTTTCACGTCTTCATAAAGCGTGTAGGCGAGGCTTTTTTCTGCGAACGAGGCTTCCCGTTTCGTCTTCTTCTTGGAAATAGCCTGAGCTGTCATATACGCCATTGGAGGACGTATCGGCTTCATCGCACAGAGGTGTTTGGGCTCCCCAGGATTCCGAGTCTGCTTCGGTTTCTGACCCTGGATACGGATACGAGCATGCATGACAGGACTGGGGTGTAGAAGTAAGAGAGGGAACCTTGAGAGTTTGTTCAAGTTGAGAGTCGAAAGATAATATCGATTCATTACATCAGCATCCAAATTGAGCTGCAGCAGCCGGACATGGTCACATGACCAGCCACAGCTCGTCGCGCAAGCTGCCCAGCCTTGCTGAACACGGGTCCTACTTCGCAAGTCCTCCCAACGTTGCCTGCTTGCAATCCCCTTCGAAAGGTGCTCCGATGCCCGTGCCAACTTCGAAAGCTCCGGCCAACTCAGCCAACTCAGCTGGATCAACGCGAATTATGCAAGCAAAAATTTGGACATGACCTAGGATACAAGCACTACTGGTACCTGAGATTTTTTCCTTTGCGAGGTTGTTCAAAGATCTTTTCATTATGGCGGTGGTACAGTGCGTAAAGGTAATCATCAGTGAGCACCGTAGTGTTTGAAAAAATTGTTCACGATGGGATAGTCCGCTATCGAGGTATCGACCATGGAAGCAAAGGGCTGCTCATGGTCGTAGAACTTGCCAACAACTATATCCCCTGTAGTTTGAACATAAGTACACTGCGACCCTCAAGTTTGCAGTAAGGTGTACCTTGCCACGAGTTCCTACCCTTGATATCCTTGATGTTTCTGTTGATCGGTAATGGACGTCCGTCGTCTGATTTAATCGGGTAGAAGATAATGTAAGGGCGATTGAGCTTTGCGGACATCATGTACAATGAATCGCAAATCTAACAGACGGTTAAAAGTAAAGGTTAGAGGTTGGCCACGGCTTACTATGTATTTCCAATTCTTGAGGCCGTCTTGGCAGTTGGAGACCTGTAAAAACTGTTCGGCATGACAGGAGATGGTCCACCAAAGAGGTTCACCTTGTCCATGAGCGCTTGAGGATGCGGCACCCGGGCGCCATTTTCGTCATTATAATGCAGCGGTGAAGTCAAGAGCTTCTTGATTGACGGTTTGTTGCCTGAGATGTATTGAGAGGTTATGGATAATAAATTGGCTAAGAACATACCGCTGGACGGAATCAAGATCACGTTGAAGTATCGGCTTTGGTCCATGTTGAGGTAGGATTTGGATGTCCCGTCTGGCTCTGTCAGACGCTGATAAACGGGTCGCCAGTCTTCACATGAAAAGCTGGATCGGTCAACACCAATACATATTTTCTCCCGGTGGCAGTAATCGTGCCAGTGACGAGATTCCAGGAGCCTGGGCCGGGGAATGAGGGTGGGTGGGGCCAAATCTTAAAACGAACTCCGTCTCAGGTCTAGAGAACGCCGCTAGAATGGCTTGAGTCGGTTTGTTGATGGGCACTCAGCTCAAATACCAGTTAAGGAAACATTGCCTGCGACCACCTGCGACCTTCGGTGTTACGTGCGTGCAATGTAGCTTGAGCTTTACTGCGGCCAAGTATCGCCATGAAGAACGGCGTAAATGACGGGTAGGAATGCAATGTGGCGCGGGCGGTGATGTGGGGCTGCAGGGCTAAACGCAAAACTGTGTGCCGAATTCCTGTCTGCTCCGGCATCCGGTTTTGCAGTGCGGCAGTGTGGCACTACGGCCAATTGATTAAGTGGTTATTTAAGTGCCGTGGGAAATTGGATGAATATTCTGAATAGTCTGGCGAATTATTCAGTCCACAAAGACGAACAGCACTATGATATATATGACAAGATGAGAAAAAATTACAGCAAGAAACAGTACAATCTCGCTTATGCACAACCACAAGTACGACCGCATTCGTGACAATGCAAACCCAACGGCCGCCCAGGGCGAAGAAAGTCATCTCTGGCGTCCAGAGGATTATCGTTCCACGATATGAGGTATTTGATGATGGTAGCGTAGGTGAAATCTTGACTCCAGCCCCCCCATTCACAGATTTTGCGCAGCGACCATCGCTTGACGTTTGCAAAATACTGACATCCGCCGCGTCGGAAGGAGTGCGTACCATAAGGGGTGTGGTCGACGTTGATACTTATCAGGTGATTTCTGAAGATCTCAAGAAAATGAGTGGCTGTTAAATCCCGTGACCAAATCTTTCACCAGACCAACTGGGCCAAAAGACCACTGTAATCCGCTGAAGGCAGATTACGGATTTGGACTATATATAGTTGATTACAATCCATTTTCATGAATGTAACAGTATCCCCCCATTGGACACTGAGCCCTCGAAGTGTTAGACAATCAGCCTTGAATGATCCGGAACGTCGGATCAGGTCTGACATGAGTATTCCACTCTTGTGGAACCTCCGATGTTTGTTGCCAAACAACCACAACCGGCCCTTCCGGGGAACTCCGGCTGAACACTCCGATGGACTACAACAACACACAGAAGATCCCCAGGTCACATGATCGACCTGCCGGCCGTTACCGAGATCAAAGGATGACAAATTAAGTCAGGTTCCTCAGGCCTGCAAAATGTTGCCACCTTGGGGATTGAACTCGCGACCGGTACTAGCGGATTACACTGTTAAATCCCGTGACCAAATCTTTCACCAGACCAACTGGGCCAAAAGACCACTGTAATCCGCTGAAGGCAGATTACGGATTTGGACTATATATAGTTGATTACAATCCATTTTCATGAATGTAACAGTGGCCTTCTTGAGCAAACATATTAGATAAAGATGTGAAAAAAATCGACCCAAGGACTCACGATGGGCTCGTTCTTGTTGATGTCGATCGAATCCCCAGCCAAGATATTTCGGAAGAGGTACCCCCGCTGAATTTTGGATTCTATGAGGTAGCGGGCGTACGCTCTGACCACACAAAGGTGGGCTTGGTATTTGGGGAGCAGGTACATCTTGAAGGGTTTAATGTCTGAGAGGATATGAGACGTATGCAAGCGATGCAGGGTCAAGTACTCACCCCCAAATTGGTGCGTCTTGCGAAACGGAAGCATCAGAGTGACTGCACAATGATCGTGTTCCGGCCCACAATGTTCGTGGTCCAGAGTAAGGTCGTGTGCTTGGATCTTGATCACCTCATCCACCCGCAATAAGCAGGTAAGCATGAGAAGGTAGGCCACAAAGGCCATACGCCGAGCCAAGGGGCCGTCCCATTTCTTTGGTTCCCCTGGGGGATAGCTCTGCTTTCGCACTAGGCGATTGCCGGTGATATTGTGCATGTATAAATGGTAAATAATGTCCTAGATTCACCGCGTATGAGCAGCGGAAGGAAGGAAGGCCGATAGAGGGGGGGGCAGATTTACCTGCGTGACCGCCCTTGCACTCGTGGTTGCTTCCCCAGCTTGGGCTTTCCGCCGCTTGAGGCTCACAAAATATTTGGAAACCACCGTAGCGGTGGCAGGGTTACCAACCATTTTAGAGCTGACCTCGCTTTTATGCCAAGTGATGCCAGCAGCGGACTGGATTCTGGCGAAGCGGAAACTTACAGCCGCTCTCATTTTCTGGGCGTGTGTAAAGGTGGACCGTTGAACCGAAGGGTCCTTCAGCGTCCCATCCGAGTTTCGGGAGTCGCACCTAGCAGACATTGAGCAACATCCTCGTATAGGCGTATTAGCCATACGCATCCATGATCCAGGCGATCAACAGGGTTGGCCAGTTGTCTGGAGGGTTTTCGCGATAGTACGTTTCACCTGGCTTCAGGTACTTTTTTTCGATGAGGTATGGGTCGATAGTGCGCGAGAGGCTGTCAGATTACAATTGTTAGAGCTGGTGGACTCGGAGAGCAAATTGCTTTACCGCATATAGTCTTTGGCGGTGCCGTCTGTGACGCCCTGCGAGGCGCTGGCCACAGTCTCTTGCAGCGTGTAGTTGGCGCCCGGTTCGGCTTCATCGATGTCCATGGTCGACGAGTCCTCGTTCAGATACTCCTCAACCTGAGCATCATGACGGGCTTGTTCTTCTTCGAGGTCGTCTTCCAGCTCTGTTTGGTCAAAGAGGCCACCGTCCGACCTTATCGCTTCTGTTATTGCTTCTTGGAGATTCAGCGACATGGAACAAGAATTTGTTGTGTATGGATGTCGACGGCGGGGTCAAGGATTTGAAGGGAGGGGCTCTCACATAAAATACTCCTGTTTGAGTTTGTCTGATCGCAGGAACGATTAACATGAGGTGGAGCTTGAGGAAGAAAGATATGACCGAGATATCTTGTCAGGTACAGTTTGAATCGTTCAGTGTTATTACTCGGAAGAACAAGATTGGATCCTCAGGGTCGGTTGTTCTCGTTGCGTACATTGCTTGCTGGCTTTTTCCATTGCAGTTGAATCGTTCAGTGGCATTAATTGTTCAGTGGCATTACTCGGAAGAACAAGATTGGATCCACAGGCAGGTTGTTCTCGTTGCGTACATTGCTTGCCGGCTTTTTCGCGTGGGTCTGGAGTCAACAGTCAAAGGGGTAACGAGAGGAGTGAACAATTGATAGGCGTGGGAATTGCTCGGAACTACCCGGCAGCTGGTCCACGGAAGCATGGCACAGCCACACAGCTGGATCAATATGGACCGGTTACAGACGAGAGGTACCTAGGATACAGACAAGGGGTACCTAGACATTGGTAGGACGGTGAATTCGGGCGTACATGGAGCGGAGGCTGAGACCCTCCTCCAGAGCCCGGTATCTTATTCCGTGGATGCGTAGGATGGCAAATGTCATGCCGGGACCAGGAGCTTCACCTACGTCGGCAAGAGTGCGACGAAAGATGCCCACCAGGAGCTGCAATGACTGTTTGAATCGGACAATTTTGTTGGAATCATTGGAGGAAATCAGGATGATGAACATACCATGCGGTCATTCCTTTTCAACTGCCCTCCCGGCCCTATATCTGGGAACAGATATTCCCCGCTGCCTCGAACCACTTCATACCATGACCAGTAGGCATCTACAGGACACAGGGATTTGATGGGATTATGCACCAACGTCTTGTAGCTGTAATCTGAGTGACATGGATCAGTAAACGATAATGAAAAGCCATCCCAAGAGTCTTACCCACCTAGGCCAATGTTTTTCCCCCATGGATCCGGATGGTGATGGCTTCCGCATCCGCCGTAATGTCGTCTATCTTCAACCGGATGATATCGCTCTCGCGCAGGCCAGCCCAGAGCAGCATGTAAACAAGCCAGGAAGCCCGCAAGGCCGTAGAGGAAAGTTCGATAGGCTCGCGAGCGCGGAGCCTCGTAAAAGGCCGAGCCTGGAGTCGCCCTTGACTGGTGTTCAAGCCGTGGATTTTTTGCAGGATCTTTTTCGGGTGGAATGTGGGTATCAGTCTCAGTCATGGCTGGAGTTAAAAGAGCGCAGACCTTGCACCAGGAGGGTTCCATAGGAGAGTGAGGACAGTAGAATTGAAAGGTGCGGTGTCGGTAGCTGGGAAGTCGAGAAAACCGTTTGTCTGGCCATGGGATAGTCGGGTCCCTGACATTATGTAACCAG
This sequence comes from Mycena polygramma, assembly GCA_029449255.1. Lineage (NCBI taxonomy): Eukaryota > Fungi > Basidiomycota > Agaricomycetes > Agaricales > Mycenaceae > Mycena > Mycena polygramma. Next base: position 473,502 of record JARKID010000025.1, read on the forward strand.
GAGTTAGTAGCTAGCTAGACAGGAGTGGCCGAAAGGGTTTGAGTCGCCTTGCACGGAACTGCTTGCACCTGAAATGTGTCCCTGAGATATCGTAATAGAATGGACGTTGCGATTTTGAGGACAGGATGTGTGTTAGCCGTGAGTATGCAGCCTTAGCCTTAGGTCATTGCAGCAAGGCGCGTCAAGTTGTCATGTTTGTTAGAATACGGCCATAGAATTCGGAGACGAAAGATTTTGAGGATTGTCCGATTACGATACAACCTCTAGCGTTCAGTTCTTCTGTATCTACTAGTTCAGAAAACGCCCCTTCAATTCCCAACGATACGTCCGACTGGATCTTTGGGACAACCGCTCGCACTTGAAGCTTTGAAGTTTGGAATGACGCTCTAGCATGAGCATTTTGGTCGGGCTGGGAAGCCTCCCACACCATTGGCGGGAGTGTGTTCGAGCTTGCGAGCTTGCGAGCGCGTTGTACGCGCGAGATCAGCAAACGTGTCGGGATTGAGGCAGGTGATGAGGGAGTGAGTTATGAGGTTTAAGGCCATCTTCAAACGCAGACGCTTTTACTCAACACACCGGCACAGCGCGGGAGGCGTCAAGAGCAGGCTGTCCGACGGATTGCGCCGCCAGAGTCTTGCACATCTTGCCATGATTCGCAACGCACCGATGGCACCTCGTGAGTCGAACGGCTCGCGATTCAGACCATGTTGTTCCGATGCGGCTAGGATTGGAGGTGGAGCGATGTGTAACGATTGGATTCGGAACTGCAGCACGGCATCCTCAGAGGATCATCCCCTCACATAACGATCAGCTGTTCGCCCAGCTCCCTCACCGCGGTCTGCTCACCGCGTCACCGCCTCAACGATGTACGCGGGCTTGAAGTCGCTCGGCTGTCACTCTGGAATCCGCCCTGTGTTCTGGATCCGACCTGGAGCATGACGCTCATGAACCCGCTCTTCTTGTTGGTGACATTAATGCTATGTTTTGTCTGAGCTGCTCATCGGTGAAAGCGAACATGTCGACGTTTTGTTTCTGGATGAAACCGCCATCCATGCCGTCCGCCCCATAAACGAACGGGATGAGATCACCCAGAGAATTCCGGACCGTGCGGTCGTAGCAGACCATGACATCCTCCAGCACCTTGACCAACCGCCGCTGGATATAATCCGTCTCGGTGGTCTTGGCGTGCTTGGATGGCAATGACGGTGGCTCTAACCTGCACCCACCATCGACCACACGCATGCCGTATCGCTCCGGGCGCACCGCGCTACTTCGCCTACTCCGATTTAGAGAGATGCTGCCGCTGCTGAGTGCCGGATGTGAGGCGGTCGAAAGCGCAATTCTGGGCGAGGGAGGGAGGATTACGAATGCCGAGCTTGAGCTTCGAGTTGGCGGGCGATGGTGCCAGCAGCGGCATGGCGTCGGAGAAGCGCAGCCAGCTTCGGCTCGGCCACTCCCTCCGCGCCATGGACACGCAGGTGTGGGGAGCACGTGCTTCTCCGATTTGAGGGTCGGTGGCGCGGGGGCGAGGCGGAGAATCCGTGCGTGAGGGACATCGCAGTCAAGTGCACGCGGCGGGTAGTAGGAGGTACGGAGCGGGAGGACGATGCGTGGAGAGCGCGACACTCGCGGGCGGCGACAAGTGGGGGGGACCACAATGATGATGCCGGTAGCGGCAACCTGCACCTGCGTCGTTGGCTCGAGCATATAGTCGATTGCGCGCTCCGGGTCTTGGGCGCAAGAAGCAAGAGGGAGGCCGCCTGCTGTGTGCTTAGACGGGCGGCGGCACTGACCTCCACCGTCCCCTTCACTCGCCACACAGTTTGAGGAACCCGCGGTGCTCCAGCTTCGGAAGGACAGTACACACCGTGGACACTTAAATAAGGCGGTGTAAGCTGCCCTCAGCCAACAGCCCGACTGCGGCGCGACGCTTTGAGCGTCCCCGACTCTTCAGTGTCCATACCTGAGCGACGATCTCGCCTGGAGTCCAATCAGCATCGTCGTAAAGAAAAGGGAGAGATAGAAACTCACTGGCATGCTTCACACTCTCCGCCTCGTAGTCGTACCGTTTCTTCCCGCTCGCGCGCCCAATCACAAGCTTGAAGATCGCCGAGCTCTTTGTCGACTGCTGGCAGTCCGCGATGTTCCGGATGTGATACGAAACGTGCTTGCCGCTGTCGAACACGACCTTTGTCACCTTGTTCGCCGTCGGCAGGATCTGCATCATCAAGCATCAGCCTCAGACAGAAAAATAGAGGGAGATGGGGGAGACGGACGTGTATGTAGAGCCCGTCGAAAGCGAGTGTGCGCTCCTACTTCGCGACGAGCATGGGCATCTTGCGGTAGATCATGTATCGCTTGTATACATTTGTAGTAGATCGCGGACGAGTACTTCACCTCCGACGTGTCCGACATGCGCTTCAAGATCAATGCTGAAGTATCATGTCAAGGCCGTGCTGGCGAGCAGAAAGAAAGACCGGGAGCGTACCATTCGGGTCCGTGGTCTTGCCTGTCCCATTCACGACGTTGTCGTCGATCATCTCGCGCCGGATGAGGACGAGCTGGCGCTTGCCTGGCAGACTCGCGACGGTGCGGTCGAGCGGGATGAGGATGCGCATGTTGTCGGTGTCGAGCAGGAGCGCATACGCCTCCGGGTGGTCGAGCTTCGTCTTGCGGCAGACGCGCTCTAGCACCTCTTGCATGTACATGCCCGCCGACCTGAGAAAAAAAACAGTGAGCCAGAAGCCAGACGGAGAAATTATACGGGGGACGTACACCGGGATTGTAGTCGCAACGTGGATCGTATCCGGAATGTCCTCGACCTTGAAGCGCAGGAATATCTGGGGACCGTGACCCGACATGGGGCCGAGAGATGTCAAGAAAGGGACAGAACCGCCGAGCGCGGAGCCAGATCCTCCGCTGCCCGGAAGAGCGCTCACAGCAACGGCCAGTGTTGTCGCGGAAGGCTTCTTCTGCACCACGTGCTTCTGGGCCGCGGTGACGAGAGAGGGATGCCGCTGTATCCGGCTTTCGTTCGCCTTGTTCTGTTGGACTGTGTGGTCGATGAGACCATGTCTTCAAATGACAACGAGACGAACTACTCTGAGCAGGATTGGCCTCCAACACAGCATACGCTTCGAAATTGAATTTGGCTACTTTACTCATCCGATCCGGTGCTGCAGCGAAATGATATCAGTGAAGATGTCGAATGAGGAACGAGAAAAAAGCATACGAGGGAAATCGTCATTGACCTCGCCGTCCTCCTCCGCGATGCGCAGGATCCACCCAACCGCAGAAAGCCGCGTGGCCAACTTTTCCTCCTCTGCATTCTCCATCCCCTCATCGAGCTTCGGCAGCCAGCCCTCTTCCCGGTATGACCAGAGCGCAAACCCAATGACCTCCTCCGCTGTGGCAACCTTGCGCACATTGAGATCCATCGCCTGCCCCTTGGGTGCGCGCGCCGAGGGGAAGTAGACTTGGACCTTGGTCGACGCGCCCTCGCCGTGACCAGACACCGCGGCATAGAGCTCCGCGAACGGATTCGTGCTCTCACCGGACGAAACGAGCATCGCGGTTAGCGCCGGCTGGGCAGCGGCGTCACCTTCTTGCGTGCGAAGGGAGGTTTGGGTTAGGGCGTGGGTGTGGGTGGCGTGCGCGGAAGGACGGAGGAAGGAAGCCGAACGCGTCTGCTTGGATGGATGGCGATGGAGGATGACGTGCATCGTCCCCTCGCTGTCAAGGCAGCGCCCAGCTTCGCCGACTAGGGGAGATGCTAGCGTGCAGGCGAAAGAAGGCTGTCGAGCGAGAAGGGGCGAGGAAGACGAGCCCGTGTCGTGCTTGCCGATGGATGAGCGGCGACAGTGGGGAGGGGGCGCACGATAGTCGCATATGACCGTGTCCGCCGTAGGGACGACGATTTTGACTGGCTTTCAAGTGGAGATAGGGCAGCCGCGGCGGCGGCGGTATGGCGTGATGGGCGAGCTACGAGTGAGGAATGGTGACCGTGGCTGGCTTGGGAGTGGCGATCGGGTGATACACCCTGGCAGAACCGCCCGTAGGCCAGCCCAAGAATCCTCAAGATCCTTCCAATATTCAACGGAATAAGGGCCCGAAGCAAACCCAACGAAGGGGCTGACCTTTATATACCGTGATGCCCGACCGTGTGAATCATCATGGGGACAACAAAGGTGAAAGTCAACGCGCCAAACGCGTCGCGGAAGAGTGGTGCTGTTTTGGCATGCTTGTCAAACCACCTGGGTGTAAACATTCCTAATCTTTGGCGCCCGGGCCGGTCAGTACCGCAACTGGTTACAACGGTGCCCCACTGCCCGGCCAACGCTATGGCCTCGCTGGCTGGGCCTGACCTAAACGCTAGCCTCAGAAAACTCCCTCTGCTATGCTCCCTATTCGGTGATCTCAAATCCGGTCCACACACTCGCGGTCGTCGAATATATTGGTCTTGTCAGATGTTTCAAACCATGGTCGAAAACGAATCGGTTTTGGCAAGTCAATGCGCCAAGGGTGTTATCAACCACTCATACTACAGTTCAGAAGCCCCACCTGTTTGCCTGGGCCAAAGAAAACACCTCAATGGACCCACCCTTGAACGCTTGGGGCATTGTTATCGAAGCCTTCATCCAGGTCCAGCAATTTCACCTTGCCTGTGATGATGCCGCCGTTGCTGCATGCCTTCAGGACCTGAAATCTAAACTGCAGTCACTGGAGGTGTGTTAGAAAGTCCTCCGTCAAAGGCCAGGATTGAGTTGGTTGCAGTATGGTGTCGCACCTATTTTGGGAAAGCAGTGGAACCTTCCCACTGAATGGCAAACCATGGACTGGGATTCGGATCTCACCTCACTCAGCTCTGACTGTTTCTCTCAAACCGATGAAAATGATGCTGACCGAGCCCATCCGTCGAAAAAATTGAAAATCGATGCAGCAGAAAAGTTCAGAGCCCTGGATGTTCTCCCGATCCGAGGTCGTGATGTGGCCCAGTGGAACCGGCTTCTCTGTGAGGCCCAGGATGTTTGGTCTGAGAAGATTCGCTGGTGGCAGGGAACTATGAATGAGGTGTTGACATCTGACCTGGTACGCTTACTCCCCGATTTCGTCACTATGTGTGATATTTTTTTGCGCAGGCGTTTGAACCGGCAGATACGTGTCTGGATTCACACATCTTGTATGGCTCCATGGTGCTCGTGCTACGCGAAATTAGGCACGTCAATCCCAAGATATATTCGCAGGCAGCTTGGCGTCTTCAGATCAAGGTTTTTGTCCCTGTTGTATAGAGACCTGTATGTTCACCACTGTCCAGGACTCTGGCTTTGCCGAAGTCTGTGCCAAAATCTGTCGGCCTGAGAATGTAGTGCGGTGGCAACATCCGCACATCCAAGATCTGTTGCGCAAAAATAGGATCCAGGACTCCGTACGACTGGTTTTGAGACGATGGACGCCGCCCGAAGTTGTCAAAAGTTGGATTCCAAAGGCGGCAAAGCTTTACAACTCGGTTGAAGGCTCATACGTGAGCACTTGATGCACATTCACACATTGTCATTCATAATCTGCTTCCCAGAGCCGCGCCCCCATAGCAGATGGCCAGGATCTGATCAATGCCTTGTTGAAACATGAGACCCTTGTACCCCGTGCTTCATACCCACAAGCGGTATACTTTGCCCTAAGCCTGGACAACTTCACCCGAACATGGCACTTGTTTATGGGCGCAGGTCTATATAGCTTCGGCTACGATGCGAGTCGATCATACACGGGTTACGCGCCTGAACTGAAGAGCTCTGCTAGGTTCTGAATCAAGACTTGAAAAGCTTATATTCGAATCTGATGCAGACATTGGCCCGACGTAACCGCGACAATGAATTGACGAACCTTCCGGACATCAGCTTGAGAACGATTTTCCAGAGGACACGGGACTTCAAGAAATTGAAACAAGAGTTGCAAGACCATGCTTTCCGGAACAAACTCGTGAGTGACTTTATCCAGCTCCACTTTCATACTCTCTCCTGAATGCACCAGCGAGGCGTCGGACCTTTCAACCCTCCAAATAAGCAAAGGAAGACCCGCAGGGCTCCACCACCAAAGCCTGAGGTTTCACGGACTGAACCGAGGGGTGATGCGTGTCCAACATGCTGCGATTTACCTGCCCACGAGCAGTGTGTCGAGTATGTCCCGGTATGCGAGGAGCCCGTCGATGAGAGCCTGATCGGGTGCGCAATTACTTTTGCACCCGAAGATTTTCGGTTAGCCCCAGTCCTGGTATGTGCAAAAAAATTGAAGGCCGAGACTATACCTACAATATTTTGCAGCCGAAAAAGTCGAAAAAACGCAAAGATGGCTCTTATCGCGAGCCGGGACCACCTCCGCCCGTCTACCTTGCAACCGATCCAAAACTACGTCTTCGGTTCATAGAAGCAGATCCTGAACGTATCAAGCGGTGTGGTCAACATATTGTATGGATTGTGGATCAAGCCACAAATTGCAAAGTGAGTCACCCTGGTTGCATCGGCGGGTGGCTACTCACCCAGTTCAAGATCGATTTTGTCTATTATGAGGCGTTTTCAGAACAACATCTTGAAAAGATGCTGGGCTATCACGACCTTCTTACTCAGGTGAAACCTCTAGTCCGCGGCCAGCAGTTCAACTATTATTCGTATGGCAAAATGTTTGCATTTGGTACTCGGCCAGGCGCCGGTGGAGGTGAAGGAGACGCGCTGCGGATGTATGAAGGGATAGCGGCTGATACGGTGGATCAGTTGAATTGCATGTTCAACTATGCAGAAGTACGTCCATTCTGTCAATTGAATCATTGCCTTACAATGATCTTTAGGAGAGCTTGATTCTAACCGAGACGACAAGAGCGATTTTCCCTGACCTGGGTCGCGATATGCTGAGCGCAACCAAAAAGGCGGATCGCCTTGGACTATCCGGATGTCATTTGTTCAAGTGCTTCAACTTCACCAGCCCCGTACACTCTGATCACGACAGGACCGTCAAAAGTATATGTGCGCAAATATACCTACGGGCGAAGAAATGGGAATACGCTTTTGTAAGGCTGCGTTACCGTCTCTGTGTGCGCTCTCAAACCAATACTTTGTGGTACGTTTTCATTTATCCAACTTTTCTGCCTCTGGCTAATGCATGCAGGTCCTTTGACGGAGAGAAAGAGCACTGTAGCCTGCCCCCTTCTTCCGAGCCTTTGACAGATAGCGACTGCGAGCAAGAGCCATATCGGTCTTTTCGGCTCCGTGGTGGTGCTGCTGGAAAGAACCCGAGGAGCAGAGCTTCAGTGGGATACCATCAGTCAGCTCCAGCAAAATCAATAGCTATGGCGGAGGAGTATAATGAAGCACAGCAGATGTCGGAAGAGTTGGCACAGTATTGGGATGGTGATGTTTCGTGAATGAGCGTAGTATCGAAATGCATTGGTTTAGGGGGTTGCATAAAGGCGAGAATTCAGGCAAGATTCAGGCAGAGTATTGTGTGTAGAGACAACAAAAGATTCGTTCATACTGCTTCTGGTTCGTACCCTCATCCGCGCCCGTCTACTCTATCCGGATTCCACATCCCCATCAACGCTGGTTTTCCGCTCTTTAACACCGTTCTCCGTCTCCACATTTTTTACGCTGGTCTCCGCCAGGCAGGTCACCAGAGATCTGATGGGGCAGTGCCGAGATAACTCTTCAGACGGCAATGCGATGGTGTATACCGCTTCCGCAATGTAATTGACCTGGACAAGAACGGCAAGAACTCCAGACTTACTGCGTTGATTTTGTTGGCGTGATTGTTTTTGGAGAGGTATGTGTATGTGCCTTCCGTCGACGGAGATGTTCTGGAGCCCAAGGTCCACATGCCGCAACTCTGCCCAACGAAAAAGCCCGAGAATGGTCTGCAGGCGCACAGCGGCTGCCATAGCATCCTTTGAAGATACTGTCAGCAAAGCAAGTAGAGTGACTCAGTGAGAGTGAACTTACAAGTCTGTGCCGAGTGTCGGTAGCCAACAGGGTACTGGGTGGGTAAGACATGAGACATGTCAGGGGATGAATCCACGACGCCCATATACAAACATGATACAGCCACCCGAAAAGAGCGCAATCGATGTCGAGGGAACCTGGAAAAATGCCAGGTCCACGTAAACCCGTTTAACGAAACGTGCCAGGTAAAAAGGGTTGGATGATCGGTTTCTGCTTTGCCATTACCCTCCATAACTCGGGTTCACGTAGGATAATTTTGCTAGACATTTATTACTTGTGAGTCTATGTTCTTCCTGTATTCCGCCTTCTAGTGAGAATCCGAGGTTGAGCCTCACATATACATTGGTGAATGTACGTACAGATTGACGACAGTACTGATATCCACCCTGTCGTAAACGCGCGCCGCTCAGCGCCCCAGGTTGCCCCTCGGTGCGGCGTCCAACTCAGGTGCATGCTGTAAACGACAGCTCGGGATATGCGGCCGGATGAGGTCTGAGGTCGCGACACAGCCATCAGTCTCCTGTATGCAAGTGCTCAAGTGCACTTACTGGGAGCAAACATGGCCGGTGTCAGCGACGCGACGCTACGATGAAGTATGCAGTATTGACCAGGAGGGGATAAGGGACAGCGCAACGATGCACACCTAACCCGTAACGGAACGACACAGTTGGGAAAGGCCGCTGGATCCGATACGAATAAAGTAGACGCAGACTCTATACTGGATAGTATGTTAGAGAAATACATAGAACGCGAGAGCGACTGGACTTGCCGCACGTGGGCAAACAGAGCTAGAGGATCTAGAAGCCAGATACACAGACTTGGTATGCAGGAGCGGTAATGCTCGGAGAGCGAGGCGCCCGCGAAGGACATCTGTAACCAGTGTGAGTCGGCAAGACCAAGAGCGACGATTGACGCACCGGAATTGCGAAAACGATGCCGGCAAGCGCACGCTCTGTGTGCGGGGTGGATTTCAAGGCCGTACGGAGGGCATGAGTTCGCAGGAACAGGAACAAGACGAGAGGAAACGCGAGACGGAGGTATGGTCGGCTGCGAGAGGCGGTATATGAATCAGGACTCGGTGGCGCATACTGTATCGGCTGCCACTCGGTGGAGGTACGGTTATATGCACCGACAGCAGGATGCAGAGCAGGGCGCTCAGAGTTGGCGCATAGGCTGTGGCAGGAACAATTTGAAACTCCGACAACGCTGAATGCGCAACTGAGAAAACTCTTAATGCATTCTTTTTTCTGAATGTACATGTACCTCCTACTACGTAGTTGTGATTCTCACTTGAAATTAGGAACGATCTTGAAAGACATGAAGTATGTAACTAAAGATGTGTTGTCAGGATACAATAAGGTGGCCACTGCCATGTCTTAAACAACGGTAAGTTCGAGAGCGTCTTCAAGTAGTCACATACCCTAGAACTCGGGCAAGGTCAAATCAATGATGTCGGTCTGAACACCAAGAGTCGGCACTACGGCTTATCAGCCTCAAGTATGAACCAATGGGCAGAGGACAAACCTTGACGGCTGTTTGAACCGACTCTCGAGGCGTTGGCTCGATACTTTGAGCTGCCTTTCGACGTTCCACCGTACTCAGGCAAGGTCAAATCGATAATCCCGTTTTGAACACCAAGACTTGGCACTGCGGCGTATCAGCCTTGAGTATGAACCAATGGGCATATGACAAACCTTTAAGTTGACGGCTATTTAAACCGACTCCCGAGGCCTTGGCGAGAGGCTTTGAATTGCCTTTTGACGGTTTGAGGGACTTGGGCTTGAGCATGGGTTTGGACTTCTTGGGTCGAGGCAAGTTCGGATGGGAATAGTCGATTATGACTGCTGGTATCTTTACATTCATGGGGGTGGCCACCATGGTAGAGCGAGAACCGGAGCTCATACCGAACTTGATACGATCAATGAGCGAAGTGGTCGAGATTTCCACGATGTAGGAGGGAAAAGGTGATATCGCAGTGGCGGTTCTGACAATGTGTGATACTGCCGAGTGAGGGAAATCGTGGGCGGGCTCTTGTTCTGGCGGGGTACGCTGTGACTACAACCCTGGGATGAGCCCCGAGACATGGGAAGGAAGAGCACAAACCTTCAAAAGGGACTGGAGGGCAATTCCTGGAAAGATTAATTTGCGAAACTTCTGCGTGACTTGTTTTCTGTCCCATCCGAGGTAGGATTCGCAAAGACCTGCAACCTTTGCTGTATTGGGCTGGGTGTCACCCCACAGATGGTAATCAGGGAGGTGATAGCCGTTCGACCACGAGGTGGTAGGATGAACGTATGCAAAAAGAACGTCGATATCTGGGAATGAAGCTTCGATCCTGGCCGCGATGTGTGGGTGCCTGCGACCTAGATATCCATGAGAGTCTGTAGCAAACTCTGAATGAAGCGCGCGTCGCCACGAAGTCAAGAAGTCAATAAGACGGTCAGTAAGATAAGGGTGCTGTGAGGCTGCCGCCAGTAAATCATCCCCAAGATGGCTTCGGGAGATGGCGTGAGCGATAGCGACGCCACAACCAGGAATACCCTGCAGAACCGTCAAAAAAAAAAAATTACGCATATTCATAAGCAACGAACCGGATGATAATTGCCGCCAGCGAGAAGAGCGACGAGTAAAAGGCCACCCCTGGTGAGCGACACATCAGGGGAGACGAAGAAATTCTCGAGAGTGTAAAGGGTGGCATGATTCCCATCCAGCTTCTTGTTCGGACTAGCAGCGAGGTCGGACAGGAGAACGTCTGGCACCAAGAGAAAAACATACATGGTAAACACCGCAGATGCTCCGAAAACGAAAACATCACTATCATTGGTCTGAACCACGTCGATAGCGCCCGCTTGATTGAGATAGGCCAATTCAGCCTCTGCTTCGCCGGGAGCCTGCGATTGAAATGAGAAGGACTTTCTGCCGCAAGTTGAGGCAATAACCATATGGACATGATATCCGAAGGCACATATTAATTCTTGAAACGGGGCCATACAGCTGTGATCCCGCTGGGACACCCGAACACCGCGCTTGATGTCCGGAGCTCTTCCGTCGAACGCAAACACCACGCATACGGGAAGAGCCAGTAGGTTGGCCAGCTTGTAAAAGAGAGTGCAAAGCACAGGATTTGGACCTGCATGGACTGAGCGGCGATGGCGAGCAGTACGCTCCGCTTGGTACATCCATATGCTGAAGATCATCAGCAAAGTGACAAAACCGCACAAGATGAACCCACCTAGCGTCCACTCCCATTATCAGAGGCCGACAATGGTGCGCGCGATCTTCGAATGCCTTTTCGAGAGCAAATTGAAGTAGATTGCGCCGTTCCGCAGCTTTGTCGAGGACCTGTCATGATGGTAGAACCAATGCCCTGTAGAGCATCTAATATGAAAGACTCACTTCGAAGAGACGTGGAATACCCATGGAAAAGCAAGAGGGATAGGTTGATCCAGTGATTCCAGTCTCATCTGCGCTTTTGGCATTTGCCAGCTCGCAACCAATCGATCCAACCCCTATCTTGGACCGACTTTCTTCCGTCGCCGAGAAAAGCGAGTCGTTGTCCCTAGCTGAGGTTCGACGGCCCTCGGAGAAAAGGCCTTGGTAGATGCTGATCCAAGTTCGTAGATTTGAGTTCCTTTTGGATTCAGATTTGCTGAGGGTTTGAAAATTTGAAATTCGTTATTGCATCAGATGGAAGGGTAGATACATGCATACCTCTTTCGTCCACTCTCCCATGTCTCGTCGCGGGCGTGAAAGCCCGTTCTCGACGCAACAGGACGCACACATTGAATCTTTCTTTCCGGCCTTACTTGCCCAACCTTCGACTACCGTCGCAGCCTGGAAGGAAACAACTGCTCTGGAAATTCTTCAGTCACCTCTATTCAAAGGGAACCTTGCTTCCAAATCTGATGACGACAAGAAAGGTGCAGATTTAGTGGTGTGGAAAGAAGTGAGTACTCGAAAACGCACTTCCGATCTCACTGACGTTCACCAAGCGCATCAAGAAGAAGTTTGGAAATCGTGTGACGGCAGACAGCAAGAAAAAAGCAAAGAGCCCAAGTAGCGCGTCGGGTTTTCTCACGTTTGCTCCGATGTCGGCAATGGCTTTGTTCGAGAAAGAAAACAGACTTCTCCTGACAGCTCAAGCCAACGAGCAGGTCTCCAAGATGCAGCATAGGATGGCTGTGTGTTATCCAAGCTGTGTGGAAAAGATGTGGAACACACTGGGCGAAGACGAGCAGACAACATACCAGAAGCGAGCTGATCAAACTCCTCAAAGTGTTTTAACGTAATGACGCCTCTCACGCTTGTGTACCACTACTGACTTAATCCGCCTACAGGAATCAAGCTGATTTCCCTCGCGCAGCTCAGGAGGCTCTGACGACTCTCTGCCGTAGTGGGCATGTGGGAAAACTCGAACTCATGGCTTTTTGGGCCTATCATGAACCGGATGGCGCCTTGAGGCATGGGATGTACGTCTGTCTATTCTCGCTAGGCGTTTCCTTTGACCTTTTGCGTTCGTCTAGTATCGATGCGCATGCCTCAGAAGATGTACCAGACATGGCAGACACCACCGACTGGGACGAAAAGGTTTGTGGCCTGTGGCAACAATTCGCAAAAAAATACATTCCCAGTGAGTTTGGATCTAATCCAGACAACCTACCGCTAAGTCTCGTCTGTTCAAGCTGCTTCCGTCGCTCAATCCACGAGAATACCCCGCAACGCGGAGGGGATTCCAGTCTTTCCGACTGTTGACCTGCAGTCAAGAACACCTCAAGACGTGTGGAATGTGTCTGCGGTCATGACGGAGTATCTCGCCGAACTATGGGGTACGGGTTCAGGATTGCCTCTGATCATACGAAACGTTGACCAAAGGAAAAGCGCTCCAGTGGGACAAAGCACCTTTGCCCTGGCACAAACTCTGTCAGGACGGCATATATTACGACAGCCAGAAATTCAGCCCACCATTTCAATTCACCGCTCCCGCCTCGCTTCAGCTACCTCAACTTTATGACCTCGCTGAGTACTTTTCCGCCAGGTCTTCCGCAGACCCATTCATATTTCGCGATCATGCCGAGACCGTTCGACTCCTTGGTAACGCTCCTCTACCCATCACGGAGACGCCCCTCAACATGCCTCCGAATGTAGTCCGTGCTTTCCCTCTTGTTCATCGCTTGACTCAACTTGACTGACCATCAACAAAATAGGTCAAGCCGACCGAGCCCGAACCCGAACCCGAACCCAAGAGCGCCGATGATCTTGGAAAGCCTTTAGAAGATACCCAGACTCTGAAGAGGCGTCCAGGACGCCCACCGAAACCTAGGCCGGACGCCTCGGCGGTTCCTCCGAATGCAGTAAGTTCTATTACTCTTCTTCATCGCCTGACATGACTCGACTGACTGTAGACAAAGCAAGCCAAGCCGACAGAGCAGAGCGCCGATGATCTTGGAAGGATTGTAGAGGATACCTTGATTCCGAAGAAGCGAGGACGCCCCCCAAAACCCAAGCCGAATGCCTCGGTGCGGAAGTACGCTCTCTGCTTCAGCCTTATCCTTATACCTATCAGATACCACCCCCGAAAAAACAAAGACTCAATCCCATTGCCACCCCTCGCCCGAAGCGAGAGATTCCCCCTAGGAAATCTAGTGTCACTAATAGCTCCGGGGCCAAAGTGAAGCCCGGTTACGACGTCCGACTTTTTGTTTACGATGCGAAGGGTAACAGAGGAGAGGAAGTAAAATCCGCGAGCAAATCGTGAGGATGTGGTTCTGCACTATTCACCGCTTTCTTCACCAACACATAATAAGACTAGTTATTATTTTATATCACAGCTGTAGGACCCGTGTTTTTATCGTAGTGACGGAGATGTCCAAGTGGGCTGAAGAACCGCAAGGAGGGAAGGAATGGAAACCGTTGTGTGGTCTTCGGTGGCTGTGTCAAGCCTCCACACGCTGGCTGCCGGGTAACTCCGAACGTCATGGGGAACTCCGACGAAGAACTCTTTGCACACCGTTATGTAGTCTCCTTCCCGTGGGGGCTACGAGCAGAACACGAGCGCAACACGAGCACGTACACTACAAGAATTCATATCCTGGAAGCAAGATAATGCCCGAGTAACGCCTTATCCCGCCGTCTTATTCCCCGTTGGATATTCAAACTGTACCTGACAAGCCTTCAAAACATCTGACTTACCTGACGTTCGACTTACTTAACGTTTCCTCGTGTCACTCGCCCCTGACCTGAATATACAGGGGGTACCGCGATCTACACAACTCGTCCAGGTCCAACCCCCCCATGCCAGTAAATCACAAAGCAAAAACGCAGCCCACTGCTACTAGCGCAGAGGCAGAGCCGTCGCTTCTTCCGGACATGCATCCCGACCATACCGGCTCAACAGCTACAATGGTGAGTTGGCTGTCGAAAGCCTCCTCTCTTTTTTCTAAACCCTCTTCCAGCCAGCTGTCGATATCAAAGCTCGTAGTGAACCCAGCGTCCCTGGAGAAGAGCAGGGCATGACGGTGAGCTGGTTGCCACCACTCTCCTCCTCTCTTTGACGTTCTCTTTGGCTTGGAGCAGCCGGTACCAGTCCGAATTAGCACCAACTCTCTTCGGCGGGGAGGAGCCCAATATCTCTACTACCCACCAGGCTATGTCTTCGACTTTGCCAAATACGCAGCACGGGGTAATACCAACGAAGTATGGCGTGCGGCCTCGCTCAAGCATTCTGAATCGTTGGAAGGTGACACAAAAGCCCTTGAGGGGAAGACAGTCATAGGCCCCTTGTCAAAGGTTGCAATGGAGGAGGAGGAGAAAGAGGAGACAGCTGAAGAAATGGTTTGTCCTTGTTCAGGTTGAAGATTGACTTTGCTGACCTTCATGTGCAGGGCTCCAATCTCGTCGATCGTTAGCTGTTCCTTCCTTTTGTTCCTACTGCGAAATGATTTGCTTTGCTTTTTGGCGCCTCGAGTTGGCCAACATTGAGAAAATTGTCCGTTTTAGAAGGTGTCGGTCGCTATACGGGGACACTGACTGGACACCGACCGGACCAGCACTGAGCGGTTTACATCCAATCGAACTGCGACTGAACCGATTGTTACAGAGCTGCAGTTCGATCCTGCACCCTCCCTTCTTCTTTCCACCTGTTGCTGCGAGCAGCACGTTTTCACGGCCATCCTCCGGCATCGCTCAGCGATGCACAACCTGATGCGCGCCTGGCGACTGGTCCCCCGATTTCGAGACCATGCTGATGTAGTGCTAAGTAAAGAGAATGCTCTTGAGCGCGCACTACTACGCAGCCGTTAACACCGCTGCCTGCATCACGGACGGGCGCGACAACTCTTCAAGATTTCACACGCAAATTCTGGGACCTGACCGTTTTTGGTTCCGAAATCGAAATTGCTGGGTACACCCTTGCACTCTCTGGCACACCTTCAACACAACTTCCTAGGAATCGAGCATGGTTCGCGCGCTCGTCCACCCCAAATAGCAGCCTGGTCAACCTCGTATGGAATTCCACGCTGAACTCTCGCGCCCACATAGGCTGGGTTCCAGGAACAGCGTGTCGACGAGGAGGCGAAAGATGCCGTGCAGATCCTCGATTGTACCTCAAAGATCCCGCTCTTTCCCCCCTCCCTCGCGGCGCTGCGCTGCCGCCGCCAAAGCCGCGCATTTTGCGCACACACACAACCTTCCTCTTGACCTCCTCGTGGTGGTCGTCTCCTCGTGGTGGTCGTCTCCTCGTGGTGGTCGTCTCCACTTTGCGAAGTAATAACAGCGTCACCATGCACTCATCCACAAACCCCATGTCGAGCTCTCCCGCAGCTAGTGCATTGACAATAAGATATAGTCCACAAACAGATTTATCTGTTTTGTGCCCTGGTGTGCAAAAATGTCGGCAAAACGGCTTATATAATCAGCCTCGTGGCTTCCGGCCCGGCAACCGTTGCGGCGCGAGGAGTCAACCGAAGCAACTAATTCCACGAAAGATATACCAGCCTCAACAAACCCGCACTTTCTTGCTCAATGAATCCCCGCCTCCAAATGAACCGGATTCCCTCGCAACAAAGTCCAACTCTAAAAATTGAACCGTTCTTTCAACCGTACCATACTCAAAGAAGTCGAGAAAATCTAGACGGATTGGCTCCCAATATTTCCAACTCTTCCTCTGTTTGTGCCCCGCCGTTTATCGGCCTCCTACAATCATTTCATAAGAACGAAAACAATCGGTTAGGTCATCAAGATCCATTTTATCGCGCCACCTCTGCGTGTGGAATTCCGGTTCCCGCTGAATGTTCTCCATGTCTTAACCCCCTACAGAACGAGGTAGATTCATCAGATAGTCAACGAGAATACGAGAGAGCCTCAACCCACCAAATCAAATGACAAAGGGGTGGTGACGGGATCCCAGAACTTCATCCTGCAGTTCCTGTGTGGGCCCCAGATCGTCATCTTGTGGTTGCCCCACTAGTGTATTCTTGTGGCGGGCCCGGTGTGCCACCCGCCGTGCCGCGTTCCGCTCCTGCGTCTTTGCTTTTTCCCCGGAATTCCGACGGATTGCTCGTTGTTTGTCTTTCTTCATCTTTTCTTTAGCGATTCTCTGCTGTTGTGGCATCTGCACCCAATCGATGTGGATCGGGAGGCTATCTTCGCGGCATATGACACCTTTGTAAAGCTCACAGAGAGGTGATGTCTGGGCTATAGGAAGAACTCACAGGGGATTCTTTGGTTGGCGCCCTTTTTTTCGTGCCATTGTGTGATGCAACTCTGTGCATCGTCAGACATCTACAGGGAAAGAAGAAAGGAAAAAGAAACTTGCTCGATGGTATATTTTATACCTGCAACGACAACTCAAAATCACGGTTGCCCTCTTGGTCTCCAGACAGATCTAGGGATAGTATATCAGGAGGGAGTTGTCGCGTCAGTATGGTTCCTACGGGGCAGCCAGCGGCACGCCAATCCGGGTCCTGTGTCAATGATTAGTCGGGAGCGGCGGTAAAGAAATGGAGCACGACAGCTTTTGTATCTCTTTTAACACGGCGGAAGATGTTGACGGCGTCTTCGGTCCCAAGGTAGTCGGTAACACGCTAAGAAAGGTCGGCAACCAGAAAATGGTCGGCAGTCATGCATACGAACCTCAAATCGAGCTTCATTTTGGGTGCTTGGATCCCAAGGTGGGTTGACTAGGGGGGTAGCGAGTTGGTAGAGTCATTAGGTGAGTCGAAATAAGTGAAACTTTTAACCTTAATAACTTAGGCGATCTTGAAATTACGGGTCACGTGTGCGCCAGTGCTCTTCCCGACCCTCCACTTGGCGGTCTCAGCAATGGATTCCAGGGAGCTTAGGCAGCTCCAGGCCCCGCTGCTGCGAGAGCCTAACAGCTCACGGTACGGACCTGTCGGGTGTGGCGAAGTGGAGCAGTTTCGTACGATGCTGGCGCTGCCTGTGCTGGATGATGAGTGTAGGCAGCGTCGCGGTGGTCACGCTTCGGCTGCGTGCGCTAGACGATGGTAGCGTAAGTAGCTGATGTCTCCTGCGCCCGGGGATGGGCGTAGGAGCGGCGTCGTGGTGTAGCTGCTTGCGCTAGACGATGTTGGCGTAAGTAGCTAATGTCTCCTGCGCCCGGGGATGGGCGTAGGAGCGGCGTCGTGGTGTAGCTGCTTGCGCTAGACGATGTTGGCGTAAGTAGTTGATCTCCCCTGCGCCGGGCGATGGGCGTAGGGGGCGTCGCGGTTCGCTTGCTTTATGTTGGATTTCATGGGCGTAAAGGTACGTTTGCGAAAGCTGGCGGGGCTCTACTGACGAATTGTTCTAGTTCAAAACCAGCTTTCTCGCAAGATCGCCTTGTACGGCTCCAAGACCGACGGCGGACGTTCAATACCCGCTTCAATAGTACGGCGCTTGAGTCGCTCCCTGGTCACACTTTTGTCTCTAACCCAGGTATGTGGCCATGTACCAACGACAGCGAGACTGTTCTAACCTCCGGTTTTAAGCGGGAAACATATCCCCAACGCTGGGATAGGTTCGAGTCTACGCTACACTACTGTGGTCCTTGGTCCTTGCATTTGTGAGTTTTGTCCCCCTCGCAAATGGTAGGGGAGCTGATGTTTTCTTCATTAGCCCCGCTTCCGCACAACCGGCAAAGCCATTGGTCCCCCTGCGAGGCTTAACAGCGCAGGAGTGCTTCTTCCCCGTCATGGCTGTGCGCGAGGGTCTTGTCAAGACCGCCATCAAGACCACCGAGACGGGCTGCATCCAGCGGCGGCGCTGGAGGATGTCATGGTCTGCTACGACGGCACTGTCCGGAATTTTCTGGGCGATCT
Source organism: Mycena polygramma (assembly GCA_029449255.1). Lineage (NCBI taxonomy): Eukaryota > Fungi > Basidiomycota > Agaricomycetes > Agaricales > Mycenaceae > Mycena > Mycena polygramma. The sequence continues at coordinate 491,800 of JARKID010000025.1, forward strand.
CTTCCAGTTCGTATATGTGGAGGATGTCATGGTCACCTTTTCCTCGAGAAACAAAATGTCGACTTCAGTTACAACTATCCCGTCGATGTCACCGACAAGAAGAGCGGGTTCATGAGCGGCATGCTCCAGGTTGGGCTCGATGACAGCCCGCTCGAGCTACAGGCGAAACTTGATGAAGAATACGCTCAATCGACCCCTGATACGCACTTCCATCTTCAATCCCAATCGCGGCTTCGATCTTCCTGCGAACCTTTAGAGGATTGTCCAGAACACAGGGCAGATTTTCCATATCGACCAGCGAAGTAAAGCCCACACAGTTCGTCGACACGATGACGAACGGCTGATCATTGTGCGAGGCGATGATAGGATGCTGTGCTGCATGTCCGAAACCAATCGCGCTCCACGTTATCGCGAACCGTTCGACTGGCGATTGCGAAACTTGAAGTCGTTGGTATCCCGCCTTGATGCGTGACACGGCGTGCAAGACGGCACGGCTTTTTTCGGGGTTTTTGTACTGGCGGTAGGGATCGTCGAACGCTCCGAACGATATAGAAGTAGCCGGGACCGTCCTGTACGTGTGGATTGCGTCTGCAGCCCAATGTGAGCCAAATCCAATTAGAGTGGAACATATACTTACAATCGAGCCAAGGCACCAAACTCGCCAACATCTACTCACACGAGTTCACCGTCGAAACTGCTGAAAGCAGCACAGAAGCACAAGCAGACCTGGGAGGCGGGCGGTGCCACCATTGCGAAACCGAACGGCATTTACGAGAGGATCCCCAATCGTTGGGAGGTCGGTCTCGCCGTCGCCGTCCTCGATGGACAGTTCCAGCATGTGTCGTTTGCCAACTCCATCTCGACTACGAAAGGACGCGCGCCAACTTGTTGCGGACAAAATCTCGAAGAGCATTCTCCCACATTCGGACGAGCGATTGTCAAAGCAGCGCAGATTCGAAACCACCTGTAGATTTTCATCAACGCCTTGATCGAAAACCCGTCATTCGACAGCCAAACGAAAGATACGCTGTCTTTGCAAGCTTCCAAGTTCGGTACCAAGCCTTTGCTGTCCGAAGACTTGATGAAGAAAGGTGTGTCTACTTTCCCGCGAGAGAGCAAGCTTCTCTGACGCATCTTTTTGCAGTCTCTAAATCTCCCATCGTCGATAATATCCTCAACTGCAGTTCAAGGCCGACCAACAGATCAAGAAGACCGATGGCACCAAGCGCAGTCGGTAAGTTCTAGCTTGACCTCGCTAGTCATCAACCCCTCACTTCGGTTTAGTTTGACTGGTCTGCCCAAACTTGCAGATGCTAACAATGCTGGAACGAAACATGCCAGTAAATGCACTCCCATTCTGACCGAAGGAGACTCCCAAATCTCTGGCCATCGTTGGTTTGAGCGTGGTTGGGCGCGACAACTTCGGAGTGTTTCCTCTCCGTGGAAAGTTGCTCAATGTTCGTGAAGCGAGACAGTGTAATATACGTACCATTAATGCATTACAACCAGTCAGTGGTGTGGGTGGTATTGCATTACTTCCAATGGCTTGCTGCCAGTAACATGGCATGTAATGCATTACATTGGCACTTCTCACCCCAGGCAGTATATCAATTCCCGGGGGTTTTTTTAATGCTATTTGGCTCTATTGTTGCCCTTTTGGATCATTTTTTCTCTGATGTGGCTGATGGTATCACATCTGATGATTTCTGTCCATTGGGTCTAGGCCCTCTTTCAAATCTCCTGATTGTGCAAGTTTACTTCCCATCAGATATCCTGGATCAGCCCGGTGGCTGATGCCCAGGCCTTCGTAGGCTGTTTGCCCTTGTTTTCTTGCGCCCTCCCATCAAACATTCCGAAAAGAAAAAGATACGGATGCCCAGGCCTTCGTGGGCTGTTTGCCCTTGTTTTCTTGCGCCCTCCCATCAAACATTCCGAAAAAGAAAAGATTCTGCAGGCTAGGCCCTCGTGGGCTGCTTGCCCTTGCTTGGCAACATCCTCCCATCAATAGTCCGAAAAAGAAAAGATTCTGCCAGGCTAGGCCCTCGTGGGCTGCTTGCCCTTGCTTGGCAACATCCTCCCATCAATAGTCCGAAAAAGAAAAGATTCTGCCAGGCTAGGCCCTCGTGGGCTGCTTGCCCTTGCTTGGCAACATCCTCCCATCAAAAATCCACATTTATTCGTTTGGAAAAATATATTGCTTGCAATATTCTTCAGCTTCAGCTTCAGTTTGCTGGCATTCCCCTCAAATATTTCCCCTCGACAATTGGTACCCATACCAAGTTCGAATTTGCTGGTGGTCCCAATTATTTTAGTGACCCCACCTCCAGTTTTGGCCGAACATACCTGCGAGATACGCTTCACAAAAATGACATGCCTACTCATTTTTTCCTCGCTCCACAAGTGCATTTCATCCAAACTTTCGCCGTGCTGCAGCTCGTTGAACGAAGAGCATCCGAAAGTCTCCAAATACAGGTGCGTCATCCTCCCGTAGAATGCCGTCGTGCGGTGCTTGTCCACAGCTTCAAGATATTCATCCACATGGCGTTTCAGTAGCATGACTCTGGCTGGATGGTACGCCCGCGGGGGCATGGCTTTTTGAGACGACCTCTTCCCTATTGTTTGTTCTTATTGATCGTCCCTGTCTTCGTCCTCTTCCAATGCAAAACCACACCTCAGCGCAATCGTGGGTCCTATACGATGGCTTTCCCCTTCTTTCTCTCTCCCCCCCTCTGACTTTCTGCCAGCCCTGTCTTTCACCTCGCCGTCCACCATCAACAACGGATCCAGGCCATGTACTTGGCCGCCACGGGCCGTGACTGGAACTCCATTGCACACAAACAACAGTGCCGCATGTTGTCCTTCCTCAAAAGACAGGCTGTATCCCGCTACAACCGCCACTCCCACGGATGCGGCTCCCCCTACCAGCGCCACACCTGCGAATCGATCCCCGGGGAGTGTATGGAAAACGCCTGGCACCACCTGACTCACCCGCCCCACACCGCGACATTTTACACCGTCCCTGATGCTTCGTATCAGCGCTACTTGAACGACGAGGACGACGAGGAAGACAATATTCCGTCTCTGCTCGAGTAAGCACGACTTCCTCTCCCCATTTGTGTACTCACCTTCCCTCCTACACAGGCGAGACGTTCGTTCTAAACTTTGAATCGTAGTCTCTAAATACCTGCTTGTACCCCGTTATTACCTATGCAACGACCAACGACCATATTTTTCCGAATTCCCTGCGTCACGTGCACGCGCCCTCCAAAAACATAAGTCCCATCTCACCAAGTCCCTCAGGACAAACGCCAATTTCAGACCACAAGTAGAAACCGTAACACAATTTCGACGTAACACAATTTCGACGTAACACAATTTCGCAGAGAAGACATGGAGCACACTACTTACGAGGCCGAGCACGAGGACGGTTTTCCTTGGCGGACTGGGTGCGAGTGACCCTTTTCACGCCTTCTACCGCCGCATTCTTCTTCTTCGACCGTCCATCCTCCTCCTCGTCCCCATCTCCGCGCTTGCGCTTAGGCTGGCGCTTCGCCTTTTTCGTCCCCTGAAGCCGCTCCAACCGCTTGCGGACCTTTTCACGACCCGCCGAGTAGCTGACCTCGCATCAGCTATTGAAGCACAACGGAAATCAAGACACTTACTTATCAACGAGCTCCCCCGAGTCCACCAAGCCCTCCAACAACACCTTCAGCTCCGTAACCGCCGCCTCCCAGTCTTCCCCTCGCTCTTTCCCCTCCTCCGCGACACCCCACCAGAACAAAGTCGCAAGCACCAGTATCAAGCCCGTCGGCCCGTGCATCACTGGCAAGCTTCCCCACTTCCCCTCTTCGACGCCTGGCTGGATGGCGTCCCACCAGCACCACCATTCTTCCGCGTACGACCCCACCTCCCCCTTCTTCCCCACCGGCGAGATCACCGGCGGCGCGTACCATTTACGCCCAACGCTCATCCACGCTCTCACTTGGTCCGGCCGCCCCTCGTTCGTAAGCCGCCCCCCGTGCCCGTAACCTGTTGCCGCCTCGAATTCCAGCCAGGCGAGCACACAGTCCGCCCAGTTGGCTCCCCACGTCTGCGTCGTCGCTGTAAAAGCGGCCATCGCCTTCGAAATCTCGACACTCCACAAGGGCTTATCCTTCCTCACCCACACCTCGTGTGAAGACACCAGCTCCGGCGGCGGCGTCCCGTTGTTCTCGGAACGCCTGTCTACGTCGTCGTCGGTCGAGTTGGGCTCGGGACGCGCGTTGCCGCTGGTGTCGGGCTCGGGACGCGTGTTGCCGCTGGTGTCGGGCTCGGGACGCGCGTTGCCGCTGGTGTCGGGCTCGGGACGCGTGTTGCCGCTGGTGTCGGGCTCGGGACGTGTGTTGCCGCTGGTGTCGGGCTCGGGACGCGTGTTGCCGCTGGTGTCGGGCTCGGGACGCGTGTTGCCGCTGGTGTCGGGCTCGGGACGCGCGTTGCCGCTGGTGTCGGGCTCGGGACGCGCGCCCAACGCTGCACCTGCTTGTTCTACACCCTCCGTCCTCGACAGGCAGTCTTCTTCACCTAATAATGTATTATGTTAGTAGAAATTCAGATCGCTCGATTAGGAAATTCTTACTGAAGCATCGCTCTGAGAATCTTACCATGGCCTTCTCCACCTCGGCATAGCCCATCCGGTCGAACTCGTGCCATTTCCGCGGCGTCAAGCCCTTGGTCGTTCCGGCATGAACGCTGTTCCCACCGCGCTTAGATCATCTCACACAGCTGTCAAGGTCTTTGCGACTTACCTCCGCACTTCGATCGCACCACCACGGTCGCCCATAGGGCCACAAAGCATTATCGTACAATTCAAGCCGAACTTCTCCTTTATCGCCTCTGCCAGCGGTTCCAGATAAAACGCCGCGCTCTTCAATGCTCTAGGCATTCTTGTCAGACGGACCCACAACGGCAGAAGGAACACTTACGCGTTTAGCTCCGCTGGAGTTCTCGTCTGCGTCTCGGCCCTTGTCAGCTCCCATGCCCTCACCGCCGCCACGTACTCAGCCTCCACACCCCGCTTCAGCTCTTCGTGAAACTCCTCGTTCTCCTCGTCGAAGACCTCCCTCGTAATTTCGTTACGAATCTTGACCTCTGCGGGAGCCTCCTTCCCCAGATCCTTTGCTAGCTGTTTCTCCACCGCGTACGAGGCTTCGAAACGCGCTTTCACTCGCTCGTCGTAGTACCGGCGTGAGTAGAAGTGGATGAGGTGGGCTCTCTTCGGATGCCCTGGTCCTGCGTTATCCATGCCGCCCAGAATCTCTGCAAAGAAGACCTTCTCGCTTTCGGAAACATCGCGGTAGGTACGGCAATACCAGGCTGCAATCCGCTATTGAAACTCCCATAAGCCACAGGCCCTAATATCGTAACAAAAAACCGACACACCTTCCGCAAGGACGCGGCAATCTCGCTGCGTTCCGCAGCCTCCTCCTCAGAAAGGTCTTCAGCCCCAGGAATTTTCTCGTCTGGATCCGTTGGGTCGTCGGTGTCCTCCTCGAGGTCTTCCGTGTCCTTCATGAAGTACCCATACTTCAGGATAAAAAGGTTCGCGACCTTCGTGTAGAACCGTCCCAAGAAAACAATCCCCTTCTCATGTGCCGCGCGCCACTCGTCCACAAACTGCGCCAGGAATCTGAGTTTGGTGCCGTGTATCCACGACTCCTTCCCAGGTTTTTTGCCATTGCCTTTTCTTCTCGAGCGCTTGATGGCGGGGCCCTTGCCTGCGGCCACCGCTGTGCGCGGTGCTCGAGCGACCGCCGGGCGCGGGGCTCCAGTGCCCGCGGCAGCGGCGCGTGCGCGTTGTGCGTTCGTGGTCATCCAGAAGACCGGGAGAGTGATTTCCGCGACGACGTGGTGAGATGTGCGAATAATAAACAACCGCCTCACTCACGTGCTCAGTGATGATTTTTTTGACTCCAGGTTACAGTGTACTCTCAGAGTCAAATAGCTATCTCAATATAAGCAATCTGAAATTTCTTGCGCGCCCAATATTGCGAACTAGAGACCAACATAAAATCGCCACTCCTTTCCGACCGCCTCACGCCAGTCCGCCTCATCAATCAAGTCCTCCGTCGTCCGCGACGTGTCCCCGCCATCCGACTCGTGTGTCGAGCCAGCATCGTCCCGAGCGCGCAGCTCACGCAGGCGCAGAAGCGCCTTCGCCCGCTTCTTCGTTTTCTTCTTCCCTCGCTGTTTCAGTAGCTTCCACTGCAACCAGTCCACCGTCTCGTGCGGCGCGGTTTGGCCTTTGCGTGCATTTTTCCTGGGCGATGTCAATTACTTTGGCACCGGGAACTCCTCCCAGTGTGCGCTGAAGTCGGGAGCAAGACGTTGTTTGGCAAATCCCCCCTTCATCAGGCAGGCCTCAGCCAAACATTTCCCCTCCCAAATGCAGCAGAGGGCAGCGCCCCAAATAATCAAAATATGTACAGAACGAGCACATACGACTGAAGCCACGAGACCGATACGAAAACCCAAATCTACGTTCAAGAGTCGATGTCCATCCCACCAGACGCCTTTCCCTTTCCCTTTCCGTTGCCCTTGCCGTCTTCCACCTCGACCTCCGCTTCCTCCACCAACTCTCTGGCGTATTTCGTAGCCGCCTCCCATCCCAGCACCACCTGAACTGGCCCCGCGCCAACCTGCTTGAATGCGTCGGCACTTGAATGATGAATCGCACCGCGGGCGTCGACGTAGAAAGCGTCATCCACCGATGCTGTCGATGTGCTCCCCTGGCCGCCGCCAGCAACCCCACGCACTCGCGAGACTCGCGAGATGCTCGAGACGCCACGCGCGACACTTGAAGCTCCCAGAGCCCCAGATTGAGACCTGCTAGGACCCGGGCCGGTCGAGTAGGAGCGAGAGATTCGAGCGGGTGTCGCTGCGCGCGAGGGAGAGCGAGAGAGTCGAGAAGGTGTCAGCGCAGAGGGGTTATGCACCGGCGCGTCGGGATCGTAGCTGGGCAATCGTGCGGGGGGTGCCGACTCAGGGGAGTCAGGGTCGAAGAGTGGAGCACTGCCAGCGGGCAACCCGTCTGAATCAGAATCGGTTTCAGGGATGGGCGTGTACGAGGGGGGCGCTGCACGCTCGACGGTGCGTTTGGGCCTAGGGGCGGTGGCGGGGCGCGGCGGCGTAGCAAGAGTGTTCTCTTGCTTCACCCCCGCTTCCAGCTTGACGCCTGGCTCGATCTTGACGATCGCCTCCCGCTTGACGCGCACAACCTTGATGGTTGTCGATGTCCCCGCGCGCGCGGACGGAGCGTGCGCGGCGCAACGACCAGAAACGCATGCCTGCGTATGAATTGCGCACTTGCCATGCCTGTGGAAACAGTGCGCAGCCCAAGCGCGGAGGACTTCTTCCCACGTCTCCAACGCGCCGATGACATCCTCTTCGTTGTCCGCGGCCTCCTTGGCAGCAAGGCAAGTCACCCTGCGCGCCCTTGTCAATTCTTCCTTTCCAGACGTCGATCCGGTGAAAAACGCACTTTAGACTGTAGACACCTTGATTGGGGCCCGAAAACAAGATCCAGTACGTCTTGTTGCGTACTCGGGAGAACGTGAGGTGGTCCTTGAAGTTGGCCCCCAGGTACTTCGGAATCTCGCAGGGCTCAAACCCCGCCGGCGGCGCTGCCAATCGAGAGATGGCAGTCGGGAGCATCGTCGTCACACGGGCAAGTGTCACGCCGCTTTTCATCAATACATTCATTTATGATACTCAGCAGATACAAAATCACGCTTGAGAAGACGTTAGGACCATAATATTATTATAACTTCGTCGCATTGCATGAACAGGACATTGCATGAACAGGACAAAACACAAGAGAACAAAATCAGTCGCTATCGCTCGCCGCGATGTCTGCCAGCGTCCGCGGAGCTCGACCCTTCCCCTTCCCCTCGCGCGGCGTCGGCGAAGGAGGTGTTCTGGGCGTCGGGCGAGCCCATGCGCGTCGAGGGGGGCTTGCAAGACGGAACCGCCCTGCGCTTCCCTCCCTGGGTCCTAAAGTAATCGGTGTCCTGGCTTCGTCCAGTCCGCCAATCGTCCGGGGGCCAGCTCGGTACGGACCCACGTCAAACAGTCCGCGCTCAGAACGCCTCAGCGCCGGTGTTTCATCTCGGCTTGCGTGTGAGCTTTTGGCATAGTCGGTCGTCGTAGCCTTCGACGTTTTTGTCCTGGTCTCCGAGGTTTTTGCGGCCTTGGTGGGAGATGCGCTCTTAACTGGGCGCGGAACAGGCCTATTTCGCCTGTGCGAACGATTGTTACTGTAAAAGTCAAAGGCAAGCACCGTGATTCTCACTGACTCCCGGTAATTTCTTCGGTACTGACGTGCTTTGGCCTCCTTCTCCAGCCGCACAGCCGCGGGGGCGGTCTGGAGTTCTTCGCGCCGCCTTCGCATTCGCAAGCGCGCCCTGGCGTTCACTGCCTCACGATTTCTATACCACGTCCGTCATCCGGTGGCTCGCCCACAAGAAAAACAGAACCCACCGAGATCGATACTCCCATGCGGCGTCCGCGCGCCGGTCGAGTATGTCCTGCTCGCGCCGCTCGATGATGTCTGGCTCGGATTTCTTGCCATTGAGCGCTCGTGGCATGGAAAGAGGCAGATTTCGTGGCTGTGCTAATGGTGGAGTTCGTCATCTGACTGGGAGTTCGTCATCAGGGGCATTTTTCACCGAGGGCTTGGACGGTCAATTAGTACACCCCTCGGAGCCCGGGTGGTGCTGATAAGGTCACAGATCGATTGCCTGAACAGCACACATGCCTGTACCAGAAAGTTTCAGCGTCAGTGAAGTGAAAGAATACACGGACGTGGTTAACAGACGACAAGCTCAACGTGTAATCATTACAATCATGCCTGTATCTTTGGAGTTCGTCATCTTTATTGATGTTTTGGGTCTGAAAAAAATGCTATGATTCTGCGAATGTCAGAAAAGGCGAACCCGGTGTCCCCATGGCCCTCCCTGTTTTTCTCCGAGTTTTCTTCCTTGCCATACCCGCCGTCGACGACCTCTGAGACCGTGTGTGACGTAGTGACATCCGTGACGAATGAGCTCGAATTTCGTCAAGTCTACTACAGAAACTGCAAGGTAATCTACACTGCGCTGCTAAGGCTCTCGATGGTGCTATACATCGCCACTCCCTCCTCCCACCTCTTGGCATCGTCCCCCCGACGCGCCGCCTTCTCCGCAGCCGTCGCCGACTGCTCGAATGCATCATCGGTCTTGTACCCATTCCTAATCCACCGAAACAGTCCTCCCGCCGTATACTGCGTGAAAGAGAACCGGCGCTCGTGGCGGCCCACGGGGACGTTCGAGTGCCGAATGATTGCAGATGGGATGAGGATGGTCGACCCGGGAGGGAAACGGATGACCAGTTTCAGGTTCCACAAGATGAGATGGCCCCCGACATCTGGATCGAAGTCGCCGAGGGCCGTGATGGCACACCAGCCCCAAGAAAGATTGCCAAAATCGAGGTGAGGAAGAGTTATCGCATGGGGGCCGAAGTTGAAGGTGCAGGCCGCAAATACGCTGCGTGCGAAATTCCAGCGCAGCGTAGGTCGCCAGGTTGCTATCAGCAACATCTGCGCGGTGTAGTACGCGAAAAGGAGCGGTGCGAAGCTCATGAATAGGCCTGCGTTTAATGAGTGAATGGATGGCAACGGTGAGACGAAATGACTCACAGTTGGCGAAGCCAGCCAGACGCTGGAAGCATTCCTCGCGCAAGAGTTCGTCAGTGACTCGGGTATTGGATACGTTGTTGTGCAGTTCGCCGGGTTCCTGCGCCGCATGAGCTCGTGAAAGGTCCAGAGTAATAAAGTGATACCGTTTGCCCGCCACCGTGCGATATCCCACGGGAGATGGAGGGGTACGGCTCTGCAGCGCGCCGGTGATGAGTCTGCTCTGCGCTGAAAGACCCGCCCTCCGCCCGTGTCGCCATAAGAAAGGCTGCGCGGTCCGTGAGCGCCCTCCAGCCGGCGGTGTCCTTGGGCATGCCGCCGAGAACTGCAATAATACGCCCTTTGGAGTCAATGATGGGGATTGACAGTCTAAAAGACAGGAAGATTCAGGGCAACGTCAAGCAGTAGCGCCAGAGACGTACCGTCCATACCAATTTACATATTTCAAGTCCTTCGCACCGGTGAGCGCCTCGATCTCCTCCCGCGTGTACTCCCGCCCGCCGTACCCGTGCCCGTCCTCTGCCTCCGCACTGCGCAGACCGATCCACGCCGGTTTCGAATGTGAGAGGTCGGCGGCGTCGAGTTCCACGCGGAGAGAGCTTTTGAGAGACTCTCGCGCGTGGCTCGCTGCAACAGACTTTGCCCGCGCAACACCAGCCGACGCGGCAGCGATCTCGCGTTTCTCCCTCTTACGGCGTTTGGACCCCGCCTTGAGGGCGCTCGCCGTCACTCGCGCGACGCCTGAGCCGCCTTGTGGTGATGGAGAGGGCCCGGCCTGGTCGTTGATCCAGAAAGGCGGCGTCTGCCAGATAGCAGCTGTCTCGTCCGTGTCGGCGGCATTGCACAAGCACGCCTCAACGTCGAAGAATTCCGCCGGCTCAATCGCCGCACCAACGGCCAGATCAAAGGCAGAGAACTCCTTCCCGGAGCGCAAGGTGCGCCGTTGGAGCACTGTGCCTCAGTTAGCGTGATTCTGTATAACGGAAGGAGATGAAACGGGCGACTCCCATTTTTTTGCTCTCGTGGCGGCGTCATAGTTCCAAGGTCGGATCTTTTGACGCCACGAGAGCAAAAAAATGGGAGCAGGGAATCCGAGAGCTGCAGAGACTTACAAGGCATGTCCAGGGACGGTGGGGCAAGAAGCCACTTGACTTGCAGGGTGTACCGGGGGCGAAACAAAGTAATAAATTGAGCTGTGCACGGATGGGGACAGGCAGTGTGCGACGCGCGGACGCCGGACGACAATCAGATGCGTTTGTGGAGCGCATCCGAGTAAAACAGGGGCACAAGGGGCGGAGCGGGCGGAAAACATTATTGCAGTTAGAGGAGCGACGAGCTAATTGACATCGCGGGCTATCGGCCAATCCCTGTCGGCCCACGGGTCGCCCCACCCTGCTGCTATCCAGCACTCCCGGCTGTAGACCAATCCCTCTTCCTCCTGCTTGTCCTCCGGCACCCACGGCACCCATTCGCCGTCCTCTCCCCAAGATCCCCAGCCCGAGCCCGGCGGTGGCGTCCTCCATGCCAAGGGAAGGGCTTCCGGGGGGATGACGTCTGTCATGGGCTCCTCCGGATACCCCTCCCACGGGCTGGAGGATCCGTCGCCCCACAGCGCGGCGAGGTACTCCGCCGCTATGATACGGGTTTTTTGTCAGCCAAAAATCTGCGGATTCGGTGGAAGATGTCACTCACAAGGGAGAGGATGAAGAAGCCGAGCGCGGAAAACACGACGGAAGCGCGATTGGTGGGCGCGGCGTCCTACGGGTTTTTAATATGAGTGACCAAACAATTTTTTTTAGGGAGCGGAACTTACGCTTGAAATAAGTTTTGAGACGGGGGGTGCGCGACATGGTGGTGCTGGACATGGTGGTCAGCAAGGGTTGAGTGCGTTTCGCGCATGATTGTGGATCCGAGCCCAAGGTCCGCGCTAAGGTGGGGGACGAAGATCTCGCGTGACAATGAAACGGAAGCAGTTCGAGGGCACATTGATTTTCGAGGCAACGAGCGACGAGAACCGAAGAAGGGGGGGGGGGGGGAGAACTAGAAGACCGTCGCAGTCGCAGGCTGAAAAGACCGTGGGGCACAGCGCCCACCGCCGGCGGGAGTAGGGCGGGGAGAAAGAAAAGACCTTCCAAAGCTGTGCTCGCGTGCAGTCGGCGACATCAAATCACCGACACGATGCCGGAGACGGCCGATCACCCTAACCCTGCACTGACGCCACTCTCCCTAAAGCCTTCGATGTAGTCGATGGTCAATCTCAATGCTTGCCTACCTCAGCCTGCGCCATCGTCTGAATACTTTGTTCTTGCTACGGTTGTTAAATGCCAGCCGCCGTGGAGGTGGGGCGTTGTAAGTTCGGAAGCAATTGTCTGTCGGCTAACAGTAATTGGTCATTTTGCATTACACTACTAGGAATCTGCCTGCATAACCACTACTAGTACTACGACTGCCCCAACCCCGTAACGTGCGGGTGGGTAGCCAATATTCATGGTGTGACGCAATCTGTCACCACAATTCCTGACGTCTCCGACCTCCTTCGCCAAAGCTTCCTTGCTTCGCTCTCGCGGTCTTCGCTGTCTTCCTTTCGGGGTCTTCTGGCTTCGGTGTCTTCTCGACTGTTTGTGTCAAACGCGGCGTCCGCTCCTCTACGCTTCCTCCCTCAAACTATCTCAGTGACGCGCGATGGAATCCCAAAGGCCAGTCAGTCGCCCTTAGCGCCGCCAGGGCTGATGCTTTCAATAACAGCGGTGTACGCTGCAGGGTGGCCCCACGTCTGGTTTCAATCATTCGCCGTGAGGCGCGTAAACGAAGGACGGCGGTGCTCACTGAAGATGACCTCTATAAATCAGAGGAGCGTCGTCCGGAGGTACTTAAAGATGTGGTGATCGAGCCGCGGCACGTCTGCGATATTTGCTTGGAGCTGAAGTCCCATCCAGTGGTGTGAGTGCTAGGACGCGCTGTTCTCGTAGAAGCTGACTTTTGCCACGTCTAGCTATGCGTGTGGCCATAGTCACTGTTATATATGCATTCGCCTCGCGCTCGAACACAGCTCGTATTGTCCTGGGTGCAGGACACCCATCATCCGGCGCCCGGTTAGAGATGAGGGGCAGGAGATGGATATCCGCAGCGGATATCCGGGCGTACAGGACCGTAGCGTCGTGGATTACAGTTTCCGAGGCATTTTTTTTTCTCCCCAGTAGTTGTAGAATTCTATAATAAAATGTTCACGACAATGGGATCACGTGCAACGCCGACTTCACTTCTACTTAGTACTAGGTCTCGGTTTCGCAGTGCACTTCTTAGCGGACACCTCCTCTGTTCGACAACACCCACCGCAACTTATGGCGCATCTCGCAAGGTGAGCGCATCGTTGGTACAGGACTGCAGGCAACAGGAGGCTCACGACTGGCTGGCAGTGGCAAGAATCCGAGATTTGAGCGTCGGCTTCCTCGCCTCGTTCTGTCGTTCAACGGACAAACTGAAGACACGGATGAGATCCCCGGCCTGGTTCCGATGACCCCCAGCCCAGTTGGCGAAACGGCGCCTTGGTCTTCGAGGAGGTGAGAGCGTCTGCTGTATCACAACCTGGAGCCAAACCTGACAACGCACGCCTGCAGTCCTGCGGTTGGGAAGCCCCTGTTGTTACGCAGCGAGGGTGAGGCTGGGCTACGCGGCGAATGCTACCAACGTGGCGAAACGTACGGGCCGGCAGACGCACTCTTCTCGGCGGCGCTGGCCTCGGGTGGCACAAGCGCCACAGTGCTGATCTCTTACGACTGTGCTTGCCGCTTCGCGAAGCCTGCGGTCGTGTCCGTGTCGTCTCCTGCTAAATTGTGATAACTTCGACTACCTTTGAATGCAATTGCGTACCGTCCTCCTACCACTTTCTGCCCTTCTGGTGTGAATAAAGTCGACCTCGGTGATCATGACTGCAAAATGGTAGGAGAATCCTCATTTTAATTGTATCAACAGGGTGCGTTGGGTACTGGTAGGTAAGTCCAAGGCTCGACAAAACCGACTCTCATCATCCCATCCATCCAGGGCCTGTGACTCAGTTCGAGGTGCGATGCTGGCGACGTGTCTCAGCATCCAACCGGAGTCCTCTGGTCGTGCGCGTGCGCGCTGACTCGACGCCGCGTGCCTGGCGACGTTGCTCGAGTCCCAAACGACGACTGCGGGCGCGGGTGCTATTGCCAATGGCAGTGCGGAGCGCCTCAAGCTGGTGGGGAGTAAGTTGGCGAATGTCAAATCGCCGAGGAGAGAATGGGCCTGGTGAGCGCTTGAGTCAGTCACCGGAGACATGGAGTGAGTTTTTTTCTTTACCATGGGGTTGCGACATTTGAGGAATCTGATACTTTGTGATGGTGGCAGGTGCAAGGGGTTTGTGTTTTGTGACTCTAATTGTGACGAGTTTTTGCAGCACTGTCTGGATTGCGACCCGACAACCGCAAACTGGCGATGACGGGCAAGGCAAAGCACAAGAAGGGGAGGGCTACGGGCGAGATGCTCACCCACCGGCCCCACATGGCGACAACGTTGGAGACATCGACGGATGGCCGACGCGCCATTGCTGTGTCTACTCCTGTCGACACTGCGGTGCCGGGCCTGTCTGCCTCGCACCAGGAGGACGTGAGCACCGCGCAGGCCATGGAGGCGGCAAATTTTTCGTATTTGCTTGGGGACGATGCGACTTGGGCGGCGCCGCCTGAAGGTGACGAGGGGGACGATGTCGGGATTCGGCTCGCGGTGCCGGACCCCGAGGCGGAGGCTGGCGCGAACGGTGTCCCGGCAAACCCTGTGCCTGCGAGCAATTTTGAGCGATGGGAGCGCGCCGTGAGTAGGCAAATCCATTCCAGTTAAATCGGGTACTCACGAGGCGAACAGGATTTCCCGATGAAGACCTGGGTGAGGGACTTTCGAGAGGAGACCCTCGACGAGTGGCTGAGGGGCGAGGGGCGCGGGTCTCCCGAGTTCTACGCCGCCTGTGGTCGGTGCAAAGCGGAAAATCCCACCTTCAGATGCGCTCGTCAGACGTGCGTTGGCCCGGCTCTGTTCTGCGAGGAGTGCATCGTGGAGGTGCACCGTCAGTTGCCCACTCACGGGATAGAGGTGCGTTGGGTCTCATACACCCTTTGGTGAGGAACTTTTTTTTTTTCTAATTTTCATGGGCAGGAGTGGAATGGCGAATTTTTCAAGCAACGCAGCCTGGGCGAGCTTGAGGGGGAAGCGCGCATCCAGCTGGGCCACCTTCCGGGGAAGTTCTGCCCGAAGGCGACCAAGGCTCACAAGGATTTTGTGATAATGGACACGCTCGGGATTCGCACCGTGAAGCTGAACTTCTGCGGATGCGACTCGACTGTCACACATCGGCAGCAACTTATGCGCGCGTGTCTTTGGCCGGCGACGTCTCTTGACCCCCAAACATGCGCCACCTTCAATGCTATTCGGCTGTTTGAGGTGCAGAACCTGTTGGGCAAGATCTCGGCGTACGACTTTGTACGTTCCCTCGAACTCTTGTCCAACAATGATGGGCTAAGCCCGACGCCGGTGAGTTTGTTTTGTTGCTTGGGGGATATGATTTGCTGAGGCGTGTTCAGGATCGACGGCGAGCGTTTCGTCTCATCGTGCGTCAATATCGCATGACGCAGATGATGAAGCGGGCAGCGAGGGGACAAGATGACAGCGGAATTGCGGGAACAGGACAGGGGGAGTGCGCAATACAGTGTCGAGCGTGTCCCCAGCCGGGACTGAACATGCCTGAGGGCTGGGAAGACATCGCCTGGGAGGAGATGGACGAGGACACGAGGTACGTGACGATGACAGTCACCGACGGTGGGATACTGATTGACACCAAGTTATACAAAATTTCTTATGCTGTCGGCCGACGCGAACTTCAAGCTGATAAACCGCAACGTGTCTACGGCGGCGCGCGACCCCGTGCTCGACGACGGCACAGCGTATTTCTGCAATCGCGCGGAATATGCCGAGCACATCGGGAAGCATGTGGATGAAGAGGAGATCTCGAGCTGCTCGGGTTTCCAAGCCATGTTTTTGGCGAACGCGAAGAGGGTGAAGGGGCTGAGGGTTACGGGCGTCGGCGGCGTGACGTGCGCGCGTCATAATATGTGGCGGCCAAACGGCTTGGGAGACCTGCAAGTCGGAGAGCGGTGAGCACCCGGTGGACGGTTTTTATTTGTTTTGTTTTGGCTGACGTCGTGAGCGATATCCAGGTACTGCAACATGGATTTCCTTTTCTTTGCCGCACTGCTCAACTTCGCGATGTCGTGGCTGGTGTTGTCCTACGACATCGCGTGTCAATTTTCAAAGAACGTCTGGAAGCGTATGCCGGGGCTCCCGGACAAATACCATTTGAAAATTAATACAGACAACGTGCGGTGGCGGGTACCTAATTTCCATCTGCCCCCCCATAAAACTGGCTGCCACTCGCCGTTCTCGTTCCACTTCTTGTGGGGTGCGGGATGCACGCACGGAGAGACGGTGGAACAAAACTGGGAGTTTTTGAATGGGGCTGCGGCGTCGACGAAGCTCATGGGCCTTGGAGCGAGGGCGTCGGCCTTGGAAGGGCTTTTTGGATTCCATAATTGGCGGCGTTTGGTGGCACATCGTGAGTGCAGACTGGCGTTTCTGGTGCAAAACTGACACAATTAATGAAAGGGCTGCTTCTCAAGCGACGTATGGCGGAAGGCATCAAGGAGGGGAGAGCCCACAAGGTGGCTTTTGAGGCGTTCAACGAGGGGGTCTCGTCCGCGATGCCGGAGCAGGTGGCAGGCTGGAAGACGTGGGTGGAGGAGTACGAGAGAAAGCAGCATCTGGAGAATGACAAGAACTCGCCATACGAGTATGCGGAGAGTGGTGAGTGCGGCACCTTATGATACGGGCTGACGCTGATGCTACCGGGTGCAGTAACGACACTCAAAGACGTGCAGCTGGAGCTTGCGAAGTCAGAGTACGCGAAGACGGGCGACGGTGCGGAGGTAGAACGAGAGGACACGCCCAGTACATTCTTGTCTATGGGGCTGGAGATCGAGGAATCTCAGTGAGTATCACTTTGAGGAGGATGTGGTACGCGAGAGACTGAAGAACAAACAGGAGACAACTGGCGGTCGACATCAAGGCGATAGGGAAGAAACCGACGGTGACGCAGCAGCTCGACATACTCAAGCGCCGTACGCTCCTGCAAAATCGCCTGAAGAAGTTCCGCAAGCTGCAAGGAACGTACATGCCAAACGTTCGACGTCATCTGAATGCTTCGCAGCGTCTCGTCTGGGACAAGGACGACCAGGAGCCGGAGGCGACGAGACTGTTCCTACCATCTGACCTCTCAACGGACGCCACGCGCAAGAAGGCGTGCCCCAGGGGGCTCGACGGGGTAGAGGCCCGCCTTCGCAGCGCGGAAGCGGCGGATGCCTTGGACACCATTCGGGGCGGTCTGCGTACGAGGACAGCGACGACGAAATTCAAAGTCCGGAACTGGTCGGGCCAACGGGCTCTCACACGGGGACAGGGGATTCTACGCCAAGTGAATTT
Source organism: Mycena polygramma (assembly GCA_029449255.1). Taxonomy (NCBI): domain Eukaryota; kingdom Fungi; phylum Basidiomycota; class Agaricomycetes; order Agaricales; family Mycenaceae; genus Mycena; species Mycena polygramma. Next base: position 509,054 of record JARKID010000025.1, read on the forward strand.
GAGGATACACGCCGCGAAATTACGCTACCAATACTGCCGCCACTCGATACTCAAGCTCAAAGGCCACGGGACTTGGGAGAAGCAATTTAAGGTGTTGGCAGAGGACGATGTGCGAGCGTTGAACGAGCGGTCCCTGACGGCGGAGGAGAAGGCGGCGAGGGAGCAGCTGCGGGCGGCGGGCGAGGTGCCAGAGGAGGGCGGGATTGCGGCGATGGGGGACGTGGTGTCGGGAGAGACACACCGCACGTTGTCTTGGATTTGGTACGCGGTGTCGGGGAAGAAGACGGAAGACGAGAGGCTTCATGAGGGTACGTGAACGATTACCGGCCAGGCAAGGACTGACAAAAGTTCAGCGCTTCGTGTGGAGTGGTGCAAGGCGTACTCACGTTCCAGGAGATGGCGCGAAGAATTGTTCCACGTGGAGGCAGAAATGGAGAGGACGATAGAGTTTGGGGTGCGTGCCGAGCGGAGGTGGAGAGAAAAGGCGGACACCAGGACGAGGATGTTGGGTAAGGATGTCCCAATCACACCAGAGGTGGCCGAGGGTGTGCGGGCTTATGCTCTCGAGCACGCGGATCGAGAGCGACGCACATGCGAAGTACTGCGAGAGAGTTGGGGGCCCATCCGTCGGCGGGCAGCAGAGTATCTTCGCGGCGGGGACATTACGGGGGGAGAGGAGATTGTGGTGGAGGTCGACCGCGACACGCTGAGATGGGCAGAGGCCATGGCGTACGAGCGGGAGGAAGGGGAAAATGACATGTATTCATAGCGGTGCCGGCCTGATTAGGCAATGTGAAAAAGGTGTTTGGGAAGTCATTGATCAGGGCGCTCCCTTGCCTCTGTTCGCAAACAGCCTTGTGGTCTAGGGGTTTCGGCGTTCTTTCTATCGGAGTTCCCCGGAGGTATTTGGATCGACTCTCTTGGCTGCCGTTTATTCTGGCATATATTTTGTTCTTTTTTTCTCTCGCAAGTGACTTTTGTTTATTGTACCCTGATGTGGATCTATATGGTACGTACGGCTAAAGGTTATAAGATAAGAACAACAGAAAGAAGGCAGCTAAATGGTATCATTGGGGGGCTCACATTTGGGGCGTGTGAACTTGTTACCTTGTTCGGATTGATGGTATTGGAGATAAGATGGTAGATTGGGTGAGATGTGATTGAGATGATGTGAACTTCCTATCTGGGGGTGAAATTGATGATGAATTTTTTTTTGGGCTGATGGCCTGCCTGGCAATCAAAGAAAAACCTAATTGGGGTGATGTGTGATAGCCGGAGGCCCGCGGTGATGTCCGGGGGTTATATGCAGTGTTTACATAAGCGGCAACGGCCTGGCCTGAGCATAGCAGAAAGATAACCCAGTTCGCCAGTGTAATGCATTACAGGGTTATGTGACTGCCAGCAAGGTATTGGAAGTAATGTAATAGCACCCCCAGTAAGTTGTGCGTTAATGCATTACTGCCACAACCATTGGTCCGAGACACGACCAGATCATGAAGAACGAGGAGATGCAGAACATCAAGAAGATTATGGGTCTTCAGCACGTGAAAGATTACACGAGCACTGCCAGCTTGCGGTTTGGCGTCTTATGATCATGGCCGATCAGGTATGCTCGCCCTTCTTCGCCCGGAATATTTTACTCAATTTGCCCAGGATCACGACGGTTCGCACATCAAAGGTTTGATCATCAACTTCCTCGACCACTTCTATCCTTCGCTCCTCAAGCTTGACGACTTCCTCGTCGAATTTGTGACGCCCATCGTCCGAGTAAGTGACTGCATTTTCCTGGTATGTTCTGGGTTGACGCTGTGCCAGGTAACGAAAGGAGCGAGGCAGCGGAAGGATTTCTTCACGATCCCGGAGTACGAGCAATGGGCGGAGGAAACTCCCGACTCGGCGAAGGGGGATGTCAAATACTACAAGGTCCGTGAAATAGGTCTTACGATGTTACGGCGTGCTAACGAGTACTGTCCAGGGGTTGGGGACGAGCAAGGATTCGGACGCTCGCGACTACTTCAGCCACATGGAGAAGCACATGATTCCCTTCGCCCGTACGCAAGACGGCGACAGGGAGCTCATTGAGCTCGCCTTCAGCAAGAAGAAGGCGGACGAGCGCAAAGAATGGCTGCGCCAGTTCAAGGTATGGTTCTTTCCCCTTTGACCATGCGATGGACTCATTGCTGTGATATTACTTAGCCCCGGAACGTACTTAGATCATCGACTGGAAGAGATTCCGTACTCCGAGTTCATAAACAAGGAGTTGATCCTGTTCTCGATGGCCGACAACATCCGTTCCATTCCCTGCGTAGCCGACGGCCTCAAGCCTGGTCAACGGAAGGTCATGTGGGATTGCTTCAAACGCATTATGAAGAAGGAAGTTAAAGTAAGTGTCGCCTTGTTTTCTTACTTGCTTTGTCCTGACCAGATCCAGGTCGCTCAACTTATTGGTTACATCGTGAACATGCCGCATACCACCACGGCGAAGTCAGTTTGGCCCAGACGATCATCAATTGGCGCAAACGTATGTGGGCAGCAACAACATCAACCTGTTGGAGCCGAACGGACAGTATGGTGCTCGCGACCAGGGAGGCAAGGACCATGTGTCTGCCCGTTATATCCACACGCTGCTGACCCGCATTTCGCGGGCCATCTACCACCCGCATGACGACCCCCTTCTCAATCAACAGAAGGATGACAATGGTCGTTGAGCCAGAGCGTTCCCTGCCCGTCGTCCCGTCAACGGAGCGGAAGGTATCGGCACCGGTCAGCATTGTCACTTGCCCTGCGTTTTCTGGCTGTAACTGACTGGCGTTTGCAGGATGGAGCACAAACATTCCGCGCTTCAACCCCGAAGAAATCTTTGCGTATCTTCGCTGGCTGGCGAGGAAATGGTGTCTATGCGTCCTCGGTGGCCTGGGTACCGAGGCGAGATTACGGCCACCGCCAAGAACAAGTACGACGTTGTTAGTGTCGTCAACAAGATCAACGCTACCACCGTTGAGATCACGGAGCTGCCCATACACAAGCGGACGACGACTTGCAAGGTGGAGCTCGAGTCCATGATCGCTGGCAAGGAGAACGATGCGGGAACGACCAAGGTTTGCTCCGTGTGTTGCACGACTACAACGCACTCACTGACCATTTACGCAGGAGTATAAAGAGCACCACGAGAACGTGCACTTCGTCATCACGATGGACGCAAAGCAACTCGAGAAGGCGGAAGAGAAGGGGCTGACTGAGTTCTTCAAATTCACCTCGAAAATCCAGACGTCCAACCTGATCTGCCTTGATTTCGGCGGCAAGATCAAGAAGTCCAACTCGCCGGAAGAAGTCATCGAAGACTTCTTTCTACACCGTCTGTTTGGCGTACATACTACCAGAAGCGCAAGGTATTATCTCAGCGCTCTTTTCTCTTGAACCTCGCTAACATAGCAACCTCTAGGACCACTTGGCTGGCGCGCTTCAAGATGCCTTCGAGAAGTTGACGAATCAGGCCCGATTCGTCAAGATGATCGTCGACAAAGAGCTCATTATCAACAGTCGCAAGAAGGCCGAGATTATCGTCGACCTCAAGAGACACCAATTTCGGCCATTCCCCAAGATCAGCAAAGCGAAGGAGGCTGGGGAGCAGGAGGATGCCTTGGAGCAGGAGGAAGAGGACGCTGGTACATCGCACGGCAACTATGATTACCTTCTTTCGCTATTTCGAGCCTGATGAGAGAGAAGGTATGCAGCCTTGAGTTATGTGCAACGACTGCCACTAACACTTCTGGGCCAGATCGATAAATTGCTGCAGACTGCGGCGGATAAGGAGCAGGAGTTACTGGCACTGCTCAAGATCTCGCCAAAGGAGATGTGGCATACTGACCTGGACAAGTTCATGGCTGAGTGGGAGGCAAGTGACTTCTTCCGCTTTCGGTTACCCGTTTAACCCTATTCGCAGGCTTTGAAGAAAGAGCTCGAGATCAAGAAGCACTTGGATGCCAATGGGAAGAAGATCAAGCGGAAACAGACCACTCTCAAGACCCGAAAGTCCATCGGTAAACACGCCGACTCTGACTCCCAGGACGATTTCCGGCCCATAAAGGCCGCCCCGAAACGCAATCTAAGCGACCCGAGCCTGCTGCCAAGAATGATGATGATGACGATGACGACAACGACGAGCCTCCGCCGCCCGAAGAAATGGGGCCCGCCCAGCTTTCGAACGACGACAACGATGACATGGATGTTGACGACGCCCCACCGCCAAAGAAAAAGGCGCCGGCGAAAGCAATTTCCATCGATTCGGATGACGACGATGAACCTCCCAAAGGCAAAGGGAAAGCAAAGGCTGCTCCGAAGCGCAAGAGGTGCTTTTTTGATTCTCATTTAGCCTTGCCCTCCCGCTCACCGGTGTTCAGTTCATTGCAGCCTTGACAGCGCCATCGACAGTGATGACGAGCCTCCGAAGAAGAAGAAATCTTTGCCAGCGCAGCCGATGACAGACTTCTTTTCCAAGGCTGGGCCGTCCGGTGCCGCCAGCAAACCTGCACCGCGAAAGATTTCAAAGAGCATGAAGCCTGCCTCGCCGCCCAAACCAAAGAAGGTGCCGCCAAAGAAGCTCGTTAATAGGGTGCGTCCCCTTTCCCCCCTCTATTCCTTTCCTCACCTTTTTCCTTAGTCGCCTTTTCGGTCCATGGACCTGCCATTCGACACGCAACAGATCTGGCGCTTTAATTTCCCCCATACAGACTCCCCCGCAATCTGATAATCAAAGTTCATATCCCTCAGTCCGCTTGGGACCTCGCCAAGAGCGCAAAACTCCTCTCCGTCGCATACAGAATGTCATCGGCAAGAATCCCAACTAGGAATTCGTATTGCCTTTTTGGGTCTCATGGAAGGTATGTAGACTCGTGGTGTTCCACCATTATTTCACTGAGTCTTAAAGGGCAGGTTAATGACCAGTACTTTCCCTGTGGTGGGCAGAAGTAGGCCAAAACAAAATAATATGTACTCATTTATATCGTGAGTCTGTCATGACAAACGCGTGCAAATGCTCTCAACTCACCACCATGCCCACTCTAGCGCAGGCTTTAATCGTTGTCACAAACTTCCTCTCGACACCGGAGGGCGCCGAAATTCTCGGGCTCATACTGGGGGGTGCCCTTAGCCCGACAGACACACAAGGGGGCCTCTATTTATACGAGGGAAATGGAGATATCAAGGCGGGCTTTGCAAACTCCCCCCCGCGTCGGCGACGAGAATGGGAGCGGCAGTGTGCCCCAGAAGTCCAGATATGGTGGCCCTTCTATTGGGAGGTACCGCATAGGAAGCTGTTTGGTATTTATGAATCAACCGACTCCACATTTTTTTCTAACGATTTGCAGAAAGAATTGTCCATAAGTACTTCAAGGCAAAGGGCGCGTGGAGAGGTCCGATACTCTGCCCTTACTGTGGGCGTCGCCACATCGAAAAGTTCGACCTCGCGCTTTGCGGTGGTCGCCAAGTAGTCTACTTCATCATCAACGCGTTCGTCTTGATCTTAGGTTGGCCCCTCAATATTCGGTCAATTCTATTCGCTCTTCCTCTTAATTCGTCTACTGAACCTGTTGACAGTTTTTTCTAAAGTAGTTCGCCTGTTTGTACATATGCAAGCGCACCGAAAGCACTGTATATAAAGTCGTTGCACCCCGATGTTTTCCCACCCTTTGGGCTCCGCCGAATAGCGTGCCCGCGCTGTTTTCATCTTCCGTCCCGCGCTCCGCTGCTATACACCTCGACTGTCAACCGCGACGCCGCAACGCCTCAATCGACAACCGGCGGCGGGAAACTCGACCCGCTGTTCGGCTGCGTACCGCTCTCTTTGCCGTTGGCTCGCAGCAGCAGCCGTTTGAACGGCTTTCAAGGGACCCAGACGATCTGAGCATCGACGCGAGGGCGCACTCCACCGCCCGATCCCGCTGAACGCGCTAACTAAGCTCGTCTGCTCCGCGCTGGATGCCGCCCGACCACGATGCTCTGTCCAGCGAACGCTGCAGCTCCCCATGATGACGCGCGCCGCCACGAAAACGAGCCTCGGCACTCGATGCGATCGCGCGCAAGATCCACCCGACCCGCTGCGTTCACGTCCACCACAGCCGCCCGGCGCGCGCCTCCCTCGCGGCGTATCATATATGCTGGAGCTCGCCATCGTCCCCTCGAGGCTCGCATTGTCGGCTGCACCGGCCCGGAGGACCGTGCGTGGGTGATATATCCATCGCACTCGCGCGCGCGCCGGCGGCCTTCCTCTTAACAGCACCGCTCCCTGGAGCCCGAGCGCACGAAGAGTCGCACGCACAATCCCCGCGCGAGTCTGCGCCGCATTCGTACACTGCGCCGCCTGAACGTAAGCACCCGCCCAGCAGGTCGCGGCCGTGGCTGAACGCGTCTCGGAACAGGATTCCGCGGACGTGACGGCGGAGACGTCGAGTCGCAAGGGCAAGGTTCTGTATGAGGTACGACAGGCGGCCGGGACGGTCGTGCACCCGAGCGGATTCAACCCCTCCACCCCCGCGGACGAGTTCGAGCACAGCGGAAACTGCACGACGGACTCGCATATCGGGCAGCAGCCGCTCGTCCTAGGCAAACGCGGTTTCCACACCACGGCAGTGTCGCGCGCGCAAGAGGTGCAGCTTGACTTCAATCCGGTGCTCGCGAAGCAGCAGCTGTCCGAAACCTTCGTGCCCCGCGATGTCTACACGCCGACGCTGGCGACGACGCCGTTTTGGCGCCCTCTGATCACCCTCACGACCTCGACCTGCCCCATCGCCATGACCCTCGTGCCGCTCGCCAAGGGCCTCCCCACCGGCCGCCCGTTCCACGACACCGACAACCACGACAAGAAATGCCGGATCCCCTACGTCAACCGCATGCGCTCGATGCGCATGACGCGCATCCAAAACCTCGCCGTCGAGATGGCGCAGACTCCGCCATCACCGTCGCACACTCCCCCGGGCCTGAGTGACGCACGACACAGCACGTTGTCCCCTCTTACCCACTCCGCTCCTACTTGCACCGACGCTGCGCGCGCGCACGGTAACCCCCTGGGCAGCACCGTTTTTTCGGTTTATTTAGGTCGAGTCTTGCGCGCGTTGACTTGAGTTTGTTGCGGTAGCATTCGGATTGCACACGCCCGGCTTGCGATTCCTTTGCATTGTACCCGTACTATATTTGACTTTGTAATGCAAAATGAACTAGAAGTGCAAACCGGGCTCGCTGCGACTCAGTTCTTGTCGGACTTGCCTTGCAAAGTCCCGGGAATTGGACCGACGGATCTCTAGCTTTCGGATATGTAAAAAGATTGGGTGCAATTGGGTGAGAACTGACTGTGAACGGCCTTGAGCGCATAAAACCACTGATGCCAGCTACAAAGCTGGATCCCGAGACCCTGTTGCTTCTTCAAATTCCACAGATTTTTGAGAGAGCCCTCTTATATTGTATTTGAATCAGACTGCCAAAAAACTGGGGCCTCAACGGTAATACAACGAGTGTGGCGTACGCTTTACAGGTGAGTGTGACGCTCTGTCACAAATTCTCTCAGGGAGCCAATGTCACGCATGTCCCTGCCGCCGCGGTTCCACTGCGGTTTTTCCCCCAGAAATTTGTGTAATGGCATTGTATATGTCGTCTGAACAGACCCTGCAAGTTTCATGACAATCCGCTGCCTCAAAAATGGGGTGCATCGAATTTTGCGGTCCCATCAGGGGAATTTTGTGCTCGGGCCCTGCCCATCCGTTACTGCGACCTTCCACTGGATCGTGTTTACTGGTATGGGATATTGCGGGCCCTCGCGCCGCCGTGCCTGTGGGAGGTTCAACGTTCCGCCTCTTTGGCAAGAAATGGTGGGCGGGCAATAGATCGTCTTTCTATGCTTCCAATAATTTACAAGGACACTGCGACGGGGCAAGCATCGTCTACATTTGTGGCGCGACGTCAAAGGGGACGAATCGTGGAGTCTACGACCCCGAGCAAGCTGGAGGAGCGCGACGAGATGGGCCGGCTGGAAAAGGTATGACCCTTGCCGCTTCGCCGCGATATTTTCTGACGTCGCTGCAGCTCGTCAAAAAGTACGAACGAGGCGACCTCCAAAAGTCCGATTGGCTTGACAAAATGGCCTGGCGCAAGATAGAGGAGGTTCACGCTGCGGAGACGGCCAAGTCCGAGAATCTCGTTCTGTATATCGATCTCCCCCGTTTCGACTTTCCCGTCATATTCAGCGAACCAGAAGCCCCAACGGCGTCCACCTCCGCACTTCTCCCGCAGGTTTCGCAGCCACCGCTTCCTACCTCCGTTTCCTCGTCCTTCACAGCTGAACCCCACCTCTGGGCAATCATTGACCCGGACGTTGCGCGAGAGAACCCTGTTGAGGACAAGCACCGTCGTCTTGTGCGAAGTCACCGGAGTAGTCCGTATGACCGCGAGCTCAAGCCCAATGCGAAGATTCGGGACGAACTTGGCGTATGTCTTCTCATGTTGGCGTCGCTTCTCCCAACTAACTTGTCCCCAGGAAATCCTCAATTATGCTCCTAGTTAAACTCGGAGGAGAAGGACCTCATCTGGAAATTCCGGTTCTACCTCGTGCGCGACAAACGCGGTCTTACAAAGTTCCTGAAGTCTGTAACATGGTGCGACTCGTCTGAGGTGAAACAGGCAGTCGAGGAACTGCTGCCCCAATGGACGGAGATCGATACCGACGACGCGCTCGAGCTATTGGGGCCTGGCACCGTGGACTCGCGTGTGCGTGCCTTTGCTGTCCGGCAGCTAAGCAGAGCAGATGACGATGTATTATTTGAATTTATCCGGTGGCTTCGAATCTGTTCTGATTTTTTATTTCAGGAGCTGCGGTTATATCTCTTACAATTGGTGCAAGCCCTCAAGTTCGAGAGCGCTGCGACGGACCAGAGGTCATCGCGCTCGACCGCAACAAGCGCCATCTCCTACGACGACAGCGGTCTCACAGACTTCCTAATTACGCGCGGTGTCGCAAATCCAGTCCTGGGTAACCGGTTGTACTGGTACCTCATGGTCGAGGTCGCACTGGAGGACCGTGTAATGGCAAAAATGTACGGCCGTGTGGTGTTCCGCTTTATGGGCAAGATCCTCGAGAGTGAGGGCGGCTCGGAGCGGCGAGAGCTGATGCGGCGACAAGGCCTGCTTGTCGACACGCTGGCCAAGCGCGCGCGGGAACTGCGAATGTCGAAAGACCCGCGACCCAAGAAGATTGAGAAACTGCGTGCGATGATTACGGACACCAAGAACAATCTGGCGACGATGCCCCCGCTGCCGCTTCCCTTAAATGCTGCGATCGAGGTCACGGGCATCGTCGCGGACCAGTCATCGGTGTTCAAGAGTAACCTGTACCCGATGCTGCTGTACTTCCAGTGCTCCGACGGTTCGACGTTCCCAGTGATCTTCAAGGACGGCGACGACATGCGGCAGGACCAGCTGGTCATCCAGCTCTTCACGCTGATGGAGCGGCTACTTCGCAAGGAGAACCTGGACCTGAAACTGAGTCCGTACGATGTTCTTGCTACAGGCTCGCTTCAGGGCATGGCTCAGTTTATCCCTGAGCAAGACGATCGCGGCCATCGTGAGTGAGCACTGGTAACCTGCTTAACTACCTCCGCGTGAGCAACCCCGATGCGGGGAGTGTTGGCACGTCGGGAGTCGAGCCAGCGGTTATTGATACCTTTGTGCGTAGCTGCGGTACGTTGCTCTCAAGGTGTTGATTGAGTAGCAGTACTGATTTTACTCTCAGCTGGATATTGTGTCGTTACTTATCTACTCGGTGTGGGTGATCGACATTTGGACAATCTACTTCTCGTCCCAGACGGTCATTTCTTCCACGGCATGCTTTCCCCGTCTCTCTGTGTTTCACAAGCTGACGGAATTTGTTTTAGTTGACTTTGGCTACATCCTTGGGCGTGACCCCAAGCCCTTCCCGCCACCGGTCAAAGTCTGCAAAGAGATGGTCGACGGAATGGGAGGCGCGCAGTCCCCTCACTACGCGCGCTTCAAGAACTTTTGCTTCACGGCGTTCACCATCCTGCGCAAGAGCGCGAACCTCATCCTCAATCTTGTCGCGCTCATGGTCGATGCCAACATCCCTTCATACTCGCATGTCTTCCTTAAAATCATTCTCTACTACGTTTTTATATACTCTACTTTCATCCCTCTCATCTTGCGGCGGGCGCTGCCCGCCCTTCTGCACGACTTGTCGTTTGATACGGGGCGGTTTGAGGCAACGGTACAGGTTGAAGGTGTGTACCTGCTGCTCGTGATAAGTAGATTGTGCTCGAATGCGACTTGGCACCCGAGTTCTTGGGCATGTCGGCGCGGAATTTGAGGGACTACAGCCCGGGGCGTTGGAGTCGGTGAAGGAGGCAGACGGCTGTGATACGCAACGCATGAGCGAGCGATTGAGTAGGAATAAGGTGAGCGGGAACGCGTGGGGCTCCGGCGCGTTGCGCGGGAGCGGGGTGGAAAAAAGAAGGATGTGTATGTACCTCGTCCTCGACCGAGTCGGTATCCCAATCTCCTTCGTCGGTCGCTGGCGGAGATCGCGATTGACTACGCGACGCACAGGTGCAGAGCCGATGGGCGAAGGAGAGCGAGGCCAAGCTGTAGACGATTATGATAGTTTGGGCGCGAGCGGGCATGAGACGGTGAGGACGTTGGCGATGGCGGAGACGCATAAACAGAGTCCAGTTGTTGAGAAAAGAGCGCGCTTCGACTGCTCCAGAACGTCTTGACCAAATGTTGGGACAAGTCGCTCAGGAAAGAGTTATTACTGCATGTTGTATGTCATCCACAATGACAACGTCGCTCACGGCACGGCACAGCCACACATTTTTGTTCGACTTCTACTATCTAGCCGGGTCAAGCGCCTCTGAGTATGGCCTTGGACTCTGTCAATTGCTTCACTCGCTCGCCATTATTTCGTGACTACCCATGGCGCTCTGACTCGTTCATCGACGGTACCTGGGCCAACGATGCCTCCAAAGTCGACCAATTCAAGAACTTTGCCAAGTTCTTGGAGAAGCTGGACCAGAATGCCTTTCCCCGAGCTGATTCATTGGACTACGATAAGGCAACCCTGCGGGCACTCCTGGGACTACCAAATGTCCACAATATTCAGGTGCAGGGCATTGGCCTCAATTCGAAGGCAGTCTATGCTTGTTGGACCACACTGCTACGCTTTCAGGTTCTGGACCTTCTTCTTAGTGTCAGGAACGGGGTTTCCGATGTACCGAGCCCCGTCTGTCCCCCTCCCACTGGCGAAGGTCCATCTTCCGTGAGTTGAAATGCTCTTGGCATGTAACAACATCTACAACGCCTTCGAACTATTTCCAGCTTCTCAAAGCCCTCGCCAAGTGGCCGGAGCATTTGCAAATGCTCAAAAAGGCCCGGTCGACGGAGAAAAAGAAGAGGGAGAAAACTGCCACGCAAACCCCAGCCCAGGTGGAGGAGGATGAAGACGTTAATACCACGTTTGAGGCCATTGCACCAGTCCAGGTACTCTCTGGAATGCGGGGCAGAACCCTCACCAGTAAAACCTACAAGAACATCCAGGCTATGGGAGCGGCCTTGATGTGGGTTATGGAGGTATGTGCGGCATGTGCTTAAATCGACCTCAAACTAACCATTCCTATCCTACAGAGCCGGGCTTTACCTGATGAGGTTTGGCCAGGGAATAAATTCGTCGCCGAAACTTATACGGGGTACAATCACAGTACATTTTTTTTGCCCTAGCTGACATGATGGCATAGCATGAACGACAGTGCAAAGGGCAAGCTGAAGAGGATGTTCAATGATCTTACCCTCACCGACCTGTTACGGCCCTTATCGTACGGCCTAAACTATGCCTTTGTCGCTGTGTTCTGCAACTTCGACCTGCAGAATCCGTATGGTAATCTGTTGAGTCAATACCAGGTACAGATCAACTTCCTACATTTTGTGTGTGGTATTGACAATCCCCTATCCAGGCTCGATCATTCATTGGGAGGTATCGGACGGCAAGATTGGCCCATGTCGAGGACGCGATCATCTCAGTTATTCGTTTAGTTGCAATCGGCGAAACCGCTGAAAGTGCGATGGACGCCTTTTTTGAGCCTGCTATGGAATTAATACCCTCAGATGAGGCAGGAGACACCAGCCTCTTTGATGGTGAATTCCCTATCTTTGACCCAGCACCAATGGACTGACGACGGATTCAGTACCCGAGGATGTAGCTGTCCCAAACTCTTCCTCGCCTCCACTTCCACCTCCACCTCCACCTCCTACAGCCCCCGCTCCTTCTTCTCCTACAGCCCCCGCTGCTTCTTCTCATGTAGTCCCATCTCTTGCTCCTGTAGCCACACTTCCTGCTCCTGCCGCCCCAACTCCTGATCGACAGAGGGGACCTATCAGTAGGGTTGGGCACGGGTTCGGGTCAACCCGGCGGGTTTCCGGGTCGGGTTGACCGGGTACGGGTCTCGGGTTGATGATTTTCCAAACCCGGAACCCGCGGGTTGCCCCCGGGTACCATAAACGGGGTCCAAATTGACTGTATTACAGTCAATGTCGTGAGTTCATGCATAGGAGCAGTTCTTTGAAGGCTAAATTCACCCACAGGGTGATCAGTTTCTCTTTAACACAGTGTTTAAAGAGGTGCCAGACATCGGATCGTCGATGCCGATGCTCGGATCACGTCCGGCATCCCGTAGCCGAGACCCGTATTGAACCCGTAAACCCGCGGGTTCGGGTACGGGTTTTGCGGGTACGGGTCCGGGTCGGTTGGTTTGTACCCTAACCCGTACCCGTGCCCAACCCTACCTATCAGGCCCCGAACGTTCCCTCCTAGACTCGCACTTCCCAGCAGTGTGCAGCTACGCTCGAACAGAACGCTGGCCATCGGTTTAGCAACCGGCTTATGCCAAGGCATCTCCCATCCGGGCTCTGCACCACAGAATCAGGCACCTGCCTCGTTGGGTGATGCCTCTTTAGGCGACGATGGACTATACCACTTTCCAAGTCTTATTTGGTCCGTCACATCGTGCACACAGCCTGGAGATACCGAGCGCGAGAAGGATTCGGTGCCAGATCGGGTGCCTCCCTCACCGAGCGCAGATGTGACTATGACCTCAGGGGAAAATTTTGACTCTAGGGATGAAGAGGTAGCGCATGAAATGGAAACTGTAACAGACGACAACGCTCCTGCAAAGCTTCTCGCCACGCCTCCCACTTTGTCCTCCTCTGTCGATCATGCTCTTCCCACCGTTGAAGACGCTACACTGCTTGAAATACCGGAGCAGCCACCTTCAACTTTACCGGACCTGGGTGGCCATGAAAGGGGGCTGATAGATGGCGACACGCTTACTGCGGCGAACGGTGAGGACATCGGGGAGAAGACCTGCGGGCCTACGACCAAGGGTCATCAAGCAAACATGGACGAAGATGTTTCAATGGATCCTGGCTCTCCATTGGCTTCTCTCACTCCAAGCGTGGGCCACTCTTCTGAGGATGAACTTGAGGAGAATTCATTGAACGTCGAAGTGGGCAAAGTGGGCAAAGTGGGCGAATCTTGCAAACTCCGTCAAAGTTCACGTTTACTGGCGGCTGCTGAAAAGGCTGCTGAAAAGGCTGAGACAGAAAAGCCCAGTACCAGTGGCTCTTGTGCGAGCGAAAAGCCCCATACCAGTGGCGCTTGTGCGAGCGGCTCTCGCACAAAACGGAAAGCTAGTGAACAACAAACTGACTCGCGTCCAAAAAAGGCCAAGATAGACCACTTGGTGAGCATTCCCATGGGCACGATGAATTCTACTTGATACTGTCGTAGGCTGCTCTAAGACCGGACCTCAGTGAGGTAGAGAAGGATCCACCGAAGGTAACCTGTAAACACTCGCTCGTCGCTGTGCTGACTTGGGAAAAGAAATCCGACAGGACACTTACAATGCATGGCTACCGGCCCGCTGGGGATTCCTTGCGAACTGCGGATGTCAAGCTGCATGTTATCTCAGTAAGTTTGTTCTCGCGTCAATAATATGACTGTGCTCATCGCTTCAGGAACATGCTGAGCGACCGATGCTCGAAGGCCTTCAGCAATCAATGGATGCTATAAACAACACTTGTGTGAGAAACGGAAAGCACTTCCGACACCATGTTCCTGGTAAACTGCCGACGCGGCCTCCAGCCGCCGATGAGTTCGACCTATATGTCATCGGCTTGAAAGACTGGACCAACCTCTCTAGCAGCGAACGCGTAGCGCTGTGGGGAACGGGATGTGATATATATGTTGCAGGTTTGACCATCGGTGATCTGTATACTGATGTTGGGGAGCGGCTCCGCTGCCTGCACAGACTTGACGAGCCTATGGAGGTCCAAGGTGTGTACGATACCCCGATGGCAATGATGTTCATGACCTTTGTTTCCCAGTTCCTGGTCTCCGTAAACCAGTGTACGACACAGAGGATGTCAGCAATGATGACGAGGAGGATGATGGCGATGGCGGCGATTACACAAAAATCAATCGCACTACAACCCTGCGCACCTTTCTTGAGCACGCAGAGCGAGAGGATGGTATTGTTTTGAATGCATTGAAACTACCTTCTTCTAACTCAACGCAAAACAACCCCTTGTCTGGCACGTAAGTAGTTCTCCATTCATACAGATTTGCAGATACATTCAAAACGTAACAGCGGGCTGGACTTGGAGGATGTGGCGTATCGCCAAACGAAAGGGATCGCCACATTTGCCACCGAAGCACTTCCAATCGAACAATTATACTGGGAAATCGCCGGCACAGCCCATACTGTGACTCTTAGGCATTATGACCCTACTGGGACCAGGATTCATGTTCGAGGACCGGGAGAAAAGCTGTGGCCGCGCAGGAGGAACCAAGACGTCGAAGATGCCGGTGCTTTCCAAGATTGGGATCCAGACAAGCCGGATTTCTCGTCGGTAAGATACGAAGGGATAGTACTGCCCCCGGAGGGCGGGACACTGTGAGTGCATCTAACCAACATGATTATCAAAATTTCTGATCGGGGTCAAAAGCCTCATGCAATCCAAAGAGCACATCGTTATAGGATTAGCCCCAGAGGAGGATGGACTCACTCCTCAGATCGACCCGCTGAAAGCGACATTGGTCACTGGGGGGCATTTTTTTGCAGCCTCGACGATGAGACACTCTCTCTGTGTTCATCTTCATCTCGTCATGATGGAGCATGTTCTAACGAATGTGGATGCTGACGGACAATGGAAGATATTTGTCCGCATCTGTGCTTTCTGGCTAAACGTGACACAGAGTACGTGCATCCACGGTTATGCCGTCGTTGTTTGCTTACTATTATCAGATTGCCCTCACGAAGACCGGCAATCCCTTCGCGCATACATCCCCCGACTCGATGAAGACGACGCGCGCGGTTGGACGGACATCGTCTGCCTTGCCTGTGTCATTCTCCTTGCGACATGTTTTGATAAACGGCATTATCAGACGACGGGTGTGCCTGATATAGAGATGCTTCAGAGGGAACAAGTATGCAAGATGTACAAAGACTGGCGGCAATGGTTCTCCCAGAACTATACGGGCATCCGGGATGGAACACAGATTGATTGGGAGGAGGATGTGTTTTCAGTAAGTTCATCATCATACAATCACGATAAACGCGATAAACGCTGAGAACCCGGCAGCCTCTTCTCCTACATTTGGCAGGTATTCTACTCGACTACCACGAACGCGAGGCGATATCCGAAAGCTCAGGATATGATGTGTTGCTGAGCGTCCCTCATGCGGAACTGAAATCCCATGTCCACAACGCCTTGCAGAAATATCGAAGCGGGCTGGGCGCAAGATTGGACAGGTACAAGATTGGTCACACGAGATTCTTCCTCTTCGCTGGGTCAGACATACGAGTTAGCAGACACAATGTATAGGACTTGAATGATAATCGGACATGAACCTTCACATCGACACCGTGTTCGAGAAGAGGATGCATACTTGATTCATAACATGGTACCTTCATACATGGATCGGGAACTACTGCAAGACGGACTGTACAGCAAGTTGTCGTCCTTGCTCTAACGGCGGCCCTTGCTCCAATGGTGGCGCTCAAGAGTGGCAAGATATTCGGAGACCACCCTCGCTTTGGCCGGGTTACTGGCAGCCTGGATCTCAGCAAATCGGAAGCAGATGGCTGCGATCATTTTTTGGGCGTAAGTCAATGTGCATGCAGGAACCGAACGGTCCTCGGGTGGGGGATTGCGACTAGGAGAGAAGAAATGGTCAGAGATCATCTCGTGTGGTGTTAATCATAGCCATACCGGTCCCCGATCCAGCCAATTAATAAGATAGGCCAATTCTCCGGTGGATCTTTGCGAAAAAAAGATTCGCCAGGGTTGATGTGACCTTTTCGTATAAGATAAGTGTCGATACCTTGCGACATGCTGACAAAAACACCGGACTTAAGTTGTTGTACTGGGGAGAGCAAAGTACCGTACTGCATGTATGCTTTAGTCGTATGGTCCGTGACGCCTGGCGAGGCACTTGGAACGATCCCTATCTCCGCACCATGGCGGGCTTGATCTTCCTCCGCCGGGCCATTAACCATGTTGATGTTGATGTGGTCGAAGACAAGAGGATTGAGTGGCATGGGCCCAGGATGTAATAGGTATGCACGCCGGGAGGGAGGGAATGAGATAGCAAAGAATCAGGAGTGTTTTGTAAGGAGTGTCTTGGATCGCCACAAAGGAAAAGTCCGATGTCAGGTACACTTTGAACATCGACGTGTCGTGCAAAATAGATCCAGGACTGATTTGTTCGCCTTGAGCTTGAGTATTACGCCCCGGTGGTGATTTTACTTTGCCTGCCGGCGCAGAACGTCAATTGAGTGGAAACAAGCTCCTCACCGGCATCACCCGGATATTGCCCAGTATCGCCTGGCCACTTGAGTATTGCCCGGTATCGGTTGTCCTTCAAAATGTCTGCCATGTATCTCAGTGCAGAGATCTTGGCAACTTGTAATCAAGAGCGTCCGCTATGTAAGTAATGATACAAAAAGTAGCCTGATGGCAACAATTTCTTTCGGAATTACCCGGCAGCTGGCGGAGGGAGGCATACCACAGCCACATACTGATCTGGACCCGCTCGAGCTGACTCATCGTTCCCCCCACGGCGCACCCTGCCATTTCGCGCTGCCATTTTGGCTCGTACGCTGCGCCCCTGCTGCCGAGTGGTTCGCGTCTTCGTGTCTGGAGCTCATCGACGACCAACTTTCATCTGCGTAGAAGAGGCGCCACCCAGCACACCTGCTGTTGGCCCCCCGCCCATGCCTCCCTCGCACGCCTTCACCCACGCCCGCGTCACCTGTCGGACGAATCGTCCGCGTTCTTCGACCCATCCGACGCTGAAGAAGATATCTTAGGAAGAGGAGAACCCCCACCGCGACAGCGTCCACGTCAAGAGTCGCCCGTCGCTGGACCTTCACCCTGTGGTCTATCTCTCGTAGAACGGTCCTCGCCCGTGCCCAGTCTTCTCGCCACCTGCGCTTGACCCAATTGCATCTCCTTTCCTTGCGTAGCCTGCCGCGTCTCCCAGCCTCAAGCTGGAGCCGAGCGGCTACGAGTGACTGCTCCCGCCCACTTCGACTACACTCACGCACACTCCCCACCCAATGCAGACTGCCGCCTGCTCTCGCCTTCACCGTCATCGTTTTCCTCCCCTTCCCTCCGCGAGCCCACGCCCCTCCCCACACCGGTCTCGATAGAAGAGAGCTCGACGAGTTTGTGGAGAATGCAGTGCGCCGTAGCACCCCACACGGAATGTGTATTGGTGCATGCACGAGGATGCTTGTGCTGAAGCTGGCTGGAGCGTGCTGAAGCTGGCTGGAGCGTGCTGAAGCTCGAGCGAGGGTGAGCCGGAGCGGGAGCGGGAGCGGGAGACCCTAGAAGAGGGGGAGGGGCTACCAAGGCGGACAAGACGCTAACCAACGCCATTCTATCATCCTCGTCGCTTGCTCACATCTCCTCTTAGAATCAATTCGGCTTGCTCTCGGCTCAAGCTTGGTCGGCGCTCCAATTTCCGCTCTTTCACTTCATTCTCCAGTCAACCCTGCCCCGTTGTTGGATACAACGCCCGCCGCAGTCAAAGTGAATACGACGAGTTCATACACGCGACTGGGACAAGGGCGCTGTCGGTGTAGGATTCCAGACCTTTCATCTCAATAATTTAGTGTGTGACTTGAATCGTTGACCGTTTTCTGTCCTGGTAGTCATTCCAGTTGTTAGGATGTTGTCATAGTAAAGCAAGCGCGCGACGGCTTTTTGTATTGCAAGATAATATAATATATACAGGATTCAAGGAGAACTGCGAGTGAGAGTCTATGCTGCGCTTCCCGTTCCCAAGCTCTTTTCCCTTTTTTTTCTCGAGGTCGTGATATTTCTGGGCAATCTTGATGGGGTCCGTCATGATTCGGTTATTGTATGAAAACACGTTGGAAAACGTGTCGCCATACTGTGCCTTGGCCTTATCCACAACGGCAAGCGCCTTCACTTTACGGACCTCTCGCAGGTCGATGACTATGCCTGGGAGGCTGTGCTTTGGGTATTTAGTCCAAAAGGCCACGGTCTTTTGCTCCTCCGTGCCGGTAAATTGGGACCATTCGTCGACAATGCTCTGAAGTGGTCAATTCAACGACCGACCACTTGGTGAATCTAAGACGGCGGGATATCTCACCTTGGCTTCTCCCCACTTCTTCTTCTGCCTTTCCCAAGCCTTGTCGACTTTTCTGTTGCGCTTGTACAACACATCCCAGTACTTCTGCGCGATGAAATGGCCCTCAATCTGGGGCAAGTCGGCTTTGGTCCAGGCGGTCGACTTCCAGTAAGTGGTCTCGTCATCCCACCTCGACAAGAGGTACTCCAGGTCGGTCTTGGGGCCACCAGGCATCCCCGTGAGGGCGATCTGAGGCGGCTGCTGGACCATGGCCAAGCTGAAGGTCACTTGTTTGCCGCCGGCTATCCTGAAGGTGCGACTCTCGTCCTCAGGCCCTTGACAAGAGGAAGAAACCGACGCTGGTACGTGAGGTAGAGGTGGTGTGGCAGCGGAGGAGGATGACGCGCGAGACATAGGCCGTGTCTCAACAGAGGAAGATGACGCAAGAGGCACTGGGCGTGTCTCAGCAGAGGAAGACAGCACGGCGGGGCGTGTACTAGTGGACGAGGAACACGATGACGATGACATAGAAGAACGGACCGTCGAATGAGAAGACGATGTCGGATGGGAGGACGATGTCGCAACGAGCGATACGGATGCAACGAGCGGCATGGACTCCTCTATGAGTCTCCCCTCACCAGGTGTAGAAACCGCGACGAACGGGTCTACAGGATCCACGAATGGATCGCCATCATCGGCAGCGGCCGACGCTCGTTGAGAACTGGCAGGAAGGCCGCCATTTTCGAGAAGACGACGAGCAGGCGAGGCCTCGATGAACAGGCGAGAAGGGGCGAGAAGACGGCCAGGAGATGTCATCTCCTGAGGGAAGGGTTCCTTGCCCATGTTCAGGTTGATGAGAACCTGTGCGAGGCCTCTCTGGAGGAGCCTAGTCTCGTTGTGATTGCGTTCCAGCTGTTCTGGGATGGAGAGGGTTCGGTCCTGGGCCTGTCATTCGTTACTATCAGCCGTTGGAGAGCAGATGGAAGAATTCACCTGAGAACAGGCTCTTGGATCCTCGTCCGGGTAGTTGGTGGCGATTTCACGAGCCTATAATCAAAATTAGTGATACTTGGAATGGAACACGGTGGTACAGTGCATACCCAGTCGAACAGGTTCAGAATATCGGCAGCGCTCCGAGTATCCTTCGAGCGCTCGGTAGGTAGTACGGCTTGGACCGATTCTGGGTCAGCGCGGTCACCCGTGCTCTCTATCATCTGCTTCAGACGCTTGGTTGATTCCTTGGTCTGGTTGGCATTGCGCGGCCCTCGTTGAGTTCTTCTGGCCCCAGTCTGCAGGCTGGAAATAGAAGGTTTAGCTAGTGAAAAGAAAGTGGGAAACAATAGGCTGGCTCACGTGGCTCGCCATTCTTCTGACTTCTTGCTGAACTCTCTCAGATATTCCTGGGCTTGAGTGATGTTCATGCTCGATGGGCAGTTGGCTCCCATACGTTTCGCTAGTTCTACAAGTTTCGTTTTGCCCACTTTCCGATTGCTTATGAAAGTAAATGAAATCATTGTTACTTTTCGCAGGTGCTAAATCTTACATAGCAGTTGGAATTTTCGTGTATTCCCCGCTCTCTTTATCCAATTCACCTGGAAGCTCGACGACCGAGTCGCCGTCAGCAATGAGAACGTCGGTGTCCCCGTCGATTTCGGTGTCCCTGTCCGGGTCTTGGGTAGTGGCCCGTCTCTTTTTGCTTGTGCTAGATGGAGGGTATGTCGACGGGATCGCAGAAGTACCCGGATGGCTTGGGAGAGGTTCGTTCTCCAGGGAACGACACCGGATCGGGGACGGGGGACCGACGTGCAAACCGTCCGGGCGGTAACACCCATCCGAGGGCAATGCCGGCAAGCCGCCAAGGGGCATAGGGCGCTGCGGGGGACAAGCCCTCGTGGGACTAGCGGTGAGTGCGCCAGGGGACGGGTCATGCTGATACCCGAAGGGGCGGGAGGATACGGATAAGGGTGTTCGTTCGGACGGCGCGTGGGGGACAGCACCATACGGGGCCCAGTGCTGAACGCGGCTGGGACGCCGTTTCCTGAACCGCTGCTGGCGTAGGGAGCCACTCTGAACGAGGAGGGAGCCACTCTGAACGAGTGGCAATGGGCATGGAAGTTACCCTGCGACGATGACGGATCCATGGAGCTAGGTTTCCGGGATACTATGCGGCCTGCGCGCTCACGAGGAAGTTCGGTTAGTCCAACTCTACGCCAAGGGTCGACGGGAGAGCCGCTATAGCTAGGTTCGTTTTGGCGGCCGTCCCATGCGTCTTCTTCTTCGGACGGACGGGCAGGGAGCAGAGCGGGGGCAGGGAGCGCAACAGAGGTCGCAATGGGGGGGTGCAGTGCAGGGTTCAAAGTGTCAACGGAGGCGCGTTGTGCCGTAAAGACACGCCGGAAGGGGTTTAAACGGGCCTTCTTTCGCTGGTTGACTTGGGCGCAGTCGTTGAACAGCTCACTGTCCTCGTTCTCGCAGCAGCTACAGCCGGGGCAGCAGCCGACAAAACAGGGACAACAGACACCGCAACAGCGGTAGTAGACGTTGGCGGCGATGATGACTCCAAGGACGGTCGCGCCCACTATGCAGATAGCGGCGATTGCGCCAGGCGAAAGTGGGGGCTGTGACGAATCGCCAGGGAACGGTCCAAGTCTACAAAATCAAAGCAGACCCAATATCAGTCACAGCGATTCGTATTTTACAGCTATTTGCGGAACTTAGGGCGCGGATCAAATTTTTCTCAAAAATGTTGATTTTGGCATAACAGCTGTATAACACTCAAATCTCAAGCAATCTCTTAAGTGTTTTGAACCATTCCACTCTGCCGTGCATTCCGCACCTGCATGCACCCAACGATCGACGATAATTACATAATATAGACCATATGCGGGAATTGGTCCGTTTTCGTGTATAACACTTCCTGTGTGAGCTAACGTGGTGTGAATCTTCCAATATCCTGGCATATAACATTTGGGATGATTATACAGATGCAAGGATGCTTAGAATATCCACCTCATGTCTAATTCCTTCTAATTCCTTCTAATTTCTGCCATCAGATGTTGAGCAATTGCACATGACCATGCCGCAAAGGTACTGGGCGGAGTAGCCAAAATCTGGGCTGACATGCAGGTGAGGAATACATGTAGGTGGGCCATGTCAAATTACTAGATCCCGGGCCCTACCGCGAACATGGTAGGCAAAATGCGTGAAAATACCGTATCTCAAACAGCGGACATGCCAGTGCCGCAAATGGAAAATCCAAAGCACCTTGCATCTGTGGAATTTCAAGGGGAAGAGGATGCGCCAATAATATCTGTATTCCGGTCAGAATTGGGGCCACAGCGAGCAAAATGGTGAAATCAATCAAAAACGTCCCTTTTTGGAAAAAAAACTGGCCGCGCCCTAAGTTCCGCAAATAGCTGTAAAGAAATTTAAAGAATTCCGAAAGAAAAATAAACATAAAAGACGAGGAGTCACAGGCAGCACGTGTCATCACGTGCCAAATACGTTGGAAAAGGGTCAACCAATCGGAAGCCGAGTAGAGCGTGACTCAAACGTCTTTTCCTCACAGGAAGTCACAGAGTGACTTCGGTGACTCGACCAGCGATTCGATCATGTCGCAACTCACAACTTGCAGCCACAAACGATGTCCATATACAATCACTGGGGACGGCGGTCAAAGATCGAAGAAATAAGGTGGCACGGAGGCCCTCAGTCACCACAGCTTTATTCGCCGTTATCTGGTCCAGTCCGCCGATTCAGGTGTATAACGGGCTCACCGCCGTGGCAGTAAGTACTGGTACCTCGAGAGATCTCGGTGATAGCTCACATCCGTGGGCTCTCAGATCCCTTTCCGAGTGTCTTTGATTTGAGGAAGAAAGATCAAGAACGGACCGTGCTTGCCTGTCAAACGGTTCGGGGTAGGCAACTCGAAGCCCAGCGCTCAGTTTCAACTCCTAATATGGCATTGCGCAACTCGCCGCGGGAGCATTCTCACTCGGCGCACGGTAGCACCGCCATACCATGTCCTCCTCCTACTATGATAACCTCATCTCACGCCTCTCTGGGGACTCTGACTGGGCTCCTCAAGACGAATCAGTAGGTACACCTCCGCTTGCACGGCCGCCAACTCACTTGTAGGAATATAGGCCGTGTTAGAGCCATATACTTATGTTACCTCGAACCCGGGAAAGGACATCCGAACGCAGCTCCTGGCGTCATTCAATACGTGGATTGACGTCCCCGCAGAGAAACTGGACGTTGTGGCCAAGATAATAAACATGTTGCATAACGCTAGCCTTATGTACCGGACCATCGTCGGTGTCTTCGTGTTTGGTCACTGACCCGATGTGTAGGGTCGACGACATTGAAGACGATTCGCAGCTGCGCCGTGGCAAGCCAGGTAAGATAGATCTCTGCTGTCTAGTTTGGATGAAGTCTTAATTCGCGCTCGAGTCGCCCACAAGATCTATGGCATCCCGCAGACGATAAATACCGCGAACTATATCTACTTCCTCGCGTACCAGGAACTCCTCGCTCTTTCCGGCGGTGAGGGCTCGGCCTCCTCGCACAAAGAGCTCGTCCAGATTATTACATGCAAGTTGTCTCTTGATGGTACTCCACCACCGCTGACACGCCCGCAATAGCGGAGCTCATCTCGCTCCACCGCGGCCA
Organism: Mycena polygramma; assembly: GCA_029449255.1. Taxonomy (NCBI): domain Eukaryota; kingdom Fungi; phylum Basidiomycota; class Agaricomycetes; order Agaricales; family Mycenaceae; genus Mycena; species Mycena polygramma. The sequence goes on from JARKID010000025.1 coordinate 532,431, forward strand.
GGGGCTCGAAATTCTCTGGCGTGACTCTCTGAAATGCCCCAGCGAAGCGGAATATATTGCGATGGTGAACAACAGTGGGTAATTCAGCCGCTCTCACCATCCCGCCACGCTCACCTGCGCTGCAGAGACCGGGGGACTCCTCCGCATCGGTATCAAGCTCCTCATGGCATGTGGCACTACGAATCTTGACGTGTCAGTCGCTTCTAGTTACATCAGGATGGCGTTCCTAACAATATTCTACAGCAACTACGTCCCGCTGGTTAATCTCATTGGCGTTTTTTTTTCAGATCCGGGACGACTATATGAATCTGAAGAGCGGTGAAGTATGTATCCACCAGCCTTAATACGCTGTGCTAAGTGCTCTGGGTAGTATTCTTCAAACAAAGGCTTTGCTGAAGACCTCACAGAAGGCAAATTCTCATTCCCCATTGTGCACAGCATCAACGCCGACACGAGCAACCGTCAAGTTCTCAGTACGTCGTCGAGTCATCCCGTTTCTTTTTTCCCACTAATCTCGAGTGCGTAGACAGCCTTCGCCAGCGCCCCGGAACGCCAACGCTCAAGGTTCACACCATCTCCTACCTCGAAAAGCACACTCACTCGTTTGAGTACACGCTGGCGGTGCTGCAGAATCTTGAGAATCAGACGCGCGCTGAGGTGGCGCGTCTGGGCGGGAACAAGGCTCTTGAGAAGATCCTTGATCTTCTCAGCGTGAGACAGTGATACCTTTGTGTCGTATCTTTAGTGCTGAAAGCATTGACGACTGTTTCGATCACCGTCCCCGCGGCTCGAGCTATGACCGCCGATGCGACCGCCGCGATCGTCCTTCTTCGTCTTGACGCATCAGATCATAATCGAACTCTTTCATAAATCAGCAGGTTCCGCCGTCCGACAGTTATTATGGCAAGGTTTCTTTTTTGGGGTTGGCCGTTTACTTTGCTGTCTGTTTGTTGATGCCACCAGTTACAATCCAACTTCTCAATCTGCAGCGCTCTCGCGGGCGTATCTTCGTGAGAGTGATGCCATGATACTTCTGCCGCAGCGCGGATAGTGAGGGGATACATCTCAGCTGGTCTACCCCACCCACATCGATATCCTCCACAACTATCATGGTGCTCAAAATCCACGGAGTTTGTCTGTTCGTTAGCATCTTGAAGACGAAACTCACCTACACTTGTCTCAGCATTCGAGGTCAACCTGTACCAAGCGTGTGGCTGTCGTTCTCCTCGAGAAAAATGTCAAGTTCGAGCTCATTCCGACGACCGACTTGAAGACCGACGTATACAAAAATACGATGCAGCCCTTCGGCCAGGTGCCTGTGCTCGAGGACGAGGGCTACTTCCTCTTCGGTTCGTGCTGTGACTCGATCACCGAATCGGAAGCTCATCTACCCGTCCAGAATCGCGCGCCATCGGCCGCTATATCGCGCTGAAGTACGCAGACCAAGGAACTCCTAACCTTATCCCCATCGGTGGCGATCTCCGGGTGACGGGCAACTTCGAAAAGGCCATGGCCATCGAGGCAACCCAGTTCACTGTAGCGGAGCAGCTTATCTTCGAGGCCGTCATCAAAGCGTGGGTGTTCATGTCTTTCTCGTCGATAGAGCTTTACTATGTACACCAGGATGGTAGACCCAAAAGCGACACCGGACGAGGCCGTGATCGCCCGGCTTTCTACGCAGTTCAAGGAAAAGATGAAGGCGTACGAGATCATACTCAGTAAGACAAAATACCTGGCCGGCGACGTACATTTTCACCACATGCATCTCGATTTTAATTCTCAAATCACCACAGGACGTCACCCTCGCAGACCTGTACCACCTTCCGTACATGCAAGCAGTCGTCAATAAGTTCGGCAGTGAGATCTTGGCCGACACGCCGAAGGTGGCGAGCTGGTTCAACGCTATCAGCTCGCGCAAGAGCTGGGCTGCGATCCAGGTCCAAGGCGAGGTCCAGTCCAACCTGTGAGCTTGGAAACTTCAAGTATTACTGTGTAGTATATAGCTGACCGATGTTATCGGCCCGAGAAATGATTGCAGTTTGATTTTCAACTTGGATTTGACAAACCTATGGAGGGGCCGATGTCTACTTACGGTTTGCGGCGATTGAGTACTGAGTCCCGGCGCAGATTCGGCTTCTTGCTCAAATCACTGTAGTGTTACCACCGGTCAGATTCATCTCAATCAATCTGATTCACAACGGGACACGCAGTGACAGCGAGCCTTGAAAGACCGCTCACCGTTTTTTCTCCCTCTCTCCAGGCTATTCCCTCTTTTGCCTCCGGTCTCATGCATTTCTCCTCGACCATGTTTGCTTTGGCCCTTTCTGGTTCTTTTGCAACTTCAATCGGGCCCATTGCGAATGTTCCCATTGTCAATCGGGTTATTGCTCCAGATGGATTCTCTCGCTCGTAGGCCTCCATCCAGACATCCGCTTCTATTCAGCCGATGTTCATTTATGTCTAATATAGGGCGGTTCTAGCAGGCGGTACCTTTCCTGGGCCACTGATCAAAGGCTTCAAAGCTAGTTTGACTTACTTCCAGTCACAATGTTTCTGAACGTTGTACAGGGAAACCGCTTCTTGCTAAACGTAGAGGTAGTTTTCATCGCACCTTGAAGACCCAATGCTTACGACAAATTGCTAGGACAAACTCACGGATAATACTATGCTGCGGTCGACGAGCATCCACTGGCACGGGATTTTCCAACAGAACACCAGTTGGGCAGATGGTCCTTCGTTTGTTACGCGTGAGAGGTCGCATTTCATTACCCCTCTGCCCAGGGCTCTAACATACGGGTGAATTTAGAATGTCCTATAGGTACCAGCACCCACCGTCAGTTTGTTGCTCGCTGAAAAAAAAAACATCAGCGGCCAATCACTCCTTCTTATACGACTTTGAGGTCCCAGGACAAGCGGGGACCTACTGGTACCACAGTCATCTCTGTGCGAATGTTCAATTTGCGATGTATATATTTTACTGAAATCTTTGACAGCAACTCAGTACTGCGACGGCCTCCGTGGTCCCCTAGTTGGTTAGTATTGCGAACCTGTCGATTGAACTTGCTCTCATTTGAACGAGCAGTTTACGACCTACTTGACCCCCAGCGGTTCCGTGCGCGCCCCGCTCTAATTGTAAAACACTGACCATTGACTGCATTCCCAACAGTCTACGACGTCGATGATGGTGATTCACGGCGAAGTTCGAAGTAATCGCAGTTGGAACCTCACGTTTGTTTAGAATCGACAATTATCACCCTCGCTGATTGGTATCATTCTCCAGCCTTAAGGTATGTTGTCTAAGCAGAACTTCGTATGCGTTAGACTTGCGCCATGTGAATTTTGTTCATGTACGAGCCATCCTAGAATAATGTTACATTTTCTACTCATTAAAAACATTTACCTTTCGATCTCCTTCCAGTGTATGCCATGTCGTTTGCGGCACAAGCGACCTAAGCACTGAATTACCACACCGCACGAATTCGCGAACGTAGATGCGTGGCTTCGTGCAGAGCGTCGCCAGCACGGGGTAGATGAGGCGGACAGCAGCGGGGCAGGGTTCGAGGAGGCGGTGGTGTGCTAAACGCTGAGGAGGGGCGCAGGGCGATGCTGGAGAGGCAGCGCAACAAAGATTGCATACATCGTGCGCATGACGCTGACGCCGTGGGGTATTGACTTAGCCTGGTCCAATGTCGCCGCGAGGGACTCCGAGGGACACCGAGGGTGAGTGGTACCAATCCGGGCGAAGGATACGACAAGGCGCTCGTTCAGAAGCGGTTTGGCGCAGGGCACGGCCGGGGGCGGGCGGGCGTATCCATATACACAATTGAAGAGCAGGAGGGGTGACCGAGCAGAGGCACCTCGCGTTGTCTTCGGTGTAGTGCGAACGGGAGGAGGCCGTGGAGCCGTGGGCTGCTGCAGTCGATGTCGATGCAAGGTGAAGACAGCCGACGAGCACTGCCGCCTCAAATAAAGTTTGATTACCAACGCTCTCTTGGCGTCTCTCGTCAATAAGCAAGATTCAAGTGCTGGACGTGGACACCGGGGCGTCACGGTGAAGGTCTGCGAAGATTGTGCGGTGTGTTGCAGAGGTGTGAGTGCTATTTCTAGTAGATTTCTGGTATTTTCTCTCCATACAGGCGCGAATGCTCCCCGGGCCCGACTCCACGCCGCGTGGGCCGCCGTGACCGCCGTCTACATACCTTTCAATCTATGACGTACACCGGTGCTCACAAGCGCGAGAGCCTCAGGCGCACAAGGGCCAGCCCGTCGGACGTGTCGACGTCTTCCTTGCTACTTCTGGTTGACTTCTGGCATCTGTGTATCTCTCGGTCTGCGCGTGAACTAGTGGGACCATAGCCCTCGCGCACGCTGAAGTTATCCCAGAAACACGCTCCTTGCCCCTGGTCTGGCCAACGTCGTACCCTTCGAGTCGTATATGTCGGAGTTATCTCAACGGCCGCTATGTCCGACTCTATCACGCGCTCGATCTGTTTACTTTTGCCATCTGATTCTTACGGGTATTGCAGGCTGCGCAAGCAATTCCTACTCCCCCTGCTCTTTCTTTCTTGTTCTGCGTTGCGTTCATTGAGAATTGGTGTAACTTATTCTCAGCTCATCATACTTGGCAAGTACATCGGATTAATTATTCGGACATGCACCTAATAAATGTTCGTAAACTGCTGCAGATATATCGCGAGCTCTTGCGGTTGCTGATGCGGTAACAACGGTCGAGCGGTGGCAGCCGGTCAGAAAACAAAGCAAGCACGTATGATATGTGCAGGCCACATTTCCAAGGTTTCTTCCTTTAGACGCTTCCTCACTGATAAGACTTGTAGGGTTTTGTCCCGTATATTATTGTACAACTAGTTGGTACCCGTGAATAAATTCACGGCCTTGTTTGCAGTTGGCTGTCCCAGTTTCGTAGTTCAGTTGAGTTTTGCAACAGGTCGATCCCAGTTGGGTTTTGCAACAGGTCGATCCCAGTTGGGTTTTGCAACAGGTCGATCCCAGTTGGGTTTTGCAACTGGTTGTTCCCAGTTGGTAGCTTCCTTGAATTTCCCGCTGTTTGTCTTGCGTCTGACAGTGTCCAACATCTCCTTGTGCGTCTCACATCCCGACATGTTGTGAGATTGAAATCCATGCTTCGATACTGTATGCCAGTGTGCCGGTTGTCGGTGCCGCATGTGCCCAGTGGCCGCCGGCCAATCGGCTCACTTGCCGAGCTCCGGTTCGAGGCCCGGCCACAACGGCTTGCGGTTCTCGGGCACCGTGGCCAAAATCTATTTGCGACACGCCGATGGACCAATCACGGTACAGTGGAACATCAGAGGAAAGTTCTGTAGCTTTGGGATTATATTATTCCTGGTACCGTTTACGGAACCAGGTCTCAAAGTCGAGAAGCAAAATCACCGATCATACAGATCAATAGCATAACAAACCAAACTAATTAAATAAATAAGCTGGCAATCAATCCCTGTATGGAAATGCAGTGCACACAGATAAGGCATGATAAGTGGAATAAATTCCCGAGAGTGCATTCAAAGCCCTCACACAATTACTCTATGCTCTTCCATTGGTCTGTGAATAAAAGCTCACCGAAGGCTAGGATTCGAATCAATGAACGCTGTCAGGGATATCTGGTTGAACCAAAGTTCAACGTTCAACTTCAGTTGCCAGCACGGCGAGTGGCAATTAAGCACTTTGCACTCCAGCTGGGATTATTCCAGGCCAATGTTTCCCACGGAGGAAGGTGAAAGGAAGCAGTGGATACTGCATCGTTACAATCGGGGTAGTCGTCTGTGGAAGACAAGTAACATTTCCACGTCAACCCTTAGCGCATTCACCATCTCTAACTGTCACATTGAATTCTTCGACATTGCAGTACATCCGGGCGTCTCAAACTGTCTCTGACGTCGCCAAAGACAAGGAGAGTCTGCTTTGGAATCGATCAACAAAGGTTTTTCGTCCGTAAAGACCGAGAACAGTTTCTACGTCAAGCCATCTAGCATCCGCCGGCTCAATGTGAGCTGGTCAATGCTTGCGCGCACGCGCAAGCGGCGACCGGGCAAATCGTTGAGTAGGTTCAAGTACAACAATAAAATGCCGCATGTAATCCCGAACAAGACCCCGAATGGACTTGGAATGGACAGGCAGTGGACAGTATCCACTGAGCCCCAGCAACGACCAAGAAAATTATTGAGCAACTAAATAGAACAGTGTATTCCCCAACGCAACAACAGTGCTCCAAGAAGAGGTACCAGGGGTGCCCGGAGGGCCTTAGTATATTATAGATACTGGGTGCCATGCGTGTTTTTTCTCTCCGCCTGTTCGGCCTGCCTGAATCTGGGACCCACTGACCCTGGTCGAACGTTTCAGATTAGGAATCGCATTGATACCCGTCCACAGCTGTTGTTCGAGAAGCGTGTTGCAGTACAGGTCGGCATATTAGCGTATCGCTCTCAGGCTTCCTCATTGAGCTACCCCGCTCCTCCTTCGCTGCCATCGCTTCGCTAGCTCATAGAGATGGGCGCCCGCCCTCATTTTCACCAATCAATGTGAATGTGTCCGCCGGTCGCCCCTGTCCCGCTTTGGTCGTAAAAGCTGTATCCGCCTAGCTCCCGGGCCGAATCTGTGGACATCTTCCTGATGCGAACAGGTCACCCCTGGGGATGTCTCCTGGACCCAATCTGGAAAGCTCAAGGACGTATTTACCGCCGGGGAATATTCGAACAAGGAGGCATCGGAGAGCCTCGCCGCCGAAGTCCGCTTAGCATGGGCAGAGTTAAGACCCGAAGGCCCAAGTCTAATTCGCGGTAATCAAGTCAACGCGAATTCATCGAAATATCGCAACAATAAACTCGTGCGATTCTCCTCTGTGCGCGGAGTCACTCGGAGCACACCGAAGTCGGTGTACGACTGACCAGTCGCAAGCTGAAGTCAGGTTCGGCAAAGCTACTCCAATCACTTGGCACAGGTAGTCTACTGGAATCTTATCTACTGTCGACTCTCCTTGGCGTTCACTTCGAGGCGGAGGTTTGTTCTTACTGCAGGGAAGAACACCATGATATCATCATCCTACAGCCCAGCGCGGAATATGCCTTCCAAGATTCAACATGATGCAGAATATTCGTCAACCGCTCGTAACTTCAACTCGGCCAGCCGGTATCTCGTCCCCGACGCATGAAACCCAATATATCCAGCCACAAATGCTCGAAACGACGCTAGCGCCTCTGGATGCGGAGCAAGAACCGTGAGCACGTTGTTATGCGCTTTGACGGCGTCCTCGACCAACTCGCGGAGAATGACTTGTTTCGGTTTGCCGCTTTGCGCGGCGAGGAATGAGACGCGATTCACCGACTCCCCGTCAAGCTCTTCCTTGTAGAATGAGAGTATGTCACTGAAGAATTTGACCCGCGTTTAACAGGATTGGGGTCCGGAACAGCTGAATGGCAACGCACTTTCCATTATTGATGAAGATCATGGCTTGCTGAAGGGTCTGCAAGAACGCCGGCAGCTCAAAGTTAGGTGGAAATATGAACAGCGTGTATGCTTCCGAAGCTCCGGACATGACCCGGGAGAAAGTTGGGTAGCCAATTGCGCTCGGGCTCATCTGGCGGTCTTCGTTAGGGATCGGACGACGTAACTTGAAGTCATTGGGCACGTACAGTCATTCCTTGTGTCTTGTGCCTTCATATAACGCCGGTGGTGAGTATAACCGCCAGATAAACAGGAGAAAGAGGACTCACTCGAGGGTCAGAGCGGTAACGGCATTCAGCGTAGAGGTCACCATGATATTCGACACCACTCTCTCAAAGTGATCCCCCAATTCAAGTAAAACTTGGGCGAAGCAATCGAGAACCGGGTCTGCTTGCGCGGCGTGTTCAAAGAAACGCTGATTGAACGCACTGACAGCCTCTATGTCCTGGTGAAAAACATCGTCGAGGTATATGCCACATGCAGTATAAATGGCGATGAGGACCCGCGTGGAGCGATTAGGGAGGTGAGCGTATCCTGTCGCACCCATCACAACCCCTCCTGCAAGATGGTTCGCAATGGTTTCTGGTGGCCAACCGCGCCTAACAGCTCCAGCGTAGCACTCGGCATAAAATTCCTTGTCGAATGGGGCCACAGCAGGGAATGGCTGGGATATTCCTTCCAGGAACGCTACAATAGCGTCCCTGGTAGGTGGGCTTTGCGTTTGGCCCATGATATGTTACGGGAAATCGGAACTCAAGATACTAAATCCTCGAATCTTGAAGCCCAGTTGACGTGAGATATATCCAGAAAAGTGAAGTGCGTGGAGGAAACAGCCTGACGTTCAATCTATCAATTTCGAGAGAATTGTTGCGAGAGGTGCACGTTCTCGACAGTCGAGTTGAATCACCGCGGCGGCGGCGGCCGGTTGGACTCAATGATAACATTCCGCGAGCAACGGCTCGAGGCATATCATAATGGAAGGGTGAGACCATGCGCACATTTTGATTTGTGGGTTGTTTGTGGGCGATGAACTGAGTTCAAATTTCCAGTTCTCCAAATTAGTCCAACCCTTCCCATGGTTCTGCGTCTTTGCTTCTTTATTAGGTCAACAAATCACTTCTTATGTCTAAAGCCTCACAACAAGGGCGGCGTTTGCAGGTCAAAATTGTGATGTTCGGCGTTCAAAATCAACCGTCCTACAACCGACGGGGCGGACCACAACAGGGTTCTAATTTTGGCCGGGTTTCACCAGCGCGGAGGCCATGATATCGATTAATGGAGTCCGGCTTCATGGAGCATTGGAAACGGAACGTTTCTCACCCTTGACGAACACTCCCACACAGGTAACAGCTGCCAGCAATGAGATCTAAGATTCACATATTTAAAGGGTACGCTTTGGAATTTGAAGATGCGCCGGACATGTCTACGCCTGTTCAAGGTGATCTACCTATCCAGCTCATTGGAGTCGTGTCTTTGTGGGCAACCACGTTTATATATGGTGAATATAACAGCATCTTGCGTGTCCAAAGCCTCATGATTGTTTTTAGGACTCAAGTGAATAGTGTTCCTCTTAATATTGAGGGAGCTCACCCCGTCATCTCCGCCGAGGCTCCGAGATAAAAAATGGAAGGTACTGTACCATTTCGACCGATCCTTCAGGTGACGGGTGACGGAGCGCCGTGAAATGAAGGATTTTGGTGTCGGTGACGGTGACGGGCGGGTTTCCTGGCCGAATTGGGCCTAAAAACGCCAAAAATTCCGCTTCGGCATCCGCCGGATTACCATTTATAGTAATGTTGGCCTGATTGCCGAGAAATGAAGACCTTATCCAGTGAACCTTTGCAGTGACGGTGACATGGCGTGAAGGATCGGTCGAAATGGTACAGTATGTTGACATTTTCGCATTTCCGATAAGTACCCCTTGGTGTTTGTCCACAGCTTTGTTATGCTGTGCTGACTAGCTAACCTCTCCGCTGCAAGGCATTGGAGAGGGGCCCACTTTGGACACATGATTATTGGGGAGCTTCTCCCCTATTCTTGGGGACTGGCAACTGGCCTGATCAAATGTCCCTTTGTACTTGTTTGTACCGCCCGCCAACTCGCTGATTTCGATGGCAAATCAACCTTCCGCTTGAATAACACACACTATGCTCCCACCACGGCAAATCTGAGTCGTACAAATCATTGTATACATGCATAGTAAGCCCTTGACCAAAATTATAGGATTTAAAGTATGAAATAGCGATATTAAAATGTGAATTATTCCCTCTCTCCGTACCCCGCATCCTCCTCCTCCTCCTCATCTTCCACCGCTGTTTCGTCTGGCTTCAAAGGTTCTGCAACTTGGTTTCCCATCAAGGGGACGTCACCAGCCTCAACGCGAACCATCCAACGTCCAATGGCGGCTACAACGGCATCAGCCTTCTGCTGCTTGTTTAGCTTCGAGATCCCGCCGATGTCGCTCTTCTTGTCCATTTCAAGCTCCCGGAGTCGATGCCACTTCAGCTGGAGGTCGATCTGGGGCACATGGATGTCCTTCAGCATCGAAGAATCCGTGAACCGCACGGTGTCGAAGATGGGCACGCATTTGTTGATAGCGGCGAGATCCGTGGCTTTCTTGGTGTCGGATTTCTGCTTCGTGGTGCGGTGTTCGTCAACGGTCCTGGTGTCCGCCTCCGCCTGGTCTGTCTTTCGTTTCTTCTCGCGTCCCTCCCCGGAGATGGCTTGAGCCCGCTGGCGCAAAAACTTCTGCCCGGCGTGGGTGTCGAGTTTCTCTGCAATAAAGTCAGCCGTGCCGTTATGCTTGTACTGCGACTTGGAATTGATAAATTCCAACGTCGCATTGGGGGCTCTTCGCTTTGCAACGCGGGCATTGGATCCTAGCCAGCCTTCGCATGCGTCGTTTGTCGTAGGCATCATTGCCTTCCGCTTCTGTGCCTCTGTCAAATTGACGTCCAAGAGATCTGCGCCAAACCTCAACCACACTTCCAGCGCTCCCTCCAGAAAAGCGACGAGTGCAGCGCGCACCTGGTCCATGGGAAGTGATGGAAGCAGTGCATGAGCTGTGTACATCGCTTCTGGGCGCTCCCAGGGCTGTCCATCCATCGTCGCCGTCTCGTGCGAAAGATTGGGACCACAAATGAGGTCCGGATCCGCAATAACGCGTCGGAGGTGCGCAATAACGGACCGAATTGCTGGCCCCATGTCCCAGAAGTTACGAAGGCCTCCTGTGCTGGATCGCGAGCGCACAAGGCGCATTACAGGGTGGCTGAAGTTCTGGCCGTACCACAGCAATATGACGAGTTCAATCAGTGTTTGCAAATTGTTGATTGCCGTCCAGAGGTTCTGTTCGAGATGGCTGAAGGCGAGAGACATCTTGCGGTCCCGAATGAACAGCAAGAGCTGCCGATAGACGATGAGGTTGACAATAACCTCGGCAGATGCTTCCGAGAAGCATTGATACCGTGTGTTACTGGTATCGGGGAATCGAATGGAGTAGCCGATGTGTTCGTGGGCGCAGAAATAGACGCCGTGACTGTCTTGCTGCCCCTTCTTGTCGTCTTTGTTGTTGAGCAACATGCCCATCAGCTCGCAGAACTTCACGGCACCCCGAGAAGACACCTTCTCGGCCCGCGCTTTCGCTTCCACGGAACCAGACTTTGCCGCCGCGTCGTTGTCCTTGTTCATCAGCAGAACGGGCGGCTCAAACCCGTTCAATGACCAAGAGGCCGCCATCCGTTTCACCCCGCCTGAATGAACGGTGAGCATGGGTCGTTTATAATTTGAATCCAGCTGACCGAGGTGCGCATTGAGGTCCTTGTGCATGAAACAGCCGCCCCCGAGGAAGAAATCTACATCGTCCCGTTCCGCTTGCGACAACTTCATGAATTCCTCATGACCGTATATCTGGCAGAGTTCAGCATGAAGTGTCGAATTGCGGTGATCGCGCTCGTCCGCAGAGAGTGCATCCCACGCAGCCATTCCACCGGCAGCGTCAATCTTCTTCTTTGAGATCTCGTAGATTGCGTCGAGAAGTTCTGGTGCCCCGAGACGCAACAACACATTCTCGCCTCGAACTTCACGGTCCATCCGCTTCTTGAGCGCCTCGAAGAGGGCGCGAAGCTTCTTCTGGTCCGCTGCGTGGTCCGTCATTAAGCCGGTTATCTTGATAAAAAAGGTACGGAAATCCTCGGGGTGTGCGCGGCCCAGCGGACTTGCATTGTACTCGGCGTACATTTCCTCGATAAGCTTCTGCCAGCCGGCCAGTTGCTCTTCGCTAGTGTGATTGGGTGCCTGTGCAAGACCGAGCGCGAGAAGTTTCTCGTTGGACGTGATAAAGCGAGCTTCGTAATTGAGATGTTTGTGGCTCGTTCCGTCGCCGCTGGCGGTGAAATCTGTGAAAGAGGGATTCAGTAATCTCATCAAATCTTAAGGGAGAAACGAACGGTCAACGTTCTTCACAGCATCAACAATCTGCAGATGTGCCGCAACTCCCCCTTCTAAAACGATTCGACCGGCGCTTCGCGTGCTGATATCGTCTTTGATTTTGATGTTGAGACCCTTCGCGACTGCGTGGATTATCTTGCTGACACCCTCCAATGGCGCACCAATGCCCACGATGTCCCGAACACACGCACGAATATCCGCCGAGATTATCCCGCTTTCCTTCAATGACTGAGTCGAGAGCTTTGCGACTCCCGTCTCCAGGCGATCCGGAAAACGAGCAACTCGTTTAGATAACGAATTCTTCTTCCGAGACAGCTGGAAGTGGCGCTCCTGGAGCGCAGTCTCGGCCTCCTTGTGGCAGGCCAACTCTGCTCTCAGATCAGCAAGTTGCCGCTGTAGAGAGGCGACAAAGGCCGAGGAGGATGATTCGACACCGGATAGTTGCGTCTCGAGATCCTTTACCTGCCGCTGGAGTTCCTGTTTGCTATCTTTCGCCCGAGAGAATTTACGCGTGAGATTACGACAGTCCTTCTCGTACTTGTCACTCCGGAACTTCATAGCAAGAAGCGCGTCGTCAGATCCGATGGAGACGGGAGATGATGGGGTGTAGGGACCAGCCGGGATACGAGAAGAAGATTGACGCGGCGGTGCGTTCTCTTTTCCGCGAGAAGAGGTACGCGCCGCAGGAGCTGTAATTGCCACGTTTGAACCGAAGCAGTTGGCCAGTTGGCCCACGGATCGCCTCTTCTTGTGCTTCCATTGCTTCTGGGCCTTTTCTGTGCGCACAGCCGGCATGTGGGCATCAGAATGCGAGAGGGAAGCAAGAGAGACGCGTGTGTCACAGTGACACGACGCGTTTGATCCGCTTACGACATCTGATTTCCCTGTTTCCGGTACGCAACTCATCGGCCGTAAGTTTAGAGCTCAAGAGTTGCTCTCCAGCCAGAAGTTAAATTCCAGGCCCTTCCGAAATCAAATGAGCCGGGAATGTCCCGGCCACAATCACCATTTTTTGCTCTAACAATTTGCTACAAATTCTCCGAGTCCGAGGGTCAAATTTGACATTCTTAGCAAGGGCAAAAACAAAAATTGTGGCCGGGACATACCGGGGAGAAAGACAATACAAACCTCTTTCTCATACAAAATTTTTCGAGAGGGCTGCAGGATAGACCCATACTTACGGCCGAAAGAATTTGCCAGTTTTCGAGTGATGGGAAGCCTTACATAAGCGCCGATCGAATCCGGTACATTGCCAGTCCCCACTAGTATTCTATTAAGGGATCCCGATTTGCACATCACGTGCAAAACCACGTCTTTGGCTCTGTTTACGCTTTCCCGTGACCCGCCGGCTCTGTGGCAGTGTACTCTCACTTGCGGCACAACTCTTCAAATCTCTTGGTGGATATTGTTGTAACTGCAACTTGGAATTAACGAGCTCCCCATACGTATCCGGGCACCGGAATACAACACATATTTAGTCATGCTAGTTGACTAGGATATCCGACTCCAGGTAGGGAATGCATTTACGCAGACACGTGACAGAGCAAGTCACGGTACTGTGGGACTCGGCAACCGGGATTTCAACCGGAAGAATACCCACTAGAACCCAGTCTCCTACCCAGCCGCAGTTTCGAGGTTCATCAATCCTAGTAGTGGGTTTTGAAGCTGATTCAGAAAATGGCTTACCGGGAAAATTCGGACCGAGAAGTGACGTGACAAATGTGACTGAAGTTGGGGATGAACCTCTCCACAGCGGCTGGAAGAAAATATTGGTAAACAACATAGCCACAATTTCGGGAAATCCTTGATAAAATGCTGAACCACTCTTCGTCACACGAAATAAAATGAATTTCACACTTGGGAAGACTTATGATACCTTCATAAGACTGCCCCAAGAGTTTGAGGCCCATAGTGGATATCAACACAAGTTGGTGCACTAAAAGCATGCTGAAATGGCTCTTGCTCACTAACACCATCTTTATTAATTGAACAGAAGCTCTGAAACTCAGGGGCAAGGTTCATGTGGTCATTCAGTGGGCTCCAAAGGCTTCAAAGCATTTTATTTCGTGTGACGAAGAGTGGTTCAGCATTTTATCAAGGATTTCCCGAAATTGTGGCTATGTTGTTTACCAATATTTTCTTCCAGCCGCTGTGGAGAGGTTCATCCCCAACTTCAGTCACATTTGTCACGTCACTTCTCGGTCCGAATTTTCCCGGTAAGCCATTTTCTGAATCAGCTTCAAAACCCACTACTAGGATTGATGAACCTCGAAACTGCGGCTGGGTAGGAGACTGACTAGAACCCTCCTACGGTTTTTGTGGGACTCGAACCCACGGCCATTAATCATTTGATTACGGCAGCCGCGTGACCTTTACGGCTGGGACGCGGGCACACCCGCTTAACCACACCTCCCGCAACGATTCCTTCTTGATGCTCGTGAGTTCAAGGAATATCTTGGACATACTGTCGGCTCGGGATACTAATATATATACTAGTACGTGCCTGGACGATTCTCCCACGCGTCTGCAACTAAGATCTAACCAGTAAGATCTTATATCAAGGTCCCGTACCACTACAGCCATCTGGCTACAATTGCCTGAATCCAAAACCATTAGTCGACTTTTTGTTTGTTTGTTTTCATTTCTCTTCTCATCATTCCTTCGTTCTGATCAATTGAATTCACGCTCCCTCTTTCCCTCGGTTCGACAGCCTATCTCCGGATGTGTATACAGCCTTTCATTGCTCTTATACCCCACCCAATCTCTTGGCTCGTGTCCCATCCATGTCACTTCGAGTCTCTACAGCTGCTCGAGCCGCCAAAGAAATCCTCGCGGTCTTCTCAGAAGTGGGCGGGGTTGTACCCGTACTCGGTCTTGACAAGATTGCCAAAGGGGTCTTAATTATCTGGGAAGCCGTCGAGGTTTGTTCTATCTCGCAACCCCGACACATATCAGAGTTGAAATCAGGATTTTGTAGCAAACCAAGATTAACAGTCACATGTTGCGACGCTTGGTAACGGCCTGCTCCCCGGCTGTCGTATCAAAGCTAGAAGACATCATTCTGGGTTTGAACGAGTCAGACACTGGGAAGTCTACCTCTTATGACCGGGACTGACTTGATAATTCCAGGCGTCTTGAACAAATTCTTGAACACGTCAAACTCACATCCCAAAGCCACCTCAAACAATATCTCAATCGCAACGACGTCCGAGATTCTATCACCGAATACTCTGCCGTCCGACAAGATGCTGTTCTGCTTCTGGGGGTTCGGTTCTTCAATTTTTATGTTGTAGTTCATCCCATTTGATCATTACTGACAGGCGCAAACGCAAATTCGTCTCATGGACTGGATATCCCAAAACGACGAAGACAGACGCGAGGAGGCCTTAGCTTCTCGAGAAATGCTCAAGCGCATACAACAGCAGCTCGACGATACAACTGAAACATTCACGGCTCTCCCCGACATGGGTCGAGGCATGTTCATGGAGAGCGTATTAGATGACGGTGCGCTTGCTGAGGTGAGTGCCGTCTTCGCGCCATTAATTATGTATAATTATGTCCTACTGATGCTTTCATTAGTCACCACTCGCACCATCCGATATCGTACTTGGGCCACCGAACACTGCGGGTTTCGCTGCGGCAAAATTGGATGTCACCGTCAAGAATTTTTCTGCGTCGACACCTTGCCAAGTACATCATTATCTGCAAACAGTCAAGATTTGGTCTCGTTTCCGGCATGACAATGCTCCTTTTCGTGAGATTAAATCATTGACCTCCCAAGATAGACACCTGAACATACTGCGTGTTCTGTGGTACTCTTCTTTGGATGCCCAGCCGTCGCCCTTTATAGTTGTTCCCAAAAGTACGATATCTATCTTATTTGCCTTGCAAGAACTGATGCCAGCGGACCTCAGTGGACAGTACAACACTAGACAGCTATCTGAACCAAGAATGGGGAAGGTATTCCCATCCTGACATTGGCACCGGTATAGTAGTAGGTGCAGACTATTTTATAATTCTCGGTCAAGTCAATTCATTTCTTATAGTCTGGTCTCACGTACCTGCGATCTCGTGGACTCCATATCACGACTCTCCCGGTACGCGATATGTACTATGTACCTGCTTTGAGCTTTATTTTCGAAAGCTGAATAACTCACAGGCGTCTCACGTCGCTTTGAATGGTCATCGACCTATCATTCACAACTTCGAGAGTCGAGAGCTGAACACAACATCCCGCAACGTGTCGAAGGTTTTTATTGCAGATGGCATACTCTCTGTCAATAGACTTGACTCTGTAAGCCCGAATCTTGTTAACTAACCGTGCTTGTCTCATTGTACTATAGGCTGCTTCAGGTGAAAAACAATTAACCCGCAGAACGGAATATTCTGACACGACAGCAGAACATTTTCTAGACGCGTCCTTTGCTTATACAGAAGGCGACCGCAATCTCGCTAGACTATCGACTCATTTCAGACCCGTCAGTGATGGCCAAGATCTTGATTTACCGCCGGATTGGAAGGGCCTAGCTTCGGAATACTCGGAAGATGTCGATTCCGCGCTATGTATTTTGCGCATAGTCATCAAGCATATTTCGATCAAGGCGCGAGTTGACATTAATCTCTCGCTCTCAATGGATGAACTAGCGACATCTTCAGTCATACAGCAAGTTATCTGATGTCTGGATAATGCCGCCCATACGACCAAGGTCTGATTGGATGTGCTACTTTAACAGGGATTAATTAAGCTTTTGCAGATATACGCGCTGCGAGTGATCGATAGTGTAGCTACCACTCAATTTCGAGCACAAGCATTGATACAGATGGGTGCCATCTCTCACCTTCGCACCTTGTTTCCGAGTCGGCATCCATTCACATGCGGTCAAGTGTGCTGGACGCTGTATCGGATTCTCGACAACTGTGGGGAAGACTATGATACACCCGAGATCCTTGACGAGGATGTCACTCCTTTGCAGACCTTCTTGAAACGCAAGGAGAATGCCTGGTCAAGAGCAACAGCGATAGCTCTGCTGCTTTCAATCTGGAGATGCCGTGGTGTCTCCTCTCAGGACAGTTGTATCAGAGAGGAAGTAAGTCACAACACAGGACTGCCGCGTATTACTGCAATTCACGTTGAGTCAGATCAACAAAAATATATTCCCTCCCCTCAACAAGTGGTTGCTGGGTAACGATACACTCATGGCCCACAACGCGTTCTTGGGCCTGGAAAAACTTTTACAGCTGCTGCGAGCGCAAAATATGCCGATGCCAGCAGCAGATCCATTCGCAAGTAGCATACATTGGCTTTCCAGGTCCGCATGTCTTGACTGTTGAGTTTCAAGCTGACTCTTTGCTATCCAGGGGATGTGACTCGGGGATGTTAGAATGCATTCTTCGATGTTTAACTTTACTGTTCGAATTTCCATCCTTGCTGTCAGGATCCTCTCAGTCGACCTTGAAAGATCTCGGAAGCGCGCTCACAGTAATTTCGCAGGAAGAGAGCATTACTCCTCGGATCCGTGCAACCGTAAAGCATTCATTTATTACTGTCAGTTCCCGCTTTCAAGTTGTAGATGGGGAAGTGGAGAATCTCTCCGACTCGGAGCAAGAGTTCGAGAGATGATCTGCTAATCTTACTTCATTTGTCTTACCACCAGTCATTGGGCTTCCATGAATGTTCATTATTCATTATATTTGCGTTGCTTCAAGTTGACAATGAACTTCAACATGCGCAAATCGCAAAGTAAAGGGGGTGGCAGTGCATTGCGGCCCGTAGACTCCCGCCCCCAGCCCAGGACAAAACTACGATGTCCAGCTCGTCAACGGAGGAGGCCGTTGATGCCAACCCTCCCTTCTCTGGCCACATAGAGGACAGCTACTATATCCCAGCCGATCTTATTCTCCGCGCAACTGCGAAGGGTTCAGTGCCAGTAGATTTCCACGTCCACAAATGGCCACTATCCTTTGTCTCTGAGGTCTTCTGCGATATGTTCCCGCCGGACAAGGACACCCCAGAAGAAGCCATTCTTCACCCTGAAGAGCTTAAGGATGGGAAACCTGTCGTCATCGTCTCCGATTCCAGTCCAGCACTCGAGATTTTATTGCGCCTATGTTACCCGTTCCTAGGGAACTTTCAGCCGGCCACTCTTCACGGAGTCGAAGGCGCCATCTCGGCGGCGGAAAAGTACCAGATCAAACCTGCTGTAGCGGTGCTTCGTGCAATGTTGATGAATTTTATGGACACCGAGCCCTACTGGGTGTTCGGGATCGCGCTCCGAAGGAAAGCGGCCCAAGCGGCTGAAGAAAATTTAGCAGCGATGGACGCTATCGCGAACGCTGCAGCACTAGCTACTCTCAAGGGACCCTTTCTTGCGAGAAGAGAAGATATTGATGTCTCATCCACTGCCCTTCTCGTCCAACTTTACGACTTGCGCGCGACTTGCGGAAATGCGGCGGCGAAGTTCGCCGCAGATTACGCCGATTGGATCAACATTGACGATTACCCGGACCCGACAGATAGAGACATCTATTCCGCGGTTTGGTGGAACCGCTATCGGGATTACCATAACGATGGGTGCGGCCCAGAAAAATACGACGCATACCCCGATACATCGGCACCCATCTTTCTTTACCCGGCAAAATGGTTCATGGAGCATATGAAACAAGTGTCCGAAGCGTTGAAAACCAGCCCTACCGAGCAGCAGGTCAGGGAAAAGCTTTTGGATTTGCGAGGGACGATGTATCACCTCAGTAAATGCGCAAAGTGCGAGGAAAATGCACTTGCGGATTTGAAGGAGTTCGTGCTCGATGATCTCGTCAACAAGGTTGTCGCGCATAATTTGACGGCGAGTGCAGTATTCAATTCGCTTGTCTGCAGTACTGATTTTCCATTGTAGGCCGTCCAAAATATGGATTTCTATCATCCGAGTCCATCGTAGACCTTGACGCTGATCTTGGAACTTGTGCGTGCTGTGAGTGCTTTCGAATAACAACTATGCGGTACAAATCAGCAGTGCTGATTTGTAACCTTAGGCTCGTCTCTTGTGCTATCTTCGAGTTGTGCCAGACTATCATGTTTGTACCGGACTATCATGCGATCTCATGTCGATTCGAGGAGGAAGGTCATAGACGTGCATGTGTGGGGCGCGCCGTGCCCGATTGACCTGGATAGGGTCGACCTTCATTGAGAAACACGCTTTGCCCAGGGACACAAAGACGCAACTGCAGCGAATCAGTGTCCCGCGGCGGACTTGCGAGACAAAATGGGCGCGATCGACCGCCCCCATTGCCTGCGTTTTTCCACTGCAGCGCCGGGCCACGTTGAGGGTGAAAGGATGAGGTTCGTGTGGGTGCCGAGGCGGGCATTGCCGGCTCGTTGTTGCTCCAAGGGCGGTAGCCTGGTCCTGTTCTTTCATTCGAAGGCAGCTTAGAAAGGTCGAGACAAGAATGATCAAGAAACCGTCTTCATATTCTAATTAGCTAGTGATAGTACTTCATAGGTCATACACATATTGCTACATTTGTTTGGAAGTCATAAGGATACTGCAGTGCGTCTAGAGGAAAGAAAACGGTTCAAGAACACGCCTGCATCGCGGTGATGGTGCTCTCCCACGACGCCTCGATGGCCTCGTACAGCGGTGCGTCGACGACGCCGAGCGTGCACGCGTTGCGCCACAGGCCCTGGATTTTGTTGGCGTGCGCCGCGAGCTGGAGGATATCGTTTCCGCACGGGCGCTCGAGAGATGCGAACAGTGTGGCGGGCTGCTGAGTATAGAGGTACGCGTGGAGCAACGCGAATGTCTCGGGCGAGGGGAGACGGATGAGCACAACGGGGATGGTCGTGTGCGAACCGGTCGTGGAGGGCCGCGAGAAGGGAAGGCGCGGGAGGCGGGTGCAGTGCATGCCCAGGACGATGTCGTGGATGGGGAAGAGGCTGACCTGGCGCTTCTGGCCGAGGGAGAGCGGCGCGTCGTTGTAGACGGCAAACATGTGTGTGGGGCAAGCTGCGGCCACGGTGTCGTTCATGAGAATCTGGAGCTCCTGGGGGAGGGCGCTCTTGCACACGGAGGTCTGAGTTGCTTGTAAGGCTGCACACATTCTGGAGGAAAACAAGGTCAGGACATTGGCGACGCGAAAAAAAGACTGACTTGGATGCGCTCAAAGCCAACGTATCGCGAACATAGTCCGCAGGGATGCCATCAAGGTGTGGGTACGCGTCGACGAGGGAAGACATGTTCACTTCGCCGACCTCCGGTCGCGGGAGGGTGCGGGGAAGGGAGATTCTGGTGGATGCCGCGGCCACGTTGCCGTTGACATTGGACTTGGTGGCGAGAGGGATGCGGCGTCTCTGCGCGAGAATTTTGGCCTGAGCGGCGCACTCAAGCTTGGTGCCGACGATGCAAGTCGTTTGTGAGCGACGAGAAGGGCGCGCTGAGGTGCGCGAGGTGCGGGCAGAGGTGGTGGATGTGGAAGACATTGCTGGTTAACGTGAGCTTTGGTGGGTGAGGACTTTGGATGCGGGGAGCGGTGATGAGCATTCTGGGTGTGGTGGGTGCATTTAAATACCAGACGAGACTGCCTCCAATCGCGCCAATACGACATCAATCAGAATAGCCCTTTATGGCACCTTTGTGCTTTGATGCTGCTCTTTCTTCCTTATATGGCAGGTGTTCAAAGCGGTCCTTTGTCAGTGTTTGTCCTGTTCGGCAAAATATTCACGGATTGGCGGGTAGAACAATGAGTCGTTAGAATGAGTCGGAATAGAGGGAAAGACAATTGGAACACACCTTGAAAACGTGGTGTGAGTCAGATTTCTTTGAAAGAAAGGAACAAAGCACAGCGAGCGGTTGTTCGTTGTGCGACGGCCAATGAGAAAGCAATAAAAAGCAACGTCGGGCTTTGAGGAGCTGTAGAAAGACAAGGAGACAAACCAAGAGGTATCCCGGACGATGAATTTTATAAAGGGGCATCCAACCTTGAATTAAACCATGCGTCCGGGTCCGATTCCTCGCAGTCGTGCCAAGTCCAGGTTACAAAGAGGGGAAAGCACTGAGAGACACTCAAGTCCGGAATTATGGAGGCTGGAGAAGAGCGAAGTCTTGAACGACAAACGGTAATTCAACCAAGAATGAAACACAAAAAGCAACATGCATTCGAACGTGGTGACCAGTGGGCTCGGAGAATCAAACGAACACAACGCGTTCCTCTGCAGTAGGGTTCCAACATAAGAAAGCAATTGAAAGGCGGTTTTGTGGAGTTTGTAGACGAACAAGTAGCGAGTATTCGGCGGTGCACCGTGCAGGAGGTCCTCATCCGTCGACCAGGCGTCCGATTGGCACGGCCTATATTCAAACAGTGAAAAAGCGAAGTCGGTGTGAGGAAGTGTAGGAGAGCGAGTAAGATGGACAGAGTAAGACGCCACTGAACTCGATTCAGCCAAGCGTCCAAAAGGCCGAGTTTCAAAGAATATCCTCAATATCATCGTGCTTTGTCGAGTGTGTGGAAGTGTAAGGAGGATAGAGAGACATAGCTTGGAGGTCGACGTGGTATTAAACCAAGGGTGAAACAAATACCTGCCAGGGCTTGTATGTCCTGCGAAATTTAATTGTCGCGCCCCCTTGGCCAGGGCTACAATAATTCAGCTTTCGACCATAGATAAAACGGAGACACACACCGGGCACACATCAACGCGACAAAAACCGGATAGTCACTTGAATCCGTACGCGTGGTTTAATAATCGCCTCGCGTTGTTCAAATGGATTTGGAGGACCCTGTTACTTGTGTGGCCCGCGACACATTTCGTGAGGCGGAAGTTCCGACTCGTCCGAGCCCGGAGACTTGGACTGTGCCTTGACTGTGCCAGATCTTCGGTTGCTCTACTGTCGAGACCAAGGTTCATCGTGTCTATTGCGGTGGCCCCATCGGCGCCAGTGCCGCTGAGACGAAGGGGAGCCTGCGACGTCTTGAGGGTCTGGGTGATGAACTTCTGTACAGAATTACAAATACTCCAACGCACCACTGAATTGACCAGTGTATCGATATTGGCCGACAAGAGAGTAGTAGAGGGAGCTGAGATGCAAGTTCTTGCAAGTTGGAACCAGGATAAACGCGTAGCACGTGCTCCGGCGATTGTGTTCCAAACAATAAGCGGTTCAAAAGAGTCACAGACTCGGAGATTGCAAGAAAAACATAGTTATCCTAGGGGACGTCGGACGCAACAGCAGCAGAGCACCTTGCCACTGCAGCTCCTGTATAACGCCGTCGTGTAAATCAGAAAATCAGAGGAATCGGACACGGACACGGACACAGATATTATCTTTCTCCGCCTCAATCGCATTTGTATTTTTACCGTAGCAGGAGACACGATGAGCTGGATGATTCCACAGCACGGATGAGCGTCTGTAGAGAAGCGCTGGATACAAGAATGGCGAGAGCGGGAATCAGGAACAGCATATGCTGTATTCTGTATTTTTGCTGAATCACTTGTGGGTCACAAAAGCCACGGGAAAGACGGACAGCGTTGGGTTTGGGAGGCAGTGGCGTGCACGCCGCTCAGTTGCGGAGCACGAGGGTGATATGTCTTCAGGGCAACTCTTCATTCAAAACAGCTATTCTTTTGCATCGTTGATAATCCAAGTCAAGACGAAGGAGCACGTTTGTCACGCAAGTAAAAAGAGGTTGCGCGAGGAAATGTACATCTACGGAAGGTGAATGAGTCCATAAAGATAAACCTCGTCGGCTGAAGTACCCACAATATCACCGGCAAACGCCACCAGTCGTGTGTGTTGTCCGTGCTGTATCTGAATACGTGCGCGGCGACTTGAAGGCGGGAAACCTTTGTAGAAGCACTTTGCACGGCGTCTCTACGATTGGTCGTGAAGACCGAGCCCACACTGCTAACAAAAACGCGGGCTTGAGGAATATAAGTAGGTGGACAAACGGAAGTCCCAGAACGCCAAATGTCTGAGCTTGTCTTCCAGTTGTTACCTCTCGCCCTGACACCGCTAGCAGCGCTGGTGCCACAGGGAATCCAACGCAGCATCATTTTGGCACTCACAACACTGTATTTTGCCGGATTCGTGGTGTTGCCCAACCTGCCGACCGTCCGGCTGAGGAAGCTCGAGCAATATATCGAAGAGACGTTCAGAGTCCACGCCGTGGCTGCCCAAGAACTGGAGAAAGATCCGCGCTTCGTCGTCGAGATGAGTTTGAGGCTGGCACAGTGAGCTTAGTATTGGGGAGTGTCGCATGATACTGAGGCAGCTTTCAGGGTTAAATTTTCGGAGTCTGACCTTCGCATGAAGACACTCGATAGCGAAGATATTCCTTGGAGAAAATACCCTCAGCACTTGAGAGGCCTCTCGTTCCGTCTCAGTGAATGCCAGAGGGATATACGAGATATTCATATGTCGATCCTGGTAAGTCGCCATCCAATTTTTTGGAACGAGACATCGACGGGAAAACAGATCGCCTTGGAACGTAACCGTCAGCGAACATATACGGAGGACGTCCTTCGGAAACAAACCACTCTCGATACGGCATTCTTTAACCCTCCTCATAGTAGGTTGATCTCCTTTATCCTTTCAGAAGATTTGATCAACTTTCAAGATCCCTGTTGCACGCACGTTTAGGTCTTCTCGAAGTTGGGGATGGCAGTGGACTATGTTGGTTAAACGGCGCATTGTCAGATCGGATTTTATTCCGAGTCAAGAAGGAGGTTCATGGTAGTTGCAATGAGCACAGAGCGTCGGAGTCCTGAAGTTCGGGGGAATCAACAAGAGCTTGCGGCAGAGCCGCTAGTAAACAGCTACTAGCAAGCTCAGTATTGAATTTAGATCTATCGCCACAGAGAAGAAGACCATGAGTTGAATTTTACAATCACTGAACTTCGAAATTGAGGAGGAACTTGGGAGGAACGGATGGAAGAAAGGGAAGAAACGGTATGCGGGCCGGTCTCCGATGTTTGGTGATGCGGGGATGCACCGCCACCCACCATGATCTCTTCAACCTGAACCACTGGCAACTGAACAAAAGCTTGACGAAGACAATCCAAAGGGATTCTGAAGCGACCATGTACAACTGATACTGGGGAACTATCAACCTCGACTGGACCGGACATGCGGGCGGCGGCAGAGACAAGGAACAAAACGAGCCTGCACATACTAGCTTTCAGATATGAATCCCAGCCACAATCTAACAGCATCTTAACCCGGCTTTTATCTCAACCGCGGGTTCTAATTGGCTCGTCGCAAGAGTCCGTCCCGCTTTGCCCCCACGGATTAAAAAGTCATCTATGTAGCGCGGATTGTTATCCGGGAGTCGCTCCCACATCACATTACTTATGAACTCCTCGGCTCAAGAACACTGCGAATGAACCAGTATAATGGAGCATGCCGACCCGCGGTACAGATCTTCTGCCAACAAACCCTTCTGTCGTCCCTCGGGCGCGGCCATGATTCGACCAACGACGCAAAAGACTCAGGGCCTTTTCGGGCTGGACATGCATCGCAAGGTCAGGACACACGCGCCCGCGACCCTGCATATTTATTTATTGTGCTGGCAATGGATTCAGTCCTGATGCGCCCACGCGCCAACATCTGCAACACGGACTGATTGTGAGTCAGACCGATGATCGATGCCCGGCGTCGTTGCATACCAGGAAACGGGGACGACGCGCGTCCTCATGCGATCCCAATGAATGGATATTATTGCGGTGTGAGCTGTGGATGACAGACGGTGCGTTCCATCCCCTGCAACTTTTGATTTCAAAAGTTCTCCGAGACGTCGTATACTATGTTAGCATGTGCTGACTAGCTTTCGGCCAGTGCAACACCACACGCCAGACTATGAAGACATCAAAATGCAACAGTCATTGGTAGAGGATTGTCCGTGAGGGCATTCCATTCCATTCCACTGATAACACCATCCCACCCCTATCTGCTAACCGTCTCTTCCCACCGAGTCGAGTCTGGTAATATATTTATCGCCTTTTTGCTTAGTCTATCTGAGCAGTGCGCGCGGCGCCAACCCGACGCTCCGCGGAAACCAGAACCACTAAGCGAATCTTCGCCCCGGCCTACTGCAGATCAAGTTGAACGGGTTCGACAACGGAGGAACTTGCAACTTTCCATTTCTCCCGTGGTCAAGTGCTTGTGCTACCGTCGTTGGACCGTGGCGAGACTGGTATGAAGTGCCTATCTACCAGACCTTTGCCAAATCTATCTCACGAATCTAATTGTGCCCGCCCGGTTGCGCATCTTGAATTCGTTCATGTGTTCAGTCTGATGCTCCCGATTCGCAGAGTCATTGCGAACCCAGACGCTCTCCCGCCACCTCCCGTGCCGCGGCACCTGCTGATTTGCGCTGCCAGTACCAAATCAAGCAACCATGACACAGAAAGAATAATCCCCCGGGGTTCGCCATCTTCGGCTTCTGGCTTCTTGAGTCTTCTTATGAATGCGACTATGCCGCGCGCGGCGCAAACACGAGATTGCCAGTGTTCAATTGCCATGGAGGATCTTCGGTCAGTACTTGCGGCTTGCATCACTGCAACACGCTTTGTGCAACGTTGAACATCGCGCTGCTCCACGGTTTCGTTCTGGAAAAAATCAAGAGCCCGCTGGTATTGCTCGGTAACGGTCGCGTCCCTTCCGCGCCGCAGTAGACGACGACTGACTGAGATGTTCTTCACATCCCCTCTTGTAACCACAGACATTTCGCGTCTTTCATGATACGCCACACCCGTACTGTTCTTCCGTCCTGTGCCGTCCAACTTGCCCCGTTTGTTATCTCTCCTATGCACTTCGCGTCCTGATACTTAGCCACCGCCCAACAAAACCGTGGGAACTGGTGGGAGCGATGGACCATTTTTCGGCATCTTCTGTCTTCTCCCTATATATATTCGGTTTGGCTTCTTTCAGTTCCTGATACGGAGCGGCCCGGCCGCCCTCGTGGTCCCGGTGCGACATTATCCCGAACGTGGCCACAATGGGCGTGGACGACCCGTCGTTGTGGTAAACGACAACGGCTCCGCAAGCTGCGCCCTGCGCGCTGAGGTTGCAGAGGTACGCCTCGCTAAGTCGCTTGCGTATACATGCTCGGAATAATCACGAAATAATCAGGAAAATAATCAAGGCTGCGGAGCTTTTGACTTTTTTCTTCTCATGCCATGCTGACCGCGTCACAACGGTGTTGCATCGACATTGCTCAAACTATCGCTCAAACAGTGGCTTATATCGCAAACCTTTCACCCAATCAGACACAAAAGCTCCGTCCTACGCGAGCCCTAGCCGCAACCGAGATGAAGCCTGACGAAGCACTGACAAAGCAGACATCTCTGCAGGTCGTCTCGTCATGTCTCCATAGGATGTCTCCGTACAGGCGAGGGAAGCTCGGAAGCCTTAATGGATTCATTTCGGTCGAAGCGAAGACAATTCCCAGGAAATTGCTCCGGCGCCCTGGCCGGCGCCCGCGCAAATCCTGACGTCGGCAGGACATCGAACCCTCGTGGCTAGGATCAGCATCTACTCCGTCCGTTGAAGGTTGACCCGTAGTCAGACCATAAATTAGAGTTTTTTTTTTTTTTTGGGCGGGATGGAAAAAAACTTATTTATGGGTTGAAACAGTGTTGCAACTAAATTGGCCTCTAGGTAATTTCAGTATTCACCGACAACCAACAGAAGTAGCCCCAGTGCTCCACTGGTCGTCGAGGTCGCTGTCTATCTGTCCGTCTATCTGTTTGACTGTCAGTGTCTATCTGTCTCGGTGTCTGGATGTCTGGAGAAACTCAACTCAACTGGGTCTTATTCCTCATTCGGCCTCGCCTAGCAGGATTAGCGAGGTAGTTGCCGTTTTACGGATGGCAGACGCCCGAGAGGAGGTCCTGCGAGGCGCGATACTTCCCCGAGTAGCCGACTCAGAGGTCTGTTCTGGTTGAATCTGTGCTGCTCTAGAGGCAACCGAGATGAGGATGTCGAGACTCAAGGCACGAGCCACGCGACGGAAGCCCCTCGCCTTCTGCAGTTAATACCCCGGCCTGGCTCCGTAATACGTACGCGACAAGTTCTCGTCTTCCGAATCCCAAGCAAAACCCCAAATACGTTGCAAATCACCAATTGTCTTTTGAAAATAATTGGCATCACCAAGGATATTAATCTCAACGCGACACGAAAAGCCGTGTCACTGGCTCTGGGACGGCCTCGGTCACATTGGCAGGATCCGAAGTGTTAGGTGTTGGCTGGCGTTCGTTCGTGTCTCTGGAGCCTGGTTCTGATTCTGGGTCCGCTTTACTTCGCGAATCAGTGGCGAGTGGTTCTGCCGGAGAAGCTCCATAATCTGCCCCCCAAGAAACGGGAACGCGAGATGAAGGATGATTCGAAATTTCTGCGGAGTCCGGGGTACAACAATTCAACCTTGTCGTGCACAACCAGCTATTCGATTACGGTGCGCGTGTCTATGCTCCAACTCCCAACGAGTTTAATTCAACTAACACAGTTGACGGAGTGTCGGCCCCGAGATCGTTTCTTTCCTTCCTGTTCAGCGAAATACATCCCTGCTCGTCTGAATAGATTTTTCGGCCACCATGCGACTCGGAGTTTCATGCTTTTGACGGTTATTGAAAGGCTGAAGAAAGCTTGGACGGGTGAAACTCCAAAGGGGTGAATACATTATCTTCCGGAATCCGAAGGAGCGGCAAGTGAAAACTGCCAAGTGTACATACCAGCTCATCACGATTAATTAACTTTCGAAGCTCGATGGGTGAAGGTTGAACGTTGATACTGAAACGGCCGATGGTTGTCTGCTTCGGCAATCCTCTTACCAAACAAAACATCTGGTGTACTCCTGCGTTGGGTTTTCTTGCGACAAACTGGACAGTGAGTTGATTGTCTTTTTCATCTGCGCGCTAATATCCGACGCAGCGACCACATGTATTTTATTTGGGCTCAATTCCCACAGGCTCTCTCAAAAACGAACTCAGTCTCAACTGGCCCGGCTATCCGCAATTAATCTAGGATTCTCTTCCCTGCTCCTACATCCTTAAGGTACGCTGCCACTAGTTTCGACAGAGAAGGGAAATCACGCACACACACACCCTTCTCCATCACGACTTCAGGAATGTACTGATTCAATAATAAACGCGCCTCGAACGCGCCGTAACGGCAGAACCAGAACCAGACCCCCGAACTGGCTTCCAGCACGTCTATTTAATTTGCGGAAGACAGGCACCGTGCCGGCTTCGCGAATGGAAGAAATTTTAGATTCCAGCACCCCAGGCACCAAGTCGGACTTTATAAAATCAATTTGACTGACCGAAGTCCTTGCCCCGACCAGCAGACATTACATTGCGCCATGGACCGCGTTTTGAATCGGTTTCAATCTGAGTATTCAGCATGCACCCACCGAGACCGAGCTTCGAAAGCCGACTGATCTTGATGAGCGGCTAGTGGCAGATTTGACTCGGCGTTCCTGCGCGCAACAGATGCGTTCAGCCCTTCAATGTATGTATCAAGCTTTCAGGCTTTCAACCTCTCAAACGCCCTCAACAGATGAAACTCGTCCACGATCAGATGAGGTGCGTTTCGCCGAACAGAAATGCAACACAATGTTGATTTTGGATTTCTGACGTGCCACGTCCTGGGGACAACGGTAGGTACTCACCAAACCCAAAGGAAACGCCGAGGCTGAGCCGTCGTATCAATGGACGCCCGCGGTCGAGTTCTTTCCGCAAATTTGAGCTACGATATGAACACGCCAACGACTCGGAGCGGCTCAGTTAAAAGTCATCCCGTGTGGAGCGACGTATCTTCAGATTTTTCAGCGCTGCATGTCCAATTACCTGGCTCAACAAGCCATTCGGGTCAAACCCTGAGGTTCAGCGTCCCTCAGATTTGATGGAGTTACGAGTAAAGTTGTGTCGTTCGTCCTCTTCACATCGACGTCGAACGTTCTTTATCCCAGTGGTACATATGTGCATATCTCTCCGTCTACGACGGTACACGCATAAATAGGACGCACTTACTTTGACCCACGGTCCGACTTGGACGCGATCACCACTAGTATATACTCGCGGACTCTTCTAACCATATGCATGGGCCTCGAACGCGGTGATAAAACGTACGTCGAGGCGCGTTGTGTTCAAAATCAGACGCGGTTCCAAAGAACTCACCGGTGGAACTGGACATCGCACGAAGACGTCCCGATTCAAAGTCCCGAGATAACCGGGCTACTTATCGCAATGTGTGCCGCGGCACGGTGGCTGTTGGAATAAATAAAATTGGAACATAATCAGTGAAGTTCACCGCTTCAAAATTTCAACACTCGGCTTACGGCAACATGAATTCCGTGGGCTCCAAGTTGACTCAAAGTGAACCTCGTCTCAATTATCCAAACACTTGCCTGATTATATCCCTCTCCAAAAAGGAACGCAAGAAGTTCTCATCGGCCCGCGCCTCGCCTCGGGGCGATGATCGACACGGAGTGTGTGTGTGGGCACCGCGCACACATAGGATCACCGTTTGGGTTTGGGTTTTGAGTTCACCGCTGGTTCTGACTTCTCGACGCCAACTTCCTTCCTTTCCCTCTCTTCCCTTCCTGCTTCCTACACTCCAAATTTAGAGGAGTATTCAGGGGAGAGATGGCGTGGCCTTGAGTTCTTTCGCGGTCCAGAGATGATCCTCTGAATAGTTGAATAGTTGATCAATGAGGCATTGAAGCCGACGCGGTGTTATTTCGCGCGTTACTTCCACCGTATGCCGCGGCCGTGGCGTGGGGTAGGCCGGAAGAGGAAGGTGGGGGTTCAGGATTGGGCAACTTGAAAGAAGTGGAAGTGGAAGTGGAAGCAAGTGGCGCTGGAACGGGATGATTCTCCCCTCTCCCTTCTCCTCCCCGGATTGTTTTGCAATCAACGAATAAACGCGTTATCGACGCGTTGTACCAGTTCCTGGGTGGAGAAGATATTGCTCCCGCTCCCCGAATTCGTTTCCGTGAACAAAAGCGGTCTCGACGCGTCATTAACACATCCGTGGTTGAAATTCTTGTTCAATATTTGAACGGACGCGTCGAGACGCGTTTTGCAAGTTCTTAGGTTTGGAAGGAACCTTCCCACTGACCAGACTCGTATTGGAAAAAATTGACGCGTGGTGAACGCGTCATTAACGCGATATGTCGTTTCGCTCTGTTGAAATCCTTGTTCAATGGACAGACGCGTCGAGACGCGTTTGACACGTTCCCTCTCAGTCCTCCAACCTTGAAGACTCTGAGCCGATACATGCTTCCACACCCGCCCGCCGCGTCCGCACCCCAGAAGCGGACGCATACCTTCAAACGTGGGATGAGAAGGTGCTTTCTTCCCCCGCCGTGCCTTCCCGCCCGTTCCTCTGGGTTAACTCGAATGGGAATCCGGACGAAGAGAAGGGAATTTGAGAAGAGGACCTGGGAAGGGAACGCGAGAACCTGCCACGAAGGAAGAAGGAGGGAAGAGGATATTTATAGCCGCCCGCCTCAGGCTTCTGCGCCGTCCGAGTTGAGGTCGGCCTCGGCGCGCAAAACGCGGTTGGTTGATCAACGACTCGAGGCGGGCACCCACGCTCGCTGCGGGTGTTCCTGATGATTGATCGCTGTGGCGGCGTGCACGAAGGAAAGAAGGAAATTAAGAAGGAAGTTTTGATGAAGGAAGCAGGATTTCAAGTAGAACATCGAGAAGAAGGAAGGACAAGGACAAGGGGAAACGGCGATCGTTGATAGTACTAGTGGTACCGGTGGTTGATGTTCTCACTCGCACCCACAGTTTACAGGCGGGGAAACCGTATCCGGTTCTTCGTTTGTTTCCTTTAATTTCCGTTGTCGTGTTTGGTTTTGAGCTTTCGTTCGGAGATGCAAGCGCAGGACTTGCAGAAATTGAAGACGAAAACGAGGTATCGAGATTTTTCAACCACAAAGGAAATTTTGGGCCTCCGCGCACGATTTGGGAAGCGCGAAGGACGCACAAGAGACATTCATCGTTGATAGTATGCACCCGAGGTTCCAACCTCCCACTCGCACCCACAGACGTAGCGGCGAATACCTATCCGGCGGAGTGTGTGTATCTTCTCACAAAACTTCTGAGGAGGGTAACGTCCGGCGCGGCTGTTGGGTGAACACGTTCACGTTTACAAAGAAAATGTATGGGGCGGTGGATGGGATCCTGGTTGAACTTGCAATCAATATGAAGAGAATTTAATTGCATCGTGGCGGTGGTTGAAACTCAGTAAATGACTAGAGAATGAAGACAATGACGTTGATACCTTTCTTGGGGCAGTGGTGACGCAACAGAGCGTCTGTGGGGGAAGGCTAGCATTCGTTTGGAGTAACTGCGGGCATTCATTTCCGTCAACTCGAACGAACGCAAGCACTCACCTGTGACCGAATCCCAAAACAACCACACCCGCCAAAAAAGAACTGCAAGGGCCTCTCGGCGTCCACACAATGCGGTGCCAATGAAAACAGAATACGATCCTCGCTGAGAACGGAGGTGAACGTGTGTTGTGATCCTCGCTGAAAACGGGAGGTACGGCGATCGTTTGCCGCGTATAACATATCGCTTACCTTACATACTCGTTTGAAGCCGTTCGTTTTTTGTCAAATTGAACCTAAAAACAACTCACAAAAATAACCAACTACACACTTCCGGCGTTCACATAATAAACAACGCACCGCAGGCCGCAGCTGGGAACACACGCATACGCCGATCCTCACTCCTGGCTCCTCGTTGAGCGCTGAGAACGGAGTTGATCTTCGCTGAAAACGGCCCAGGAGACGGCGATCATTTTGCTCCCACAACCCACATCCATGATCCTCCCGTATTACTCAACACTCGATTGGTACACCGCCCACAGACCGGTGACGCATACCTACCACTTGGACAAACGGGGACCCGACGAGTTTCCCGTCAGCAAGCGAAGGGTACATATCAGTGGGCGCGCATGGGCGCCGTTCTTCGGGTTCGGGTTCGGGTTCGGGTTCGCTTTCGGGTCGGAGGCTTTATGGGATGGGTTGATTCGGGATGGTTGATTTGGGGATGGGACGGGGCGGAGGGATAAGTGAACGACGATCAACGTGTGTGAATTGGGGTGGGCCCCGAGTAAAAAAGGATTTGGATACATATCAGTCGTGTGTGCGTTCGTTATCTTGCGTGCGGGTAGGACGGGGATGGGCACTGCTTTCGAGGAGGTTTTAGCCTGAGACGGAATGGCGCTGAATTGAATGGCAGCAAGATGAAGGCAAGTTGAAGCCGCGGGGTTGATAATTGAATCAGATTTGCACGAAGGACAGTCGTAGCCGCAAGGGGAGGATCGTAATGCGGAGGGATTACGAGTTACGAGAGGCGGAGGGAATCGAGGGTTACGAGAGACGGGACGGGGATGCGTACCGCGTACCGTGTGCCAACAGAACAGAACAGATTGACGTGGTGGCCGGGGCGAACGAAGGGAGGAACGAAAATAGGCGGGTCCGAGTCAGAGTCCGAGTCGGAGGTGGTGTGGGATGTATTGATTTCATTAGCGGCCGGGACCAGGAATTGGGTGAAGCAGATAGGGGAGAGAAGAGGCAGGAATACATAGAGGGAGGGTGCGAAATGCATCTGCGGGAGAACATGATATGATATGAAGGTGAGAATGGACGGGGATCAGTCTTTGTGTGTGGGCGCGCCACGCCGCAGAAGGAAGAACGTATGCAGACCCCGTCGAGGACTGAGTTGTGTTGGATTGTGAGAGGGACAAAGTCCGCGGAGGATCTGGGTGTTGTGGATCTGGCGCATCAGGTGTTGGGAGGGCTTGATGGGGATAGATATGCCGGGCCGGCATTACGTCTGGCGTTTTAACATTCGGACAGCACTTTTGCGCACAACTCCCTCCCCCAATCAGCCCAATGGACCGCGACGACGACCCCCCGCAACACACGCAGCAGCCCGCCCCCGCCCCCGCTGCTGCCCCCGTCGCCGCCGCCGCCAGCGCCAGCACCAGCACCGCGCCCGCCAACCCGCCCCAAGTGCGGTCTCGGATAACCGTCGTGAGCAGCGCAGGCTTTCAAGCGCATCCGCGGGGCTGATAACTAACGTTGTAGGTGTGCGCCGAGTGCAAGCGGCTGAAGCTCAAGTGCGACCGGCGCAGCCCCTGCGGCTCGTGCCAAAAGCGCGACACCGTTGTTCGCTGCATCTACTCCCCCGCCGCCGCGGAAAAGGTCGACCTCCACTCCCTCAACAACCGCCTCATCCAGCTCGAGCACTGGATCAGCACTTTCGGCGACCTCCCCCCCAAGGCGCATGCTGCCGCCAACGCCGCGGCGTCTGCGTCTGCGTCTTTATCCACAACTGCGCCTGCACCGAGCACGCCGCTGGTGCCCGGCCCGTCGCGCGCGCAGAATGCCTTCAGTTTGCCGCTGACCGCACTGCACGCCGCGTGCCTCGCCCCGCTCGGTGTGCCCCTCCCTTACCTTCCTCGGTCCACGCCACCGCCGCCGCCGCAAGCGCAACAGCAACGGACAACGCCAACCCGCCCATTGCCGCCACTAACACTCACCCCCACGCTCCTCGACCTCCTCCCCTCGCCTTCCCGCCTCCCCGCGCGCCTCGCGGCAGCACACCACGCCCTCGCCGCCGCCTCCGCCGCGCCCTTCCCCTTCGGCTGGTTCGAGCAGCGCGCGTACGCATTCCTCAGCGCACTGGCCGCCGACCCGCCGTCCCTGCTCTTAAACGGCAACGGGAACAAAGCGAAGAGCGAGGCGGCGAAGCAGGCTGCGAAGGCGGAGAGGAGGCGGGAGAGGGAGCGGAATCGCGAAAGGGCAAGGGTGATTTTTTCGGGGGGGCCGGAGGCGTATGCGGCGCATGGGGCGCCGCCGCTCCCGCTTTTCAATGCGGCGTTTAGCTCTAATGCTGCCCATCCGTCGGGGTACAATAACAACAACAACCCCACGTCCTCCTCGTCTGCGTACAACTTAACCCCCCATGCGCAAGGCGACTTCCCCCCGATCCACGCGTTGGCGGAGAGCGAGGACGGGTCAGACGGGATGCAGCCCGACGAGGACAATCGGGATGAGGGGGAGGGGGAGGTGGATGAGTTGGCGAATGAACATGAGGAAGGGGAGGGGGTGAGGTTGAGACCGGTACATGCGCCGCATCGTCCTAACCACCCTAACCATCACGACAACGGGAATGCGAGTGAGAGGAGGCGAGGGGACCCGCGGCTGGCGTTCTTTGCGTTGTTGTGTGGGGTGTTGGCGCTTGTGCCGTCTGCTGAAGATGAGGGCGGGGGGGAAAGAGAAGGGGGAGGAGAGGATTTGGGCGCGTTGGCGGGGAGGGCGACGGAGGAGTATTTCTCGGGGGCTTCTTCCTCTTCCTCATCCTCTTCGTCCTCCTCATATCCTTCTGGCTCCTCATCCTCAAATCCCACTTCGGCTTCGACGGACAGCGAAGAGGCGCAGGCACAGGCGGACGTGGACGCTGTGCTTGCGCTGTGGGCGCTTGGTGTTGGGATGATGAAGCAAGGCAAGGGGCAGGGCGAGGGTGCGGAAGGGGAAGGGATGGAGGAGGCGTATGTGCATGTGAGTTTCTCGCTGTCTCTACTTTTTTTTTTGGGGGGACGGTGTCTGCGTTGCTCTCGCTCGCTATCTTCCCTATTTCCCTGTTTCCTTGGGATGCGGTCGGGAGCATATTTCCCTTATTCCCTCTTCCATCTACATGTCAAACGAACGAACGCTCACCCACCTCACCCAAACAGTTCGCGAAGACAATCGCACACGCGCGCGTGGTGGGGCTCGACTCGGTGGGGTGTTGTGCGGCGCTTACTGCGTTCCCGTCCACCTCCCCTTCCACATTCAACACCTCCTCCTCGTCTGCCTTCCCCGCTTCCACTTCGTCCACCTTCAACAACTCCGCACCCTTCGCCTCCCCCGCTCCCGCGGCCCAGGCAGGCAAGCGCCGCCGCGCGCCGGGGATCAAGACCGAAGACGGCGGCGTGCGTGTGCTGGGGGAGTTGAGCTCCAACGGTAACGGCAACGCCGACGCAAACGCCAACGCCGACGCCAACACGATGGCGAGTGAGGGTAAAGAGGGGGAGGGAGGCAGGTGGTTGGCGGGGTTGCGGGCGCGGACGTGGTGGGGGGTTGTTGCGGGGGATTTGTGAGTTTTTTTTTCTTGCTCTTTTATACACCCTTTGTTTTCGTGGTTTTCGTCCTTCTCCTCTTGGGTGATTTGCTGACCAGTTTCCCCCCGTAGGCTGACGGCGGACGCGCTCGGCGTGGCGCCGCATGTGCCCTTCGGCTCCCTTCCTCCCGCCGCCCTCGCCTTGGAGGAAGAGGAAGGGGAAGAGGAAGACCCATTAGCGCGCGGGTTTGATTGGGTGGCTGGGGCGGAGGAGGGGGAGGGCGACGGTGCGGGTGTGGCGGCACAAGAAGAGGGCGGGAGGCGGTTTGGGGGGTTGGTCAGGTTCGTTTCTTTTTTCTCTCATCGCAGGTCTTACATCTCGCTGACGTTCGCCTTCACTTCGCTCCACACTGCAGACTCGCGCGCACGCTGCACGCCGCGCATGCGCTTCCTGGGCTTGATGGGGCGTGTAAAGCCGAGGGGGCGATTCGGAGGTGGGCGGAGGTCGAGTCCGCTGCGTCTACGTCTTCAAGTTCGGCTTTCCCGAACTCTGCGATGGAGGGGTTCGATGAGTTCGGGCATGCGATGGATGTGGACTCGCCTTCGTATCGCCAACCCCACCAACACCAGCACCAATACTCACATCAACAACATCAACAGCACCAGCACCCGGATAGCGAGAAGGAGCGGGCGAGGAGGGACGCGGAGGTGGCGCTGTTGTGTAATCGTGCGGTGTTGGGGGTGTGGGTTCCGTGGTTGGTGAGTTTTTCCCTCGTTTTAGCATATCATTTTGGGATGAAAAGCTGATTGTTTTGCAGACGTGGAACCCCAGCTCCAACTCAAACTCGTCAGCGTCGGCGGCGCCTCCCTCGCAAGCGGTGTATGGCGCTGTCGGTGCGGCGCATGGGGTTGTGCAGGCGTGTCGGGCGTTGGGTGCTGCGTCGGCCGCGGCGTCTTCCTCCAACGCGTTCTCGACAAACAACTCCTCCGCATACAACTCCTTCTCGCCCCACTCCACCTCCTCCACCACCAACGCGAACACAAGCTCAATCCTCGCCTGCAACCCCGCGCGCGCGCTCTTCGACGCGGCGGTCGTGTGTGCGTGGGGCGCGCTGAGGCACCCCGGGGCCGTATTCGCTGCGGGCGCGCGGGAGGGGCTGGGTGCTGCGTTGGGGGTGTTTTGCGCCCCTACGAACGACGGCTCGGTGTTCTCCGCGCACATCAACGGCAATATCAACACCACCACCACCACGAACGTCTTCGCGGCCTGGGCGGGGCGCAGCGAGGCGGTGCGCGTGCTTGAGGGGCTCGCAAGGCGTGCGGGGGCGGGGCCGTTTGAGCAGGGGGTTATAAGGATTAATGGGCATCATCCCCACCCGCATCATGAGCCGCCGTTGTTGCCCGCCCCTGCGACGCTGAAGCGCAAGCACGACGATGCGATTGGGGGTGGGGCGCCGGCGCACCCGCATAAGGCGCAGGAGGTTGTGCTTGGCGGTGGGGTTGGGGGCGAGGCGCAGGGGCAGTCGCCTGCGAAGCCGGATAAGGTTGCGCTTGCGATTGCGCTGAAGGAGAAGGAGCGCGAGCGCGAACGAGAACGCGAACGTGAGAGGGAGAAAGGGAGTGGGAAGGAGAAGAAGAAGAGGACGGGGTATCCGTCCGTTGGGATTCGTGTGCGGCCGAATGTGAATGGGGCGGGCGGTGGGAAGGAGGCGGGGGCGGCGTCGCTGTTGAGGAAGGTGTCGGGGTCGGCGAAGGGGGGTGTGGGTGTGGGTGCGAGTGCTGGGAGCCCGCTTGCGAGGACGCAGGCGGAGCAGGCCCAAGCGCAGGCGCAGGTGCAGGAGCAGGGCGGGATGGGGTATTATTCTCAGCCTGTCCCGCCGGTGCAGCAGCAGCATGTTCAGCAGCAGCAGCAACAACAACAACACCAGCAGCAGCAGCACCAGCAGCAACATCAGCACCAGCACCAGCAGCACCAACACCAGACGCAGACGCAGCCCGTCGTACCGATGGAGGCGTTCCGCTCGCGCTCGTCGTCGATATCGCACGACCCGCGGATGCAGCCGCCCAAGGAGCACATCCAAGTCGTCGCGAGGGAGTTTAACCTGGCGTTCTCCGCGCCGGCTGCCTCTTCCGCGACCATCGAGCCAGCGGCTGGGATGGAGTACGCCCGGCACTCGACGTTCGCGGAGCCTCAGCCGCCACCTCCACTGCCGCAAGCAGCAGCAGCAGGGGTACGCGGGCGACAGTGCGTCGGCGGCGATGTACGATTTGCAGCAGCGCCCGCGCGCGGGGTCGTACGAGGAGGCGTACGGATCTGGCCCCGGCTCTGTTGGGAGCCCGTACGGCACGTCGAGCGCGAGTGGCGCGTTGTCGAATGCGAGCAGCCCGTACACGACGACGAGCGGGGGGATATCGACGCCGACGTTTGGCAACGGCGCGTCGGGGTCGGCGCAGCACCACCCGAGTCCGCCGTATGCGGTCCCCAGCGCGAGTCCGCGATTTGCGCCCCAGCCGTATTATAACGGGGGGTACGACCCGCAGGGACAGTATGAGCTGGGGATGGACGTTGGTGTTGGGGTTGGCGTTGCATACGACAACGGCAAGGGTCACCAGCCGCAGATGTTTCAAGTCGAGGTGAAGCCGGTGATGGAGCAGCATCCTGCGCAGCAGCAGCAGCCACATTACCACCTTGAACAGGAGCCGCGGCACGATATGGCGTGGCCGCCGCCCGAGCCGCCACAGGCGGCGCCGTATTGGGCTTCGGAGTATTACCCGCAGTGAGGCGGCGTTGTGGACATAACTTATTCCTTTCCTTTTCCTTTTCGCTTTCGTTCTCGATCTCCCACTATCTACTTTCCTTCCGCGCTGTATTTTTTTCGTCCATACACCTACTCACCTACTTACTTACATGCGTGCGCTCCCTCATTCACCCTCTCCCTCGACGACGACGACTTACGATTCGACTTGTGTATCTCATTTTACATGCGCTCCCTCCCTATCTCTCTGTCTTGTGTTTGTCGTACCTATTGTTCCTGGCTGTGGATCGGATGGCTGGATGGATGGCGGTTTCGGTATTTATTTGACTTATTTCCTTGCTGCCCGTAGATTTTGGTGCGTCTTGTCTCGCTCAGCTTCATGAAATGTTTGCTAATTCGATGACTTTTGCAGGGCGACGAATTAGAGCATGCTATCATCTAACTAACTGTATCACCACCCCTTATTTGAACGACCACCTCCCTCCGTCCCGCCGCCCACCCCTCCTTTGCAGAAAAGTAGATCTGGATACGCGTATTGGGTATCTAAGTATACAATATATCCCGGTCGGGAATGAATGAATCAATGAATGGAAGGCAGGATGATAGTTGGATGTCAGAAACGTCAAAGTTATTTTGTGTATCGTACCATTCGGGCTAGTGTACTTTATGTAGGGACAAAACGTTCGTGGATGAAGGATGGGCAGGTTCCACAAGTTTCTGTCGATGGACGGATTGATACAAATGTTCATTCGGAGTGAGAGTGGCAATACAAAGTACAGGATCTAGGTCCCACGCATTAAATAGATACAGTCCTCAGATTCTGTAAATCGTATCAAGGAAGGAGATAGGCTCCAAAAGTAATATACCGACCTGCAAATTCAATAATAGTAATTCCCACTCATGTCTCGCGCACCAAGAAGTAGACCGTGAGCACCAGGAGCACCAGCATCGCGCACCAGCTGCCCGTAACCAAACGCCGCTCGAATTTCGACGTGCGGTAGCGCGGGTCGAGATCTGCTGCGCCTTTCTCTGCGAGTGGGAGCTGTATACCAGGGGCGTGGGGCGAGCCGCGGGAGAACCAGCGCCGGTATTCCGCATAGATACCGCGGCGGCTCGTGTGCTTGAAAGTGAGGTCCTGCATGGTGTCGTCGGTGGGGTCGCTCGGGATGAGGCACGCGGCCTCGAGGTCGGCGCTGTTCTTCCGGCTGTGGGTGTGGTAGAACGAGTCGTGGGCTTCGTGCATGAAGAAGGATGGCGAGTCGGAGCGCCGGGAGGAAGGCTCCAATATCGCGCAGGAGGACAAAGACGAGGAAGAGGACAGCATGGTTGGTTTTAAAAGGGTGGTGCGGGTGGGGCGGATGGTGGGGTCCACTTGGGTGTTATGAATCGCATTCCGCCTCTTATATTGCAGAGGAGATTAGGGGCGTAAGAACAGGAACAGGAGAACGGCAGCGGCCCCCCCTTATCCGGTGGCACCGTCTGTAGCAAAGCGGATGCAAAATGTAGCGCTCAGGAGTAATTTTTGCTGTCCGAGACGGTCCTAAGCAGGGGTTTAAATCTTGCATTTAAGACATTGCGGTCCAGATTTTGGGGTCGCGACAAGAATTTTCCAAGTGAAGACCAGCAGAGGGCACCCAAACGCCGAGATAAGACAATTGCGTTAGAAGGTGGTTCGAGGAGGCACTATCTTCAGATGGGGTACCTGAATGCTGCCCGGAAGTAGCTCGGAAGGACTAGTGTCGATAAAGTGCGCGAATGAATAATCCCCGGCCTCGTCTCGCCTCCCTCAACGGCGAGTAAACGTTCAGCGGTACAGGCGCCAATTGTCGGCGACAGCTTCAAGGTCGCCCGATCATGGCTGTCAGAACGCGACATCGCACAGCCACAGCGCCTTCACGGTTCTCCTCTGGTCTTGTGGCACGCATCGTCCTCACTCGCCTCCTCGACAGACGGAGGACCCAGTAATGCCATGACTGCTCTGGACGCATGGATCCAGTCGTTACGCGCAGATTCCAGCCGTCCTCCTCGATGCAGGAATGCCGGGTCAACTAACGGGCCATCGAATGGTAAGGACTATCCAGAAACTGGTCCTCTACTGCCGCGACATTGGTCCTGACTGATTTATGCACAGTCTGTCGTCGCGGTTCCAGTCGGGGTAACGGCAAGTTGACTATTTTGGGTCGTGTTATCTAACCTGCTCACGGCGGTGGTTGTAGTCGGTTCAGGCCATGCAACAAATCAGCACGGCAAGTTAAATTCCGCGCACTCGACTTATGTTTGACGGTACTGCTTCCAGTGAACAAGAAGGAAGCTGGCGCCGCTGCGCTTGCCCCTAATTTACGACGCGCTCAACAATCAGGTATCCACGAACCCATCCGTACGCAAAATGTTACTGAATAGCCCGCAGAGACACCTCCGGAGAAGTGCTCGAATTTGTGTTGCGATTATCTGTCTGGCAATCTGGCACAGTCTGGGAATCTTGCCAAAATCATGACCAAGTTACGAATGAACTGTCCCGTCGATCCTCAAGAGGCTACTCGCATCAAGGACCAGATATCCCGGGCAGAGGCTCGTTACGCATCTTACGAAAAGGAGATCCCCAGGCTGAAGCGTATCGTCGCCGCCTGCCCGCCTCCCAATCACAAGATCCCCGTCGCGTCTGGTGAGCCGCCCTATATCGTACCTTCTTTTACTGCTCTTTCTCATCCACTGTCTGCCAAAGAGTGTAGGAATGGCTCCAAGCCTTGTACGCATGCCTGTTGCGACCCAAGCTTGCGACCTCCGCGAGCTTCAACGGAAATGCTCCGACTTCGTCGTATCATTCAGCACCTCCAGCTCAAGAGTCGAGAAATATCGCTATATCTCAAAGCGAAGCGCTGTTTGGTGTCCCCGATTCGCCGCCTCCCTCCAGAGTTACTGGAAATCGTGTTCTCATTTGCTATAATACCCGATCAACGCAATACATCGTCGATGGCAGCTGGTTTAACCGCCCTGGGCGCTATCCGGCTAACCCATGTCTGCAGCTACTGGCGGGCCATCGCACTAAAGACGCGTCGGCTTTGGGCCACCATCCTTCTCCGACAGCCACAATCCAAACCCCAGTCCAGCATTGATCAACTTGACGTATACTCCTCGCACGCCAAATCGACTCCGCTCACAATCCGTTGCTACAAATGGCCTGCCAGGCAGCTCATGGTGAAGCTGGCCCAGATGAGCCATCGATGGCATGATATCAACCTCACGATCCCAAATCATGTTTTTGACGAACTTCTTGTCGTCCGCCATAAGATCCCATTGCTCAAGTCGCTCTGTATACATATCGCACAATGGCGTGACGGTGCGCAGACAAATGATACCTTCCAGGATACACCTCAGCTCCACCGTGTCGTTCTTACCGTCTCCAGCGGTCATATCTGGCCGTTCAGCTTCATCCTACCTTTCGACCAGATCACTTCGCTCACGCTCAGCCCTATTTCCCTGTCCGTCTTCTCGGAGTGCATCCGGAATTGCCCCAAACTGCTATACTTCAACGCCGTTATCAGTCCTCGGCTCGGCGAGGTGGTGCAGCAGATGGCGGAGCTGCGGAGCCCACTGCACAAGCTAGTTTTGCAGGGACGAGGTTGCCAGGAGGTCATCGTTACCCACACTTTCCCCCGCCTCCTTTCCCTTGCCATTGACCTGCACACGCTGCACCCCGAGTTCTGCGCCTTCCTCGCACGCTCCAGCCGCCTCGAGATGCTTTCCATGCGCGCATCGGGCTCTCTGACCACGGAGAACCTGGTTGCGCTGCTACTCGCGACGCCGTCTCTGCGCATCCTGCACTTCCGAGAATCGCACACGGCCATGGTGACGCCTCGGTTCCATGCCCCACTTGTCGCACCCCCGGCGGACGACCCGTTCACCCCGGTGGAGATGCAGTCGCTTGCGGAAATGGATGTCGAGAGCTTTGCTGCGTTTGACGAGGTGGCGCTGCTGGCGTGGATTCATTGGCGGGCGGGGCACGCCCCTTCGTACGATCCGAATGGTATAGAGACGACGCGGCTGCACATCGAGAACTTGGACATCGATCCTGAGGCTGAACTCGATTATCTTGACTATATATCCTAAATATCGCGAATCTACATTACATACATATGTACAACAGCCAATGCACCCTGTATTTTTATTGAGGTCTGCAGTTCAGCTTTTCCTTCAGGTTAAAGCAAGCGTCGTGTGAATGGCGCTTTGTATACTCTGTATAGTCACACGTCGGTTACGGATTCTCTCGTCTCCTCTCATCTCCGAAAGACTTGCAAGGACCGTCAGGCGGCAATCACACAGAAAATGTGATATGTACCTGCCTCAAGTGGAATGCCCAGAGTCGCCTCAGAGTTACAAGCACCGTCCCAACTTCGGGGCCCACATGTAGACGATTGTCACCAAATGTGGTGCGCAACCCGTCCGGTCGTTTTCCAGCTTGTTGATCTTGATTCATGACGATAGGTATGGGACGGCCAGGAAACTTTCAGGCGCTAGGATTGTCGCTAAAAACGGTCTTCAACTCGATGCGCAAACTTGAAGGTCCGAACTCGTTCAATAATAGAGGGTTCGGAGGGATTGTGACCTGAAGCAGTCTGCAACTCTGCCAAAGATCTCGCAGCCTGTCTAACGTCGCCAAAAACGGCCTGCAACTCTCTCTTCCGTTCCGGGGTCGCATCGCTCACTCAAGCGCTTACTAATAGGATTGTCGCCAAAAATGGTCCTCAACTCAAGCTTCTTGGGGCGCGTCTCTCGTTCATGAGAAAATGACGCCTTCTGAGGGATTGCGACCCGAAAGACAGCCTACAACCTGTGCCAAAGATACTGCCGTGACAAAAATCGCCCACGAGTCTGCCCGGGGACGCCATGCTCGTTTACGTGCAGGATTGTCGCCAAAAATGGTCCTCAACTCCTCGGCTTCTGAGGGATTGTGACCAAAGGCAGCCTGAAACCTCTACCAAAGAAATCGCAAAGCCTGCGGTGACAAAACCGCCTTCGACTCTCCCTTCCGCTCCGGGATCGCAACGCTCGTTCACACGAACTTAAAACCCTGCTCTGAATTCGAAGCCTCCAGTCTCCGTCCTAAAGATATCGCAAAGACATGCTACAGCCTGCTATTACGGCCACAGCGCTGCACTCTTATAATGTTCTGGGACTCGTCCCCCCTTAACCAATGAATCTGTATCTGGTCATCTTCACTCATCTTTGTGCCCATCTTCTTGGGCTCATGGGCAACTCTGCCTTGACCTTCATCTTCGCCATCGTTGCCGTTCTCGTCTATTGGATTCATCTCATCCTCTTGCGCGCCTTCTGGCCCGGCCGACTCTTGCATGATACTTTGACGCGTATCGAAGCAATGGAGACGCAATTACATGATGAAGCGCGGCGTAGGCGTACAATGGAGATGTACAATCTCTCTACGTATGGTCTTCGCGGGCTCAGCGTGTAAGTTGGCTCTGTTTTCGGCATCTTGTCGCGTCGCTGATGTTTCGCATGCTAGCCTTAAACATGTCCACGACAGTGTGGCTGACGATCACCAGGCTCATTTGCATGTTCCGCTTTATTATCTGCCCGTGGCACTATCTTTGTACCAGCGCGCTCGGCGCTGCAAAAAAGATGTCGAGGTACTGTGTCATGAACTACACACCAAGGCGCGCAATTGTCATCCTCTGTCGTGCCTTGTCCTCAAAGATCTGTCCAGATTCAGCGGTTCGATAATGGACATCAAGACAAC
This sequence comes from Mycena polygramma, assembly GCA_029449255.1. Lineage (NCBI taxonomy): Eukaryota > Fungi > Basidiomycota > Agaricomycetes > Agaricales > Mycenaceae > Mycena > Mycena polygramma. Next base: position 575,971 of record JARKID010000025.1, read on the forward strand.
GACGACGACAACCCCGACCCAGATTCGTCTCAAACTCAAACTTCGTGGAACGATTGGCTTGATATGATCGTGGGCTCCCTATTTAACCAGCGTAAGGGCCCGTCACTAGCTAAGGCAAGGACGCTAACAAGCCTTATTTACCCAGTTGGGCCTCGCTAAGAGTCGAGCAGAAGACATATCTCGGCCTTCTTATATCTTACTAAACCCCCTTTTCCACTCGACAAGCCAAGCCACCTGTATCCTAACACAATTAATGGAGAATGTGTATATCATCACTTTTATTTCGCTACCGATTACAGAGAACAGTTCACATGTCACCTTATTTACGCAGTCCCCAATTTCCACATAGTCTGCATTTTCAACTGGGCCATTGGCTTCTTCCTTGTCTCTCCCCGCCTTCCCTGCTTCAACGGCCGTGCATCTCCCTCATCCTCTGATTCGTTTTCCCTTTGCCGTATGCGAGGGAGACTGTTGAGCTGGGATCCGCCAGCTAGGGGGCGGAAGCTGAGTTGACCCGCCTCCATTGCTTCATGCAGTGCTCTAGTGTGCTCCGCGTTGAATCCCATTATCCCTTTGTCGACTTGACCAGGCGGTCGATATCCGGGTGCAGGGACCCCCGTAGGCCACCCGAATATCTCCAAACCAGCTCGGGCAAGGTCTTTCTCCATGTTTTTCCAGGGCAACACGGCTGCGCCCTTGTTTGTCGTCGCGAGAGATATGCCATGCTTTTCTGTGAATAGTTTGTGTGGAGCGAGACAATTTCCACGAAGGGGCGCTTACCGAACAAAGCGACAAAGAAATCGCGGAGTTCAGCTCTCTGTTGCTTTGCTGACTTGAGTGCTGTCGCTCCTGATTTGTTTGTCGGCCGATCTGCAACGGCGGTGCCAGTGGTACTGCAAGGGATCGATTCAAAGGTCTTTGAGGGTTATGAGCGCGGACGAAGCGTCGTGAGACAGATGTTACTTACCTGTCGGGCTTCCTTGTAACCTGCGGCTGCCCAGTGGGATTGCCCTACATCGAGCGAACGTACAATTTCGTCCGGGTCAGCCGGCACTGCAGCTGGAATCGCTTCTCGCTGTGATAGATGCTCCGAGGCTTTCGGAAGGACGGGCTCATGGTAATTCTGCATCTCAGAGACAACCGAGCTGGGTACGGGGACACCATCGAATGACCAAAGGAAGCCGGGGTTCGTCGGGTTATTTTGAAGGTGGGCCAAGTCTCCCTGCCGGACCTCGGACACCGTAGATGTCACAGTGGTGAAGTTGTTCCCTTCATTGTGGGTGTGCTATAAGAGAGCATCAGCCATTTGACAAATAACTTGTGATCTTATTGCCTTTTCGGGCCTTGTTGGCTTTTTGATGGAAAAATACCTCCTCACTGTGGGTCGGTAAGTGTCGGGCAAGCACTGGAAATGATTTGAAAGTGCCCATGCATGCTTACCGCTACCCCTCCACACAAGCAGTAAGTCGCGAAGGAAGAGCAAAAGTGTCATTACTCGGAGTCGAACTCTCGACCTTGCGATTTCGGGACATAGACTTGCGACCTTTTCAGCTTGCGCGGTTTTTGGACCTTTTCGAGGCTTTTTTGGCCTTTTTTGGCCTTACACAAGGTCACAAGTTATTTGTCAAAAGTCTGATGAGAAAGATATGAAAGAAGTCGCAAGGGTCGACTTGCAGCTATCGTGTACCTCTTGAGCAACTAAGCTTCCGCCTTGCTCCTGATTTTCATCGCCTTCAGTGGCCTGTTGAATAAAGAATCCGTGAAACATTGTAGGTCAATCCCTATTTAGCGCGTACCTCTTCTTGAAGATCCAAGTCTTGGACCCGCTGTCGGTCTAAGTCCTGGGCCAGGGATTCATCGTCATCGTCGTCGTCGGAAACAGACTATCAAAGAAAGAAAGACATCAAAGAAGACCCAGACTAAGATATGCAATGTACCTCTTGGTCTGAGCTACGATCATCGGAGCATTTGTATGTATCAGAACTTTCAGCCTACCGTCGTGCTGGTTAGACGTCTGAAGAAAGATGCGACAGAATTGGAGCTATGCAACGACTCACAACTAAGCGGTCAATAAAATCCAGAACTTTAACTCTGTTAGCCGGGTCAAGGAGAATCTCTCCAGTCGATACTGCATTCGCACGTTGGTGCAGCGTGTCGAGCACTATGAGGCTTTTGCAGGCTTCGCAGGTATTGAAATAGTCAGGAGTGAGTAAAGGGGTGACCTAATCCAATTCCTCCGCGCAGTAGAGAAATGCATGCGCGGCCGCATAACGTTGACTGTGTTCCACAGCTGGCACTTCCTCATAACCATCGCAAGTGTGCTCATCGTGGTAGGTGGCGTGACAGTATCGCTTCACAGCGCGCTGCACATACTTGGGAAGACGACGGAGATTCAGAGACGGCAGTTCTTCGCCAAAAAGCTTGGCAATTTGCAGCGGCCGGAGCTCTGAAAATGTTGAAAGCGAACTGTCTCTGGTATCATATTTTTCAGCTAGGATTAAGAGCATGTCGAACCACGACGTCGGCTGGACAGATTTCGACTCCTCCATAATATTATGCTGTCGGTCTCGAAGAGAATCAATGAGATCCTCGAGGTGCTTCCAAGAGGGCGGCGAGCTCCATTGAACACTATGCAAGTAGAATTTTTGCCTGTCCCTCTCAGGGTAACGCAGAGCAACGAACTCCTGCACTTTCTCCACCATGTCGGGTTCAAAGAGGTCAGGTCGTTGGATAACAGCAAAAGCTATTTTTTTCCGAAATCCCCCAGCAGCATCGTTGTATGACCCGGATCGCTGCATCAAATTCCAGAGAGCGACTAGATGCAAAGGTGGAGAATGCCCTATGTTCGCCTGCATTTTTTGTTTGCTGCATTTCCGAGTCAGTTTAGTATCCGGGGGTTCGTTGAACACAAACACGTACAGACGTGTATCGCACGTCGGGCAGTCGTCTTCGTCGTTCCAGTGGACATTGACCAGATCGTCAGTGGATAACACGGCTCGCATCGTCAACCATGCACCAACATCCGGCGCCTTCCGGTAATGATGCCGATGCCCGTCCTGCTCCATAGCGGATTGGAAGGCGGACAACGCATTGTCGTCTGTGGCGATTGCGTCGGAAGGCCGCGTTTTGGAGCGCAGGACCTGGCATAACGTGTCTGCCCAAACGGTAATCGCACGTCCCTGTACATCCCACTTCCTCCAGTCCGACGACTCGAAAGATTGTCTACAAAGCCCCTCTCCAAAATCCATGATCACCATCCAGACAAGAGTACCAAGCCTTATTTCCGGCGTTGTATGGCAGATGCGATGACGCAAGGCTTCGTCCAGCTCCCCATCCCAGCTTGGGTATACCTTGTCCAAGAGCCAGGAGGGCATGTCGGAACTGAAGGACAGGTACTGCTCGTCTCCGCAAGCTGCTGACAGTGATATGCAGAACAACTGATTCCTGCGAAGGCGGGCGATCGCCTCCCATCCATAATTATCCAGAGAAGCCTGCCGTGGATAATGATGACAATTGCGAATCGTTGTCCAGATCAGAGACATATACTCCGGGGAAAGCGCGGAGGGGCGGTTCGCATGAGTAGAGGGTTGGATGTCGTCGCTCATAAGGATGGTGGGCGAAAGCAGGAAAGGGATGGCTGTGCGCTGAATATAGATCCAGATGTACATCAGGCAATTGTGCGTCTCTCGACAGATGGAATGAAGCCGCGAGCGTCTAAGCCATTCCTTGGTCGACCTTCCGGAACTGTTCGACGATAGAAGGAGGCAGAAGCGTGCAAAGGAAACTGGATTTGACCCAACCTGGCAAACGATGGCCGCCGGTCCCCTGCATCCCATCTTACGACCTGGTCGATCTGCCTGGGACATTTACCGAGTCCAAATGCCACCCACTGCCCAGGGCCGGGATGCGCCTGAGCGAGGGTCATAGCACGGCAACTCGGCCATGCACAGCGGAAGAGCAGCGATGCCATTGCGTCGGATATGGGACTCAGTGGGACCCGGGACGAGAGGGCGGGGAGTAGGGGTGCTCAATTCTTAAAGTCGGCGGAGCTGGCAAGTTGGCAAAATAATATGTAAGCACTAAGCGAGATAAGCGAGGGTTAGCGAGGGTTAGCGAGGTTAAGCGAGAAATCCATGAGAAATGGCTGTGGGCCACGATTTCCAATATATGACCGTTTCCGCTGCACGTATGCCCACCAAATTCACCCATTCTTCGGACAATCGGTCTCAGAAGCTACGGTCGCGTTTTCAGCAATTTCGGCTATCGAGGAGGCGGGCACGAAGACGAAGACTCGGTCGCAAAGGATTTCGCTTAACCCTCGCTTACATCGCTTAGTGCTTACATATTTTTTCGCCAACTTGCCAGCTCCGCCAACTTTAAGAATTGAGCACCCCTAGTATAGGAGCAGATTTGTGAATAAATATCGAAAGTACCGTAGTTTGGTTACACCAGGAGGATGCGGGCTAGTCTCGGCATCTTCCGGACGTTAACATCGACTCCGACGAGTTTGACGGCGAATGTGTTTCGCGAAACCGTCCGGATCCGCCCTGATCCGCCTCTGCTCCACATCGTTCAGGCTGATAATTATATCCACTCACCAACGGTCGTGGGGCCAGCAACCCAAGAATGGAATACCACGGTCGCGTAAACGCCAGCTGACCGCGCTTGCGAACCGCCGTACCAGTGCCGTACCTCCGGTTCCTCGGGGCATCGGAGCGCGTTTGTTGCTTGAGCTTCATGAGCCACGACATCATGAACCGCGACACCATGAACGACGACACGAAGGATGTTGATGCCGAACGCGACAGCGTCTCTCACACTAACAAGGAGGGGGAATACCATCAAAGCCAGCTGGGTCCGAAAGCTGCCCGCAAGCATTTCTTTTCGCCGTTGGACCCTGCCTATGCAGACGCGGTCAATCGTGATGCGGAAACTGTCGACTTTTCCGATGCTGAGGAGGTTCGACGTTCCACCCCCGCTACAGCATAATCTTCATACCACCGTTCCAGCGAGCAGTGAAGCGTAAGATAGATCTTGTGGTTCTGCCCTTGATCGTTTGCAGGTAAGTCCCTCTGCCCTCATCTCGCGAATTCTGACGAAACAGTACGCTAGTTACATCTGTGAGTGATTCCATTCCGCTTTCTCACCCAAGAACTCATCTGGGGCCGGGCTGGTTGTAGTTAACCAATTCGGTGAGGATCGCCATCGCGCCCTCACATTTCCGACTAATTTTTCGCGCAGACCGCACGAATATGTGAGGTTCTTCTATATGAAAAACTTGACTGCTCAAATCATCTGTGAAGTGGGAATGCACACACCCTTGTGGCTTTCAATGAAAACTTTGTGAGTCAAAACCGGTACGGATAGTGATGGTTATACTCAACTGGATGTCAGGGAATGTACGCCTCCGTTTCCATAGGCTCAAATATTCCTTTTGACTTTGGTCTTCAGCACGAACAACAACAAATGGACCCTGGCTCTCAGCATCTTTTATGTGGGATACTGTGAGCTTGCATCTCGCTATCCCACTCTAAGTCTCTAAGTCTCTAATCGTGATCTCTAGGTCTCCTTGAAATGCCTGCCAACAGCACGTAGAGCTTCTCATTGCACTACCACCGTCTAACATCTCTTGGGTTACAGTTCTTCAGCGACACATCGGAGCCAACAGATTGTAAGGATCCCCCCTCGTCTTCACTGCTCACTGTTGTTTACGGGTCCATCATAGCTTCTTCCTGTCCTTGACATTCTGGGGAATAGCGTCCCTGTCTGTGGTGTACGCAAAAGGATACGGAGGGCTGCTCGTTCTTCGGTTCGTTCCTCAATTGTGCCCATCTCCATCATGCTCATGTCCGCCCCAGTGTCCTGATGGGTATCGGAGAGGCAGGATATTATGTTCGTGGTCTGTTCGCTGCTGTTTTGTTCCGACTGACTCCAGATAGGCGGGAATGATTTACTACCTCTCCTTTTGGTACAAGAAGCACGAGCTCGCCATGAGAATCAGTCTATGCATGACTGGAACCCTTCCGGGTGCGATCGGAGTGAGCAATACTCGGTGTGATTGGGAGATGTTTCTGAGGAAAATTCCTAGGGTCTTCTTGCCTTCGGCCTAGTCCGGGCCAAGACGTCTCTTCTTACTGGGTCAGCTCGTGTTTCGCCCTCAATCATGTTAGGAACTCACCGTTGGCCAGATGGCAGTTCCTCTTCCTGGTGCGTCGATAGTAAAGCCTAGGACTCATTTTTGACTCATACTCTCCTTCAAGATTGAGGCTATTCCGACGGTGCGACTCTCTCGAAACCTGCCCCTCTCTTTACTTAACACGAGACATGCATGTAGATTGTCATGGCCTTCGCAATCTTGTTCTTCCTACCCTCTTTCCCTTTCTCCGCGACGTTCTTGACACCCCGAGAGCGCGCCATCGCCCAGGCTCGACTGAACCGCGACCACAAGCCTCAATCGCATGGCGGGATGACCGGCTGGAAAGGTTTCAAGGTCATCGTCGCAGACCCGAACGCGTGGCTTTTCATGCTGATCTACGCCAGCTGTAAATACCTTGCTTTACTACACCCTCTCTCTGACTGATCAGGCCCGTTATAGTCAATGTCGGCGTAGCCACCATCTCGTACTTCCTGCCCACGGCAAGCTCAAGCTCACTCGACGGTGGAAGGCCTTATCTTATTCCATCCACAGCTGATCAAGAACCTCGGATTCACCGCGATCAATGCACAAGGACTGACCGTCGCTCCGTACGTTGTCGGGTGGTGCATGGTGGTACTCCAGGCCTGGCACAGCGACCGCACACGGTTCGCGCAAACCCTGTACTCTGGCGCAATCACACTAAGCTCTCTTACAGTGACCGCGGATACCATATCATGCTGAGCTGCGGGATTTCGCTCATCGGGTACATCATTTTGGCCACTGCCGTGCAGAAGAGTGTCGGCGCTGCCTACTTTGCGATGTTTCTCGTCATCGGCGGGCTGTACAGCTTGTTCCCGTTGGTCATGTACGTTTTGCGCTATAATTTTCGGACGGGAACTCATTGAGTAATAGGAGTTGGGCAGCCAACGCGTTCTCGCCAACGTCTAAGCGTGGCGTTGGGACTGCGTTCATCGTATCAATCTCGAACTGTGTCTCGATGTGAGTTCGACACATTGCTGTCTTCATCTACTGATCCCCGCTGCAGCGCTTCCCCTCAAATCTACTTTGACCCGGAGGATGCGTATCGGAAAGGGTCTGTCTTGTTTCTTAATCATTATACTTGCGGTAGCTCACTGTGTCATAGCCACGCCATTTCGGCAGGGTAAACACCCTCCGCGCATTTTTACTGCTTTCATGCTCACTGCTATCACATAGATGTCTCGCATTGTCGTTCCTGGCTGCGTTCGTGCTGCGCACCCGCCTGGCGCTGCTAAACAAACGCAACGCCAAATTCCTGGCGGAGCTTCCCGATAATGAGAAGAAAGCACTGGAGGAGACTACAGAAATATGGGATTCAGACCCGCGCTACGTTTTCATGACTTGATAATGAAATGTACGCTTCGCAACGGGGAGAAATAGGACGAATTGATGATGCAAAGGGCTAATCTGGCAGGAACGGGGTCGCCGTTAGCCTTGGAAGAGAAAGAGGCGCGAGTAATCAACAATTGATCGGAGAAGAGTCCGATGGCGTTTTTCTGGATTGCGCAACGCCGTTCGTTTATTGCGAAGACGGTGTATATAAGGCTCCTCATTTTCATTGCAAGACCATTTCGCCCCCTCCCCATCAGCATTGGACCGTGCACTCTTTGATCCCAGCACTGAATGGCTTGCGGACCGCGATATGGCACGTTCTGCGTGTCCATGTCCATATGTAGGTCCTCGCCCTGGGTGACCTGGCTCACTCACGCCCGCCATTCCGCCTTGACTGGCGGACTGACTGACTGGACATTTCTTTTTTCGGCGGCGACGGCGATTGGATGACAAAGATATGCCGTTCCGTCGGGATACCCGTCACGGTCATGAACACGGAAAACGTCGAGTGCACGTCAGGATGGAAGTACGAGATTCTCTGTTGTCCAGAGAGCACCATTGACTCAGAGTACTGGCATCGACGATACTGGAAAAATGTGGGTCTTTTGCACAAGGAGGCTCGAGCAATACGAACTTGAGCTTTTCGGGGGAAAGACAGACTAAGAGGAGATTGAAAGCTCTCCCGTTGGCACCATCGATAACAGCTTGTGCGTAGGTTTGGCTTCTGGAGGGCGCTCCGGCATACGACAGGAATGTCTGTGTATTTCCGTTCTGCATCAGGAATTCGGCAGTGGTATCGGTGGCCAAAAAATACGACTGCGAACAATAACAGGCCATTACGTCAGTGCTGGCTGCGATTCAGCGAAAGATATTGCTTGCCTGCTGAATCGGGGAGGTTGGGACAGCTCTAACTTGCCCAACGACAGGATTGAGGTCGGTGGGGATGTCAGAAGACTCGTCGAGGACGTGGCCCTGAAAATCAGTGACACTGAAAAGGGTTCCGGCGAGGGCGATAGCTGAGAGATTGACCATGATGAAGAAGCTGGGTAGAGCGGCATTTTGCAGTCGCCATTATCTTCTGTCTCAAATACTGAACCGACTCTTCTCTTTGATAGACTTGCATACAATCATCTTAGGAAGCGAGCTATACAGATCCTTCAATGTCATATCACGAAAGTTGACCCTGGGGTCCAATTGAATCGCCATAGGTATCGGGGTTCGACGTCGCCCCGTAATAGCTTGTACCTTGAACTGTCACGGCCGCGGTTGTTGAATCGTCAGAAGGATCGGCAATACTTGCGGATACTTTGAACTGCCAGCTTAGATTGAGGAGCACACAAGTACCCTTTCAATCGAATCCCCAAAGCTCCGGAGGTCATCCGATAATTGCTGGCTCCTTGAACTGCAAGCTCCGGACCAGTCAGCGTAAGTCCGCCAGTAGATTAGTTGCGAGCCCAACAAGCATGGCCCGGGGAGCCAGTAGTTTTGGGAATAAATTTCTCGGAGAGTCACCGCGTCCGAATTGAATGGTGAGAATGGCACTCGTATTCCGGGGCACTGCGCCTCAAGTACCAGGGACAGAGATGAAGCCAGAGAGCGCCAAATCCGGGATTTGAGGCGCGAGTTGGGCGCAAGTCAGCGGCGCTTCCAATGCGCTTGAGTTAGGCGAGGCAATCCAAAGTCCATCAACGATGCCATCACTGATGGACCTTACGTTGATTTGAAATTTCTGGGAAATTTCGTTCTCTCTTGTCTCTCTCCCACAGACCCCACTCATTCCAGTTGCTGAAATGTCGACTATAACCGTTCCTGCCGGGTAAGTAGGACTTCCTGCGTAACCCGCGAATAAAATTCATCGCGCACAGATTTTCCTATGTCGTCGCCGCACTCATGTCGACTGTCTACTTGCTTGCGGGACAAATCATCAACGTCAGCAAGCACCGAAAGCTGGCAGGAATCGCATACCCACAGCTCTACGCAGACAAGGCAGAAGTCGCTGCCTCCACCGCTGCTCTGAAATTCAATTGCGCTCAACGTAGGATTCGGTCGCCCGGCAAATGTTGCGCTCGCTGACGTTAATACTCGAACAGGTGTGCACCAGAACGTGCGTCGACCCGAAACTATTACCGTGCATTCATTTATCTGTTTCAAAGACCTTGGAATACCTGCCCTGGCTCTATCTGATGTAGGCATTCCCTGTTCCTGGTATCGGCAGCACACATTGTTTACCCCTAATTTCACTTCCAGGACCGTAACATTTGGTGTTAAATACCCCATTCTCGCAGCCTCATCTCTTGGGATGTGGGTCCTTGGCCGCGTCGCATACAGTATCGGATATTCTACTGGCGAACCCGACAAGGTCCGTCCTACCTACTCTCACTTCCGCTTGCTTATCGAATACTTCGACTCTCAAGCGCAACAACATCGTCACCGTCATATTTGCTACCCCAAGTATCTTGAGTTGAGCGATATGTTGATTCCATGCACCCTATTTTGACCGTTTCTGTGTAGCACTCCTCTGCGGCGCAACATACAGCGCCTATCTACTCGTGTCAGAAGGCGTTTAAAAGAAATTCCACAAGATTCTTTTGCACCCTGAAATTTTGGATGACGACGGGGGCTTGATGTCGCAACTCTAGTGGTATATATTAGATGACTCTCATGGTCGTTAAGTTTGAGTGGTTGAACTGTGGTTAAACTGTGGTTGAACTGGAATATTACCGTGAGAACATCATTCGGCCCGGATGTTCGGCACAGCAAGCAAGCGCCCTCACTTCCGCTTTTCCATTCCGTCGGGATATCCGTTGTAATAACGATCGTTGTCAAGTTCCTTGCTCAGAGTCCCCCGAAGTTCCACGTCACCCTTCCGCGGCATCCAACCGCGTCACCCCATCCCGAATACCGTTTTAAACGACCGCAAACTCTCGCGTTTCCTATCACCATGTCTACTTTCGTTTTGCCCCCTGGGTACGCAGCACTTAGACCTCGAAGGCACCCGTCATCTAACGCCTTAAAAGGATTGGCTATGTCGCTGGCGCCGTTATCTCGACTGTGTATCTGCTCGTATTCCAGACGAGCCAAGTCGTGAAATACCGGGGCATCTCTGGCGTCAAATACCCTCGCAGTGCGTGTCCACACTGTCCAGAACCTCCGACGTCTAATGTTCAAACAGTGTACGCTGACAATGCGGAGATGGCGGCCAACCCGAACGCTGTCAAATTCAACTGCGCCCAACGTGAGCCGCACATACTCAGACGCGACGATCCTTACTTATATTTTTTCATCGCAGGCGCGCATCAAAACGTGCGCTCCGAAGCCCTCTGAGCTGCCTTTCCCGACTGACCCATCCCTACAGACACTCGAAAATCTTCCGATGCTGTATTCGATGTGCGTTTATTCACCCGCGTCTTCCTCTGCCCGATCTCATGCTTCTGTAGGACTCTTGTTACGAGCCTCAAGTACCCAGTCCTGGCCGCTTCCGCGCTGGGGCTTTGGTCCCTCGCGCGTGTCGGTTATACCCTGGGCTACGTCACCGGCGATCCCAAAAAGGTCAGCGTCCAATTTCTCCCATTTTTCTTTGGCGGCCCCTGATGCGTCCGCAGCGCTCCAACGCATTGAGCATATTGCATTATCCAATTTCTCTTGGTGAGTCGACACGCATGATTTCCATGATATTTCTGACGAATTCTACCACCAGGCCTGCTTGTTTCCTCCACATACACCGTTGTGCAACTGATCCTTGCTGAGTTGTAAGTTGTGCTTATGAGTAGTAGATCTTTTTGAGCTCCGCCGAGTCGGCCGGGCAAGCACTTTCGGTATCAATACTTTCTCCATAAATTGTTGTGAATACACTGCAATGCCATGTCTGAGCTACGTTTATGTTAATGCTCCGGTGATTGAAAAAGTTCAAGTTGAAAATGAGGGAATTGTGGTCCCGTGACCGTGCCGGTTTTGACTCCTGCCCTTTTGTACGCCGCAAACATCGTTCTATATCCTCACCGTCACACAGCTTTCCAGCTCACTACAGCGTCGGCATAATACCCACCCTTCCCGTGTTGGTGGCATCACCGGTGTGAACGCGCACTCAGCCATCATCTGTGACACTGGAGTCGCCCATGCAAGGATTTGAAGAGGCACCTTCTTCCCCCTCGTCTCCAATTTCCCAGAATGTCTCGGCCTTTGAGAAAGAGTTACGAGACAGGGACCAAATTTGTGGTGTCGAAATCTGCGTCCTATGTGGTTGGATGCACGATCTTGAACCTTGTTATATCGTCTCCAACGGCGAAGGTAAAACAGAGGTGCGGCATGGTGTGAGGCCAACATCTCCTGACTAACAACGAGAAGTGGCGAGAGTTTCAAGTGCGCAAGTATGCTCCACCGGGGCAAAGCACTCCCAAGACAGAGCCCCGCAATGCTATCCTCATGTGCCCGACCCATCGCGCGATGTTCGAGGGCTTCCAGGCGTTTGTCCGATATTCTCCACAGGTGAGATCTGTATCCTGTGGTATCGCCTTGCCTTGCAATCTGAGCTGGACCATCCTAGACGAAAGCCTATATCTGGTTTGAATTCCCATCGTACCAAGGCAAAGTAGTCATAGGCGCGCAAAGACACATCCTGGCGAAGAGCTCCAAGACCTTTTACCATGGTAAAAAGCTACACTTGGATCCAAATCATGCCCTTGCACCCTTCCATTCCCTGTTCCTCATCCACGAGTGGGAAGCTCGTGGCGAACATCCTTTCGACAAGCAGGATACCAACCCCCAGGCCCCCGAGTACTCCGCCTCTTTATTAGACTTGAAGGTTCAAATTCTGGACGGAGGCATAGATGGAATGGACTCCGAAATGGACGTCACGGATGAAATGGAAGTCGCCGACCTAGTGGAAGTCGCAGACGAAGGGATGTTGCAGACGTAGGTGCCAAAGTATTTATTCCAAGGTTTCCCCGTCATAAGCAACAGCCAAATCTACTGGTAATGTACTCCGAGGTCATTGAAATATTCTGTTCTGTGTGTCTGACATAAATGACCGTGGCGGGTCCAAGACTCAAAGCGGCGCACTGGAATGATATTCCTGAACGTTGTGTAATTGTTTGTAGTGTTGAACGTTGGAAATGGCCAGGGTGGTACTTTAAGCTTACGTGGCGGGGATCATGAGGTCCCGTGACCGCGATTGCGCCTTGAGTTGGACCAGCATGTGGAATCCTCTTGTGGCAGCGTTCACCCTGTTTTCTAGCTTAGCAGCCGCTACTCAGGCTCCACTGTCTGCCCTGTCACTGCATCTATCGTCCGTTGGCTCAGCCGAGTTTACAACCTTATCGCACTCTCGTTTCCCTAACCATCGGGTCCGCGTCAAGCAAAGCAGCTTCTGCGACCCTACGGTCAAGTAACGGTACACTTTCGCCGCATATATGCAACGCTGAGACGCATTCGAAGCGTTTATACGGGCTATCTCGACGTGGACCAGGGAGCGAAGCATCTGTTCTTTTATTTTTTCGAGAGCAGGCGGGACCCCGCGAAAGGTAGACGTTGTACCTCGTTTTACAATGTGTCTGATAAGGACTAGACGATGTAATTATGTGGATAAACGGAGGTCCGGCCTGCAGTTCTGCCATGGGTCTGCTCATGGAACTCGGTGGACACTCATTCGTAACCTCATAGGACCAGGCTGCAGTTCTGCAATGGGTCTGCTCATGGAACTCGGTGCGTCCGCTATCTAGTTCTTTGGCCCCATTCCCGACTCGTTTCAGGCCCTTGCAGCATCGACATGAAAAACGCGACTTCGAACGGGACCACTTGGAATCCCTACGCGTGGAACTCGGAGGCGAATATCTTCTTCTTGGATCAGCCTGTCGGCGTCGGCTTTTCGTATGCTGACTACGGCGAGACAATTGAAACAACTGAGGACGCGGCCAAGAATGTATATGCATTTATCTCGCTATTCTTTGAGTCGTTCCCCGAATTTACTGGTCGGGCCCTCCATCTGTCGGGCGAGTCTTACGGGGTCTGTTCCATCCCTTCTGGCTTTCGAGCCTGACTGACTTGGAGCAGGGTCGCTATCTCCCCGTGTTCGCGAGCGAGATTTACGACCAGAACCAGCTGGCCATCAAGGACGGACGCCAGACGCTGAATTTGCAGAGCGTCATTATCGGCAATGGAATCACTGACATTTCCACGTAGCTCTCTTCTGTTGTTGCTGCTGCCCCACCTGCTGAAATATACCCTACCAGGCTGTATCCAGGGCGCTACGAGGTCGAGTGCGGGACTGCTGCGCTTGAGGTGCCTTTCCAATTCATAAGTACCTGCGTTCGCATGAAGGCTTCTGTCAGTTTTCCACGTCTCTTACGAGGCAATGGCTAATCTGTGTCTCAGCTTCCCCGTTGTCAAGCACTCATGCAGAAGAGCTGCATAAATACATTTGACGTGATCGACTGCGCTGCGGCCGTCGCATTTTGCGATAATGAGCTCTCCACCGGGATGTGGGCCAGCGGTTAGCCTGCGAGCTCATTCTCATCCTTGTATTGATTTTATCCAGGCCGGAACGTCTACGACATCTCCAAGGTCAGATCTTCCCCACGACAAGGTCTCGTGCTAACTCGGGCTATCAACCAGATGTGCATTGGAGATCTCTGTTACGAGGAGAACGGTGTAATCACCAAGTACCTCTCAGACCCCGCTTTGCGAGAACTCCTTGGCGTCGATCCGCAAGCGGCAAATTTCTCGTCCTGCTCGAATGATGTCAGCCGTCTTTTCAATGCACGGCTTGACAAGTGGGCCGTGCCGACGCAGTACTACGTCGCAGGCCTGCTCGACCGTGGCATACGCGTCCTTATCTACGCGGGTACGTATGATTGGCAGTGCAATTGGGTTGCGAACCGCATGTGGGTCGACAAACTCGAGTGGAGCGGGTAAGAAGTTATCTTTCAGACGTAGAATGATATTCACGACGGTGCTACAGACAGGAAGCATATGCTGCGCTTGAATGGGCTGACTGGGGCGTCGGCAAGCAGCAGAAGGCAGGTGAAGTAAAGCAGGCGGATGGGAGCCTACTGTCGTTTGTTACTATTCGGGGTGCGGGGCATATGATGAGTGATATTTTTCTCTCTTGCGTACACCATACTGACGCTGCTTTACGTCCCGCATGATAAGCCGGTGGAAGCGCTGGCGATGCTGTCGGCGTGGTTGCACGGGCGGCAGCTCTGAGCGATTCCGAAGTAAGTAGTTGGCTAGCTGTCTCTTCTACGTATGTATGTTTGGAATTGAAATCAGCGTTAAATCGTATCGTATCACTGCTAGATGGGCGCGGTAACGGTGTTTGTGGTGATGGATAGTCCCGATTGGGACTATCCATTCCGAAAGAGGACTATCCGTTTGATCCAGCCGCATTTGGGCTATCCAGTTGATCCAATCATAAAAATGCCTAATCGGGTGTATCTGAACATGCCGACCATGCCGCTGTTTTTTTGTTCTATGCTCAATTAATTTGACCTGAACGAGAAACAACCTGTTATATAAGGAGACAATTGTTGACTGACTAGCTAGAAGCTGTGCTACAGATGGGACGGCACAAAGCCATGTACATCCACTTCAAGTTCCATGTTCACAGCACAGTTTGCGCCGGGTGGATTGGAAAATGTTGGAAATGGGGCAAGAGCGCAAACACAGTCAGTAAAGTACCGGACGCATACCCGAGGCTTGTTCAGTTGTAATTCTGCTGCTGTACCCAAGCCCAAATGAAAAATGAATTATTTCACCACTCGACAGTTTCAGATGTTCGTTGCAGGCTTAAGCAATAGCCGATGGTTCCATGCTTTACAGATTTCCAGTCAATACAGTTCAAAGAATTCCAATTTTATGCAGACAATCTGGAGAGACGGTCCTTTGGATAGATTTTGATCTTCAGCCGATGTTACTGCCGAAAAATGGCGACGCAATTTGAGAGATCTGTTTGGGTACTTCATAGGGGCACGGGGATGCGGCATAAGGCTTCTAAGGAGCGATGCTGTCGGCTTTTCTTCACATTCATCGGTTGTCCGGCTGTTGTAAATGTTGCCGCGCAGCGCCGAAAATTTTCGTTAGGCGGCGATAGAACTAGGCCAGATGTTCCGTGGACTTAACTGATTTTATTGTGCAGGGTTTGAGGCTGAATTCTCTCTTTCCCTCCTTCCTTTTCCCCTTCCTCTTTCCTTTTTCGGCGCTTTTTCTCTTCCTTTTTTGGTCACCACAAACACCATTACCGAGCCGCTAGATGACAACCTCCTGATACAAACTCCAATCGTAATTATTTGAGGATGAGGATGACCAATATCCCGCCGTGGCGGAAAAGTCTAGCCTCACGTGGCCGTGTCGCCGACTCTCTCATTCAAACCGTCGTCATCTTCGATGCGGAAAAGGCCAGAATCACTGAACCTCTCCAACGAGAACTGACGAACCACCAACGCTTTAACGGACCTTGCTAGATGACTATGGCTGACCACTTCCGCTTACTGGATGTTCCTCCTGAGCTTCTCGTGCACATCCTCAGCTTCCTCTCGCTCGATGCTCTCCATGAGTGTCGACAAGTCTCCCGATTCCTTGCCGAGTTTATCAGCTCGTCTATTGAACTGCAGTATCTGGTCGCCACCGCTCTGGCGAACGTTACTGATAATCCGTCCACGACTATCCCCATCTTCGAGCGCCTCGCCAAGCTGCAAGCGCGGGAGCTGGGGTTTGCCGAGGTGAATGCGAGCTGGATGGTCTCCGTTCCTGTGACTTTCCAGTCGTCGGGACTGTACGAGTTGTCCGGCGGCCTGTTTTGGCTCGGAGAGCACCAAAGACAGGCGCTGCGTTATTTGGAGCTCCCGTCGGAGCCGGTCAGGGAGGATGAGCCTCCGCCGGAATGGGAGCGCATTTCTCTGCCCTCATCAGAGCGGATGATTATAGACTTCGGGCTGGCGATCGACGAGCACGATTTAATCGTGATGGCCACTTTGTGTGTGGTTTTTATATCCTTGACCGCATCTAAACGCTGACCGTCACATGTCAGCACGCCGACGGGCGGCGTCGTCGAGGCTTCCCGACATGATGTGACCGGCATGGTTAGGTTGGAGTTCCTCACAGTCTCACCTCCACATCCTCCGCACCCGCAAGCTCGCGGGCCAATCGACGTCCACACCTCGTCATGGGGGCTTCCTAATGTCATTCTCGAAATCGTGGGCGACCACCTGGTCTTCGTAGTCGTATACGCCTACTCCACAAACGAAGTACGCCCCGAGGACCACGTCTACGTCTACGAATGGAAAACCGGAAAACTGAAGCTGGAGATACGCGCCGAGTGCCGCACCTACTTTGGCGCTGTGTTCATCTCGCCCGACGTGATCATGCTGCCGAACACGACCACGGCGACGCTTGAACTGTGGTCCATTTCCTCCGGGCAGCAGACGCCGACGCTCACGCTGCACCTCCCGCGCCTCGTCCCTGGCGTGAGCATCCGCACGATGACCGCGCGCGGCGAGCCCAACCCCGCCGTCTCCCTGCGCCCAAACCGGCGCGTGCCGTTCCACTCCTCCGTCGACGACTCCATCATCGTCTTCCACATCACCTTCCCCGGCCCCGGGCTGCTCGGCCCCGGCCCCATGTTCCTCCTCTTCCTCCACCGCCGCGCGCTCCTCGCGCTGCTCGCCACACACACGCCCGGCGACACGCGCAGCTACGCCGAGTGGGGGCCCGACATCTGCCGCTGGATCAACGCCGCGGGCCTCGTCATGGACTGGATCACTACCACCTCGGGCCAGCGCTGCGTCCTCCTCCCGCAGCGCCTGCCCACGTCGTTCATCCTCCTCGACTTCAACCCGTACACGGCGCACGCGAAGGCGCAGAACTGCCTCCCGCCTGAGGACGATCCGTTTATGGACTATGGGATCTTCGCGGAGGCGGTGGGGTCGCGGCTGCCGTGCCATATTGCGGGCAGTGGCGATCGGTTCAGTCTTTACACGGGGGTGAGCCTCGATGACGAGAGGATCATAGCATTCCGGGTGAGCGTGGCCAAGACGTTCGCTGTGCCAACTAACAACTATTTCTTCGTAGCGGAATCTATCACGCCAAATAAGCGCGATCGATATCTTTTACTTTGGATGATTCGATTCGTGTTGTACAAGGACATCCTTTTCAGATACCCTTGGTACAGGCCGTAGAATAGTCTACTTCCAAACACGCATCCGACGGGGGCACGATAACGTTCGCCTTTGATTCGGACAACTCACACCACGCAGATTGTATGCATTTTATATATTTTTTCACAATTACACCTTGGAAACAACCAACAGCAAGAACAAGGACGGGTATAGCAAAGAATGGCAGGCTGCGCTGAGCTTGGGAGCAAGAAGGCAGAGGAGGAGGGGAGGAAAGCAAGAATAAAGACGGTGTCATTAGGGGTCGTGCAGAACAAGGAAGGGGAGAGGGAGGGAGGGAGGACGGCGAAAAATCGAAAAGTGGCAGTGTGGGCGCTCTATAGGACAAGGGTCGTGGCATTCACCACGCTCCCTGTCGCGCGCGCATCTGCTGCTGCTGCTGCTGATACGCCCACTTCTCGTTCTCCTCCTGCTGCTGCTGGTGGTGCTGCAGCATGAGCTGGTGCTGGTGCAGCTGGCGCGCGTGCTGGTCGTACGCCATCGTCGCCTCGAACGCGCTGGCCGTAGGGCTCGCGATCATGGGGCTTGCAATCATCGGGGACGCGTACTGCGGCGGCGAGTGCGAAAGTGACTGGCGCTGCTGGGGCCCGGGCCCGATGGCGATGGTGATGGGCTGCTGCACCTCCGGTGCGACGAACGGCTGCGCCATCTGATCGACCTGCTGCGCCCGCGGCTGCTGCTGGATGTGGATGAACTCCTCGGATTCTTCGGAATAGCCACCACCGCCTCCGATGTACTGCCTTCCGCCGTACACACCCCCGGAAGCGGCAAAGTCGTCGTCCTCTTCGCCCTCTTCGCCCTCCATCATGTCACCCGCCTCGAATTCCAGCTCGCCGCTGAGGATCACGGCAAAGCCGTCGGCGCGGCGGGGCTCCTCGACACCGGGGACGCCCGCGCGCATGCGCCACTCGTTCACTTCATGTCGGAGTGCGTCGGTTTCGTTCTTGAGGAGACGGAGCTGCTGGGCAGCAAGCAGTCGGTGTCGGCGCGACGCGTTGATGTGCGCAATGGATGAATTGACGATAGAAGACTTGGAAGGCCGGCGAATCTGGGAAAGATTGGGAAGCAGCGCGGCAAGATCCTGATAACAGAAAGAACCAAAGTTAGCAGGGTGAGAATCAAGCGATAGTAACGCACCAGGAAGCGGCCGTTGAGGGTCTCTCTCCGCTGACGCTCAACAGCATTGTGAGTGGCACGGCGCTCGGCAGTGTTTGCGCGCCTGTTGGGTTTCGTGGTGCGCTTAACACCACCAGCTGTGGTGCTGGCAGGCTGCGAGTCGGTGGTCTTGGAGGTGGAGGGAAGAGGAGTGGCTAGAGGAAGGTCGGAGAGCACGGGAGTGCGCGGGGGACCAGTGGAGACGGAATTAGAGGAAGCGTCGGAAGTGGAAGACGCGGCGGGGGAGGGGGGATTCATCGTAAGGGCCATTGGGTTGTTCTAGGACTCAAAGTCGACGCGATTTCTCAGCAGGAAGACCGGAGTCGAGTCGCGAGATATACTCGAGCGTACTCAGTGCGTTATTGTGCAGCGAAATGCGTGTGGAGGGCGGGAAGAAGAAACCGATAAGGGTCGCGAGTTCTGCACTGTGTGAGCTGGGGGCTAGAATGGCAAGAAATAACGCACATCAGGCGGTATCCTTATGGCGAGGGTAAGGGCGGGATGGAGGACGGAGAGGAATAATCAGGACAAAAAGGACATGGAGGTGGAGGACAAGTCGATCGATATTTGGCCTTGTTGCTATCAAACAAAGCGTCGCATCATCCCTCCCGGACTCTGCCGGATAAACCCAGTCAGCCGCCGGCCCCCTCTGCTTCCGGTTCACACAATCTAAATTCTCTTCGAGATCGAACGTCTCTCAGTTGATTGTAAAATTAGCACACCGAGGTCGCCGCGATTCCAATCCTACCAAAAAGATAAAAGAATGCTGAAGGAAGGAATGGAAGAGAAATAGCAGAGCCGAGTCCGACAGTCGGTCAGGAACTGGGGGGTGAACAAGGCAAGTTCGCTCGAGTAAAATTCCATCAGACGATACGGCGACTAGAAAATTCACTGGCCAATAGTATTAGGGCGTGCATTGGCCAAGCTGAGCCTTCCGGTTCGGGAGCGTATTCGTCGTCGAGGGTCCTCCGCAAATAACAAGAGTACATACTTTCAATCTCTTGTCCGAAACCGAACATGAACTGCATCCGAGTCGCAAATTCCATTCCTCAAATTCCCCGCCAGTTCCCCGCCGCGGCGACTTGTTACGATTGGTTACGAACTCTGGTCTCCTGCCTCTGTAACCGTTTCAAAGCTTCTTGGATGTCCCGGTGGCCTTCACCTCGAATCGGTACCAGTTTCTGGCGTAGTGAAGAGAAGACAACGTTCGTCGGAGTCCGACGATTCGACTCGCTACACATCGAATATGCCAATGAACGAGTATATATCTCTTGCAAAACTCTTGTGAAAATCGTCAAAATGCTTCCGCAGATCTGGCCTTCCATTTTGTGGCGTTGGCTTGGTACGGTTCGGTACGGTCCGTACGGATAGAACTTTTGTTCGGGCCACAGGGCCTAGGGAATCGTCCGACTCCCAACTTCAGCCAGGCAGTTTCCGTCTCAAGAACATACCTATTACCAGCAACCTAATAATCGACTTTCCCCCGCCAAAATATGGCTTTCTCCCACCCAGCTCATAGTACACTTGTCTAAGCTCAGTAAGTACGCTTCGAATTCCAAGCCCCCCAATTCCGTACTTCCGTCTATGCCGTACATGGTCACTGTCTGCTTTCTCCCTCACAACCAGCTCACACTTCGGGTCCAGAGCCAGGCACGTAGACACCGTTCGGCTTTCGGCGTCGACGACCGAAAGCGATCCCTTACGTTGTCTCGAGGAGGGTTTTCCGACCAATCTACTATTATGCCCAACGGGTCTGCATTTTCCCAATGGGTCTGCATTTGCGATAACAACTATAGCGCGCTTTCGCGGCAAAGCCCACTAACCTAATTTGTGCCTGATTTTCCAAATCACTACTTCCCCAGATTTGATTGGCAGAAAGTTGCCATGCTCGTTGCAATGCATTACGGGCGGAGGGCCTCTGCGGCCTATCAACGAACGCAATGTACTTCAGTCAAGGAGATAGCACAGTTAGGGCTATTTTGTTTTCGTCCCGGTAATGGAATTTGAACTACTTGGTTGAATGCATGGTAATCCTACAGTAGAATCAGACTGGAATCAAGAATGTATCTGAGAGCTAGACCGTAGAGCCAAGGTGGTAACCAAGTAGGAGCATCGAGAAAAAAACGAGATCAGATTGGAGGGTCAACAGAAACTGCGGGTACAGGAGACGTGGGTGTACCAGGAGCAATCGCGGGTGGGACGGCAAAGGAGCAGCACGGCAACCCAACATCCGTGGCATGTAGGCAACGAGAGCCGAACGGATTTGGCCGTGCATCCATTTCGCAGGGCAGCGCAAACGGATTGAAACACAACCCATGTTCAATGTAGTGTTGAGGGTCTTGCGCACGTACGTGATCTGTATTGTCGAGCGTTAGAGGAATGATCTCACAGCAAAAAGACTTACGAAGGACAGCGCAGATGCGAGGAAGAGGATACGAACGAGACGAGGGCTAAAAACAGAAATGAAGTGCGGAAGCACAACCAGGAACAGGACTTTACTTGTGAACAAATGGACGCCTTGCAGCACCTTGAAGCTTGTTGTCAGATAGGCAACACGAAAGTACGACGATGAAACCCACCCCATTGGATTGAAGAGCGAGCTGCAAGGCAAGGCCAGGCAGGATAATACCGATGCCGCCGAGCGAGCTACAGCGCACAGCGAGCTTATAAACAAGCAAGAAAGAACGAAACGGGAGCACGTACATTGTTGTTGGTAAATTGCTCAATCCCGCCTACGATCTGCGCGGTGCGCACGTTCGCACGTAACGAGAAGACGGAGGCGGACGGCGCCATCAATATTTACCTATAATTGAAGTTATTAATTCAAGTACTCAGGCAGAGCCGAACTGCTTGGTTGAATAGTGAAAAAAGGCTGGACAAGAGAAGCTGGATCCAAGCACATCGATTCGAAGATGATATGCCCCACGGGGTGCAAAGCACTTGCGGAGGAGCTGCAATCTTTAGGTTTCCGGGTCTGAGCCAGCGCAGATATCTTGACGACTGATGGATTGCGGCAGATCAATGCTTGACACCCCGGGGAAACATCTGGGAGTATTGAGTCTAGTATTGAGAAAGACTTTGAGGGCAGATCTAGAGATTGCATATTGCCGGCTTTGAGTCTGAAGAATTTGGGCAGGAAGACAACAGGCATAGAGCGGCAGGAGGATGAGGAGGAGGCGGAGGAGGTGAGGAGGACATGTTGAGGGATGAGGGGAAAGAACAAGAAACGATTTTTGTTGTTGACCAGACGACAAGAGAAGAGGACCGTCGCGTCTCGTCGCGTTCTGGATTGGCGACCAATATCGGATTAGAAGCCCGTCGGATGGTCGGCCGAAAATAGTCCCCATTAAGCCAAAATCGAAAACTACGCGGACACTGTGTGGAGATAGGGCGCTACAGGACCCACTAACTAAAGTTAGTGGGCATTTTTCTCCCTCCCCTCTTACTCGTTGCCCCCGGAGTCATCCGGGATAGTTTAATGTACATCTTGCCTCTAGGACCCCAAAATTTCTAAGAGATCCGGGAAGGGAGTGGCTTGAGACGCGCTCGCCGGTCCATCAATCTTGATGGATTTGGGGACCACACCTATGTTCCCGTACGACGCCTTCCCACAGAAGATTGAAAATATTTGAGAGGCATGAATAGTCGAATTCAAGAGTTTCTGTCTCTTGCGATTTTCCTGCCGGGGAGCGGGTGCTGCGAGATTGAGAAAAAGTGGATCAGACGTGACATTTCGAATACTGAAATTTGGTTGTGACACTGCGTGACTAAACACTGTATCTGCTGAATATGCAGCAACTGGTCCCCGGCAAGGGAATTGTAAGAGACAGAACCTTTGGAATTGAATAGCTTGTTCCTCTCAAATATTCTCAGATTTCTATAGTCAGGCGTCGTACGGGAACATGGGTATGGTGTCGAAATCAATCAGAACTGATGGACCGGCGACCACGTCCCTGTCGACTCCCTTCTCGGATCCCTTAGAAATTTCAGGGTTATACGGGCTACTAGTACATGAAAGGATCCCAAAAAACTCCGGGGGCAACGAGGGAGAGGGGAAGGAGAAAAATGCGAAATGCAGACCCATTGGGAAAATGCAGACCCGTTGGGCATAATAGTACTGGGTGTCAAACCACAAAAAAGCGAAAAAAGAAAGCGAAAAAGGAAGGATCCCCGAGAAGCCCGGAGGATCATTTGTGGTTCAAATGTAGCTGCCGGTGGTCTGAGGCAACCAGCTCGGGATGAAACCAAGGCTTCCTTGTCATACTCTCGACCTCTTCAGTTACCGAGAGTAATGCTATCTTATTTACTGAATTGACACTGATCTCGCATTACACCTCAAGTAGGTTGAGATTCTATGTAGTATGCACTGTACAATAAATTGCAATGCATCAGTGGTTAAACAGGACTGTTTTTACGGTTTTGGTAAGCAAGGATTCACTGGCAGACCAGAGTTAGAGCCTCGTGTATGCACGCGGCGTTGTAGAAAGGGCTTCAGAAAAAAAATGTTACATGTTCCTTGGATGTTCCGGCAAATGGGAACAAGGAAATTCAGTTGTAAATGGTCTCGAAACCATGCATCTTGAGGCCTGGTTAGACAAAGTGGAAAAACTGGAACCACGTATGGATTTTGACGCTTCGCAGCTCCGGAACCGGATTCTCCCTTCGTGTTGAACCACAAGTTGTGTTATGAGATCAAGAACACAGATAGGCACGTTCCAGGGGCGTTCAAGGACCAAGACACGCAAAAGACGCGTCGAAAAGAACGAGGTAGAATGAAAGAGAGCGGGCACTGATCCGAGTCACATCAGCCACCTGACCCGTGACAATTTATCTGCCATGTCACAAATTTATCTGCCATGCCTCGATTTCTCCATCCTACGGACATAGATAGCAGATGTAAGTAGACAGAACCTATCCATATTCTTTTACATCACCCCCCAAATATTTTCAGGCTTTTAGGATGTCTGTGGCCCGAGGAATAGGCAGGTGGCAGATAATTACACAGCCACATGGCAGATAAATGCCCAGCTGATCGATCGGTAAACCTCGATCGAGGAGATCCTCAGGATCCGCCGCGCCGCAATTGCTACGCAGTGCTACGCATCGGAAGATTCGGAACGCAGCCGAATTTCTTATTTCTTTTCATCGACCCTCAGCTCGGCGTCACCAAGGACGACGACGACTCTAGTCCAGCCACGCAAG